>OY728137.1:1287191334-1288391334 GCA_963277665.1 Viscum album
ATTATCAAATAGAGCATGAGTACAAGACTCGATAGGACACCACCGATGTGTCATTAACTTTACATGCTCAAGTATAATAAGTGTATGTCATAATGAAAATAAATATGTAATGAGGATAAACATACAATCCAAAACCGAGCAATCATGTGCTAACCAAACCGCCACAGACCCCCGACTATAACAACCCGTGTTTTTTCAGGACAACAATTTTGAGCAGAAATTTGAATTTTTGCTTTCAAATTCTTATAAGGGGTAAAATGGTAATTTTACCCTAGAATATGATCTCGAATAATTTTTTTGACTACTCTATTGGTCCCATAATAGGGTGTTTAACCTAAGACACAAGTTTGGTAGAAATCTGAACCGTTTAAATTTTAGCGGAATAATTGATATTTAATATTTAATTAAATAAATATAAAATTATTCGTGCAGGTTTGTTCGGTGATATATTTTGAATGGAGTGTTGTATTGAGATTCTGTCTCTTTCATTGAGTCCAAAATGAAGATTTTTCCTTAGGTGATACATAAACTCAGGTCGGGTGCTGGGGTCAACCCCCTTCCCTTTTTTTTCTTTTTTTTTCTTTTTTTTCTTTTCCTCTTTTCTTTTCTTCCTTTTCCCCTAGATTCTCACGTACTCCCCCATGGGATCTCCTTCACCATGACCTAAGAGAGAAATGGATAGGGAGAGAGAAATAGATAAAGGGAGATAAAAGGGTACTGTTGCGGAGCTCAGGACGCACCGAATTGTCATATAGCAGCCGTGGACCGCGAAAATGGGCGAACTTTCAGTGGATTCCGCCCGAAGGTAGTTCATTTTTAAGTTTTTTCCATAGAACCCAAAAGATTTTATGTTTTCTAGTTTAAATCCTTTATTATGATTTCTTATGACCCCTTGTGGTTTGATCTGTTGTTTGTGGGGAGAAAACAGAGTTTTTTGGCGTTTCAGAGGGTTTTCTGTTGGGGAAAACTCATCTACACAGCGTGTGGTTCTAGGAACACATGTCATGTGTTCTTATTGTTTGAGGAAGATGAATTTTATGAAGTACATTATGTGAATGGTCATTACATGCTGTGTATTGGGACTCGGTCATATAGCCGAGTACCTGGCCAGGCTGCTCGTGTAAGGGGCACATGGTTATGTAGAGTACACGGCCATACCCCGTGTGGGTTGCATGCCATGTAGATGTACACAAAAATGTGAAGTACATGGCCAGAACATGGGAGGTACACGGACACGTACCCCGTGTAGGGTACACGAGAACATACCCCGTGTAGGGTACACATCGTGTACAGGATCAACACGCTATGAACTTAGGATTTTACATGCCAAGTTCGGCCAGAGTACACACCCAGGTGGGGACTTGAGGTAACATGTCATATACTAGGGTACACACATCGTGTTTTACTCCTTAGTTACCTTTTTTGGGTTTTTCACATCTTTAAGCCCAAGAGTCGGAACTGGACCCATGAGTAGTCCATTCTGAGTATCTTTTCACGTAGATCATGATGGTGAAACCCTTGAGGTTATTTGAGAACTCATAGGTGGAATTTTAGGTGTTTCCTTATTAGAGAGGTTCTTTCTTTGATAATTGAATCCAATTGTCTTCTGAGAGTGTGACCCTTGATCTGTGATGAGCCATGAGCTATTTCCATTGACTGATGCTTTTATAACTTTTCCTGTGAGGACATCTCCCTTTCAAGATGTACCCTTCTGGCCTAGGAGGCCGCGAGGCTAGTTGTTTTTTAGGATCCCCTATAGGATTCCGCTGCTTACGTTTTGACCTAGAGGATCCCTTATAGGATGCCTCTATCTTCTTCCTATTACCAAGGGTCCTCTCTGGGATGCCTATGCTTACACGTTGTCCCAGGGAATCCCTTTTAGGATCCCTTACCTGCATACCATCCCGAGGATCCCCTATAATATGCCTCTATTTCTTAAATTTCTTTGAGGGTCTCATGCAAGACACATTTTCCTATATACCGTTTTGAGGATCCCTTGTAGGATTCCACTTTTGACTTTCTATTCGAGGATCCCATGTAGGATTCCTCCTTTTACCCTTTCAGCTAAGGATCCCAAGTAGGATTCCTTCACTTATGTGTAGACCATGAGGATCCCAAGTAGGATGCATCTTTGGTGTTTATACTTGAGGGGCCTGGTGGGTGTCTGTTGTTTGACCGACCCTGAGCTATCACATCAGGTTTCAGTAGATATAGTTGCAGGAGTCACCTTAAAACCCATGCCAAACTTGTAATCTCAAGTGGTTGTGGCACTAGTGTTGGGTTTATATGTTCATCCACCCTCACTCTCTTGTTTATGCTTTCACATGTTTACTACTAGTGCAATGATGATTACCATAGGTGCTTCCTAGTTGGTGACTGATGAGCCTGACACGATGCATCTTTCTTTATCCTTGAGATGCCCAAACATTCTTCACAGGATCCGACTTCTAAGCCATATTATTTTCATATTTATTGGTATAACTAGAGGTACTACCTAGGATCTGGTTGTTGAGCCTTTATATTTAATTATTATATTATTGGGATTTCTAGAGGTGCTTCCTAGAATCCCTGCTGTTGAGACTACTACTATGATATATGGGCATGGCATCCCTAGTAATGGTACTTGTGGATGATTACATTATCTCGAGTGATGAGGATGATTCTTCTCTCCTCTGTTCGATATATGATGAGGATGATTATAATCTCCTCGGCTTGTGGGTTAAATGAGGATGATTATGCTCTCCTCAACCTAGGGTTATCAGTGGATGGTTATTCTCTCCTTGACTTATATTCTATAGAGGATTATTATTCTCTCCTCCACCTGAGGCTTATGAAGGATGACTATTCTCTACTTGATTTTTCATATGATGAGGATCTCTAGATGTGCTCTCTAGGATCATCCTTATGAGCCATTTTCTACCAGGGTGGTTGAGCATGGATTCTTGCACCTATGATTGATATTGACATTTGTATTTTGAGGGGTGGTCATGAAATCTCACCGGTGATCTCTCTTTACAGATCCCCTAAGGGTCAGATCCTTAGGGTCCATTCAAGTCTAAATGTCATGACCGCTTATGGATCAGGACCTAGTGCTTAGACATTGGACTGAATTTACATGGAATGAGCAGCATGACATCTAGCTCAGTGACCATTTATAGGATGTCTGAATGTACTTCTCTGAAATACTTATTTATAGTTATTGGAGGTGAGTATGAGTGAGCCTAGGGTTAGGACGAGTATCCCCCTGTGGTGGCATAGCTTTCTTATAGACATTTTTGGCATTGGTCGAAGAAGATATATGTCAATCACTACTGGAATTTGGGTTTTTCCCCACACTTACATACCAACGGTTTCATAGAACCGTTGGTAAAGGATGGTTTAGAGAAGGTTTTACCAACGGTTTACTATAAGCGTTGGTAATGATGTGTTTAAGGGGATTTTTACCAACGGTTCAATGAGAACCGTTGGAAAAAATGTGGCTGGGGGAGGTTTTTACCAACGGTTTATTAAACCGTTGGTATAAGTGTGGTTGGGGGAGCTTTTTCCCAACGGTTCTTTAGAACCGTTGGTATAAGTTTCCCCTGAAAGTATATACCAATGGTTTTTAAAAACTGTTGGCACAAGTTTCCCCCAAATTGCCAGCCACCCGACCTCTCCCCCATTTGGGATACAGAACCCTAAACGAGAGCAACAACAGGAGATTTAGGCGATTTTGGAGCTCCTTCTGCCGAACCAGTTTGGATCTTCGACCTCCTTCAGGTTCCTCTTCTTCTTTATCTAATATTTCAGTTTTTAGATTTCTAGAATCATTACACTCATTGAAGACAGTATAATGAGACATAGGATTTTCACCACATGTGAGGATATGAATCCATGTGATGCATCAGTATCAAAATGAGAGGATTTACTAGTAGAGGCTACATTGATCTTACCTCTCACTATAGATCGTATGCCACCCTTCTCCATGTGGGTAGGTTTTACATAATAGATATTTCATGAACCATGGACATGTAATAAAACCTCATTGTTTGGAATAGGAACACACTGATTTATCAGTGTAATTATGGCATGGATGACACAGCCACAACCACCACATCCACAACATGATCAAACATCACTTATATATATTCATTTATGATATTGAGCTATTAAAACAATTCCAAAACTTGTTTTCGAATATGTCTATCACAAGTCACTGCTAGAGGGATGGTCCAGCAGAAACACTTTATGTTGACTATCCTTCCAGATGGTTGAGACTCTATTGGGTCATGATCACATGAAATGTTCTTAATTCCCCCTCTTCCACACTGTTGTAGGAAAACTGAGAAACTAGTACTTCAATCATGACCGTTACTCATCTCATAGGAATCCCAAAAAAAATCCTACCACATGATGTCGGTATACTAGTTCAATAGTCTATAATTCTATCCTATTCGCCCATGACCTCCCTCAGCTTCTAATATATAAATAGTGTCTGCTTCATAATTTCAGTATTATAGGTCAATATTAACACGTCATCCATGGATCATACAACATTTCAATGACTTCCCTTAAAGTGTCTCTCTCACAATATCTCATCAAAAATGTACGTTGGTGAAAAATAATGAAACTCTATAAAACATTTTTAGTACTCAATAATAGTCATGGTGCCCTACTTCTAATGCATGAATTCATTATCCCTATATGTCGATAGATTCTTGAAGTAAAATTAGTTATAGATCCTAGTCTATAAATCATCCCATACCATGCCTCATAGATAGTTAGTCTTTTTTGGTACATCACACCCACACTTTTCCTCCTTGCATAGCATATATCTCATGATTTTATCTCTCTAATGATGAGGCCTATACGGATTATTTAAGGTGAATATCATAGTCTCAATCCAAATATCAATTTATCATGGGAGACCATCAACCGAAATTATTGGACAACAAATCTACCAGAACACACAGGTCATCTCAACTGTAATCAAGGTATGCATCAGAGTTCCTAAAAAAGTCTTCATGAAGTGATAAAACCCCTCAAAGAACATTTATTCAGAACCCATGTCTGAATCAACATGTGGTTCCACAGATAGAAAAAATGTATGATCCACATGTATCCCATGGAACTCTACCTCTAGATCATGTTCATTTCCTCCCTCATTTTTTATAACTGGAGGTCCTCATAGTTGCATGTATTTAAAATTACAAAACCTCACATCATAAATGAAAAATATCATAGTTCGTATCTCAAAATTATAGGACATTTCATTCACACTTTAAACCAGGTCATTAAACACAAACTTCTCCTAAAACTAGAGATGTAATGGAATATAATCATAAAAACAACTAGTGACACTTCTTTTTCCCCACTAAAACTATTAATTTGGGTCGAGACTTAATTTAAACATTCAATATTCAAATTCAATTTGTTTTTATTTGATATTTCATTTTAACTTATACACTTTAAATCATATTTCACAATTAATTTTAAATGTTTCTACTAATATTTCACTAAATTTATATTTAAATGGGACCCCACCCCCTGGAAACATCGCTCACCACCTTGGACAGCCCACCCACCCCCCTGGACTCCCCCTACCCCATTGGACAGTCTGACCACCCCCACGGACAGCCCGCCCACCTGGACACCCCGACCCCCCTAGACACCCCCGACCCCCTGGACACCTCCAACCCCCCGGACGGCCCCACCACCCCCTAGACACCCCGCACCCCCCTGGACACCCCGCACCCCCCTTGGACACCCCGAACCCCCCTTGGACACCCTGTACCGCCCCCGGACAGCCCGCTCACCTCCTTGGACAGCCCGCCCACCCCCGGACAGCCCGCTCACCTCCTTGGACAGCCCACCCCCTGGACACCCTGTACCCCCCGGACAGCCCCGCCCACCCCTTGGACACCCCGCTCACCTCCTTGGACAGCCCGCCCACCCCCTGGACACCCCACACCCTCCTTGGACAGCCCGCCCACCCCCCTGGACACCCCGCACCCCCCTTGGACACCCTGTACCCCCCCCGGACAGCCCGCTCACCTCCTTGGACAGCCCACCCCCTGGACACTCTGCTCACCTCCTTGGACAGCCCCACCCACCCCCTGGACACCCCGCTCACCTCCTTGTACAGCCCGCCCACCCCCTGGACACCCCACACCCCCCTTGGACACCCTGTACCCCCCCCCGGACAGCCCGCTCACCTCCTTGGACAGCCCCCCCCGGACAGCCCGCTCACCTCCTTGGACAACCCACCCCCCGGACACCCTGTACCCCCCCGGACAGCCCCACCCAACCCCTGGACACCCCACTCACCTCCTTGGACAACCCGCCCACCCCCCTGGACTCCCCCTACCCCATTGGACAGCCTGACCACCCCCGCGGACAGCCCGCCCCCCTGGACTCCCCCTACCCCATTAGTTATCTGTTTTTAATTACTTCCATATTTGTTTTCATTGCAGGAAATGACACCCATTGAAGAGAGGCGATAGAAAAAGATGACAGATAATAATTGTCGCATGATACAAATGGGTGTTCCTCCACTCATCCCTGTTGTGAGTATTTTATTTAAAATATAAATATTTCAATAACTTATAATATCATGTGTTTACTTATGTGTTAAACTTTTTTTTAGGATCACCCCCTAGACGAGAGATATCTGATGAGGAGCCTGATATTGCTCCCAGTAGAGTGGCTGGTGGTAGGAGGGGGGGTGGTGTCAGAGATGGACGATCATCTAGTGGGCCCGGTACTGAGGCCGGTGGTACGAGGGCTCATGGGGAGAGAGTTAGACGATCCACCGCCACAGACATATCTTCTTCACCCCATTTTGATCCTGGTGTGTCTCCAGGGACACACGGGATATTTAGACCTCCGATGTTTACACTACCAGTTGGCCACACGTCTATGCCATCATATTTTGCTTTTGGTTCATTATCCCCGAGCTATTATATTTCACCTTCTTCGACTCCTGATGCGACACAGTATGCGGCTGAGGAGTGTACACTGAGGGACACTCTACCTGTACAGGATATTCCTTCAGATTCTGCACATCCAGTGACGCCCATTGATCCGACTACCACAGGTATATTTATCTGACTCTATCAAATTTTTATACCAAAATTTATTTTATTATAACTTGTACTGATATTATTTTTCTTTAATAACAGATTCATCTACAGATAGGAGGCGGGGGAGGGGGCGTACTCGCTTGTGTGCAGTATGGAACCGCCAGACACAGTTGATGGTTGAATATAATGCTGATGGACAAATGATTGAGAAATCTGGGCAGGAATGTTGGGGTTTTTTGGCGACGCTATCCAAATACTCCAATATCATTCCGGTCAACCCTCTCTCTTGGAGACAACTGCCACACGAAGTCAAAGATAACGCGTGGGCACAAATATGGGTAAAAAATCTATTGGATTTAATGTAGTATTTGTTTGTATTTATATGAACTAATCTATTGGGTTTCAGCTTCAGTTTAACTTCCCTGATGGCGAAGGTGCACGACCAGCGCGTTTAAAAGAGTTGGGAGAGCTTTGGAGAGCTTATAATCATGACCTGTATGTTGGCTGGTGTGATAGGGTGGACATGGATTTAGAGACTTTACCTATCGTGGATGATTGCCTGATAGAGCAATATCGCCAAATGATTACCCATTGGGTGACTACCAAATTTAAGGTATTAATCTCATTTGAGGTATTTAAATCAGATTTTTCATATTTTTCATTAATATAATCTTATTTATTATTAAACATTATTTAGGAATCTTCTGAGAAAAACAAAAAAAACATTGATTCAAAGCAATACCTCCACACTTTGGGGCGCACAACTATGTCAGATCATGAGAGGCAGCTGGTACGATATAGTTGTTTATAATTTTTCTTTAGGACTTTCCCTTTTTATTATTTCCTACTTAAATTATGTGATTTATTGAATATTGAATATATGATTATACTTGAACTTTATATTGTTTCAATGTCATTACAGAAGCACAAATTGAATATTGAAGGACGTATCCCTCGAGCAAAATTGTTTTTCTCGAGTAGAAGAAAAAAAGATGGAACTGAGGTAAATGAATCAACCCAAGAAAATATTGTAAGTTTTAATTTGTTTATTTCAAAGTTTAATATCTATTTTGAAATTTATTAATCTATTAATATTTTTAACAGGCTGCTTTATAGGCTCTTGATGCCCAAGATCCTGACAATTTTGGGCCGCACGATCATTTATATCAGGTTTTGGGAGAGGAGCACTCTGGTCGAGTACGCTGCCGACCTGGTAAGAATATAGTCCCGACGAGGTATTGGTCCTCTTCAGGTATCCATTCTAGTACGAATGAGTTGGAACAGGACAAAGAGCAAGCAAGAAAATCTGATAAAAGGGTCACAGAGTTGGAAGTACAAGTTCAAACGAGGGACAAAGAATTTATGAAACTAATGAAAGCATTATCTTCATCACTTCTACCAGAGGCTAGCGCGGCTTGTCAGACATTTATGTCGTCGATGGGTGCATTATCCAATGCACCAGGCGGCAGCTCTGGTGGCGATCGAGATCATGACATTCCTGGAGATGACGAGGATGCTGAAGAGGAAGAGGGTGAGGATGAGGATGAGGACGAGGGTGAGGATGGGGCCGAGGGTGAGGATGGGGCCGAGGGTGAGGATGAGGCTGAGGATGAGGATGAGGCCGACGATGAGGATGGGGACGATGACGAGGATGATGACGTGGAAAGAGATAGCGGCGAGGATGAGGCCGATGATGATAGTGGTGATGATGATGGTGATCAGGGGCAGATTGATCCATTTCATTTTTGAATTTTGTATAACTCTTTATTTTTGAACCTGGTTTTCCACTCCGGGGTTTTCCTCTGCTTCATAGGGATGTTGTTATCAGATCTCTTTTTTGCACTTGATTCTTATTGTATGATTAGTCTACTACCTAGACCTTTAGTATTCCTTGGTACTGTGATTCCCTGTATGATATCTGGTTTGATAAGTTATGGACATCTTAATATTCAAAAACAATCACTCGAAATTAGGGGTGTCCATGGTCCGGGTCGGGTCGGGTCGGGTCGGGTCGGGTCATGGGTGTTCTAGGGCCTAAGGACATATGGTCATCCATAAGTAAGATTTAGGGCCTAAGGACATGACATGAAAAATTATGTGTTTTAGATTTTGATAAATGTATTTTAATGATAATGAAATATTGGTTAATTTCTTTGGTTAAAAAATTTATTTTTAACATTTTTATTCTCTATTTTATATATTTTCATTGATTAGGAATATAATTTACAAACAAAAAATATCCAATTACTTATAATATTTATATGTATTAAATTGATTAATTTTGAGAAATTTTTATATTGTCATTTGTGACGTGTACGAGTCAACCCCGCCTCAATCCGAGGGTCGGTGTGGCCGGTACCACTAAAAGTGTCTTTCTTTTGTTTAAAATGGATGCGCTTTTAATTAAAATAAACGACATACGGAAAACTGACCAAACGCATTCAGATTCTATTGAAACTTTAGGAAAATTATCCATGGGTCATTTTTAACGTGTATGAGTCAACCCCGCCTCAATCCGAGGGCCGGTGTGGCCGGAACCACTCAAAGCGTCTCACTTTTCTTTGAAATGGACAACAGTTTAAGTAAAAACAACAACTGACATACGGGAAACGGACCAAACGCATTAGGATTCTGTTGATACTTTAGGACAAGTATCCATGGGTCATTTGTGTCGTGTACGAGTCAACCCGCCTCAATCGGAGGCACAGTGTGACCGGTACCACTCAAACTGTCTCACTTTTATTTGAAATGGACATGATTTTAAGTGAAAACAATTACCGGCATACGGAAAACCGACCAAACGCATTAGGATTCTGTTGAAACTTTAGGAAAACGATCCATGGGTCATTTTTGACGTGTAAAAGTTAACCCCGCCTCAATCCGAGGGCTAGTGTGGCCAGTACCACTAAAAGTGTCTTTCTTTTGTTTAAAATGAATGCGCTTTTAATTAAAATAAACGACATACGAAAAACCAACCAAACACATTCGGATTGTGTTGATACTTTATGAAAACAATCCATGGGTCATTTTTGATGTTTAAGAGTCAACCCCGCCTCAATCCGAGGCACGGTGTGGTCGACACCACTCAAAGTGTCTCACTTTTCTTTGAAATGGACAACAGTTTAAGTAAAAACAACAACTGACATACGGGAAACGGACCAAACACATTCAGATTCTGTTTATACTTTATAAAAAGTATCCATGGGTCATTTTTGTCATGTACGAGTTAACCCCACCTCAATCTGAGGCACGGTGTGTCCGGTACCACTCAAACTGTCTCACTTTTATTTGAAATGGACATGATTTTAAGTGAAAACAACTACCGACATACGGAAAACTGACCAAACGCATTCAGATTCTGTTGAAACTTTAGGAAAAAGATAAATGGGTCATTTGTGATGTGTATGAGTCAACCCCGCCTCAATCCGAGGCATGGTGTGGCCGGCACCACTCAAAGTGTCTCACTTTTCTTTGAAATGGACAACAGTTTAAGTAAAAACAACAACTGACATACGGGAAACGGACCAAACGCATTTGGATTCTGTTGATACTTTAGCAAAAGTATCCATGGGTCATTTTTGTCATGTAAGAGTCAACCCCGCCTCAATATGAGGCACGGTGTGGCCAGTACCACTCAAACTGCCTCACTTTTATTTGAAATGGACAGGATTTTAAGTGAAAACAACTACCGACATACGGAAAACCAACCAAACACATTCGGATTCTGTTGAAACTTTAGGAAAACGATACATGGGTCATTTGTGACATGTAAGAGTCAACCCTGCCTCAATCCGATGGCCGGTGTGGCCAGCACTACTCAAAGTGTCTCACTTTTCTTTGAAATGGACAATAGTTTAAGTAAAAACAACAACTGACATACGAGAAATGGACCAAACGCATTCAGATTCTATTGATACTTTAGGAAAAGTATCCATGGGTCATTTTTTTCATGTAAGAGTCAACCCCGCCTCAATATGAGGCACGGTGTGGCCGATACCACTCAAACTATGTCACTTTTATTTGAAATGGACAGGATTTTAAGTGAAAACAACTACCGACATACGGAAAACCGACCAAACGCATTCGGATTATGTTGAAACTTTAGGAAAATGATCCATGGGTCATTTGTGACATGTACGAGTCAACCCCGCCTTAATCCGATGACTGGTGTGGCCGGTACCACTAAAAATGTCTTTCTTTTGTTTAAAATGGATGCGCTTTTAATTAAAATAAACGACATACGAAAAACCGACCAAACACATTAGGATTCTGTTGAAACTTTAGTAAAATGATCCATGGGTCATTTGTGACGTGTAAGAGTTAATACCACCTCAATCCGAAGGCCGGTGTGGCCGGCACCACTCAAAGTGTCTCACTTTTCTTTGAAATGGACAACAGTTTAAGTAAAAACAACAACTGACATACGAGAAATGGACCAAACGCATTCGGATTCTATTGATACTTTAGGAAAAGTATCCATGGGTAATTTTTGTCATGTACGAGTCAACCCCACCTCAATATGAGGCACGTTGTGGCCAGTACCACTCAAACTGTCTCACTTTTATTTGAAATGGACAGGATTTTAAGTGAAAACAACTACCGGCATACGGAAAACGGACCAAACGCATTCGGATTCTGTTAAAACTTTAGGAAAATGATCCATGGGTCATTGGTGACGTGTAAAAGTCAACCCCGCCTCAATCCGAGGGCCGGTGTGGTCGGTACCACTAAAAATGTCTTTCTTTTGTTTAAAATGGATGCGCTTTTAATTAAAATAAACGACATACGAAAAACCAACCAAACACATTCATATTCTGTTGAAACTTTAGGAAAACAATCCATGTATCATTTGTGACATTTATGAGTCAACCCCACCTCAATCCGAGTGACGGTGTGGCCGACACCACTCAAAGTGTCTCACTTTTCTTTGAAATGGACAACAGTTTAAGTAAAAACAACAACTGACATACGAGAAACGGACCAAACACATTCGGATTCTGTTGATACTTTAGGAAAAGTATCCATGGGTCATTTGTGTCGTGTAAGAGTAAAACCCTCCTCAATCTGAGGCACAGTGTGGCCATTACCACTCAAATTGTCTCACTTTTATTTGAAATGGACAGGATTTTAAGTGAAAACAACTACCGACATACGGAAAACCGACCAAACGCATTTGGATTCTGTTGAAACTTTAGGAAAATGATACATGGGTAATTTTTGACGTGTAAAAGTCAACCCCGCCTCAATACAAGGGTCGGTGTGGCCAGTACCACTAAAAGTGTCTTTCTTTTGTTTAAAATGAATACGCTTTTAATTAAAATAAACGACATACAAAAAACCGACCAAACACATTCGGATTGTGTTGATACTTTATGAAAATGATCCATGGGTCATTTGTGACGTGTAAGAGTCAACCCTGCCTCAATATGAGGTGCGGTGTGGCTGACCCCACTCAAAGTGTCTCACTTTTCTTTGAAATGGACAACAGTTTAAGTAAAAACAACAACTGACATACGGGAAATGGACCAAATGCATTCGGATTCTGTTGATACTTTAGGAAAAGTATCCATGGGTAATTTGTGTCGTGTACGAGTCAACCCCGCCTCAATATGAGTCATGGTGTGGCCGGTACCACTCAAACTGTCTCACTTTTATTTGAAATGGACATGATTTTAAGTGAAAACAACTACCGGCATACGGAAAACTGACCAAATGCATTCGAATTCTGTTGAAACTTTAGGAAAACGATCCATGGGTCATTTGTGATGTGTACGAGTCACAAATGAAAATGGATTTTTCATTTACATGAAAATGAAAATGGATTTTTCAGTGTAATCTGCTTGGTCCCAAAGCATGAACCAAACAGGTTGTGAGACATAATACCAGTAGGCATCCACCACAAGATTTGTGCCCAAATTTTAGTGAATATACATGTATAAAAACAAGGTAAAAAAGTAAAAATAGTATAAAGAAATCAACAACCATTAAATATTGAAGTAAAGAATAGCTAAAACTTTCCTTAGAGACATCAATATCTTGCTTAAACGCATGTCACTGTCTTGACCTCAGGAAAAAAACACATCCTCTACAGAGTTCTAATTGGACATTTATAGGAGAATAAGTGGCTCAGAGAATAATTGTCACTCCTGGCCAAACTTGGATGAACCAAGGTCAAAATAAGTTAATTCTGTAAATGAGACATGACCCCTCTCCCTTATATTAAATAAAAAATAAAATACACGACATTTCCTTTAACAATACACACTGTGTATAAGCTTTTACTAGGCCTCACCTTAAGAGGAACGACCACGACACAACATGACTTGGTACATGGCTGAGACATGACCTGTACGTGGTCTGGAAAGGACATCAATGTTCATGGTGTGTACACTGAAGTACATGGCTTGTACATCAAAATTCCCCAATTTTACATTTTCCTCAAAGCAACCCGAATACAAAATCCATACACGGAAATAGGGAATTGGGTTCTTACAGTTTTATTATCACACCATAGATCTTGTTTCTATCTCAACCAAGCACCAAAATCATTGGTTTCTTCAATCTAGTGGTCTAATATCACATTATGATCTTAATAAAGCCTTATGTTTCATCGGCCCCATGTAACGGATCAATGATAGATCTGAAGCAATCCAAATTTGTTTATTTCTCTCTTTTTGGTCATTATTTGGCTTGGAATCTCTAACTAATGATTTTTTATCATGTTTTATTCAGTCTCACATTATAATATTCGCACATTCAGGTTTTATTCAGCTTCATAATGCATTTGATTATAGATTTTCTCATTACTAATGACCTCAACTGAAGGTTAATATCTTTAATAATGTGTAAATTATTTGTTCCAACTTTTATTTCTTGTATCAATTAGTTGTTCACATTCAATATATCATTAGTTGTTAATATTACATTAAAATTATTTTATACAATATTTCATGCTAAGGAGTATTATTAAGGTGATAAGATATTGGATGTTGTGTGTTTCTACATTGTCATTTAGTTTAGTGAGTTGGGTTTTAAAATTAGTTTGCATTGATAATACAACATGTTCATTTTGGTTTTGAAAATGTTGGTGCATGGGAGAGCTGAAAAATCCATTTTCATGTAATTGCATAACATGAGATGGTTTTGTAATGGGTTTTCATGAAAATGGATTTTTCATTTACATGAGCTGAAAAATCCATTTTGAAGTCTGTTTCAAGTCTGTATGCAGGTGTACAGTGGAGGGGCTACTGGAGGGAGGGGGCTGCTGTGTGCAGTTCTGGAAAAACTCTATACCAACAGTTATAAACCGTTGGTATAAGGGTGCTGTGATTTTGGAAAAACACTATACCAACGGTTTAAAACCGTTGGTATAGGTGTTCTGTATTTTTGGAATAACTTATACCAACGATTTTAAACCGTTGGTATAGGTGTCTGGATTTTTGGAAATCCAATACCAACGGTTTATAACCGTTGGTATAAGTGTTGCTGGAAAACCAATACCAACGGTTCTAAACCGTTGGTATAGGTTTTCCTGAAAATCACATTACCAACGGTTTAAAACCGTTGGTATAAGACTTCCTCAAATGCATTACCAACGGTTATAAACCGTTGGTATATGTTGGGTTAAATTTATATAACCCATATACCAACGGTTTGGATCAAACCATTGGTATAAGGCTTTCCTCGCGACTTACTAGCCAACGGTTTGGAAAACCGTTGGTATAAGGTATACCAACAGTTTTCCAGCCTATACCAACGGTTTTTAACCGTTGGTATAACCTTCTTTTCCAGTAGTGAATTGGGATTATGGCCCCCAAAGATCAACTTAATGATACATGGCTTGAGTGGCATGACGTCCAACTCACTACCCTCTTACACAGGATGTATAGGCAATCAAGATTATGGACCAAAGGATTGACTACTGTTGTTTTTATGTTATTTCATTCACCTTACTCACGTGTGTTCATATTTATGTATATATGTATAGGTATTATACTATACACATATACACATGTAAATATGTATCTCCATGATGCTAATTTCCCAGTTGATCAGGATCATGGACCCAGGGACCGACTGTGGTTTCACGTTAATCTATTTTACTTGTCTTTCAGTTGTGTCTCAGCTATGCTAAGCATATTGCATAAACATGCACTTATGTTATCATATTTATATGTTCATCATTGGGGTGACCTACTGAGATTATTTCTCACCCCTTCATGTGCACCTTGGTGTACGTGTAGATATTATGTCTTCTTTTTAGGTTGAGCATAATTGCATGGTGGATAGGGATGGGGCCCAGGATTGCATGATCGAGTGGAGATTCTCGTGTGAGTTCTTCTAATTGGGCTGGTGTAGTTATATAGTGTTGAGACTAGGTATGTGGTCTAGCTCGAAGTTAGTAGTAGATCCCTATACCTTTTATTTCAGTTTCTTTTGTACTATTATATCTATATGGTCAACCCAATGGGTAAACAATATTGTATGTATGACATAGCTATTCGGGATTTTATAGGTTTTTTATTTATTATTACAACATGTTTGATTTTAGTTTTTTTACTGCTTCTGCACTCTGTTTATTTACTACTGTGTACGGTACTTGACTATTTTTGTTGTTTGCTTACTCTGATATGAGTGAATAGTCTCCCCAATGTTATACCCTAGGTCCCCACTTCTAGTCGGCAGCCTCTGGTGTACAAATAGGTGTGCTTGTGGCCTTATAATGAATCAGCTTAGAGCACTGTTTTAGTGGAATCTAGGTCGAGATGTTATAAAGTACTATCAGAGGTTTTTTCTTTCCTTAGGTTTACTATTTAGGATATGTTAGACATGAGTATTAGGAATGTGTTAGAACTTATGATGGGTATCGGACTGGTGCATCGATAACACTTGTTCTGGTAAGAAGTCCTTGTTTTCGGGGATATGGGATTGTTGTTCTAATCTACGATGTTACAGTTGCATATGATTTTTTCCTTGAGCGACACATATGTTGTGTGGATGTTAAGATTTATTGTGGATCTATGGATCTTGGCCATTGGAAAGAGTCCATTGATGGATTTTGACTCTTGGCCAGCAAAGGCAAGAGGCATCTCATGAATTATATTTAGCACGTAGGATTCACATCATATAGTCCTGCTGGTGTGTGGTTATTACTGATTACAATCATACAATTTTGTAAAGTGTCAAAAAAAACCTAAATGGTGTTTTCCCATATAGTTTTTTGGTGGCATTCTACTCAATTGAGCCAAATTTCATATATATTTTCTTTTGATGGTAGGTAATGTGGATCAACGTTGAGGCGTTTGGTGGTGAGGCTAATGACTTAGTCCTCATGCACAGGAGGTGTAGTGACCCTAGTAGGTCATTAGGTCACTTGATTTCCACATGTGATACCCTTATGGGGGGGGGGGGGGCTTTTTTGTTTATGGTTATCTAGTCTGATCATCAAGTATGATGTCAATAGGTACCATTTTTTTCTTGTGAAATGGACCTCGAGGGGGTATTGCCGCATGCAGATGCCCAATTAGTGTTAGTTTAGTATCTTTTTCTATGTTGTATCATGACCTCCAGGGAGCAGTTCCTTCTGAGGATTATTTGTATGGTTCGAGCCCTTGTAGGACTTTTTAGTGGTTTTGAACCTTGTAGGTCATTATGATCTTTAACTTCTTTTGTGAGACTTGATCAGTAAGGATAGGTGGGAGACCTAGAGACCCTTAGTTTCAACTCGTGACCTTGTAGGTCGATGTTTGTTTTGTTCATTTTGTTTGAGGTCAACCTACGCAAGAGGTTGACCCATGTTTTTGAATGCCTTTCAGGCAGTGAGCTAGGTTATATGCTCTTTTGAGACTGATGCATGGTAGGTGCTCAAGTTTTTGTGTTATAAACATGTTGATGCCTTCAACTTTTGATAAGCACCTAGGGTGGTTTGGTATCAAGACTAGCTTTGACGAGTAATATTGTTCTAGTGCCTAGCCTTGTTGATCAGTATTTATGCTATCACTAATTTAGTGAGAGTGTAGGTAGATGCTCATGACTGTAATGACACCGGGTGATGGGAAATCATAGAATAAATCATGTCATAGGTGAGGTGACTAATTTTGAAGAGGAGTTCCAAGTGAGCTTCTGGCTAGTTAAAACTGACATGTTGTGTAGCACAGTCATCTTAGCCTTGTAATAGATGACTCGCTAGAGTATGAGTCAGATGATAAAGGTATATGTTGGTTGTGCGTGGTACCATTTTAAAATCATAAATCGGTGAGTGCCCATGTGTGATCTAGGGACCAATTTTTTCAATACTTGTTTTGGGCATCGTTTCTAAGGAGTTGTGGTTAAATGATGGATTTCCATCCATGGTGGAGGTGAGATCTGGAATGAATCGGGTGTCGTGTAATGGGTGACCCATGGTTGTACCTGGAAACGCATTGTCGGGGGATGCGGTGTTAGGTGTTGTTGAAGGAAAGTGTAACCTAATTGTTGTGAGCATGGATTGGAGAGAGATGTACATGCCTTTTGATGGAATCTTAGTGTGCTTCTAGTTAGATATGATTATTCTCTATATTGAAATCTTCCTGAGTATGCTGAGAGAGTGTCAACTCTACATCATGATTTTTTTCTTTTAAATGTATTTCCTGGTTTGATAAAGGAACCTTTTTTGGTTGCGCTTGATGAGCGACATAGGATAATCCATATGGTGGGGAGTACACCAATAGTTGTTTGAGGGTGGTAAACCTCATTTTCAATTGTGATCTGGCATTTTCCATGATCCTTTGAGATCATATTTGGGTTTTGAGATAACGATAAGGGTATTCATATGGTGGGGAGTACCAGATCGATCACATTTGAATGTCTTCCATGTAGGAGACAGTTGCTGACACTATGAGACTGGTCATTAGAGAGTCAAGATATCTTATTTTTTAGTTACTCAAGTTGAGAGCATGGTCACTAGTCTTACCACCAAGGCTTCTCGGGGATGAGAAGGTTTATGGTGGGGAGGTTGAAGCGACTCGTGTTTGTTTAGACTACAATTTTAAGCAGACATTTTAATTTTTTGCTTTTAAATGATTTCAAGGGGTAAATGGTATTTTTTTACTTGAATATGATCTCAAATAATTTTTTTGACCATTCTGTTAGTCCCAACATATGGTGTTTATCTCAGAATAAGAGTTTGGTAGAAATCTGAACTATTCTAATTTTAATGGAATAATTAATATTTAATATTTAATTAAATAAATATTAAATTATCCTCATGGGTTCGTTCGGTGATATATTTTGAATGGAGTGTCAGATTGAGATTCTGTCTCTACCGTTGAGTCCAAAATGACGAGTTTTTCCTAGGTAGAGAATAAACATAGGTCGAGCGTCAGGGCTGACTAAGCACCCCCTTTTTCTTTTTCCTTTTCTTTTTTTCTTTTCTTGTCTTTTTCTTTTCTTTTTTCCCTCTTTTATTTTTTTCCTTCTCCCTTGGATTCTCGCGTATGCCCCCATGGGCTCTCCTTCACTACAACTTGAGAGAGAAAGGTATATGGAGAGATAAAGAGATAAAGGGAGAGATAAGGGTAATGCCGCAGAGCTCAGGATGCACTGAATCATCATGCAACAATCATGGACCACAGAAATGGGTGAAGCTTTAGCGGATCCTACCCAAAGGTAGGCCATTTTTATGCTTTTTCCATAGAACCTTATAGATTTTCCATTTTATAGTTTAAATCTCCTATTATGCTTTCTTATGACCCATCATGGTCCGATCTATTGTTCGTGGGGAGAAAATAGGGGTTTCTGGCATTTTAGAGGGCTTTCTATTCGAGAAAACTCATCTACATGATGTGTGGTTCAGGGAACACATGTCATGTGTTCTTCTTGTTTTGGGAATATGACTTTTATGAAGTAAACACCATGTATGGTAATTACACATCGTGTACTGGGACTCATCCATTTAGCCGAGTACCTGACCATACTGCCTGTGTAAGGGGCACAAGGCCGTGTAGAGCACACGACCAGACCCTGTGTGGGTTGTGCGCTATGTATATGTACATGTTATGGTGAAGTACATGGACATTCCATGTGAAGTACACATGCATGTACCTCGTGTAGGGAACACGCCATGTACAAGACCAACACACTGTGTACTTGTTCTTTTACATGCCAAGTCCAGCCAAAGTACACACCCAAGTGGGGGCTTGAGGGTACACATCGTGTACTTGGGTACACATGCCGTGTACTCATCCTTAGCTACCTTTTTTGGGGTTTTCACATATTTACACCTAGTTGTTGGAACCAGAACCATGAATATTCCATTCTGAGTATCTTTTTGTGTAGATCGCGATGGTGAAACCCTTAAGGTTATTTGAGGACTCATTGGTTTCATTTTGGGAGTTTTCTTATTAGAGAGTTTCTTCCTCCAATAATTGAATCCATTTGTCTCCTGAGAGTGAGACCCTTGATCTGATATGAGACATGATCTATCTCTCATGAACATTTCTTTTGTAGTTTTTCCCTTAAGGATGTCTCCCTTACAAGATGTTACCTTATGACCTAGTAGGTTGTGAGGCTAGTTGTTTCTAAGGATACACTATAGGATTCCTCTGATTACATTTTGACCTAGAGTATCCCTTTTAGGATGCCTCTATCTTCTTCCTGTAACCAAGGGTCCCCTCTGGGATTCTTATTCTTACATGTTGACCTAGGGAATCCCTTGTAGGATCCCTTACATGTATACCATCCTGAGGACCCCATGTAGGATGCCTATACTTATTATGTTTCTTTGAGGGTCCCATGCAAGACACATTTTCCTATATACCATTCTGAGGATCCCTTATAGGATTCCTATATTGAATTACCATTAGAGGATCCCATGTAGGATTCCTCCTATTACCCTTTCTACTAAGGATCCTAAGTTGGATGCCTTCTCTTATGTGTATACCTCAAGGATCCCAAGTAGGATACCTCTTCAGTGTTTAGACTTGAGGGAGTCAGTGGGTTC
The DNA here is from genome assembly GCA_963277665.1 of Viscum album. Taxonomy (NCBI): domain Eukaryota; kingdom Viridiplantae; phylum Streptophyta; class Magnoliopsida; order Santalales; family Viscaceae; genus Viscum; species Viscum album. The sequence continues at coordinate 1,287,211,375 of OY728137.1, forward strand.
CTGTTTTTTGACCGACCTTAAGCTAACACATCGGGTTTGGGTAGATATGGTAGTGAGTGTCACCTTAGAACCCATTCTAAACTTGTAATACCAAGTGGTTGTGGAAATAGTGTTGGGTTTATGTGTTCAGTCACCCTCACTCTCTTGTTTATGATTTCACATGTTTACTGTTGATGCAACGATGATTACCAGAGGTGTTTCTTGGTTAGTAGATGAAGAACCTGATGCGATGCATATTTCTTTCTCGTTGGGATGCTTAGACGTTTCTCTTGGGATCTAGCTTCTGAGCCATGTTATTTTCATATTTATTGGTATACCCAGAGGTACTACCTGGGATCCGACTATTGAGCCTTTATATTTGATTATTATATTATTGGGATTTCCAGAGGTTCTTTTTAGGATCTGGATGTTGATACTACTACTATGTTATATGGGCATGAAGTCCCTAGTAATGATAGTCATGGATGATTATGCTATCCCGAGTGATGATGATGATTCCACTCTCCTTTGGTTGATATATGATGAGGATGATTATGCTCTCCTTAGATTGTGGGCTAAATGAGGATGATTACACTCTCCTCAACCTATGCTTGTTGGTGGATCATTACGATCTCCCTAACTTGTGGTATATGGAGGATGATTACGCTCTCCTCAACCTATGTCTTATAGAGGATGACTACGCTCACCTGGATTTTTCATATGATGAGGATCTCTATACGTGCTCTCTAGGATCGGGATTATGATCCCTTTTATTATTAGGGTAGTTGATCACGACGTCTCAAACATATGATTGATGTTCACATTTGAATCTTGAGGGTTGGTCATGGCATCTCATTGGTGAACTCTCCTTACAGATCACCTAAGGGTTAGACCCTTAGGGTTTATTCAAGTTTAAATGTTGTGGCCGCCTATGGACCGGGACATATGGATTAGAAATTGGACTGTATTTACATAGAATGAGTAGCATTGAATCTAGCTTAGTTACCATTTACATAATGTCCAAATTTAATTCCCTAGAATCCTTCTTATAGTGATTGGAGGTGAGTATGAGTGAGCCTAGGGTTAGGACGAGTATCCCCCTGTGGTGACATAGCTTGCTCATAGACATTTCCAAAATTGGTAGAAACATGTATATGTTGATTGGTATTATAGACCCATAGATCAAATTAATGATACAAGGCTTGAGTGGTACGATGTCTTGCTCACTGCCCTCTTGCATAGGATGTCCAGGCAATCAGGATTACAGACCCAAGGATTGACTGTTGTTTTTTTATGTCATTTAATTAAACTTAATCATGTATATTCATATTTATGTATATATATAGGTATGGGAATATACATATACACACATATAAATATAGATCTCCATGATGGCACATGCCCGGTTGATCGAGATCATGGACCCGGGGATCGACTGTGGTTTCAAATTAATATGTTTTACTTATCTTTCTGGTGTGTCTCTACTAGGTTGAGCATATTGAATAAGCATGCACTTATGGTATAATATTTATAGGTTAATCATTGGGGTGTTATATTGAGATTATTTCTCACCCTTTCACGTGCACCTCAGTGTATGTGTAAACCTTATGTCTGTTTTTTAGGTTGAGCACAATTGCATGGTGGATAGGGCTAAGACCTAAGGTTGCATGATCGAGTGGAGCTACTCGTGTGGGTTCTTTTGATTAGGATAGTGAAGTTTGATAGTGTCTAGATATTGGGTATGTGATCTTTCCTAGATTTAGTATTAGATTCATGTACCATTTATTTGAGTTTCTTTTATACTCATGTATCTATATGGTAGGACCAGTGGGTGACTAGTGTTGTATGTATGGAATAAATGTTCAAGATTTTATAGTTTTTTCATTTATTATTACAGTATGCTATATTTTAGTTTATTTAATGATTCCTCACTCTATTTATTTACTAATGTGTATGATACTTGGCTATTCCTACTATTTACTTACTCTGATACGAGGACATCGTCTCCCCACTATCACACCCTAGGCCCCCACTGCTAGTCGGTAGCCTCTATCATATAGGGAGGCATGATTGAGGCCTCATAATGAACCGGTTTGGAGTACTGGTTTATTAGCATCTGGGTTGGGACGTGACACTAGTTATATCTACTTCATCTCCATGCTAGAAGGATAGTCACGGTACATCGTAATAAGCAAGGACCAGTACTAAGCTCGAAATAAATCTCCTAACAATTATAAGACGTTGATTCAGATCATACCACAAGGTTTTTGTATCCTGACTCCATCATGAGTTATGCCCCAAGGCCATCATGCCCCTCAGGTTAGCCCCCCCAGGTCACCACACCCCATCAATGCCTTAGATTAGGACACTCAGGTCATCATGTTCCTAATGTGCACTCAAAATCCACATCTCAAAAATCTTAAGGAATCGAGTTAGATTAGGACTCAAATTTTTCATATCCTGACTCTGTCATAGGTGAGGCCCCAAGGTCACAATGCCCCTCGGGTCAGACCCCCAGGTCGCCACACCCCATTGATGCCTCAGGTCAGGCCCCAAGGCCATCATGCCCCTCGGGTCAGGCCCCCAGACCATCACTCCCCTAATGTGCTAGCTCGAGTTAGGCCCCAAGTCCATCATTCCCCATAAACCATGCTCAAGTCCGCCATCGTTGTCGTCACAAGCCACACACACTCACCCTCTAAGAGATACACATCACACGATGGTCCACCTGTATCAAGTACCAAACACAACCTTCATGGAAATGGTGTCACACATAACAAAGTATGTATATAAGGGAAACATAATATATCATCATGAGAAATAAAGCAGTAATACATACCAACATGTGATCATAATCGATCATGCCAACAAACTACTTTAACAATACTCATGGAATCAAAAATCACAATAGGTCTCACGATTTACACCCACACCCACATGCGATCACAATCAAGCATGGTCATGAGTTCCAACATAATAATCATATAATGAAAACATGTATAATGAGATCCCAAGTGATTAAGGAACTTCCTATAGGTTCTGGGCACAACAGAAGCACTTGATAGGGTGATAAATCAAAAAGATTTTGTCTATCTGATGGATCATTCACAATATTATCAGTGATACAAAGCCATGACCAATGAAAATTTTCCATTGGATATTGGCATAAGGAAACTCGAAACCCAAAGAGGACATGTTCACATTAAATTTATAATTAATTTAATTATATTTGAAGAAATTAATACCTTGTATTAGGATCTTTCTTCATCGATGATGTTGATCTTCTAAAACCCTTTTCGGATTACCTTCATTATATTGATAAGATCCAAGTATAGGATCCCTATAGAAATGATTCGTATATGCTCCTTTGTTCTATGAGCAATGAAAATTTATTTTTTGAGTGTTAGCATAGTGAATCAATTATATTTCATTGCTCAACTTGATCTCTTTATGAACTTGAATGAATTCTTCTCATTCTTGAGAGGAGGGAGGAGAAATTCAAGAGAGAAGTATGTTGTGCACAACAATTTTTTATTCTCAATTAACCCTACACAATAGATATAAACATCTATTTATAGAGCTAGGGTTTAGGTTAAAATATTATTTAATTTTGTATCGACCCTTAAATAATATAATAATCATTAACAAAACTCATGCCAAATAATAATAATATTATTATTTGATGGCATGCACTAACCTGTGCAATAAAATATATTATTTTACCAACTTTTAAATTAATATTTATCACTAGACGTGGTCTTGGTCAGTTCGAACTCCTCAATATTTATCGAATACCTGAATAAATATTTTATTAAATATTTTATTTATCAATAAATATTTGCGATCGATTAATCATGAATAAAATTATTCCCCGATCTTGAGAATATTAATTAATTGATTAATTAAATTTTTAATAAAATTTAATTAAGATAAAATGAAACACTTAGTGTGTAACCCTCTAGGATTCTTTCTTGTTCACATTAGGCATACTTTCCTAAAGTCCAAGATTATTATCTAGCAATGAGTCAAGCCATCCAAGAGAATGAACTTAATATCTCAACATCAACTCCACATATGAATGCTCACCATGTAATATAATCTATTTGTCATAATATCTCATCAAACAAGTTGCACATTTGTGTCATCAACCTATATCCTCAATACATCTTTCTTTGACTATCTGAAATAAACACATCATTACACCGAGACCATAGAATTTAAGGTGACAATTATATTCCAATCAAATGGATAAGATATAGAATTTCATAAAGATGGAAGGGACAAATCCTTCCTCAACTTATTCATTAATAACACATCACTCATGACGCACCCAACGCATCCAACTTCTCCATAAACTGCATCATCATGGTTTATGAAATACATCTAAGTGTGCAAGTTATAATATGCATTAATAATAATTTTAAAGTCCAAGGACCATTACATATGCTTGCAAATATGAATATTTGATGACGCCAAAACATGTAGAATTCCTACTGGTGGGTATTTTCTCATAATGTACCATCTTGGATATTATCAAGTTTGAACTTCATGAGAAGAAATCTCATCCGCTTATGAGTACTCGCACCTGATAGTCTATTTACTATATTCCCTTTCATAGTACGTTATCTGACCACTGTGCTATATTTAAAAATATCATCATGACACTTCAATGTTTTCATCATAGTAGGGAACTAATATGACCTTATTAGTGCGACATATACAATAATAAAGTATTGCATTAAAGTAATGAAAAACAATGGACAATATGTAATAAGATATTTTATTAATATTCAAATCATCAAATATGCATGTAACCAAAATACAAACAATTGGTCCCAACACACCAACTCCAACAAACTCCCACTTAGACTAGAGCCAACTATCTATGACTTTCCATCCACTAGACCTCACATGATAATCATATTTCTACTAAGTTAAGGCTTTAGTCAAGGGGTTTATCATGCTGTCTTCTTTGGAAATACTACTCAATGCAACCTCACCTCTATAAGAAAAACCCCTTAAGAGATGATACTTATAAAGTATATGATTTTCCTACTAATGTGACCTTGGATCCTTAACAACAGTCACTGTTTTAGTATTATTATAATAGAATGTAATAGGATCTTTACTACTAGGTATGACTTCAAGCTATTAGATGAATTTGAGTACCCAAACTGCTTCTTTAACAACCTCAGAAGCTGCAATATACTTGGAATCTACTATAGCATATACAAGCACAACTTTATTTGAGCTTTTCAAGCTCACAAAACCTCTATTTAAAGTGAATATGTATCCTATTTGTGATTTCATATCATCTTGATCTGTTTGGAAACTAGAATCTGTATATCCTTTGATGACCAATTTCTTATCTCATCCATAGACTAGGAACATATCCTCAGTATTCCTCATATACTTAAGGATACTCTTAACTACCATCTAATGGTGGTCACCTAGTTCAACTTGATATCTTCCTACCACACTCAGGGTATAGGTGACATCTAGATTAATACATAGCATAACATACATAACTGACCAAATCACTAACGCGTACATAATCCTTATCATTATTTTCCTTATCTCATGTGCCTGAGAACACATTTTCCTAGAAAGATGAATGTCATGTGACATTGGAAACAACACCCTCTTAGATTGTTCTATACTAAATATATTCATTATATTGTCATATAAGTACCTTGACTTAGGCCAAATATCCTTTTAGATCTATCATGATGGATATTGATCCCAAGAATATATGTTTCCTCACTTAAGTCCTTCATGGAGAAACATTTATTCAACCGGTTAGATTGTAAGACTGATATTTCATTTAAAATAAGTAATATTTCATCAATATATACTATTAAGAAGATAAATGTGCTCCCACTAAACTATTTATATACACAAGACTCACATTAATTCTTTATGAAACCAAATTTCATTATGGATTCATCAAATAGAATGTTACATAACTTGGATGTTTGCTTTAATCCATAAATATTTTTTTGAAATTTTCATACTTTTTTGGCATCCTTTGGAGCCACGGACCCTTTAGTTCGTATCATATATACATCTTCCTAAAGGTTCCCATTAAGGAAGGCTATTTTGAAATCAATTTTACAAATATCATAATCACAGAAGTCCAAAATGGAAAGTAGAATTCTATTGGGTTTTAGCATAGAAACTGGTGGAATGGTTTAATCATATTCAATGCCTTAACATTGTTTAAACCATTTTGCAACTAGTTTCATTTTATAGATACTAACTTGCCCCATGTCCAGTTTATTATTGAATACCCATTTACAACCAATGTGTTTAACATCCACTAGAGGTCCTACCAAAATCCAGACTTGGTTTTGGTACATGGAATCCATTTCAAAATTAATGGCTTCTTTCCACTTAACAACATCTGTGATACTTACTGCTTCCTTATAGGTTAGAGGATCATTATTATCAACTAATAATGAGTCACTATCCATAGTGACTAGGAAACCATACTATCCTGGTTCTCTAACTTCTCTTGTACTCCTACACATTATTTTTTTCTCTAGAACATCTCCTTCCATGGGGCTTTGTGGAATTTTTTCATGTTCCAACTCTTGTGTATCTTGATTCAGGACTTCATCAAAGTCCATCTCGCTCCCACTATCTGTTTTAGAGATGTGATCCTTCTCAAGGAATTTGGGGAATATATCAACCATGATTTTTTTATCTAAAGGATCGTATAGGTAATATCCACTTGTTTCCTTAGGATATCTTATAAAGATATACTTAGTGCTATAGGGTTTGAGTTTTTTTTCTATAAATAGCCTTAAAAAATGCTTCACATACCTACACTCATGCATGTGACAACACAAGTTTATTTCTATGCCAAAGTTCATATGGAATAAAATTTGATGCTTTAGTTGGAACTTAGTTTAGAATGTGTATTGATTTTTATAATGCGTATCCCCAAAAGGATAATGGAAGGCTTGCATGAATCATCATTGATCTCACCATATCCAATAGGGTGTGGTTCCTCCTTTCACTTACACTATTCCACTGAGGTGTATAAGGAGGAGTGAGTTGGGATAAAATCTCACACTCATACAAATAATAAATGGAGTCTTGATTAAGATATTTTCCACCATGGTTTGAGTAGGGTTTCTTAATCTTCTTACCAAGATGGTTCTTAACTTCATTATTTTATTCCTTGAATTTATCAAAGGAATCTGGCTTATATCTCATCAATTAGAGATATTCATATCTATTAAAATCATCTGTAAAAGTTATGAAGTATGGGTACCCACCGCTTTCTTCAATAGGAAATGGTCCACACACAACAATATGAACTAAGTCAAGAATCTATTTGGCCCCTTCAACTTTTCCACTAAATGGGGATTTGGTAATTTTTCCTTGTAACCATTCATGACATACACCAAGTATTTTTAGTTCAAAAGAATCAAAATATCCATCTTTTTGTAATTTAGTCAAATGTTTTTCATTTACATGAGCTAGCTGATGATATCATAATTGGGTATGGTATGAGTCATGTGATGCAGTTTCATTATAGATTTCCATTACTCAGTTCATGTAACCCAACACATAAAGTCCATTATTTAAATATTTCTTACCATAAAAAATGTTATCTTCATAAAATAAGAAACATTTATTCTTAAACTCGAAAATAAATCCATCTGTATCAAGTATGGATATAGAAATAATATTTTTGGTAAAGGACAACACATAATAACAACCATTTAAAACCAATATCATTCCAATTGGAAACATGAGGTGTTAGTCCCTGATAGCTACAATATAAAGTTTCGATCTATTGATTGCTCGTAGATCAACCCCCACTCAGTCAATCTTTCTTACTATATTTGAATACATATGTGAGCACCACAAGCTATATCTAATATCAAATTTATAGAAATGGATAAATTGCACTCGATAACAAAAGCACCTGAAGCTTTCCTTTGATTCTTTGGCTGGGTGTAATTTTTCTTTCAGTGGCCTTTCTTGCCGCACGTGAAACAAACAACATCCTGTTCCATTACTTGTCCCTTGATCTTCCTCTTTTTGGAATGAAGTTGTGAAGAAGCTTTGGGATTAGAGCTCTTCATTTGGCCTTTTTATCTGTTCACCATAAGGATAAAAGGATTTTCACCCTTAATCTTCTAATCTAATTAGTGAATAATAATAAGTAGATCTATGAGAGACTTCTCAATGTTTTTCATATTAAAATTTATAATAATTTTGGAGAAGCTCTGAGGGATTGATGCATGTATGAGATCAATGTGCAATTCATCAGGGAGTTTAAACCCTAGAACCTAGAGGCACTCAATTTAGCCAATATGTTTGACTATGTGAGGCCCAAATAGATCTCCATCCCCAAGTTTACTCTGAACAATTTCCTTGGATATCTCAAACCATTCTTTTCTTTCTCTCTCCTGGTATTGACCATGAAGATGCTCGAGTATGCTATAAGAATCCATGTGTTTGTGAGACTTCATGAGTTCAATAGACATATATGATAACATCAAACATTGAATTTAGACCATGTTTCTCAAATGTTTTTCATAGATAAAGAACTATTTATGACTCACCTCCTTAGTAGGAAGATCAGTAAGTGATAATTTTAGCATGTAAGATTTTTGTTCATGGCGCAACACAACCCGAAGGCATATGAACCACTCCTGGAAGTTACTACTAGTGAGAATATGGTCTTTCTATAATATAGTTTTTAGGGATATTGTGGATGATGAACTTTCCATTTTATACAATTATAAAAGAGAAGATTATTATTACTTTTTTTGATTACAAATTACGTGAGAAATAATAAATTAATTGATTTTATTAATCTCACACTATTTTACAAAGTCCAAATTTCCCTCACAATTGAGTGTGGAATGTCTTGTTATTTTGAAATTCTAGTAACAATGATCCATATTTACCTTCTTATAATCCAAATAAAGGCTAAGAAAATTATTATAAATTATTTTGGTAGGCAGTCTTTCCAACTGCGAGTTGCATCTCCTTGATCCGTTGAGTGGACTCTCCAATCCAGAAAGCCTAACTCATATTTCCTAAACACTTGCATCCAAATTTGTATTGGACATATGGATATCATTAAACTTGATATATATTCAGTTAATTTGACCCACTATATTAGTTAAGATTTTCTGATAATTAAAAGTGCATCTGTGGGAGGCTGAACCGACACTTAAACTACGGGTTCATCTTAATTCAAACGATGTAAGACTTAATGAATTAATGTTAATTTGAGGTATTTTATTTTATTATACATAAATTTTATCATGTTTTATCCTTTTCATGCCTTGTTAACATGAATTGGATTTTATTTAATTAATTAAGTATATTGGATAAAACATTTAATCATAATTATTTTATTTATATTCCATCTTTTCATATTAATTCATTTATTTAAGTGATCACGGTTTTGTATCTATAAAATAAATAATGCATAATATAAAAATAAATAAACAAATAAATGACCCAATCATGAGATTATCTAATGATTGATTTATTTAGTGTATAATAAATCAACCTATGACCTAGGGGAATAACTCCTTGTGTCGTATTATCATGAGTTGTAGCATTCCACATGTCCACCTATGTATCTCTTGGGCTGGTAACATCTTGGTTCTATCTTGAACTGCCTCCATGTGCCTTGGGATACTCCATTTTTTACAAGTATTTATAACCCACACATGGGTGAGGGGAACCAAAGGATTGGTTAAAGGGGAACTACATAAATATTTTTGGACATGCATGTACTACATAATAATTGAGGGAGGGATGAAATGCAAGACATCCAGTTTAATTTAATAATAAAAATTGAAAAAATATGCAATAAATTAAATTAAATAATGTCAACTCATACACAGGTTAGTTTAAGCTCATGATTGTTCATACACATTAAATGATTATACATTTAAAATAATTATCTAGCATTCATTTCGATTCGTTCTTTTAATAAAATAAAACATGAAAAAATTAATCTGACTAATTATCTTATTAATAAATTAATTCATTTTATCTTATTTCATCCAATCATCCTTAAATTCTCATCCACTATGATTTTAAATAAAATAAATAATTTTATTTTATTTAAAACTCAATAAAATAGTACACAACTTTTTACTTAGAAGAAACCCAATGATTACCTGTCCGAAATACTCAGTATGGTTTAATTGTAAACAATGCACTCATATGACATATTGGGTACACAAAATGCGACATAATTTCATGGCATGTACCTGAAAATTTAATTCCACACCAGACACATGAAAATTATGTAGCCATTACAATTTAATGTGTTGAATATTTAATATACAATAACCACACATGATACATGGTCTCAAATATTACATAGAATTAATTAAACATTTAATATAATATAAAACCTAATGACCGGTGTGTAATGTAAACTTAATTACCCATTAAACTTGAGTCAATAAGGTTTAAGGAGTAATTAACTATTTTTAATATTTTTTCATAAACAGGTAAAGTACATGATGTGTACAAGATAGCTACATGGCGTGTAATTATCTTTGCCGAATATCTACAGTGCATGCCTAGGGAATCAACGTGTACTTATCACAAAAATTTATGAAGTACATGGTGTGTATAGAAAATAAAAGACACACACTTCTAGTTACATGGTTTTCAATCTATCTGAATCATGTATTAAATACACAGGTGAATTAATTACATGACATCGTTTGACCCCGTGTTTTCCTTCTTGAAAACATGTGGACTACACAACGTGTACTCCAGAAAAGCAGTGTGCCACCCGGGCTAGTCTACATGTGGTGCATTTATTGCACACAATGTGAACTTATTACATGATGAACCAAAATCCACACGAGTGTCTTTGTATAATGGATAGGGATACAAGGCATGTAACAAAGGAGTAAACACCATGTATTCTTGTGTTATTCAGTCAGAATCCTTGACACTTCTAGATGACATCTTCATACGTAAACTTCATTAATTATTTACCTATATTGGTAATATTTTTGATAAACTAAGAAGATAAAGAAAATATTTAAACAATATATCAAGAATGAATTAAAACATGAAATAAATCTTAACTTTTAAATGGGCAACAATCAACAATCACATAAATAATTATAAATTTGAATGTGACCTCCCTATGATACCCCTTGTAGGTTCTAGGCTTAATGAAATCATCAGGAATGGTGATAAATCAAAAATATTTTTTTGATATGATGGTTCATTCGTAATATTTCTTTTAACATGAATGCCATGACCAATGAAATTTTTTCTATCATATATTGATGTAAGGAAACCCAGAATTAGAGAGGATCTTTTCACGTTAAATTTATAATTAATTTAATTATATATGAAGAAAAAAATACCTTATCTTAGTATATTTCTTCGTTTTTGATATTGATATTATAAAACCCTTTTCGGATTACCTTCGTTTCACTGATAGGATCCAAGTATAGGATCCTTCTAGTGATGATCCACACATGCTCCTTTGATCTCCGAGTGATGCCAATTAATTCCTGAGTGCTAGCGTGGTGAATCAATTGTCTTGCATTTCTCGACTTGATCACTTTATGATCCTTTGAGCTTACAGAAATTCCTCTCGTTTTTTAGAGGAGGGAGGAGGAATTAAAGATAGAATTATATTATGTGCAATGACTCTCTATTCTCAATTAACCCTATATAATAGGCATAACCATAAATTTATAGAGGTAGGGTTTATGTTAAAATATTATTCAATTGCATATTAGCCCTTAAATAATATAATAATAATTAACACACCCCATGAATATTATTATTATTATTATTATTATTATTTTGTGGCATGTACTAACTTGAACAATAACAAATATTATTTTACCAGTTTGTAAATTAATATTTATCACGAGACCCGATCTTAGTCCATTCAAACTCCTCAACAATTATTGAATAACCAAATAAATATTTAATTAAATGTTTCATTCATCAATAAATATTTTTGATTGATTAATCATGAATAAAATTATTCCTTGATCTTAAGAATAATATATATTTACTTAATTAAATTCAAATATAATTTAATCGAGATCATCGCAAACACTTAGTGTGTGACCCACTATGATTTTTTCTTATTGAAATTAGGTGGGCTTGCTTAAAGTCCAAGATTACTATCTAGTAATGGGTTAAGACACCCAAAAGAAATAACTTAATGTAACAATGTCGATAACCACATACGAACACTCACTGTGTAATATAATCTCTTTTTCAAAGTATTTCATCAAGAAATTTTCACATCTATGTCATCAACCTATATACTCAATACATTTTTCTTTGACTATTAGAAATAAAAATGTCATTACACTATGATTATGGAATTTAAGGTGACAGTTTTGTTCAAATAAAAGGGTTGAGATATCAACTTCCATAAAGATGGAAGTGACAAATCCTTTATCAACTTATTCATTAATAATACATCACTTACGATGCACCCAATGTATCCAACTTCACAATGAACTATATCTTCATGGTTTATAAAATACATCTAAGTGTGTGAGTCCTAATATTCATTAATAATAATCATAAAGTCTAAGGACCATTATACACACTCATATAAAGGAATATCTAATAGAACCAAAACATGTGAAATTCATACCAGTGGGTCTATTCTCATAATCCCTTATCTTGGAGATTATCAAGTGTAAACTTTATGAGAAGAAGTCTCATCTACTTACGAGTACTCATACCCTACAATCTATGTACAATGTTCCCTTTCATAGTATGTTATCTGACCATGGAACTATATTTAAAGAACATAATTATAACTCTTCAAGGTTCTCATCATAGCGGATAAATACTATGACCTTATCAGTGTGACAAATATCCTAGGAAAATATTACATTAAAGTCACGTAGAACACTGCAAAATATATAATAAGATATTTTATTAATACTTAAATCATAAAATATACATGTAACCAAAGTAGAAATAGTTGGTCTTATGACACCGACTCCAACACTTCCTACCTTAGGTGAAACTGTGATTTGATGACAAGGGTTGATGTATGAGTTATAATGCACCATTGAATCCTTATAGCCTTTGAAAATAAACTTATGGATTAAATTCTTCTCATTTAGAAAAACCCAATGACACTAAAGGCACATCAATCCAATCAGTATCGAAGAAGATATCAAAGATATAAGTTTGGAATAAATAATAAAATAATTTTTAAAAAAAATATAAGAGAGAGGGAGATAATAAGAGAGGGAGGCGTGAGAGGAATGACCCAACCTCCCGTGCGCTAGGGCCACCCCTAATTTCCCCCTCTTATTTACATTTTTTTATATTTTATCATTAAATGGTTCTCTTTAATACTTTTAATTTTTATTAATTCTCCTCTTAAACTCATGTGACTCTTATATTTTTGCCCCTAACCAACAACAAGCCACTCCAACCAACTAACAAACCCTAAAAACCAACTACCAGCTGTCACCAGCCCCTAACCAACTATCAAACACTAACAAACAATAATGTTTATGCCACAAAAAACACTAACCACCTACCAAACACTAAAAAACAACCCCCTATATTCCTAACATTACCACCCCCTTAAAAATCACCTTTTCCCCAAGGTCGGACCTCTATAAGACAACTCCGCCCTTTGCCATGATGAAACGCCTTCTGGTGCCAAGGTTATTATCCGTCTTTTAGATCCCAGGAGTAGCAGCAAAAGCACCATTTTGGCCAACAATTGCATGTTTTTTTGGAAGTTTTCTTCTCCACAAGGGCATCATATCCTTGAAGTGTCTGCCTCCTGAAAACACACCCTGTTCCGAAATATATAGGCCCTTGGAGACCATCAAGTCCCTTCATATTGACATCAAAAAATACAACATTGTGGTTTGAGCATCAATCATGGTGATCAATGCCATCAAATATTTGAGGATACTGGACATAGCAGATCCGCTTCCTCGATATCAGATCCATCATAAAGCACATGGACTCGTGAAGTTCCTTGTTGTTGTTTATGTAGTGGTCACAGTTAATATTCAAATGGTAAGGAGAATTGGAGAGAATCACTGAGACTCACACCAATGAATTCATGCCCCCCAACCTTTTTGTGGTGTTCAAATCTTAGTATCTTCTCACGTGAAACATAGATCATACAGGGTAGCTCATTTAATTCAATGTATTAGGCACCATTATAACCAAGGAACACCTGAATCATTCCAGGGTGGTCCCTAACACAGTTCCCATGCCAGGGAGTCCCATCCTGCATTGTCCAACCCTCCTATGGGACCTTCTGTGTTGTGGAAACTAACCCATTTATTCAAACTTTTAATTCTTCATATTCCCTCAGCATACTGACATTATCCACATATATAACAAAACCTCCATAGACTTCAGAATAACACGTAGGTGTTGCTCTTGATGCTGGAAAAACATGAGTCTTACATCATCCGACAAAAAGAGCATGCTTGTAGCCAGCTTGAAAAACATAAATGAAAAAAACCTAGCTCTCCAACAACTCTGCCTGAATTTGTAGCATGCTCCTCAACAAAACCAACAATGAACACTTTCAGGCCAACATGGTACTCCCTTGAAAAAACATGAAACTGAACAAAACCAGAGTTAGATTGTTCATCCACCTAGGGGGTACAAACTCCTGTAAAACATTCTTCATCAAGTTTTGAATCCATATCAGGATTCATCATGTATTCTACAACATCACTGTCAGAACTTGCAATAGCTCCCTCTGCAGAACTAGCACCAACTTCCTCTGAAAAATTAGGTTCGACTTCTGCACTTTGAACTCCTGCAAAATGATTTTTGTGAGCCAAATCAACTTCCACCTTGCTACATTATTCTTGTCTCAAGCTTGAGAAAGTAAGTAGATTATATTTACCAAAGATAGTAGAAGGTAAGATGTTAATCTCTGTTCCTTGAATTTCTTGTGCGACTGGTAGAATACTCGACCTCTCATCATTCATAGTAACTGTGAATAAAGTCCAGGTACAGGCCGCATCTTCATAGAATCCCCTTCCATCATACTGTAATCCTCTTCATCCTCATTCTATCCTTCAAGTTTCGAACAAAATTCAAATCTTTCCATGCTACTCAAGATCTGTCAATCTTATCTCCTCTAGCATAGGAGGTTTCGACTCCATAGGCTGTATTACTATATAGCCTAAGAAAGAATCCCCTACGTCGCAAGAACGAAACCATACTGCACTGCCTCCTTGCCTGGCTCCAAAGAGCATTGAGTAGCTGGCACAACCTCCTTCTTTTTGTCTCCTAGATCCAGCACCAGTGAAAGGACTCTCATTGCTTCTTGTTCTCCCCATATTTCTCCAAAAACTTCAGTTTAAAAATTTCCCATGTTGAGTTCGGTGTAGCTCTATTCCAGGATAAAAAATAGTATAGAGTGGTACCGACCATGCAAAGTTGCACCCAATGTAATTTCATATCCTCTATTGTCCAAGAAAATTCAAAATACCTTTATGCTTTAATGATCCAACCATACAAATCCTCTCCCGTAAAATCTGTCGGGGTGACCCTTGTTTCCATTTTGCACACCCAAATCAGCTAAATGTATAGCCAATCGTGAAAAAACTCTAGTGTCAATCGACCACACGACCCATGCACTTCATCCAGCCTCAATGAAGTGTCTTCAATAATCGTCGCAAACTCTCAGCATACGCGTCACTCCTCCACCGCAGTTGCGCGCTATTCAACCTTTGTTCTTTGATTTCATTCTCCTTTAAACAACAATTACGTTTTTCACTCGTCTCTGTCTTCTTCAGCGGCGTCCGTGTCTCCAAAAGAGAATGAGTTCTCTCTAGTGATTTTTTTGAAAATTCAAGATTGCACGGGAATTTCACTGTAAACAACGGCTAACCTTTTTCATAGGGGTTCTCAGTCACCTTCACATAAAATGGATAATGCATGCGTCGACACTTCCAGAACGCAATTCCCCAGCTGCATCTGTAGCGCTCAAACAAGCAGTCAGCAAGGTGCAATGGCTTCCTTACAATGCCCAGCCTACGCTGCAGCAATGATATTCTCCAACATTGCTCGAAAAACTTCAAAAACGACCAACACACATTTCTAGGCTACAACAGACGTAATTTTCTCCAGTGTTAGGAACTTTTTTATAGCAATTTGTTCCTAAGCATCCAAGCCTTGCTGTAACGATGGCGGTTCCACAGCAGCGTTCGACCCCCTCTACAACGGTCACACCATACTACTCCAATGTTTGACAAACTTGATTAATCTCCACTGACGTCTGAACTGCTCTGTTCATCCTTACAGTGCGTGTACCAGCAGTTGCATAGTAGAAAGCAGGTAGAAAGAGGAAAACACTCAACGACTTCACTATACTACTGTGATTGGTTTTTCTCCAGCAGGGAAGGTGTTTTTCTAGTGCACAATTGTTGATCCCTAGTATCGAACCTCTATCTTGCACGACACTCCCCAGCGAAGTAGCCAATTGTTATGAATAAAAGAGTGAAAGAGATCTGAGAGAGAGAATATCAGTTTTTGTATACATTTCCTGTAGGCTAATCTATAAGTGAATTGCTCTATTACAATGAAAATAGAAATAACTACTGAAAGAAGAACCTAGAGAGAATTTTACAGCGGGAAGAAATACAGAAGGCCAGAAGAGACAACCCCCTATATTCCTAACATCATCCAAAATGGGTCAGGCTATGTCACAACAATCACTAACTACCTGCCAGACACTAATAGACAACCCCCTATATTCCTAACATCATCCAATACGGGTCGAGTTACACTAATCCAACACAAACGATAGTAGGTTTGTGACCGATCCAATGCAATGTAGTGCCCTTGGGTATACCTAAGATTAGTGTGGATTTTTGTGACAGTTTCATCCTTATGTGTAATGAGAGTGTCCATAGCTTTTTTCGGTTCCAAAACTATCTCAAAGTGAAATCTTCATGAACGTAGATTTACTGAAGAATTGAACCCCATAAAATTTCAAGGTTCTCATTTCATTTTTACTAGCCGGGATAAAAGAAGATTAAGGGTGGTTCATCAAGATGTAGTAGCTCCAAGTTATGACGTTGAAGGTGTTGAGCATGTAATTATGGTCTAGGGTTGGTGAAGGTAGAGATGCACAAGCCCGAGCCCGAACCCGAACATGAACATGTTGTGGAAGTAGTTGATTACTAGATTTATCTCAGTCTCACATAGAGATGATTTTTTAATGTGGATATTGTAGATGAAGACGATGAAGATAATGAAAATGATGTTAGGGATCTATACTAATAAGATAATGTTGTAGAGCATTAGTTAAGGTAGAGATGCACAAGGCTGAGTCTGAGCTCAAGCCCAATCATGTTGTGGAAGTAGTTGATTACTAGATTTATCTCAATCATCACATAGAGATGATTTTTGAATGTGGATACTGCAGAGGAGGATGATGAAGATAATGAAAATGATGGTAGGGACCTATACTAAGAGGATGATGATGGAGAGCATTGGGTGCAGAGGACAAGATCATAGTGAGAACAACAACATTAACATCAACGAAGCCCTTGAAAATGCCTTGAACAATTTTTTTGCTCCTGGGGACGTTGTGGACACAAGATGAGCCCAAATACCCAATGAGCGAATTTCGTAAAAACTTTGTATCAATGGTCAAAATGCAAGTCTTAATTATCAATAACCTTTTTATGGAATAATTATTACAAGTATTATTGTTTTAACATTTATTATCCCACATTAATAGTATAGAGAACATGTAATGTGATACCAATAAATAGGTTTCCTTGAAATTGGTCAAAGTTAAAAAAAGTTCAATTGGAAATGAACCCCCTTAAATTGAGGACAAAACCTTTCTAAGCTCATGATTGAGATGTCTCATAACATACCAAAAGCTTAGCGTGTAATGGGAAAATTTTCAGTTTTGTTCATCCAAAAATTTTACCATAGTAAAATCATCCTTTTGGAAAATTCGAACGTAGGACTGTTGAAGGACAAAACCACATAATACCTTGGTGATCTTCTTTCTATTTTATCATCTATGTGTGTTTTCACTGCTAATGTTCAAATTTTTTATCATTACCCATGAACATACCATAAAAAATTTCATCAAATATCATCAAAAAAAGATAACACTCTGGAAATAAAAACTAATAATTTTTTTTAAAAAGAAAAAACAATTTTTTAACAAAAATGTGGATGGAGAATTCCCCTTACCTCAATGTGTGGAAGAGATATTATTTTATAGAAGACTAAAAATAATTACAAGGAAGGATATTCCGATGTGGGACTCAGAAATACCCATTATACTAAAATGGGGTCCAACACTCCCCCTCAAGCTGGACATACCCAGCTTAGACTGATAGTCCCAAAAAAAGAAAAAAGATGACATCGAACAAGGCCATACATAATATCCCTCAAGCTGGGTCGCGGAAACTGTGAATACCTAGATTGGTAGTGAGAGAGTCTAGGCGAGTTCCTGGGAGGCCTTTTGGGAAGATGACGACAAGTTGATCCGCCGTCGAAATATAGCCAAAACTAATATGGTTATGCTCCAGATGGTGGTGAACAAAGTGTCAGTCCACCTCGATATACTTCATCCATTCATAGAAGATGGGATTCGATGCAATCTTAGTGGAATGCATCAAAAGTATCAATTTACATTTATTTGGATATTTATAATATCAATTATTCTAATCTTTTATTAATAATAAAATTATTTCATCATCATTGTGTCACAAATAAATTTAATTATTTAATTTCTAATAATTATAAATAAAATACAATGATGTAGGAAATCATTTTAGCTTTCTAATGAATACTTATAGTCAATATATAATGAACCTGGTAGGCCTAAAGCCCAACAAACTCAGCCATGCCCGAGCCCAGCCCTTTTGCAGATAGCAGACCCCCACCCGCAGGCAGATAACAGGCCCCCGCCTCAGACTGTCCCAGATAACACGTGACCTGAACTATCCCCTGCCTAACGAGGATTTAAATCACCTCCCCCACAACTCAAACCCGTGACCACATGCTTAACAGCCAACCGGGAAGCGTTAAGAGTACCACTAAGCCGACCACCTGTTTACCTGCAGGGAGGGGGACCAAATACCATATATGGCTGTCATCCAGAGCCTACAGTTCATCCCACATCGCCTATAGCCACCCCGGGTGGGATTTGTCATCGCCAACCATTCAAGGGATAAATATCATCTCCAGTGCTGCCAAACCTCTCTATAAAGAGGTAAAAAGAGGAGTATTATGGCAAGAGCGAGTACCTTTTCATTGTGCAATAGGCAAGTCGTCTGGTGTTGTGGTAAGAGCATCAGACGCAGTGGGAATGATGGTGTCCTCAGCCTGGACGGGGGGGGGGGGGGGCGATGGGCTACAGGAGTAGACTGTCCCAAAGCGATGACCAGTAGGGGGAGACACCAGAGGAGGGTGAATGATGAGAGGAATACACTCATCGATGGTAGTGTCTGGATGAGGAGAGGAAGGAGTGAAACAAGAGTTCTCAATAAAAGACACATCGACAGAGATGATATAGCATCATAAGTCTGGAGAGAAGCACTGATATCCATGTTGAGTGTGGTAATATCTGAGAAAAATACACTGGAGGGATTTGGGAGAAAATTTAGAGAGGTTGGGGTGAGTGTCCCGAACATAACACAGACACCCAAACACCCTGAGAGGAAGTGAGTGAGGAGGGAGAGAGGAGAAAAGAGTCCGAAAGGGAGTTTCCACCTGAAGTATAGAATAAGGGAGACAGTTTGGGAGGTAGGTAGCAGTCAGGATGACATTACACCAAAAAATAAGAGGCACCTTCATGTGGAATAGGAGGGCACGAGCAGTCTCTAGAATATAACGATGTTTCCGCTCAACTACTCCATTCTACTGAGGTGTGTTAGGGTAGGAGGTATGATGAATGATGTCTTTATACTTGAGAAACTTCTGAAAGGAAGTGGATAAATATTCTTGTCCATTGTCAGAGAGAAGACATTTAAGGGAGGTGGAGAATTGAGTATGAATTTTTTTATAAAAGGTCTGAAAGGTAGAAAACAATTCAAACCGATCACGAAGAAGGAAAAGTTAGGTCATGCGGGAGTAGTTATCAATAAAGGTGATATAATAATTGTACCCGGACTAACTAGGAACCCTAAAAGGACCCCAGACATTGGAATGAACAAGATCAAAAGGATTCACATCATGTGGTTCTGGTCGAGGAACATACGTCGCCCGATGATATTTGACAAACTTGCAGGATTCAAAATGGAAGGATAGGTGGAAACTAAATTGGGGGAAAAGTTTATGTAGGGTGGAAGCCGGTGGATGACAAAGGCGAGAATGTAGGTCAAGAGCATGGGTTGAGGTGGATAAGAAAACAAGAGATGGTGGGGTATCAAACATGTAAACCTCATTCCGAATATAACCTCGACTAAGTTCTGAATTCGTCTTCCGCTCCTAAAAAACAACACCAGATGACGTAAAAGTAACAACACAATTTAATCCTGTGGTGAGTTTCCTGATAGAGATAATATTAAATGGACTTTAAGGAACATGAGAGACCATCTTCAGATGAATATACTGGGTCAAGGAACATGTGCAAAATTCAGTAATAGGGATTTTTGAGCCATTAGCAACAATAATTGTAGAGGCACCTATGTACGAATGATATGTAGTGAATATACCAGAGTCCCCTGTAAGATATTCTGACGCACCAGAGTCAAACATCCAAGCTATCTGTTAATGAGAAACATAGATGGCAGAGATGCTAGTTTAAGCAATGGGGGCTGGAGAAGAGGATGGTGGCACAGTTGCTCGATAAGAGTGTATCAAAACAATCTCCCCCGAGGAGAGCGTGTTCTGTAACGTTCACTGGATGAAGGGGGGCCATCTTGCGGTAGATCTGATGAAGGAGGATGTGATAGCTGCTCGAGCGATCATACAAATGCACAAGAAGGCCAACAATGGAAGTGAGGGTGTGTCCTTACAGGAAAGCTGGCGACTGGAGGTGGTGTCGGAGGGTCGCGGGAGGACAAGCCAGCTATTGAAGTATCAGTGGGCCGGGTGATTTTCGCCTAGAGGGAGGTTCCTGGTGGTTGCTTCCAAATATGTCCCCCACGAGCGATGAGGATCCGTCAGGACAGGCAGGCCGTGCGGCGTCTGGAGAGAGCCGCATCGGGATCGAGAGGTGCTGGGAGGACAGGCCGAGCTTCGCGAGGGAGGAGGCGCGATAGAGGTGGTGTGCTGCGTCGGGCATGAGCTGAAAGGAGCACTGAAAGGGGATGGGGGGGGGGAGTTGCAAGAAGACCGGACAGTGGGATGTGCGTCGGGTGATGCAGGGACGATGGGAGAACAACGGACAACAGGAGGCATGCTGGGAGCCACGGGAAGAAGCGGGCCAGGAGTAGCGACTGGATCCCGTTGGTATATAGAGGTGTGATGAGATGAGTGACTGGATCGAGAGGGGCTGGAACTGGCACACACAGCGGGGTGGGTACGCTGGCGAAGGAGGGGATGCCAGGGAAGAAGGGGATGCAGCGTCGGGGAGGCGCACCGAGGCGGAGCGCAGCCACTGGGAGGGAGGGCGGTACGCCATCGGGAGGGACGCCGTCGGGGCGGAGCACAATCGTTGGGAGGGCGAGTGGTATGGCTTCAGGATGGACGGGGATGCCGGGTTGTTCGCAACGGAGGGGCGTAGGGAGTGTCACTGGGAGGAGAACGATAGAAGGCTGGGGCGTGTCGTGCCTGGGTTGGGAGGGCTAGTGGCACCGGGAGCAGGAGCCGGCGTCGGGTGGTGCACCAGGTGCGGGGACGGAGAACGGCCTCTAGGAGGCCAGACAATGCCAAGAAAGAAAGCGATGACAGGATCTCACCAGACAGAACCGGGAATATGCAAGGTATTTTCTCGCAACCCTAGACGGGAGAAAGAAAAAAAAGAGGGAGGGTTCGGGTTAGAAAGTACCCTCTGATACCATGTAGACAACAAATTCCCCTTACCTCAATGTGAGATAGAGATATTCTTTTATAGAAGAGTAAAAATAATTATAAGGTGAGATATTCCAATGTGGAACTCATAAATACCTATTATACTAAAATGGGGTCCAACAAAAAAAACAAGGAAATAAAGAAAAAGGAGCCAGCCAACATCAGCCTATCCATTTAAATCAAATAATTAAAAAAATATATGAGTTGATAGAATTTCACACTAAGGGATTTTTTGGAACAAATTTCTTTAGTATTATATTGCGTAATTTAGGAGTAGAAACTACAGGAGGGTACAAGGATAGAAGAAAGGGAGTAGAATGGAGGAAAGGAGAAGACCTTGAGAGGCACTACTGTGCCCTCTCCCAAGCCCCATGGCCGAACCCCAGACAGAAGAATTATCCACTCATGCAGCTACCCCCCCGTATAACCACTTTCAACATCCTCCACTTCCCCATGCGCCCCACAAAATATTCCCCCACACATTCCCTTTCCCTCTCTCTCTTGCAACCGCTTCTTCCACCAACAATGAATCTTCTACCCTTCCTTTCTAGGTCGTGCATCAGACTCTATCACCCACCTCAGCTCCCTAAACTTCATTCCTAAAACTGGTTCAGGTCTTCCACTGGCTGCCAAGACAGTGGTTGCATCAGCCTGTGTTCTGGAACTTTTCCTTGTTCTCTGCCATGTGTGTCAACCAATGAAAAAAAGATCCCATGAATATAAGGGAATGCATATTCGCCCACCACTTGATTCTCCAGCAATACACCAAAGTCACAATGCCCATCACCGTCCCTACCAGCATCAGAACAGCTCGCAACATCACAATTCAATACCTCCTCTAGCAAACTGCTTTGCGATTGGATTGAAGCCTGGATGTCAGAAAAGAACGAAGAGGTGAACTGATTGACAGTCCCGACCCTTTTCATTATCTTCCTAGAAGGGATTGATGAACGAATGCAAAATCAGATGATGAAACTGTGCTAAATGGTGGTTATTGTAATCAATTACACCAGAATTGAGAGTATGACACCAGCAGAGCAGGATAAAGGCCCCGTGGATCTAATGTTCTCCCCGACACACTTCTCAAGCAACGAATCCACAATATTCCAACCACCAGGCCACCCATAGGTACTCAAGCTCCATAAATTGAAGAAGATAATGAATTTTAACCACTCATCCATGTCTAAATTGATAACCTCTAAAGATTCTTGGCCACGTGATGCTCTAACTGCTTATATTGCATTATATAAAGGAACCCCAAAAATAATTGATTGCTTCTCTAGCACATTCTTCGAGTCCCACATTAGAATATCACACCATGTAATCATTTTTACTCATCTATAAAAGAATTTCCCTACCTCATATAGAGGTAAGGTGAATTCTCCATCTACATGGTATCGATGTAAAAATGCCAATAATTTTTTTTCCGCTGCCCTTCTCTCAGAGAATCCCTCCTAGCGGCCTCTCGACTTCGTTCGGCCCCGCCTTACCTGAAGTTTCCCAACTACATCAAGCCTCGACTCCCTTGAAGCAGAATCCTTCGCTCCGCCTCCTCCTGTGGTATCCCGACGCCCTACCCTCCATCTAAGAGTCCCGGCCTGCCATCCCTCGGTGGTTCCTTGCTCGCCTCTTGTGGTTCCCGGTCCGCCTCCTGTCGTGACTCCTAACTCTGCCTCCTGTCGCGGTTCCCAGCCCACCTCCCCTCGGGCTCCCGACCACATCTCCCATTGCGATTCCTGGCTGGCTCTCATCGCAGTTCCCAACCCCCACCTCTATCGTGGCTTCCCAACCCCACCTCCTACGACGCTTCCCGAGTCGCCTCCCGCGACGATCTCCTGGACCCCACCCTTCACGAGGCTTCCCGGCTTCGCGACCAGCCCTCGCCTCCCTCTGCGAGGATTCCCGACATTGATTGTCACCTCCCTCCCGCAACACTCCTGACATGGATGACTGGCACCACGCTCCAGGTGGAACCCCTCCCGTGGCACTCTACCGGCCTGGCCTGCTCGCGACATCCCGACTTTGCGACCAGCCCCGCCTCCCACAGTGATTTACCGGCCCCACACCCCCACAGCTCTCCAGTTTCACCCAGTCCCACCTACGACGTGGCGAATCCCAGTCCCTCTCTCCTCGACACGTCCCGACCCCACCCTTCCAATGGCCGAACTTTCGGTTCTGCCTCCTCTGATACCGCCTCCACCTGCCTGGTTGATGAGCGGTTCGACTCAACCAATTTCTTGGTATGGTGAAATACAATGTTGATGTCACTCACGGGCATGGAACACAACTCTCACCTCGAGGATCATTCACCCCTATCTTCTGATCCCAAATACCACCAATGGAAGCTTGTTGATAGCGAGATCTTTGCCTTACTGGTCAATTGCATAGACCGCTACTCCAAGGACGTCACTCGGACCACCAATACGGTTAAGGAACTCTGGGATTCCATAAACCTCATGTATTCTAAGACAAATAATTTGGCTCGGGTGTCTGATGTTCTTCAACGCATCTCGCTCATTCACCGACAAACCCGTCCATTTCCGACGTACTTCATGGAATAGAAAGCTCTCCGGGATGAATTGTTTGAGCTCTGGCCCAGAGGTAGCCTTGGCCTAGAGGGACCAATTGTGACTCTTTAGCCTTCTCCACAGTCTCGATCCCGAATATACGATGACGACCAAGGAGATGATCATCAACCCCTCTTCGCTATAGATTCTACAGGTGTATTATCGCCTTGACAGGGCTCATCGGTCAGTTGCCCCACCAACCCCCAACATCAATCACACTGCCCACTTGGGTCATGGAAGTGGAAGCTCTTCAGGAACTCGTGGATGTGTTAATGGGGAGGATGGACTCGTCCACTCTGTCAGCACTGTGGAAAGCATGGCCACTTGATTGACCGCAGTTCAGTTCTTCATGGCCGCCCATTTCAGCAACCTTTGCAAAGTTAGATTGCGGTCCAGGATGCTTCCCCATCGGCCGCAACTCTTCCTCCCTCTTTGGACCTCTCTATGGATGAGCTCCAGCTGATTCACGGTCATCGGGACAACTCTCTAACGAGTTCTTCTTCAGCATCTATTGCTCACTCTGGTGGTTCCACTTCTTTTTTCATTCATCGCTCCTCTGCATGAATGCTTGACTCAGGTGGATCAGATCATCTCAGAGGTGATGCAGGTATGTTATCCACCTAGCGTCCAAATGCTGGTTCCTCAGCTACCACGGTCATTGATGGATCCACTATTCCCATTACGGGATTTGGTGCATGCTCCATAAATTCATCTATTCAACTATCATTTGTGGCACATGTGTCTCAAAATCCTTTTAACCTTTGATCCATAAGTAAGCTTAAAAGAAATTTCAAATGCAGCGCCATCTTTACATCTTCCGCTTTTGTGTTTCAGGAGTGGACGACGAACCAGGAACTTGTTAGAGGCCAGCTTCGGGACATGGTATACATGTTCGATGGACCGACATCCGTCGCCTGCACGTTTGTCTTTGCTCGTGCATTGGACCTTCATTCCCGATTGGGACATCCATCCGCCTCCACCCTTCAACAACTTTTTCCTAATATTAGTCAGCATGTTTCCTTTATTGCGAGTCATGTAAATCTGTGAAACATCACCGCACTTCATATCTTCCTCGAGTGGTTACACGGGCCTCCAAACCCTTTGTTTTGGTTCATTTAGATGTATGGGGTCCATGTATTGTCTCGAGTCACTTAGGGTATAAATATTATATATCCTTCATTGATGATTTTTTGCAGATGACTTGGTTGTACCTTCTTCACAATTGGTTTGAGGTGTTTTATACATCTCAGAATCTTTACCATGAGATTAATACCTAGTTTTGCATCTCTGTCAAATGTCTCTGCTCGGACAATGGGTGAGAGTACTTGTCCCCTCTCTTTCATCAGTTTCTCTAAGAAAAGTACATCATTCATCGGACTTCCTGTCTTGATACTCCTCAGCAAAATGGAGTGGCCGAATGGAAACACCGACATATTCTAGAGACTTCTCGTGTCCTATTCCACCAGCAGGTGCCTCTTCTCTTTTGGGGGATGTCATTATTACTGCTACATAACTCCTCAATCGACTTCCTTCTTCTATTCATCAGGGAGAGACTCCTTTTCAGACTTTGTTCTCCTATCTCCCTCCTCACTCACTTCTACTCTGTGTGTTTGGATGTCTCTGTTATGTCTGTGATACTCGTTCCAACCTCTCCAAACTCTCTCAAATCCCTCCGTTTCATATTCTTTGGATATTCACGCACTCAGCGCAGATACTGATGCTTATCCTCGGACCTATGATGGTATATCATCTTTACCGACTTATCATTTTTCAAGATCTCTTTGTTCTATATTCACTCTCCTCATCCAGACACTACCATCGACGATTGTCTTCCTTTCATCATCCACCCTCCTCTAGTGTCACCCCCTACTGATCACCGTTTTGGTACGATCTACTCCCGTCGCCCATCCAATGTGCCCCCCATCCAGGCCGAAGAAACCATCATCCCCTCTTTGTCCGATGCTCTTGCCCCGACACCAGACGATTTGCTCATTGCACTACATAAAAATACTCATTCTTGCCAGAATACTTGTCTATACATCTTCATACATAGGTCTATCAGATCTAGAGACAATACCTATTCCCCACACAGTTGGTGATGCCAAATCTCACCCGGGGTGACTACAAGCGATGCGAGACAAATTACAGGCTCTTGAAAACAACCATACTTGGGATCTTATCCCCTTTCCAGTAGCCAAATATGTGGTCGGCAGCAAATGGATCTATACGGTCTGTCTCAATGCCGACGACACTCCCCAATGCCTCAAACAAAGTTCGGCTTGTGGCGAAGGGCTTTGCTCATACATATGGTATCGACTATTTTGATACTTTCTCTCCAGTTGAAAATATGAAATTAGTCTGATTATCCATCTCTCTCGCCGCTCATCATCATTGGCCCCTTCATCAACCGGATGTCAAGAATGTCTTTCTCCACGAATTTCTTTAAGAAAAGATATATCTGCAGCAGCCTCCATGATTTCGCGCCTCAAAAGATGACTCTCATGTCTATCGACTTCATCGCTCTCTATATGGTCTCAAGCAGTCTCCTCATTCTTGGTTTGGCTGATTCACCACCATCATTGCATTTGGGTTCTCTCGCAGGTATAAATGACCTCACCGTTTTCTAACGTACGACGTCCAACAGCTGCATCCTACTGGTGGTGTATGTTGATGATATCATCATCATTGAGAGCGACTTTACTAGAATCACCCAACTCAAGGGGAATCTTCACCACCACTTCTACACCAAAGATATTGGCCTTCTCACATACTTCCTTGGCATCAAGGTCTCTTGCTCCACAGACACCATCTTTTTATGCCAACGTAAGCATGCCATAGATATCATGCAGGATGCGGGTTTGAGTTAGGAAACTGTCATGGACACTCCTCCTGAGCTCAGGGAACGTTATCTCTATGACAACACGAAACCCTTTTCTCACCCAGAAAGCTACCGCTGACTTGTGGGAAAACTCATTTACCTCACCATGACATGTCCAAATATTTTTTGCATTGTTGGAAAAGTGAGCTAATTCATGGAGAATACGACTAAATCTCAGTGGGATGTTGTCCTCCGCATTGCCAGATATATCAAGAAAAACTCTGCTTGTGGTCTTTGGTACTCACATCACGATCATCTGAATTTTGAGGCTTTCTGTGATGCAGACTATGTCGGCTGCCTTGCTACCCGAAAGTCTACTTCTGGGTTTGCAGTTTTCTTAGCTGGTAACCTCATATATTGGCGCAGTAAGAAGCAAACTGTCATCTCTAGATCTATTGCAGAGTCTGAAAACCGTGCTCAGGCCATGATCACTACTGAGATACTTTGTTTTCGTTATCTCCTCCATGAGTTTGGCTTCCCACCGTAGACATCTGCTCAGATCTAGTGTGACAATCAGGCAACAACGAAGATCGCTTCGAATCCCGTCTACCATGAATGAATGGAGCATATCGAGGTTGACTGCCTCTTTCTTCACCATCAGCTCGAACAGAACCATATCAGTTTCGATCACATGCCGATGGCAGAACAGTTTTCCTACATCTTCATCAAAGGCCTCCTGGGAGCTCATCTGGACTCTCTCAGTTCCAAGCTGGGTATCCACAACATAAGCAACCCAACTTGAGGGGAAGTGTGTATGGTTTTGTTTGTTGTCATTTTTATTTTGTTGGACTCTTGATCTAAGGTGGGAATCTCCAGCTGGAGGGGGAGTGTTAAACATAATTTTATTATAATGGGTATTTTCGAGTCCCACATCGGAATATCCCACCATGTAATCCTTTTTACTCATCTACAAAAGAATTTCCTCACCTCACATTGAGTTAAGGGGAATTCACCATCTATAATAAACATCAAGGCCTCCCTTGGGAGGTGTCTTGGGTTTTGGGGGAGTGCTTCAATCGAACATGAAGCCTAACTCTTTTCATCCCCTCCTTCCCACCAAGGGTTTGACCTATAGGTATTTTTCTCCTAAGGGGGGCAGCGGCCCCATGGCCAGCCGACTATAGTTTTTTGTTGTCGTCCCTCACCCATATGCGAAACCCCTCATTACGTGTCCCAACGATTACGTCCCACTCCCTTAGTGCATGTGCAACCCTCCCCTTCAGAGTTGGACACACAATTGCGTTGTCAACCAACCAACGCATGCCCCCACTTTGTTGCGCTATATCCCATGTGCCTCCTACCAAATGAGTCTGGCATGGCTCCATGCCACCAACTTCCTACTGCATGGCTCCAACTTGCACAATCTTGTCAAGGTGTAAAATCAGTCATCCCCATTTCCCCTGACGCACACCCTCTTATTGAACGCCTCCCACCACGTGCTTCTTCCCAGCCACTGCACCAGTCTGGGGCCCTCCCAACCCAATTTCCACCATCAACAGAGCGACTTCACTTCGACACTACTCTACCAGTCACACACCTATCTTCACACGTGCCCCCACCCCCACCCCTACCACCGCCCAAACAACCCTTGTTGCCTTCGGCTCGGACCCCCATCGGGCTCCATCTCCACTACTTGAATCTCTATCAGGCTGCCCAGATCTCCGTCGACCCCCTTTACATCTATATGAATCTCCATCAGGCTGTCTGGACCTCCATAGAGACCTCCCACTACTGATCAAATCTTCATGGGGACCCTTTGGTGATGCTTGGATGTCCGTCGAGCTTCGCAGCCTTCTGTCAGAACTCTTTGTTGCGACCCCGATCTTTAACGGGCCTATGGGCTACTGCCCGGATCACCGTCGAGCTTCTTTGATGCTAAATTTTTCTATTTTTAGTTTTTTCAATTTGTATTTCAAGTTGAGCATGTCCAACTTGAGGGGGAGTGTTAGGGGAAGTTTCTTTTTTTTATAACATATCCAAACTAGGTACACCTAGCTTGAGGGGGGTGTTAGAGGATGTGAATCTCACATTAGATATTATGTATTTTTCCATCATTATTATTATACATTATAAATAAATATCAAGGCCACCCTGGTATATGGGGTTTTAGGTTTCTGCTCTATTCTAGCAACCTCCAATAAATTTAGATATATATTGGCCCTCGGTCTCCAAGATCAAACATGGTCTTTTTCCTATCATTGATTGTAGTTCTGTATTTGTTCCCACCATACAGAGACTTATCCATGGAGTTTATAGGCCATGTATTTGACTCAAAGATTCTCAAGGATATCCTTCAATTTGAAGTATTTTTCGACTTATGCAATCCAATCAAGAAATTCTTTCACATTGAGGCTGTTGTGGAAGGTTGGAAGATCTGCTTTAATTCAAGGAGTTTTTCAAGGCCCTAGAGGTTCGACGAAGTCATCACCGGAGTAGGAATAATCCTCCCGACAAGTTGGTGGAACTGAAACTATTGCACAAATTGTGTCATAACCCATAGCCGCCAATGAAGGTCCATCATGAGGTTTGACTTGCCGATGGTAGGCAGCCGACACCTGAGGTTATTGCACAGATGCTAAGCATAGGTTTCAAATTGCCTCCATCAGGCCTCTGGTTGGTGACTAACACCAAGGGCATAAAGAAAGTAGGATCAGGATATAAGAAATCAACCATCAAGCAACTCCATAACAGAAAGAAAAGGGGAAAAATCCCAAAAATATCCCACAATGCATATAATGTCATATTAATACCAAAGAAAGTCACCAAGTACAATACCAAAAGACAATCCTACAGCACCAACTCAACACCCCAAGCTCAAAGCTATAAATGTCTAACTCAGTCTCCAACTCCCTCCTAATAGCTTGGACAACAGTTGTGGGGTGAGCATAACATGCATACTTGGTAGGATCATACCCAAGAACTCTCGTGAAAATGTGAGTATAGCATGCTAATGCCCCAGTGAACAAACAACAGAATCAACAAGCATATATCGCTCAACTAGTCCCATGTCTCACAAAGGCTCACTCATCAAATAATGCATCCTAGTATAATAATATAAGAAGCGTATCAATAAAAGGATACCTCGCACCGCTTCCCTACTAATTTGCTGCTCTCATGCCCCAAAGTCGTACGTCCTGACACTCTCATCCCTCAGTATCCATCAACCACATGCCATCACAAGCCAAGTTACATCGGGCAAGCCCCAGCTCTCAACCCATGTCAATCACTGCATCACAGCCTCATCATAATCATACCACATGCCACAACAATCACATCTTCATCATCTCATAACCACTTCCATAAACCGGGATAGTAAGGTATCATGATCATGAAGGACATCAAAACTCATCCAATCCCACTTACCAAGCACACAACCATAAGTCAATTTCATAGTCCTGCATTAACCACATTAATTACAAACCATATACATTTTCTTTTTTCATCTTTCCATATTCAAATTAAGCATTGTTATTCCATTTACCATTCCATCATCATTTATTTCGAGAGACCACTAGCTCCTCGCCCAAGTCCGCAGGCCGTATCCCAAGCCAGAATGGCCGAACACCAATATTCTCTTCCCCTCTCCTCACTTCTCTCCCAACTACTTATATAACCAATCTCCAACCCACAAGCAAGGCCCAAAATCTCCCCCTAACAACTTAACCGACTCACCCTAAAAGGCTATTTTACCCCCTAACTAGAATATTCTCTCTCTTCTAGCTAGACAGCTAGTCTCTATCATTTTGCCACCCCTTGAAACCAGTCTTGTCCTCAAGACCAGAGATGGGTGGCCTTGCTACCCTGGCGAGCCAATAAATCTCCCAGATACGCCTCGCTGCTTTTGTACTTAGGGGAGAATCGAACAACACTGCAGCTTTAGGATCGAATTGTAGTCGTCCTGTAAAAGATGATCACAGTGCATATGCATGCCACATAATCTCCCATATGCGCTGTCCACCGCCATCAATCAGTGTTAGATGGATCAAGTTGAGGGAGTCTCCCTTTGTAATGATGCCCCTCCTGCTGAAAAGGCCCCATGCATGCCGAAGTGAACTGGA
This sequence comes from Viscum album, assembly GCA_963277665.1. Taxonomy (NCBI): domain Eukaryota; kingdom Viridiplantae; phylum Streptophyta; class Magnoliopsida; order Santalales; family Viscaceae; genus Viscum; species Viscum album. The sequence goes on from OY728137.1 coordinate 1,287,242,841, forward strand.
TCAGAAGTATGGCTGGCGCCACCCAACGTCTAGTGTATAAAAACTGTAGAACCTCTTGTATGAACCTGGGGACCCCAGCCCGACACCACGGTCGTGACCTGTGCTGCGGAAGGTAAAATAACAAGATCCCATTATTGATCTAGTGCAATTTGTGGTGGCTTGTGCAACTGCATAATGATCGTTGAAGCGTCCGACTCCTCATTGAGCGAGAGGGCTATCTCAAACTGGCTGGCAGTAGTGACATCAGGATGATCAGGTAGTCCTGTGCTCCAGTTGTGTGTCCCATGTATGATAGCCCCCCCAGAGTGTGATGTGGTCACCAGCGTTACCGTTGGTGGGAGCTTAGATGTAGCTGCAGAGGTTTCTCCAACGGAGCCACCAAAATCCTCAAGTAGTCCTTTTTTGAGATGTGCCTAGATAAATATAGGTGTAGTTCTTTTGGCCAGTAAAAATCAAAGTTCATACAGAGTCACGTCATTGGTATTTTCATTGATTTTGGTGTTTTGCAGCTTGAGAAATAAGCCTCTGCTTTCTGTATCCAGGTTTTGGGAAAATTCCGGTAGTATGAGTTGGCCAGAGCGTTTGTCCATACATCTGTTTGGCTTCGCCAATGACTTTCAAAGCTCCTGCATGTGATTCTCCATACCCAAGGCTGTTATGGACTAACAGGTGCTATAAAGCGAGAGTATCTTTGCCTTTGGTTGTCCTGTTATCCTCTTATTTTATCTTTCTTTTCTTTTCTTTTTTTTGTCATGTCCTCCCGAGATGGAAAAAATCAAGCCGCCCTTCATCCAGGCATGCTGAGAACGAGGTGTAGTTATATTGAACGAAGAATATGCTATGCGTCGCTACCAAAAATGAAATCCGCTGATGAACCGGACGGGTCATGTGCCTCGACGACGAGGTGCTGCTCCTCAGCATGCGATGCGGCTGAGAAGGGAGCGGGAAGAAACCGAGTCGGCCGGTTGCTCCTCCGCTAAAGAACGATCCACTTCTAAAAATGAAAACCTACAGTACTCGTTGGCCACGTGTGCACGCCGCGTGAACGATGACCGATGGTATGAGCTTACGGTGAACAAGATGAAGTGTGGCAGCGATCGTCGCCGTCGAGGCAAGTCACGACGGTGCGTGACACATCGGATCGGTAAGAGGACATGAAGAGTTATTTTTTTTTACATTTTTTCAAAAAAAAAATTTTAAAAATACATCGAGGTTTAAAATATTTTTTTTACATCCTAAAGGCGGCACATGGTGTGCCGCCTTCGGTTCAGTTTCCACCGGGCCAAAGGCGGTTCTCCAGGAACCGCCTTGCACCATTGGGGAAACGAAAGGCGGCACACCAGTGTCCGCCTTTCGATATTGTTTCTGCGAAAGGCGGCTTCGGAAGAGCCGCCTTTCGTGTTTTAAATGGCCGAAGGCGGCTTCCCAGTTGCCGCCTTCACCAAAAATATCCCTATAAAAGGGAGCCGCCCCACCCACCCTTCCTCACTCACAAATCCCTCTTATCTCTAAAATTTTGAGAGCTCCTCTCTCTAAGTTGAGTTTTCCTTCGTGGTGCTTCCGGAGACGCAAAGAGTACAAGATTTTTGTGTCAAGCTTCATTTAGAGGTATTTTTTTATTTTAAAGTTATTTATTTATTTAATTGTAATTAGTTAATTTTAAATATTTAAGTATGTAGTAGTAGTTATTTAAAGAAAAGAAATAAATAGTTATATTATTAATGTTTTAATTAGTTAATATTTAATGTTAGATTAAGGTATATGTAATTTAATATTATTAATGAATGATGATGAGGGATAAATTATTTAATGTTAGATTAAAGTATGTGTAATATAATATTATTAATGAATGATAATTAGGGATAATAATAATTTATTAATATTTTAGAGATAATCATAGACTAATTAGATGATGATTAAGGAATAATTAAGTCATGATTAAAGGGGTAATTAACCATGGATGATTAATTAAGGAATGTTTAAGGGGTGATTAAGTGATGATTAAGGGATGATTAAGGGGTCATTAAGGTAATTAAGGAACGATTAATTGATGATTAAGGGGTAATTAAGGAGTGATTAAGGGGTGATTAACTAATGATTAAGGGGTAATTAAGGAATGATTAAGTGATGATTAAGGGATAATTAAGAAGTGATTAATGGGTGATTAAGGGGTAATTAAGGAATGTTTTAGGGGCGATTAAGTAACAATTAAGGGGTGATTAACTAACGATTATGGGGTGATTAAGTTGTCATTAACTAATGATTAAGGAATGATTAGGGGATGGTTAAGGGGTAATTAAGGAATGTTTAAGGGGTGATTAACTAACGATTAAGGGGGTGATTAAGGGGTCATTAACTAATTAAGGGGTAATTAAGGAATGAAGGGGTAATTAAGGAATGAAGGGGTAATTAAGGAGTGATTAAGGGGTTAAGGGGATGATTAAGGGGTAATTAAGGAATGATTAAGTGATGATTAAGGGGTAATAAATGAATGTTTAAGGGGTGATTAACTAATGATTAAGGGGTAATTAAGGAGTGATTAAGGGGTGATTAAGGGGTCATTAACTAATAATTAAGGAGTGATTAAGGGGTGATTAAGGGGTAATTAAGGAATGTTTTAGGGGTGATTAAGTAACGATTAAGGGGTGATTAACTAACGATTAAGGGGTGATTAAGGGGTCATTAACTAATGATTAAGGAATGATTAGGGGATGGTTAAGAGGTAATTAAGGAATGTTTACATGATGATTAAGGGGTAATTAAGGAATGTTTAAGGGGTGATTAACTAACGATTAAGGAATGATTAGGGGATGATTAAGGGGTAATTAAGGAATGTTTAAGGGGTGATTAACTAACGATTAATGGGTGAATAAGGGGTGATTAACTAGGGATGATTAGGGGATGATTAAGGGTTCATTAACTAACGATTAAGGGGTCATTAACTAACGATTAACGGATGATTAAGGGGTCATTAAGTAAAGATTAAGGGATGATTAAGTGGTGAATGACCAACTCCTAACTGATTAACCAGCACTTAAGTAGTGATTAACCAGCACTTAAGTAGTGATTAACCAGCACTTAAGTAGTGATTAACCAGCACTTAAGTAGTGACCGACACTTAAGTAGTGATTAAACTGCACTATAATGAATCTTATTTTTTAGAGATCATTGAACATATCTTTAGGAAAGTTAAAAAATTGTTCTACAAAACATTAGTGGCTTAATTTAGGAAGGTTTTAAAATTTTGGTGTCATGAAAGTTTATGTCGTTATCTAAGCAATTAAATCCCTGTCTGGATACTACAAGTGGATGATGTGGCTCTGGCATAGCTGTACCTAGGGTTGAAAGCCCCGACAAGGAGTTTCGGGCCTGACCCGGGGTATCCTGGTACACGACAACAGGCCTTGCTGCACTCCTGGTTTGACACTCCCGGGGGATATGTTTTAGATGATTGATATTTACTTCATGAAGTACTAAAATACCTTTAAGAAGATAAAAAAATTTATTTAACACGTAACAAAACATTATTGACATATTCAGTGATCAGTAAACATTTTTTATGTAGAGAGACATGTTTTCTTGTGTTTACTGCTATGGAAAGGTAATTCAAACCGAGCAAGGAGCTTCTTATAGTATACAGCCAACATCTATGGTTAACACATCTGATTGTGTTACCATAACTGATCTTCAAGATAGAATTCGTGGTTGCTTAAATCTCGGTCCTCATCAAGAGATAAAGTCTATTAGTTATAGACATTTGCAATTCCCTGCCACGTTATGGCATCTTTCTTGTCCATTGGCTTCTGATGAGCACTGGGTCCAAGAGGGAACTTTATTTTCCCAACGGTCTGATGGTGCAATGATGGAGTTATATGTTGAAGTTTCTAATGTACAAAAACATCAAAATGTTCGAAGTCGTAGACATGCACAAATAGTTGTTGAAGAAGATTCATCCCAAGAAATTGAGGATGTTCGCCCAGTTGTGGAGGAGGACAACTTAGATGATCTACCAGATTTACATATAAATCATTCTTCAGATGAGGAATTTAATAATGATGGAACAGACGGAGAAGACAATGATGATGGGGAGGGAGCTGGAGGTGGGGAGGGAGCTGGAGAAGATAAGGTAGTAGTTTCTCAAAGTAGAGTAGTTCAAGAACATTCTCGACCAACATTAAATCATCCACCACCCTTTGAATCTTGGTCCGAAGCAATGGAACGTGTACCTGAATTTGACAACAATGTTCTGACACCTGCAACAGAGTTTCCTGGAGTTATAGTGGACAGGTTTAGTGAGTTGGACAAAACATTATATAATGGAAGGGATTTTCCAAGTAAGGATGCGCTGAAGAGCTTCTTAAAAAGATTTCATATTGAGAGGCATTGTAGATATGTAGTTGAGGCATCATGTCGAAAAAAATACGTTATACGGTGTGATAAATTTGATTAAGACTGTAGATTCCGGTTGAGGGCGATTCCAGACATTGCATTTGGTGGATGGAGAATTTCAAAGATTGAGGCAGGTCATTCTTGTGTTCAGCCAAACTTGACACAAGATCACACTGCTTTGGATGCCGAATTTGTGTCAACTGTTATCGTTGAGATGATTAGGACCTGTCAAGATGTTCCTATAGCCCTTGTGCAAGAGAGGATTCTTCAAACTTTTGGTTATAAGATTTCTTATAACAAGGCATGGATAGCGAAACAGAAGGAAATTGTGAAGGTCTACGGTGATTGAGATGACTCGTATCGGGTGTTGCCGCAATTATTAGCCATGCTGAGCCACAACAACCAAGTTGTCTACCATATAAATACGAAGGAACATGTGTTTGAAGATAATCGATTGGATCAATCTCGTGTTCAATTTCATCGGTTATTCTGGGCATTCCTCCCATGTATTTCCGCATTTCGTTTCAGTAAACATTTCATACAAATTGATGGAACATTTCTATCTGGAAAGTATAAGGGCATATTGTTGATTGTGGCAATCCAAGATGGGAACCGTTCACCACTTCCGCTTGCATTTGCAATAGTGGAGAAGGAAAACTATGAATCTTGGAGCTGGTTTTTGGCATGCATCAGCAACCATTTCACACGCATTCGAGGTGTATGTTTGATATCTGATCGACATAGGGAAATCAATGAGGCAATCAATGCGGATCCTGATTCATGGAGGCCCCCAAATGCACATCATCGATACTGCATCAGACACATTGCTAGTAACGTGCGCAAAACCTTCCATAATGAGGCTATGAAGAATGCAATCACGAGGCTTGGTAAGCAATGTTGTCATTGATGTTTACTATTTTAATGTAAATAAAAAAATATTTTCTATGACCTGTGATCATATTTATGTAGCATATGAGCCAGATCAACGAAGGTTTGAGGCGCGTTACGAAGAAATCCGCAAGGCTAACTAAGAAGTGTATGATTATATGATGAAGATTCCAAAAGAGAAATGGACACTGGCCTATGACGGGGGGAAGAGGTATGGACACATGACCACAAACATTGTGGAGTGTATAAATGGCATCTTCAAAGGGCTTCGCAAGCTACCAATTACTGCCCTAGTTCAGGAGACATTTTATCGTTGTGTCAAGTACTTCGTTGATAGACAAAAACTGGCCTCAGATGGGATTCAACAGGGGTTAAGATTTGGAAAAAACTTTCAACGAGATATTGACAAGAACATTGAAGAAGCTTCCAGTTATCGAGTGTGTCTATTCCATCGGGAAGACTCGGCATTTGAAGTTCAAGAGTATTGTAACCCCATTACAGGTAACAGCGGTGAAAAATTAGTGGTACTTCTAGAAGCAAAACAATGTCAGTGTGGAAAGTTTCAAGCATTAAGGTTTCCATGCGCACATGCCATCGCAGCATGTGCGTCTGTGAACGTATCATGGGAAGCTTATGTTGATCCAGTATACCGATTGGAGGCCATTGCTAACTGTTATGCTGTGCCATGGACGCCTGTTGGGGAGTTTCGATATTTCCCAATGCCTGAAGACCAGCCCATACTGATTCCTGACATCAGTAGATTACGACCACGGGGAAGACCTAAGACCAACAGGATACGAAATGAGATGGATTGGCCTCAAGAACAAGGGAAAATGTTGAGATGTCGTCTATGTCATCAAGAAGGGCATAACCGGAAATGATGTCCTAACATTGCTGGATCGAGTTCACACACTCAGCCACAATGATGTGTTGTATCCAACATGATCTTTTCATGTAGTCAGTTATATGTTGTTAATATCAGAGATGAACTTTTTAAGAATTGTTTCACATTTCCAATAAGCAACTTCTCTCCTTCCAATAACGAACCTCTGTATTCAATACTTTTAAATCCATTAATCTGAACGTAATCTTAGAGAACAAAAACATTATTAAAAAAAGGTTATTTATCATCGAAGACAAAAAATTATTAAAACATTTATCATAAAGGATCTTCATAAATCATACATAACCCGGATAAAATGTTTATATATATAAATGTATGACACCATATCTTAAAAAACATAATTTTCATGGTAAAAACATATATAAAGACACGATAGATAAATGTTCTCCAAAATATGACGACATTCCCTTAATGTTTTCTAAAAAAACATCACATATTGTTCATTATACCAATCATTAAATTCTATTAAGTTTAACATTATATTTATATTTTATAGTGAATACTAATTTCCTTTTCTGGCTTCTATATGGATGATACTCCACTCCTCACCGAGCAGCATAGGCATGTTTCTCGTGATGTGATAGAGGGTCGGGATGTTCGACGGATTAGGGTGCGGCGAGCACACCATTTTCGACACATGGCGCCTCCAGCTGCTATTATACCATACTTACGTCGTGCTGGCTTCTACGGCATTGCCGTTTCTGATTTCACTTACACTGATCATCCCCTTCTTGCTGCCTTGGTCGAGAGATGGAGACCAGAGACTCACACATTCCACTTGCCAGAGGGAGAGATGAATATCACCTTAGAGGATGTGGCAGTGTTACTCGGTCTTCCTATTCAGGGAGATGCAGTTATTAGACCCACCATCGGGGATTGGGCTGAGCTGGCACAGAGATTATTAGGTGTCGATATTTTGGCTGATCATACTGCTACAGATGGTGGGTCCATATCTATGCCTTGGCTTGCTTTGCAGTTTGCACATTTACCTGCTGATGCTGATGAGCAGACCATCATGTGTTATGCTCGGGCATATATCTTACGAATTATTGGAGGTACATTGTGTTCAGATCACTCGGGTGTGCATGTGCACATGATGTATCTTAGTTTACTGGAGGACTTTGATCGGATCGGGAGATACAGTTGGGGATCTGCATGTTTGGCCTACACTTATAGAGCATTATGTACGACATGCCGCTCAGATCACACAGATCTCGGAGGATGTGTCGTCCTTATACAGTTGTGGGCATGGGAGCACATCCCTGTCCTCGCCCCTGTTACTGTTGGTCAGAGGCTTCCTATAGATGTGCTACAGGACGCTCCACGTGGACGATGGTATGATCCGTCATATTTATTTGTTTCTGATTGTATTATGATTTATTATATTTAATTTCTGATTATTTATCACTTTCAATGTTGTATTTGATAGGTGGAGTCAGGAACATCGTTTCATCGATGCTCCAACCCACAATTTGGCTGCATATCGTCTCATGTTGGACAATTTACTACCTGACAACGTAAGTATATATCATCATTTTTGTTTTTTGTTAACAAATTTCTCTGATGAAATGTCACATGTCATTACAGATTCATTGGATGCCATACTGGAGTCTGGTTCAGGACTTACCTACATACTGTACTGCTGGACTTCATGAGGTTATGGCTGTAGTGCCACTTATTCACTTTCATATTATTGAGTGGCACCAGCCCGATAGAGTTATGCGTCAGTTTTGCTGTGTTCAGCTGATTCCACCTGCACCACGACAGTTACCAGCGCTTCATGGCTTGAAGCTCACGGGGAGACAACATGTCGATTGGCGACGACGACATGCCCAATATGTCTCCATCTGGGACAATCGAGCAGAGCATCGTATCACAGGTGTACGTACGATGCGATTCTACCTATCAGATCAGGTAGAGTATGAGCCATGGTATAGAATGAAGTCTATATTGTATCTGACTCAGCACGGGAGAGGGATTCAGGATCTGGTAAGTCAATAAATTTCAAATAATATATTTATTATGCTATTTTATAATTCATTTTGAATCTCTGTACAGCATACCAGACTACGACGACTATGTCGCATGACTGATCCAGAGGAGGAGGAGGTTGCTAGTTTATCTGTGATCCATGCTGCTTTGGAGGAGACGATGCCGATTTGTCGATCTATCCATGAAAGTATCATCCATCCTAGACCCCAGAGACATGATGTTCCTGCTCAGGAACATGATGCTCCTATCCCAGGAGATGAGGGTCCTACTCAGGAACCTGCAGCAGCAGCTGGTGCTGTTCCCCAGCGACGACAACGGCGACGGAGACCGCGTCCTGCTGCACGTGAGCCCTCACCTGTTCCAGAGGCACAGGTCGGTGCTCTATCAGTCCAGCCTGACCCGTCTGGGTTTGTGCAGCAGGATGCAGCATGGGATCCATCTTTTTTGACCAGATATCCACAGTATTCGCCAGATATTTATTTTCCAGGGATTTATCAGGGGTCATCTCCCATGCCGCCATCTTTCATACCAGATCCTTCACAGCCTATATGGTTTCCCGAGGGTATGATGACAACCCCTTCTACTTACGTAGTGGGAGAAGGATCTCGTGCACACGATGACATCCCTCCGACACCTCCTTCCATGCAGACTATGACAGAGGATCCCGTGATTGATGTTCCAGTGCCCGAAGATCATCCCTCTCCAGGTCATCATACTCCATCCCAGCATGGAACACGTCGCTCTCGATATGGACGTACCATTCGCACACCACCTTGTGGGACAGAGCCTCACCATAGACACTGACATTACTTCTTCATGTAAGGTGAGATGAGAAGGGAGGTATTATACCATCAGGAAGAGAGATTCTAGAAATGTGCAATGCTATGACAAACCTTTAGATGAAATGTGTCAGTTCCCCACTAGATGTGTATGTTCCTTCAAAATTTTCAGGCTGGAGATAATCCACCTTAAGTTTCACATAGCCTTATGTCTTCCATGTATTAATGTCAAACACTTCAACCAATTTGTTTAATTTATGGGGAAGTAAAACCTCATTCCTTTGAATATGCACATTACCATGAACATATAAAATCATCATTTTGCAAGAAAAACTACTAATCTCATGTTCACTGAAATACCCCTTAACGTAAGAATGATACAAATAGTGTAAGTACCCAATAGCAAGATTCCAATCCATTTTGACTGGGCTATGTGGAATCATTGGTGTTTTCATCTGATTAATAATTTAAAAGGTTTCAAAACCACCTTTCTAAAACTCAAAAATGTTTCAAGTAAGTGACTTTGAAAGACCATAAAATATAAACCAGAAGATCTATTGAAATGAAACTTAAAACATGGATTAAACATATAATAAGTAATTGAAAATAAAAACCATTTCTTAAAAATTGCTGATGAAATACAATTATAAGCTTTCAAAAATACTTCTTTCAACTCAAAAATATTTCAGATATGAGACTTTGAAAGCCTATAAAATATAAACTTAATGACTCATATAAATGAAACTTAGAACATAGATTAAACATATAAGAAGTAGTATAAAAGTAATTAGTTAATTCTGGTGAGGGGGAAAACTGTTAGACCCTGGAATTGAAGGATAATGGGGATGAAAAGGAAACATCAACCCCCACACCCACCCCTTACTCCCATTCAACCAACTTCGGTAACTCCTATAGAAGTAGCTTTTCAAAAAAAAATGAAATGTCACCCCACCACAGCTTCCTACATCCATATTAACCCCCCAATTCAGTTTCATTAAATGTGGACAACCCCCATTTTTACCAAAGTCAATGATGCACTATTAAACCATCACTTTTCAACCCCCGACTCAATAATACAAAATGCTTTGAGGGATGAGAAATGATTCGGTGCATTTTAGAACATTGAAATGCGTCGAATCATTTCTCATCCCTCAAAGCATTTTGTATTTTTGAGGCGGGGGTTGAAAGTGGTGGTTTAATAGTGCATCATTCACTTTGGTAAAAATGGGGGATGTCCACATTTAATGAAACTGAATTGGGGGGTTAATATAGATGTAGGAAGCTGTGGTGGGGTGACATTTCATTTTTTTTGAAAAGCCACTTCTATAGGAGTTACCGAAGTTGGTTGAATGGGAGGAAGGGGTGGGCGTGGGGGTTGATGTTTCCTTGTCATCCCCATTATCCTTCAATTCCAGGGTCTAACAGTTTTCCCCCTCACCAGAATTAACTAATTACTTTTCTACTACTTCTTATATGTTTAATCTATGTTCTAAGTTTCATTTATATGAGTCATTAAGTTTATATTTTATAGGCTTTCAAAGTCTCATATCTGAAATATTTTTGAGTTGAAAGAAGTATTTTTGAAAGCTTATAATTGTATTTCATCAGCAATTTTTAAGAAATGGTTTTTATTTTCAATTACTTATTATATGTTTAATCCATGTTTTAAGTTTCATTTCAATAGATCTTATGGTTTATATTTTATGGGCTTTCAAAGTCACTTACTTGAAACATTTTTGAGTTTTAGAAAGGTGGTTTTGAAACCTTTTAAATTATTAATCAGATGAAAACACCAATGATTCCACATAGCCCAGTCAAAATGGATTGGAATCTTGCTATTGGGTACTTACACTATTTGTATCATTCTTACGTTAAGGGGTATTTCAGTGAACATGAGATTAGTAGTTTTTCTTGCAAAATGATGATTTTATATGTTCATGGTAATGTGCATATTCAAAGGAATGAGGTTTTACTTCCCCATAAAGTAAAAAAATTGGTCGAAGTGTTTGACATTAATACATGGAAGACATAAGGCTATGTGAAACTTAAGGTGGATTATCTCCAGCCTGAAAATTTTGAAGGAACATGCACATCTAGTGGGGAACTGACACATTTCATCTAAAGGTTTGTCATAGCATTGCACATTTCTAGAATCTCTCTTCCTGATGGTATAATACCTCCCTTCTCATCTCACCTTACCAAGAAAAATTATCTAGAGCTTTTGAGGTTGATTTATACTCAGGGGCATGACAAAATTGCAAAGATGTTTCTATTGTGTGTAAAGCACATAAGCTGGTTGAGGTTTTCATTGTTGGAATGCATCTGAATGCTACGACAAAGTTAGAAGGACTAAGTTAAAATTAAAAAATTTATTAATTTCTTATATATTTAATCAATGTTTAAAGTTTCATTTATATTGATCTTATAGTTTATGTTTTATAGTCTTTCAAATTCGTGTACTTGAAACATTTTTAAGTTTCAAGTAGAATGTTTTGAAAGATTATAAATTAATTTTTATGGACATTTTTTAGGAAGTTTTTGTTGTTTTCAACTATTTATTATATGTTTAATCAATGTTTAATGTTTCATTTCTATTGGACTTATAGTTTATGTTTTACAGTCTTTCAAAGTTGGAAACTTGAAACATTTTTAAGTTTCATGTTGATGATTTTGAAAGCTTATAAATTGTTTTTGGTGAACATTTTTTATGAAATTATTTTTGTTTTCAACTATTTATTATATGTTTAATCAATGTTTAAAGTTTCATTTGTATTGATCTTATAATTTATCTTTTATAAGCTTTCAAAGTCACGTACTTGAAATATGTTTAAGTTTCAAGTGGGTGGTTTTGAAAGCTTATAAATTAATCTGTATCAACATTTTTTATGAAATTATTTTTGTTTTCAACTATTTCTTATATGTTTAATCAGTGTTTAAAGTTTTATTTGTATTGGTCTTATAGTTTATCTTTTATAGTCTTTCGAAGTCGCGTACTTGAAACAGAATCACACATCGGAAACGCAGAATGTACTGTGCAGGAAAAGGAGAACCAGAATCCCACATCGGAAATGCAGTATTGTTTTCAGGGCAAACCCCCTTATAAAAGGGAGTCCTGGGTGAGGGTATCAGTCAGAATCCAGACTGCTGTAATGGCAGAACCGCTGGATAATAAATAGCAGAAAAATTCTGCTGAAAAGTTTTGTTATATATATATATATATATAAAACAAAACAAAACAAAAAAAATAAAAAAAAAAATTTAAAAAAAAAAATTTAACCAAAGGCGGCACCTGGTGTGCCGCCTTTGTGGTTATTTTTTGGGCAAAGGCGGCACACCATGTGCCGCCTTTCCCTGGGCGGAAAATTCCCCAAAGGCGGCACACCAGGTGCCGCCTTTGGGGGGTAAAAAAATATTTTTTTTTAACCTAGATGTATTTTCAATTTTTTTTTTTTGAAAAAATGTATATAAAAAAAAAACCCGGACATGGAATGTTCTTTACAGGCGTGCGCGGTCGAGGGAAATCGTGATGGATGGGAGTCGCTGATGGAGGGTGCACCGAGACGAATCGGTAACACATAGTGTGCACGGTGTTGAAGAGCAGTGTGGCGCCAGAAGAGTAGCTGACTCCCATGGACAGACACCGGCCGAGCGTAGAAGGAGAGGCGAGCCCACATGAATGAGAACAGTTGTGCATGCCTGCTGGAGGAGAGGCGAGTCGGTAGTGAGAGTTGTCTTCTACGTGGGAATTCACACCATCGACGTCCGAGTGAGAAGATTTCAGTAGCAGTGCGCGCTACCCTTGGACAGGATGAAATCCAGAAGATTGGACCAATTGATAGAGATAGAGGAAAGGAACTGCTTGTATTTACAGAATAACCAGCAAATTATAGCAAATGAAGAAGAATAAGGACACTTGGAGAGAGCACTGGCTCCTCTCCCAAGCATGCAAGCCGCTTCCCAAGCCAGAATGGCTGAACACCAATATTCTCTTCCCCTCTCCTCACTTCTCTCCCAACTGCTTATATAACCAATCTCTATCCCCACAAGCGGGTCCAGAATCTTCCCCCTAACAACTTAACCGACTCACCCAAAAATACTATTGTACCCCCTAACTATAATATCCCCTCCCTTCCCGTTGGACAACTGGTCTCTGTCACATACCGACTCTATGCTCTTGTATCACACATCGTTACCATAGCCTCAAACACCACACAACCACATGGTTATTGATAAAGACTGAAACATACCAGTGGGCATTTAATGCAATACCTTGACCTACTAACAAGTGAGGCATCTTGAGACATAATCTTCTACAACTATTTTCATGACAACCCACCAAAACCGTGATTTCAATGATTTATTCATCTTTTGTATTACCTAATGAATAGACCATCCCAAATGGTGGTAGGAACTTAGAAGATGTCCCTGATAAGCCAAAGGTATAACTATACAATATCTAAACTACAACACTGAATTTCCATCTAGATTCCATCCCTTGATGGTCTCCCCACCATTGAGTTTTGACCTCATTGTGACACAATCAAGATCAGTTGTCTAAGCAAATATAAACCATACAAACAAATCATGAACAAATGAAATTGGAAAGAAAAATGAAACATCACCTTAGTCTATATAATCCAGTTTCACATCCTTCATGACTCCCATTAGTTTTCACTAGTTTGAAGCCTCTTTAGATAACTGAGCATATGACTTCCTGCTCAATGCATCCGCTACAAAGTCCCCTTTACCTAATGTATACACCAAGTTGAAGTCAAACATCTACAGATACTCCATCTATCTGCACTACCTTAAATTCAAATCTCTTTGTGAGAAAATGTGTTTAAAACTCTTATAATTTGTAAAAACTTGGAATTTATCACCAAAGAGATAATGATACAAATTCTTCAAATCATGGACTATAACAACCAATTCCAAATTGTGTGTTGGGTAGTTATTCTCATGCAATCGTAAATACCATGAACCATAAGCAACAACATGATCTCACTACATGAGAACACATCCCAAACCAGATCCTGATGCATCCTAATAGACTATATAGACTTGTACAAACTCTAGAAATATGAGGATAGGCACTAATATAAGTCTAACATTAAGTCCTTGAAAGGATTTATAGTATTCCTCATTCCATTGGAAAGGAACGCCTTTCCTCATCAAAGCTATTATTAGTGTTTCAAAACATAAAAAGTCATATTTAAAATGTCTACAGTATCCCACTAATCTAAGGAAACTACGTATATCAAGGACATTCTTGGGTGGTTTCTAAGAGATAACAGCTTTTATCTTTTCAGGATCCATATAAACACCTTTTTCAAAAATGACATATCCAAGGAAATGTACCTATTATATCTAGAAATCACACTTTGATAACTTGGAATATAAACAATGCTCTCTCAAGATACCTAACACTATATCTAGGTGTTTCTCATGATCCACTTTTATCCTACAATACACCAGTATATCATCAAAAAACACCACCAAAAATGAATTTAGATACCTCTAAAAGATTCGATTCATCAATTCCATAAATACTACTCATTCATTCATAAGACCAAAATGCATAACCACATACTTATAATGGCCATATAATATTTTGAAAGCTATCTTTAGAATATCATCCTTATGAACTCATAATTGGTGATATCTAGAATGTAATTAAATTTTATATAATCACTGGGATCCCCTAAATTGATCAAATAAATCATCAATTCTTGGAATAGGATATCGATTCTTTATCACAACTTGGTTAATCTTATGATAATTCACATAAAGACTAAGAGTTTCATCCAACTTTTTCATAAAAGAAATGATGTTTCCCATAGAGACGTACTCGGTCAAATGAACCATTTACTTTCCAACTCTTTAAATTGAACTTTCAATTCCCTCAATTTTGTTGGTTCCATCCTATAATATGGAAGTGAGATAGGACTGGTCCCTGATAGGAGATCAATCACAAACTACAATTCTATTTTCGATGGAAACCCTGAGAAAATTTTAGGGAAAAACTTAGTAAACTAGTCAATAATAGTTTGAAAATTTTTATTCCTAATCTCATCTAAAGATGCCAATGTTAGTGCTTCTAAATGATACAAGATAATTCAAACCACCATTTCCAAAAGTCCTGATCTATTAACCTTTACATCCCAATCTCCTCTAAAGAGATGCTCAATTCCATCCAGAGATGTGAAACTAACCTTCCATTCATAATAGTCAATGTGGGCCTTAAAAAATAACAGTCAATCCATACCCAAAATAAATTCATAGAAATTGTTTCTAATTCTTTCACTAGGGTGAGTGCATCACAATTATTTTGTTGCCTCGTATTCCCACTTTCCAAATTCATAAAACTTCCATCACTTTCAATCAAGGATGTTGGCTCCTTGATCGAAATGGGATGATGGGATGTTAGTTCCTCCTTCTATGAATTCCTCCTTGGAGCTCATCTCCTAGTTCATGTATCCTTCATATATTTGAGTAATGTTCATGAAACTTGTTCTCAGTACCATATCTAGGTGGACACTAGTTAATTATGCTGCTTATGTATTGATAAGGTAGAAACCTTTGATCAGAGGAGGTAGTGACATTGGGCACGTTGGTAATGTTTGGACATTGGGTAGGTTGGGAACCTATAAATTATTTATCTTTTGGAGGGAATATCATGTGTGATGCATCTTAGGTATGAAACCCAAGTCATCATGTGTCGGTCATGAGGTAGCTGACGTCAGGGGAGTAACGAATCTAAGGCTTTTTATCTTATCCATCCCATTTTTATTGTATATGGTAGGGATTCTAGATTGGGTCACAAGTTTGACATCTTATGGAGATGGTTGGGTTGCTGGTTTAATGTCTTGTGGGGACAGGTTGAGTGCAAGTTTAATGTATTATGGGTAGAAGTTGGGTGATGGTTTAGTATCTTGTGGGGATAGGTTGGGTGCATGATTAAAGTCTTGCAGGGACAGGTTGGGTGCAGGTTTACTATCTTGCGGGGACAAGTTGGGTTGGTTAAGTGTGTCCCTAGGGAGGAATATTTCACACTTGAGATTTAGTTAATTTCATCCCCAGGGGATAATATTTAACACTTGGAGGTTTGGTGGGGTATTTTATCAAGGAGGAATATTTCACACTTGGGATTGTTAAGATTGAACCTCATGGAGTCATCCTACGTACCCTATCGGTGAATAGGGATCGAAACCCACATATTTCGATGCTATAGTTTTAGGTTGTGTGATAGGTTCGGTCCATGAAGTTTAATGTCATGTGGTAAGGAAGATAGTGTCATAGAAGGAGCATCAATGAGGGATGCTGTGAGGATTATTCATGAAAGTTTTCTGGGGTTGTTGGTAGAAGGGTGAAATCCCACAGAGGGGGACTCAGGGGTGCCGACTATAGGGTAACATCCCACAAAGGAGGAGGACTGAAATCCCAGGATGATCATGCATGGGTCATCATGTGTTTATCACACAATGTAAGGCTATAGTTTAACATCATGTTTTGAGGACATTTTCATGTAGTTTAACATCGTATGACTAGGATGTGGTGTCACGACCCCATCCTTTCAAAGATACCACGATAAGGGGAGAGAGATAATGACCCATGAGTCCCACCACTAGCTGGCCTCAGGTAGGAGACTAAAATCTAGGGTATAAAAATATCATGATATGGGAGGAATTACCCTCTATAATAAAATAGTATTTATAGATAAGATAAATTATCCACAAGCAACCCCATGACATAATATAAAAAGAAACCAAAACCATCCCACAATGCATGTATAAATAAAACTGATATAAATAAAAGTATCCAAAAGTAAATGTGAAAAAGCAAAACTAAAGCAATGACATAGAAGTTATCAAGATATTTGAGCTAATAATGTCCAACATATTCCACGTAGTCCTCCTGGAAACCTAAAAACCAGTTCTATATACATAGGGTGAGCATGCAGGTATACTCAGTAGGAAAACCAAAGTTTCTCGTGCACATGTGAAAGAAGTATACTAATGCACCCATGAGAAAATAGAAGAACCAACAACACCTAAATAGGTCAACTACCCCTCCCAACCTCACCAAGGCATGCTCAACAAATAAGGCAAGCTAAGTATAATAATTTAATAAGAAGCATATCGATAAAAGCGGTACCCCACATTGATTTCTCACCATTTTTACACTCTCACACCCCAAGTCATACGTCTTGGCACTCCCATATATTTATAATAACATATACCTCTTCCCCACAACATGGTTACAACACATCATGCCCGGAAAAACCTAATCCACCACCCCACAACATGGTCACATCACATCTTACCTGCAGACACTTGAGCTATCACATCAAAACCACTACCATAACCAGAGTAGTAGGGTATCATGAACACAAAGGACATCAAATTCACACCCTCCTCTTACCACGTACGACTCCCAACAGAAGACACCCTACAACATGGTCATATCACATATTGACCAAAGACACCTAGTCCACCATCCCACAACACAATCATATCATGTCTCTCTCAAAAACACTTGGGTCACCACCCCACAACACAGTCATATAACATCTCACTCAAAAACACTTGTTCCATCACCTAGTGCACTAATAGAACTTTGACCATCACATCCTGTGCATATCTACTCACCTGTAAGAGAGAGTGGGAAAAAGAGGGTATCCATTCATCTATCCTCATCACCAAGATGCTGGAAAAAACACCCTCGTGTGAATATACAGGTGTCAGAACATATTAGTCGATGTGGGTAGGGTGCGTATATAAATCACAATAATATAAAAGTATATACATATAGACACACACAATACCAAAATATGGGTTCAAAACCAAGCACTGACCAACTCAGAACATCCCCACTTTCAGTGGCACCTCTAAATGCATAACCCCACACAACAAGTCATATGCCCCATTTCACATTTCCAACCAATCCAAATATCCAACCCATTCATTTCATTATTAATAATCAATCACATTAAACCACACAACCCATAATTTATTTATTCATTAATCATTTCCATCCCATTAACCAAACCAAACCCCATCCATTTCAATCATTATCAAACAAGTTATTCCATCACTACCCAAGCATCTAGCATAATGCAACCGCGCATCACAAGCATCCCATCATCTTCGTCACATTATCACCTCACCACCCTAAAATAATAACAAAACAACAGCCACCTCACTACCCCAAAAGAATGTCTAAACAACCACCACCTCACCACACCAAATCTCTATCAAATAACCACCACCTCACCGACCTAGAAGCATGACCACACAACTGACACCTCTTCACCCCAAAATCACGACCACATAACCACCACCTCACTGCCCCAAAAGCAAAATCATATCTCACCCATCAACCCCACATTGTATCTCAAACACACATCGCTTCACCATAAGCATGACCACACATTACAACACATCAAATACCATTTTATATATTTAACAAAAGAGGTTTTATCACATTCCACTTTATTTTAGGGGTATTATCACACAATCCATAATCCCAGGGAAACCATTTCATTAGAAAAATATAATTTGTTAGCCAATATCCATTTTAGGGTGATACCACAACAATCACAATAGACACAACAGTCACATAACATATCATCTAGCATAAAAAATCCCCTAATGGCCACAATTTTCTATGGGGCATCAAGACTGTACAATCAACCATAACATAACAATAAAAAGTTGTAAAAATATATGAATCATTCCCATTACCCTTCAATTTCAATTATCCAATTATTTATCTATGATTAATCTATCAAAACCATCTCCCATATATAAACAAGAGTAAACCCCTCCTGCATGATACACAATAAAGAGAACTGATGGATTCCCTATCTCAAATAAGCTTTACCGACTCACTGTACATAGTAGGGCAAAGAAGAAACACACAAAAACTACAACCACACATGGGAAGCTATGGATCAACCTATAACACATGAAAATATCCATCAAAACATAGCCTAAATCACACCCCAAATAAAAAAAACATCACCATAGAGAATCCCCATGAGAATAATGGAAGAAAACAAGGGGATAACGGAGAATCACTCACTACAGATTGCCAAAAAACAACCACCAACACCAATGGATAGGATCAAGTTAGGAGAGGGATAAAAATTATCCTAAATATGTTTAGGGAACATCTTAAATGAGAGGTATAAGGGGTAAAATTATGTGAATGAAAATCATCTAAAAAAATAGGTTTTAAAACCCGGATCCCACTGATTTCACAGTGTGTAAACCATAGGTTTTCCAAAAACTCCAGCTTTCACTGAAAAAAGAATCACCTCACACTTTAATTAATATGAATTGGGAGTTCCACTTACATGGCGTGTAATCCATCACACAGTCTCCCCCTATTCTATTTTACAAGCTGTGAATCAACCGACTTCATAAGCCATGAACTACCATTTCATGTCGTGTAAACAATACATGATGTGTATTTTCTACAGCATCTCTACTGCACCTCCAACCTCCACCAAAAACTCCCAGAACCTCCCAACACCTCCAACCACCAAAACTGGAAAAGTAATAGGCTGGGAAGGCATGATACATTGCACATGGAGATGGGCAGTTTTACATCATGCAGATTAGACCTGGATGATGTTTACACTCCGAGGGGGACCATGCTGACGTGAGAGGAAGATATAGAAAAATTAATCTCTACAAAGAAAGGTAATCTGTTTCCCTTGGTGAAACCACCTTTAGGGCTTACATGTTCACTGATCATATGACTCTAGATGGGGCATGGAGTAAACACTTCTGTGGAGGAGTAGAAATCAGGAGGCCCGATGTTAGGGTACCTATTCTTAGGTGAAAAAGGCATTAGGGTACCCATTATTAAGAGAAAAAGGTAGGGTAATGGTCCAAGATATGCTTGAAGAATAGGAGACATTGGGTCTGGGACCATAAAGCTGTTTCATACTACTTTATCATATTGCATACAAATAAAGTTGTGTAAGCTATGGGATTTAGCACAAGTACAACACATGGATTGGGAGGTTTGGGTGTGCACAAGATTTGGTGTAGCGTGTAGATCAGGGCTGTGTGAAAGATGATTCTCTTGCGTGAACCCGATCATATTTAAGAGGCATTGCATGAGGATCTCTCAAATATAGGCTAAGATAAGTTGGGGACCATGAGAGAACGGTCATGCAAGTTCTCTACCTTTGAGGGTCCATGGTATTCTAGTGTTTCATGATGTCATGAAAGAGAGGTTTACATGAGAAAGAGCATCAATTCATCTTCCAAATACCCATCCTCAAAGTGTTGGGGGGGGGGGTTCTATTTATAGCCAAAATCAGTAGTTAGCATCGCATAACTTCACTGTAGCAAAAAATGGGGTTTCTCACTTCCCAATCCTTTTCTAATGGGGATTGACTGCGCAACATATGGGGTTCGATGTAGCCTTTCACATGAAACTGGATGGTCATGTGATGGTTTTTCATGAAAATATATCCTTTTGTGCACACATGCCTTGGGCATCACTTCATGCTTTGGGAGTATCCATAGAAACTTTCTCTCCAGCATCGCCTATGGCATGCAATTTCTTTGCATGTGAATATGAATATTTGCACGCATCACTACATAGTTTCACACAACCTACTACTTGGACCCAAAATGTTTCTTTGGGTGGGTTGCATATTCATTTTATGAAAAACTATCCTTTCAGGGTGTAAGACATGCTTTCGAAACTAACAAATACCCCCCTCAGAATCGAAGCTGACAAGGGATCGAAAGTTTGTGTTCTAAGGGAAATGTCAAACTAGATGGTTGATTTTTGCATGTTCATGCAACTCCCATATTGGGGTGTGAAACTATAGTGCACAATCATACAAGTTAGAATACCTATTCTTATAAATAGGGTGATGGGACCTTTGTATGGTCACCTGAATCCTGTGCATGATAATCCATCTCTCATGCATGGAACTCATCCACTTTACGTAAAATACAAAGCTTTTATCCATGAATTTCATGTAACTACTGATTTTCATGAGAAACTTTCTGTGCTTCAGTCAAAAGTTTGTGTGACCACCTCCCAAGTTCTGTGATGTAGTGACTTTTCATGAACGGAGCCAAAACTTACGTGACCTAATGTTTGAATCCATATATATTTGAGAAATGGACAACCCTACATACAAAGATATGACTAAAGTTTCCACTGTGACCAGAAGGGATGAAATGTCAGGGAACTCAAAA
The DNA here is from genome assembly GCA_963277665.1 of Viscum album. Taxonomy (NCBI): domain Eukaryota; kingdom Viridiplantae; phylum Streptophyta; class Magnoliopsida; order Santalales; family Viscaceae; genus Viscum; species Viscum album. Next base: position 1,287,264,023 of record OY728137.1, read on the forward strand.
ATTCATCATGCTAGAAGAGTGGTTTCTAATAATAGGGAACTCCTAGGCTTATTGACTGATGCCTAGAGAGGATATTTTCTAAGTAACCACCTGAACTTTTATAATTTCGAGCTAATGAATGACATGGTTATCCTAGCCATTGAAGTGAATACATTATGGTTTTGGTTCTCTCATCATGATGAGATTACCCATTGGAACATCACTGCTTTGGGACATCCCACTCGAGATCATGAAGAAACCTCAATTTAAAATTTGAGTGGACAGACAAGGATGATCACTAGGGAACTTCTAGAGAATGAGGAGTTCTCATCCCGCTATGTGATAACTTTTCAAACTAGCATCCAAAACAGTAGCATGGGTTGGTACAAGGATTAATATTTATGGGTCAAGGGGGGGGGGGGGGTTCACTGATGAGTGGGAATGGGTGTACTGGGTATGCTTCACTTATTAGGATTATGGGGATAAACTGCACCACATTGAGTTGTATGAATTACTGTGGATGTCCCAGTTCCACATTTATCGCCAACATGAGATACTACCAGAGATTCATAGATAGTGGTCCCCAAACACCAAAATTTTCCACCTCCATAATGGGTAGGTGGGTATTAGCCCGTGGGACCTCCACTTCATCAGTGACATCCCACTAATGAGTTTTCAATATTAATAATTCCTCATAGCGCTAAATTCCTGGGGTGATAGGGAGAAAACCCCCATTGCGGTGAAGATTCTATTGGATGTGTTGACCCAGGTACTAAAGCATAATTCACCCTTTCATCAGGACATTTCATTTAAAACTTGGTTGGGGATGTTCCTGAAAACTCCAATAGTGAAGATGCTGGGTCGGCCGAAATAATGTTCAGTAGCACAACAAAGGAGGAAATCGGGATCATACTGGATAATCTTGGAGGAAGGGCACTATCAAGAGTGGGGATATAGTATGAAGGAGGGTTGACAGTTGATGGCTTGTTTCACTTAATTTATGGACACCTTTCTTAACAGTTGGATACTTTTAGTGAGGGATGTATGTATGGGCTTGCATCTTGGGATGCTCGTGATGAAAACAATTATGGCATCTAACAACCAGGTGAACCTAGGAATACCGATGCTGGCTTGGCTCTATAGCTAGTTTAACCATGCAGAAAGAGTAAGCATTCCCAAGTATATTTTTGGTCCATTCTAGTTCTTTCATGGGTGGATTGTAGTACATTTTAGTGGCTATGAATTTTGAATGTCATTACCCCTCCAAACACTAGTTTGTGGCCCTCACTCCTCAACATCACCAGGGTTCAGTTGGTGAATCTCAATGAATTCAGGATCACAATCAAGTATTGGTGACATTGTGAACTTCAACTTTCACCTATTCTTGACTCCATCCAAAGAGATGGTTGATAATCTGGAGGGGATGCTAGAGCAATAAGAGTATATGCAGACTTTATGAGGTTGAGTACTGGTCACTAGGATAGATAATAATACTTATTTTAAACCTTATACTCCATATTGGTTTTCATGATAATTTGGATGCATCTAGTAGTCGACAAAGAAAGTTTACATGGAGATCAGTGAGGAAATACTTCCATGCATCCTTTATCAGTTGTGGTAGATGTTCATGGGAAAAGGCATGGGGGAGGTCATCATGTTTCCACCCACCAATGTCAATGCTGGTATCTCTCAGGGTTATACAGACAATTGGATAGTGGCATATCAAGACACAATACTGTGTCAACATATGAGGAGAATCATACCATCAAGTGAGGTGTGGGAGCAACAAGGCAATAGACAGGCTACTCTTTGAGGTGCTTTCCAAGTATCGAGGGCTACAGTCAGGACTTCAACAGGGGTAAATCAAGGATCTATTTCCCCCTACTATTAAAGGGGAGGGACTTCCTCAGAAGCAAACACTCGAGCTGGTGGAGAGCTCTCAGGATGGGACTATCAGGACCAGGGAGACCCAAATAAAGAATATGTGGTATCTATTGTAGCCAGCTGTTGATGCTTCCTTTACTATGCTCTGGGAATCCTAGGGAATGTTGTGGATGACCATGATGAAAGAATAGTTGTGGCGAAGGCTGAATCGGGAGGTAATTGAGTTTCTAGAGGTTTGGATTGTCAAGATAACCGCCAAGGTGAACTTCCATGAGATATTTTCATATCTGGTGGATATGGATGCCTTTGTGCACCAACATAGGGGAGGATATATAACCATTGGATGGGTATGTGTGATGTTTTATAACAATCCTGAGGGGAAAAAATCTTCTGAAGAGTCAACCCATGATTTTTCATCCCTCAGTACTGACACATAGGGTACCGGTGATGAGGATTCCTGGGAATTAGTCACTGATCAGACAACTCCCCAGGAGAGAAGAGAGGTCACCCTTGAGGATGATGACATGACTAATCTTCTCTTTTATGAGGTAAGATTAGTTTTTTGATCTAACTATCTCTTTCAACCCTTATTTTTTTCAAAGGTTCTAACTAGGATGCACTCTTATGTAGGAACCAGCTGAGGAGGGCCAAGGGATCTTAGTTAGAGGGGATGAGGATGCCCCAATGAGTATTTATGGGAACAACTCAAAATCCATGCTCAAGGCCACCATGAATGGAGGGTATAATGAGGAGGTCATAAGGGTGGTTTGATCCCCTGATCCTCCCATTCATCTACGGGGTACTACACCCCGACATTCTAATGATGGTGTCTACCACCAACCTGGTAGATCATCGAATCATCTTTGAGATCCCCATGCCTCAAGGTAATAATGAATATAAATCATCCTGGATCTCTTAAAAATTTCTATTGAATCAACATATTTATTTGTTTTTATGCATCTTTTAACCAACCATCATTGAGGGGCCTAGTGTTTTCTATTGAAGTGTTGACCGATGTTGAGGGGTGTCTGGTGGTGGAATCCCCTATTAATTCTTTGATACTGAATTTCTCCCAAACTTTTTACCTATTTAATTATTTTCCTCTTACATGATCCAAATTTAACAATTATTTATCATTGGTCAAACTAACTATTATGTTTTCTTGTTTAACACAGTGCTTGAGAGGGTGAGCTCTCAACAAACAGCTGTGGTTGGGGAACCTGGAGTGCCTCTCTCAATGACTGTGCCAACTCTCAGGTTTCTAGTCATTCAAGATGACAGACCTCAATTCCAGGAGGGTGGACCATCATGGATACATGTGATATTTTCCAAGAGTCATAGCTCAAGGTTGGAATAAATGGAATTTACAACGAAGATCTAAATGAAGATGACCTCCCTATTGACCTAGAGATTTATCCATATGAGAGGATCTCAGAGGGATATACTTTCATCGCTATACTCACATACTTTATAGAGTATGAACCCATGCTACCCATGGAATTGGAATATTTCAGGCCTGATGTTGATGAGGATAATCACATCATCTAGCACAAGTCATGTAGGATCATGTGTAACTTTATTACCCACAGTCTGGAGCCACATCTAGTGAGTCATATGGGGTCCCTCCACCATTAGATGTAAAACTTGGGCACCATAGGGGTGGAATTTTATTCCCTTAACTCACTAGTTTGTGACTACCTTGTTAAGTGCGTGTATGTGGAAATTTAATAATTTAATGTTCCCTAGAACTGGGAGAAATCTGATGGCACCAAAATGATTGAGGTGACCGATCAAGAATTTCAATAATTGGAAGAGTAAGTGAAAGAGCATGTGAATGTCATCAAATCCCAAGTGGATATCATCAGTTAGTTGAGGGATCATTTGGTAGTGGCCAAAGCTCAAGCAGAAGAGGAGGTATCTCAGATAGCTGGGTTCCAAGCTTAGTAGGGCTAGGTGTAAATCAGGGTTGATGAGCTTCACTCCATGGTTGAGGAGGAATAGGTAGATCTCATCAGTCTTCAATAGGTTTTGGAGGCCACACAACTAAGACTGGATATATTAGAGTGATCAATTGTCGATGCATAGCCCTATGGATCATTATTTTCACTGGAATAAAAGAGAGGCTCTAGTGTGTGGATAAACCTTGAACACTTTTTAAGTTTACTTATTTTAAACTCCTCACATGCATGAACATGTTTCTTTTTCCATATTACCGCCACACTTCAATCATATTAATAAGACAACCAACACTCAATCCTTAAGCCCACATGTGATTGGGATGTTCGTAACACAATTTAGCGTCTTGTGACTAGGACATGTGAACTGACGTGAATAACACTTTCTTAACCAAGGTGGAGGGGGCATAAGAGGGTAAAACAATAGGGTATCCCCTATATGGGATCAAAAGGTAAAGGGATCTTAATATTTGGATCTAAATTTTTCATGAATTGATAGGTTCAGTGAGTACAGACAGGTTTTTGTCGTGGTCCATAGTGGGTCCTTGCTGGCTTTGTACCTCTTTCTTTTTATCCCCTTATTTTTTCCAAAGCTGTGGGAGTGACATGGCAGGGGATTTTGACTCTTGCTCAAGTCACTATTGTGGGTTTTCAACCTAATAGAAATTTGTGTCTCTTGCCTTTGGTAGTTTAAGGTCATACCAGTTAGACCAAGAGGTTTAAAATAGTTTAAGGTCATAATGCTCAGACCATGGGGTTGCAAATATTTTAAGATCATAATGCTTGGAACATTACCCATAGTTTATGTTCATAAATCTTAGACCATCATGAATCTTAGTTTAAGGTCATAGATCTTTGACCATGGTATGGAAAATAGTTTAAGGTCTTAATGCTTGGACATGATCCCCCTAGAAAGGATCTTATGATGTCGAAGATAGAAATGGTGTGCCTAGGAGGCCCTACACTGATAAAAATAATATGGGTCAAGTCACATATAGTTTAAGGATGTGATTATTGGACCATAGGGTTGTGTGTCTTAAAGGGGATATGGGTGAAATATGGGAGAGGTAACCCGATGTGAATGAGGATCCTAGGAGGTACTTCCACATAGAACATCCTATAAACATCTTGCACATAGTTTAAGGTTGTGATTCTTAGAAATGGGATCCTAATTTAAGATTGTAGAGTTCAGACCAAAAGGTTTCAAATATTTTAAAGGTCACAATGCTTGGACTGTTGGGGAGAGTATCTCAAATGAGTTTTCATGGAATGAAAGGGAGGTAAACTGATTTGAATTGAGGTCTAAGAAGGCCCAATTCCACATGAAACTTTCTCAGTATGATTTTCCCATAGTTTAAAGTCACGATGCTTGGAATTGGGATCATAGTTTAAGGTCATAGATTTTGGACCAAAGGATACATGTTCATCTCAACCTTTCATGAGTAAAACTCCCTTCCTAACTCCTAAGCCCGCTTGAGCCATGCTCGATGCGAGAAACACAGAGTGATACAAATTCCCCATTGTTTGTAGGTGAGAACACAACAAGGGTCAAAATTGATCAACAAATCCCATGAGGGTAGATCATGACTTTCAAGACCTGGATAGTAAAAGGGTAATGACTGATTAGTGGGTTGACCATGTTTGAAATACATGTTCTATACCTACATCGATTAATGATGAGGTGAGAAAATATGGTATCGACTGTTGATTGATTTTAAAATATAGGATCCACTATCTATTACTGAGGATCATTTGAGGAATGAGCCTAGGATGACATGTGATTCATTGTGGCCAGACACCATTGCCATTAGAGAGCCTGTTCAGAGAGGTAAGATGATGATTATCCAAATCAAAGAAAGCGTGAAGTGTGGAAGTGGAATTGGGGAATGTCCCAAAGGGAGTGTTGTGTTCCCTGAGAGATATTCCACCACACACTAAAATATGTTGCATGGACATACAGATAAGTGAGAATCAAGACTTGATCAGAGGGGAAAGACCTCGTAATGTATTGATGGTAGAGCTGGGCCTAGGATACGATATTCGGGCATTATTATGTATACCATGTGAATGGTAATCAAGCCACATGTAGTTCTAGAACACAGCGTGGTAGGATATTGAAACCAGAAAGGTGAATCCTCTCTATAAAAGATATTGAATCATCTCATATGATGAGGCATCTCGGTTTTATAAGGGGCAAGGCTATAATTTAATGTTGCGTGCTGAGGATGTTGGTTTTTTGTTCACCCCATATTTATCATATAATGCATCCTAGTTTTATATGAGGTAAGGCCTTTTTAGTATTCCCATACTTATCATACGAGGCATCCCAATTTTGTATGGGGTAAAGATTTTTTTGTCATCCCATAATTATCAAACGAGGCATCCTGATTTTGTATGGGATAAGGCTTTTTTGTCCATCTCATATTTATCATATGAGGCATCTTGTGTTTACGACACAGGGTAAGACCACAATTTAACATCGTGCATTGAGGACATTGGTATTTTCAGTTTAAATTCACACAACTCAGACTATGGTTGTTACTAGTTTAAGGTAATAGAGCTTAGACCATAGAGGAAGCTACTAGTTTAAGGATATAGAGCTTGGACCCAAGGGGAATGAGTATCCTAAGGAGGCTTTCATGGTATAAAAGGGTGATAACCTGATGTGAAAGGAGATCCAAAGAGACCATCTACCACACAAAACTCGACATCATAATGCTGGGGAAGAAAAAAACCCACTATGAGTCAATTAAGGGATATGGACCTAGGATATGAGATCCAATCATCACTATATATCCCATGGGATTGGGAATCAAGATGCACATAGTTTTGGGATGCGGTGTGGTAGGAGACCAATGTCGGTAGGAGGTTCTCCTCTCAAGTGAGGATACCGAATCATCTCATATTTGTGATATGAGGAATCCTAAATTCATATAGGGTAAGGCTATAGTTTAACATCTTATGTTGAGGACATTTGGCAGGTATTGCGTATTGTGCTTCCCATTATTTCCTTCCTCATGTCGATTCATGAGGGCATCTTAACTCGCTAATGGGTCAAGGAATATGAATGGGGATTATACCCAAATAGGAGGACCATAAGGGTATTTTATGGTGATAAAGGTGGTTTTGTGGTGAATTCATGGATGGGATAGAAGACACTAGGTCTAGGAATCACTAAGTATCCCATGGGAATGATAATAAATTCACACATAGTCTTGAAAGAGTTGGGGGAATAGGCTTTTTAAAACACCAGGGATGAATCAAACCATGTGAATGAGGGTTCAATGCACATAATTTAAGGTCATAATTCTTGAATCAAGAGTATGTGCTTTCAGAATGTTTTTTTGGTTCTTAAGAGTTGAAACCCAGCATGAAGGAGAGTCCAAAAAGTCCATGCACCACAAAAAAAAATCCTAGAGCTAGTTCTACACAGTTTAAGGTCATAAGATTTGGACTAGGGGAATTTGGAAAATAGTTTAAATTCATGATTATTGGATTGGGGTAATATTTTTTAAGGGTATATATATGGTACTAAAGAGGTAAAACCCATCGTAAAAGGATGTAGACACAAGACTACATTCCACACAAATAAATTAAAACAAACTGCACATAGTTTAAGGTCATAATGATTGGACTGTAAGTGGGGCCAAAGGGAAAAATATTGGTGAATGTAATTTATTCCCCCTTATAGAAGGGTTTATGATTAATTGGTAGCTGGGACCAAAGATAGAGGGTATAGGAATCACTACATATCCCATGGGACTAGAAATTAATCCACATGTAGTTCTATAAATTAGTGTGGTATAAGACCAACACTAGAGGGGCACTGCCCCCTCTGAAGAGTACATTGAGGCATCCCATGGTTACCATAGGGAATCCCATGTTTATTTCATGGGGTGAGGCTATAATTTATCATTACACGGTTTGGAAATTTGTTTTTTGTTTATCCCGCATTTGATATGTGATGCATACTGTGTTTATTGCACTGGGTAAGACTGAATTTTAATGTCATGTGTTGGGGATGTAGAGCTTTGCAGTTTAAATTCATACAAATTAGACTATGGTTGCTACCTGTTTAAGGTCATGGAGCTGGGAATCTAGGGACTGCAGATAGTTTAAGGTCATAATTCTTAGACCAAAGGGGTTGTTGCCAGTTTAAGGTCACAGAGCTTAGAACATTACCCCTAGTTTAAGATCGTAGAGTTTGGACCAATTCCAAATAGTTTAAGGTCATAATGTTTGGACCATGAGTTTTAAGTGAAGTATTACTTGAGAAACTTAGCATTGGTGTGAGGTGTCATACGCTCTTTGTCCATAGTGATTCAATAGTATGCTTTATTGGAATAGACCTTATGAATAATGTAAGGTCCTTTCCATTTGGGATCCAACTTTGGTGGCTTTTTTCAGGCATCATCAACATTTTGAGAGCTAGTACCATGTCACCATAGAAGAAGGAGTGGAGGTAAACCTTCTTATTGAATTCTCTATCTATCTTATTATGATGCCTATCTAAGTTATGAAAGGCCCAAAACCTATTTTCCTTCAGGGATTCCAACTCAGATAGATGGACTTATTCCATTCTATATGGAATATAATGATCATAAATAGTTGTTCAAATTGACAGAAACTGAACCTAAATGGGTAATACTACCTCTGTTCCATACACTAGGGAGTATAGGGTCACCTGGGTGGAATTTTGAGTTATCATTCGATAGGAATAGAGGGAATTAGATAGATTTTCAGGCCAAATATTTTTGTTATGACCCACCATTTTCTAAAAGGTGTTAGAGATGGTATTTTTTAATGCCTCAATATTCCCATTTTTCTATGAATAGTAGTGAGAAGTACAGTTGGACTAATGTTATACTTTGAATAAAACTTCTTCTGGTCGAAAAACTGGAAGTTGGATATATTATTTGTTAGAATAACATGAGACACCCCAAACCGATGAATGACCTGGGAGATCACGAACTTGATCACGAACTGAGTTATTATTTCCTTGAAGGGAACCACTTCTTTCCATTTGGAAAATAAGTATGTTGTGGTCAAAATGAACCTACACTATCGAGTTTTTGCTAGCGGGTATAGCCCCATAACGTCGAATCCCCTTAATGAAAAGGACCAAGAGTACTTGGTATTGTGGAGAAGCTATGGTTTTCGATGCATTAAGTTATCATGGATTTGAAATGCATGAAAAATCTTGAATAACTCTATGAAGTTATAAACCATAGTGGGATAAAAGTAGCCCAACCTCTGAATTTGGTGGGAGAGCTTCAGTCTTGCTTGATGGGAACCACAGGATCTGGAATAAACCTCCAGAAAAACCTAAGGAATATCATATCCTTGGATAAAAAATAGGATAATTACATAAAACCCATGCCTTTATAGGGTTTTATCATAGTTAGGACCACCTTGGAGGGTAAACTATACTATACGTTGGAGGATTCACTCACACTCAGCTCAGTCTAGCAGGAGAATGCTATACTGGAGATACTCGATGAAATTAGTCATCCAATCAGGAGTTTCCCCAACTATGGGGGGATTTGAGGATCTTGTCACAAAATTATTGGTATCCAGATGATATACCTATTGGTATTCATCATTTGAGGTGGCAAGGTAAATGACCCTCTAGTGTTCCACATGAATGACTAGGTCATCCTGGTCGGGTTCTGTAAGGGATGTAGTTAAAATTTTGAAATCATCAGTTCAACCATTCTAATACTGAGTAACATGGGTCACCTTCGATTGGTAAGGGAACTGGGCTATCAAAAAATGGGTTCATTCTAGTAGATTCATAAGCTCTTACTTTATAAAAACGTATTCACCCTTGATCTATTTGATGACTAGCTCAAAGTCTCCCTTCATATGTAAATAGGGAACATCAATCTTTAGGAACAACTCAAGGACAATAATAAGGGCATGGTACTATGACTTGTTGTTAGTTTAACCTTATAAAAATATAAAAGATTATGGAAATATGGCCTATGTTAAAGTGATGAAATCGATCCCCAATCCTACCTTGTTAAGATTAGGGTCATTGAGACTTCTACTGATCAGGCTCTGGGAGGCGCCATCAAAATGAATTTTCCAACACGGTACGGTCTACTCCACTGATAGAATAACTTCATATGAGAAATCAAAATATAGGGGTAGTTCTTCAGGGGTTGGATGTGTAGCCAGGAAGTCTTCCAGTGTCCAACCTTTGACGACCTTTTATGGGAAAAACCTGATTTTGAATTACTGTAGAATTACCACCCAACGCACCAATAATCCCATCACCATCAGGCGATTGAGGATATAATTTAGTGAGTATACTTGAGAAAATATCTATATCTCATGGTGTTGCAAATAATGTTCCATTTTCTTCACTATAAAAACTATCACAAGGAAACTCTTCTCAATGGGGGAATATCTGGTCTCCATGTGAAAGGCGCTATTGTGGGTGCTCTCAAATGATGCATGGTTTTTGGGTATTTAGAAGCAGTAGAGTGACTGAAAAAGATCATCTCTTAAAGAAGGAAGTAATTAAAACAATATATTAAAGGTATTTTTGAAATAAAATAAAATAAAATAAACACACTACTTAAAATGATGGGGGTTTGTTTAACATTTATAAAATTAGAAGATGTGTGATGGAAGAAGATTGTATTTTTTTTTGTTTTTTTTGTTTTTTAAATTTGATTGATAAAACATAATGAGAATATATTTTTTAGAAAACATTTTTAGAAGGAATAATCAATATAAATATACTTATTTACTTAATTATTAATCATTATCATTTAAATTAAAAATCCACTTAATTATGATCCTCTAATTTGTTAATCCTCAAACCCTATGAGAATTTACTTCAACCAAAAAGATGAAATAAATAAAGCCCTAGGATAACTTCATAACATGCAATCTTAGCACCCTGATTTTATTTTAATTCTAAGGATAGATTATGTTCATAGGTAAATTAGGGAACATATCCATTCTATAAATCAGGATTAATTGAGTTTTGGGATTGTATTTTATATAAAAAACTATTCTTTATTACACATTAATTCATGATTAATTACATAAACGTACAAATATTACAACCTGAAAGATCAATAAGTATAGTGTATTTGATAATTAGGTATATATCACAACATCTTGAACATGGGATACAATGACATTATTGAAAATTTCCTTAACATGCTTATAAAATTCCATGGATTTTTGAAATTACATGGGATAACCTAAGGAAAAACATAAGAAATGGGTGAGCTATAATGAACAGTAAGGGAATAGATATGGAATAAGGTGATAAATGTTAGATAATAGACATATAAATGGGGAATAAAAAGAGTAAAAATCGTAAACATGAACAATGATACATGATATATCATGATAATCATAACATGATAAATATGGAAACAACTTAAAACATTGCATCATAAACATAGGTCAAGGATAATCCGCCAAGAAATCATGGTGTAAAAAGTCACATAAAGGAATAAGGTTCACTACTTGTAAAAACATTAAATCTCATGAGACTAAACATTACCTAATTCAGTGGAGCACTATATAATCCCAGGCGCACCCATCACTTTCATTTCATTCTCATGCTTAAATGTGCCGCATAGATCATACAACATGGATTAATTCATTATCATATTTTATTACATGATCAAGTATTGTGAAATAAATAAATTTAATTCCCAATTAAAAGAGTTATAATTGTATAAAGTTTAATAACCTTGATAGTTTATGGGCATGGTATTCACTACAAAACTATTTTGGCATGGAAAATCGCGGTGAAATTTCGACAGCATAATGACATCACATAAAAATTCATAAAATGGGTTGATGAGAGAGAAATAGGTCTCTAATAATTTTGAAATAAATTGTATAGTAATGGGGATATGGAATAACATATTCCATCATAAGGAAATGAAGATAAAATTCATAAGGTAAAGAAGAAACTTGAATAAAGAGGAGAAAGGAAAAGATCCTTTACTTTAGTGTGTGACTCCAAATGCTTGGGAGGGGCTTCTTGATAGCCTGAGGGAACCTGAGGCGGACTATAGAGAGTATAAGGAATAGTATGAATATTATAAAAGGAGTTTTAGTGAATATATATGGGATCTTGGGTGGATTTATATAGTAAATGAGGGGGGGCTTCTTTATTATTTAGGTTTTGGACTCTACATAATAAAATAACTAAAACCAAAAAACTTCCCATGGTTTTTGCCCATGGTTTCTGAAAAATGGTATTGGTTTTAATTATTTTATAATTTCAAGGGACTAATATAATAAAATAATTCCCTTGATTATGTGGAGGTGATTCATACCCTTAAAGAAATGATTTCAAAATTTCAAAATATATTAATGGTTTTGGAGGATTTATAAAGGCTTTATAAAATCAATAAAATAAACATAAAATCACATCATTTTAAAGGGAAAACATATATTTGTTCGTTTATACCCTTTATAGTATCTATTAAATCACTTTTGGGTTATTATAATGTCATAATATACAAATTATATTTGCATGATATTTAATTTTTACCCAAAAATTCAACTGTCTCAGAAAACTATGAAAAAATAATCATTGGATAATTTTGACACTCTAATTAAAAAAGTAATAAACATATAATCTAAATAATTTTCTAAATATATGAATTTTCACTTTTAAATAATAATCAACATTTATTGAGAAATGTTGTTTTTTTTGACAATAACAACTTTTGAACCCTTATAAAAATTACATTTGACTTCATAAAAATTATATGATCATTTATAAACATTATTTAATTACAATATTTTATTAAGATATTATTTATTTTAAAAATACATTAATTCATCAAAATAAATTTCTTAATTGAATTTGAATATTATGCAAAAAATAATATTTTTGTTTTATTATATCGAAATAAAAATCATTTATAAAGTAACCATAATAGGATAGAAATATATTCATTATTCTATTAAAAATAATGTACATACTCATAATACTAGGGTCTTGATACATATCCCTTTAATTCACCAGTAAACTCCCTAAGAGTAAGGTGTGTGATTGTGAGATTTTTGTGGGGCGGTTCGGCATACATGGTTTGGGTCGTGATCTCGATGAGCTTGAAATTCTCCCATAAACATTTTTGATAATGTTTAAGTTTTTGGATATCATATTGGGATTAGTTAAGGGAAAATCCTAGGGATGATATCTCCCTCATAAGCTTTGATAAATGTGCCTCATAGGGTATGATCTTACTGGCTACCGTTTGAGTCCATCACTTCCTTTGTCCATGTCAATTGGATTTGTCAAAACCCTATATTTATACTAATCATGTGATTAATGTTCAAAAACTATATTATCAATGGTAATGATACTTAAAAATCTTTTAAATCCAATTGTATATAATAAAAAAAATAATCTTATGATTTTTCTATAACCATATTACATAATAAGACATTTAATCAAAAAGGAAATTTTATTTATAATAGTTTAGGTCATTACAATATCTCCCACTTAAGAAATTTTACCCTCAAAATTTTCATTTCCAACACTAAAACAGATGAGGGTATCTCTGCTTCATCACTTCATTCGGTTCCCATGTTGCACCTTCAAACTTATGGTTTCTCCACAACACTTTGACCAAGTGCATTGTCTTATTCCTTAGAACTTTGTCTCTACAATATAAGAACTTCACCGGATGATCCTAATAAGAAAGGTCATTATCCAATGGTACCACCTCTATATTGAGTACATGTGAGGATTCTGGTATGTACTTTCTCAATAGGGATACATGGAATACATCATGTACTTGAGATATGTTCGGTGGGAGTGAAAGTCGGTAGGCCACCGCTCCGATGTGATCAATGATCTCAAAGGTGTCGATATATATTGGACTAATCTTTACCTTATTCCCAAATCTCATCACTTTATTAAATGAATATATACATAGGAATACCATGTCTCCAACATCAAAATCTAGGTCTTGTTAACAATTGTAAGCATAACTCTTTCGTCGACCCTGAGTAGCCTTTATGTGCTACTGAATGGTCTTAACCTTTTCCACTATTTCCTTGACCATTTTAGGACCTAGAAGTTTTTGTTCCCCAACTTCATCCCAACACGCAGGTGTTCCACACCTCTTCCCATAAAGGGCTTCATATGGGTCCATTTGGATGCTCGAGTGAAAACTATTGTTGTAATAGAACTTGACCAGAGGTAGATATTGGCCCCATTCTCCTTTGAAGTCCATAGAACATGCTCTCAACATGTGTTCTAGTGTCTGAATAGATCGCTCATACTGGCCATCAGTTTGAGGATGATTATCCATAATGAATTTCATCTTAGTGTTTAGAGAACATTGGAGGCTTTTCTAGAACTTATAGGTGAATCTCAGATCTCATTCAAATACAATTAATAGTGGTACTCCATGCATCCTCACCACTTATCTGATATATATTTGTGCAAGTTGATCCAATGAGAAATCCTCTCAAATTGCAGTGAAGTGTGCATTCTTTGTAAGACAATTCACCACAATTCAAATAAAATTGTTTCCTCTATATTTCTTTGTAATTTCAGCAACAAAGTCCATGGTTATGTTTTCCCATTTCCATGTAGGTATGGGTAATGGTTTCATTATCCCCTTAGACTTTTTCCTTTCAACCTTCACTTACCGACATACCAGACACTTTAATGTATATTCAATGATCTCATTTTTAATATTTTCCCACCAATAGTGCTCACATAGATCTTGATACATATTTGTGCTTCCTGGGTGAATGGATAAAGTTGAACTATGTGCATCATCCAATAATTAATTCTTTAACTCGGGATTTGATGAAATACATAGTCTTGACCAAAATCTCACAATTCCTTATTAATTAAAATTGAACTTTGAATATTTCCCTTTCCTTATATTTTCCACTTTCTTTTGAATTCCCACATCATTTCTTTGAGAATCCTTTATCTTCTCTAGAAGGGATGGTTGAGCAGTCATTTGTGAAAGGATTGATGATGTTCCTTCATTTATGATTCCCATTTCCATCTTTCAAAATCTAAGAATATTTAATACCTCTCAACTCTCATCAATGATAGAATTACTGGATCCTTTCTACTTATAGAATCTATCACTTTATTCAATTTACTAGGATAGTAGTGGATTGAGCAGTCATAGTCCTTAATCAGCTCTAACCATCTTTTTTGGCACATATTCAGCTCTTTATGCATGAATATATACTTGAGGATTTTGTGATTAGTATATTTTTCAGACTTCTCCCCAAAGAGATAATTCCACCATATTTTCAAATAGAATATCACTACAATGAACTCTAGATCATGCATTGGATAATTCTCATGAACTTTCAATTTCCTTGAATCGTAGTCTATGACTTTTTAATTCTACATCAACACACAACCCAATCCATTCTTCAAAGTATTTCTAAATACCATGAAAAGTTCTCCAATTGAGGGTAGTGTGAGTACAAGGGTAGTGATAAGCCTCCTTTTCATCTCCTTGAAGTAATATTTACATTAACCATTCCAAGAAAAATTGACTCCCTTATAAGTTAGCTTGGTTAGAGGGTTTGACAATCATGAGAAGTTTCTCAAAAATCAACGATAATACCCAGCTAATCCAAGGAAACTATAGATATCTATCATAGTTATTAGACTCATATATCCTTCAATTTATTCTATTTTTTAAGGTTCCACAGATATCCCATTGTTAATGATGACATTTCCTGAGAATGATACTTCCTTCAACCAAAAATCACATTTACTGTACTTTTCATAAATTTTCTCCTTCTACAAGGTCTTTAACATAGTGCTCAGATTCTCCTCATGCTCCTCCTTAGTTTTAAATTATATTAGAATATTATCTATAAATACTACCTGAATTTTTTTGAGGTAATCTATAAAGACTATATTCATCAAGTCCATGAATATCACTAGATAATTAGTGAGTCCAAATGGAATTAATATTAACTCATAGTGCCCATACCTTGTACAAAAAGAGGTCTTGGGGATATCTTCCTTCTTCACCCTTACTTGATAATATCTTGTCCGAAGATCCACCTTGGATAAGTATTATAATCCACGTAGCTGATCAAATAAGTCATCAATCCATGGAAGAGGATACTTTTTATTTATCGTGATCTTGTTGAGCTCACAATAATCAATGCAAAGGTGCATTGACCCATCCTTTTTCTTGATGAAGAGGACTGGTGCACCCCATGGTGAAGCACTTAGGAGTATGAACCCTTAATCCAAATTATCCTAGAGTTTTTTCTTCAACTCCTCAAGTTAAACAACATCTATTCTATATGGAGTATTGGATAATGGCAATGCCCCATGTATAATCTTGATTGAAAATTCAATCTCTCAGCTAGGAGGAAGACCAGACAATTACTCAAGAAACACATCAGCGTATTACCTCACAATGGGAATGTATTCAAGGATAATTCTTTCATTATACTCAATCATTTGATCTAGATATACCTGATCATAGGTAAATAATATTCATGTTTGAGATGTTGGTGATAAAGAAGATTTATCCTCCTCCTTACACTTGTATAGAATTGGGGGATAATTCATGACATAGAGAGTGATTTAATTCTCATGGAAATTTATATTGGATCTATATAGGTAAAGCCAATTCATACCCATAATTGCATCAAATTCCACCAAAGGGAGTTCGAAAAGGTTCTCTAGGAATTTCATCCCACAAATATTGACTGGGGAGGAATTATATACTTGGGATGCAATAATTTCCCCATTTTCCATTTTCACTGTTAACTCTACTTCTATGATTTTTGGTGGTGTTTAAATAGTTCTAATGAACTTTTTTTATATTAAGGAATGTGTAGAACCAGAATCAAAATGTACATTTTCTATTCTTGAACAAATAACTAGTGTACTTGTCACCACTTCATTGTTGGGATCCACCTCAGCAGTTGTGATGGAAAATGATCACCCTTGCTACCTTGGAGGTTATTGGTTATCTCTGAAAACCCTTGGATTATGGAATATATTTGAAAAGTACCCTAGTTACTTGCAGTTGAAGTAATGAAAAATGCACTAAGGGTTGACCGGAGCATTCCTTTACTCCATCGCATTAACTGGTTTCTCCTATCGACAATCATTAGCTAGGTTACCTTCTTTCCCGCACCTAAAACATTTTCTCTTTCCCCTTAGAAAATTTCTCGGGTGCTTCTTTCCACACCTTTGACAAGTGCAATGTTGATTTTTTGGTTCTGTTAGATTTATCCATTGGACCACCAGAATTAAACTCTGCTTTCTACTTCTTATCCTCATGATACCCTTGAGATTATTTGATATACATTTTGACTTTGAGGGAACATTAGACAATTTCCTTATAGCTATCAAAGTCACAAATCTCTAGGGATTTTTGTAGGATAGGTTTTATACCACCAAAGAAGCGATCAACCTTGAATTGGGGGGTAATAAAAAAGATTGAGGTGTATCATGAAAGTCTTGTGAAGTTTTCCTCATAAACCTCGATAGATTTTTCATCTTTTTTCTTGAGAGTAAGGAAATTCCTTTCCATTTTAAGCTAGAGAAAGCGAGGAAAATATTTATCAAAAAACATTTTTTTAATTCCTTCCACTCTATCACTTCGATCTCATCCTCAAGATTCATATTCTTAATAAATTTCCACCATTGAATATCTTATCCCTCCATATGATAAATAGATAGTAGAACCTTCTCTTGTTCAAAACATTGAAGGATGGAGAAGATCTTATCAATGGAGTTGATCGATTATTCTGAGATTAAGGGATCATATGATCCATTGAAAGTATGAGGACTTTTTCAAATGAAGGTATCAATTGTGAATTATTCTATCTTAGGGGTTTGAATGCTCCTCCTGATCTAGGTTTCTATTTAGAACCTAAGTTAGCTGAGAGAGTATCATTATAAATTTCACGATTTCTTCTCTCATCGGGTTGGGCATCTCATTGTGGTAGTCATCACATTTCCTGTCACATTGATTGTTTCCCCGATTCCTCATATTTTAGACCATTGGATAGAATAAAAGAAAAATTAGGGATGATTATTTTTAAACTATTAAACACATAAAGGGGAATCTAATGACATTAAAGGGATAACTTATAAATTAATTTTATTTCTTAACTTATGAATTTCTAGGCTTCAGTCTATGTTATCCATGATCTATTTCCTAGAATATATTCTTATGAGATTTTTTTATTTAATTAATAATGGTTTGTAATGAGATTATGAATTTACCAAAGAATATTCCATGGGAGTTTCAAAACAGGTGTGCTGTAAGGCCCATTGTCATGTACCGGGTTAAACCAAGTCAGGCCCAACACACCTTATCAGAGTTATTACCCCTAGGTACATCTGTTCCAAAACCACTTCCACTTATAGTATCTAGACAAAGATGTATTTTCTTGATAAATCAATTACTCTATACTTAATAAAATTTAGGTATGTTTTCTTATACATGGTCTTATCCCTAAGTATTTCTCTATAGTTTTCTAATCCTATTCCCAAAAATAACTAAACTTTTCCTTTTATTCCAATTATAACAAAGATGATCTTTATTACACATTAATTCATGATTTATTACATAAAAGTACAAATAAAACAACCCAAAATATCGATAAGTATAGTGTATTTTGGAATTAGGTACATATCATAACATCTTGAACATGGGATACAACTACATTATTGAAAACTTCCTTAACATGATTTTAAAATTCCCTGGCTTTTAAAACTACACATGATAACCTAGGGAAGAACATAAGAAAGAGGTCAGATATAAAGTCTAGTAAGGGAATAAACATGGAATAAGGTGATATATGTTAGACAATAGCCATATAAATTGGGCATAGAAAGAGTAGGAATCATAAACATGAACAATGAGACATGATATAGGATTATAATCATAACATAATAAATGTGGAAATAACTTAAAACACTACATCATAAACATAGGTCAAGGATAAATCGCTAGGACATCATGGTAGAAAAATTCCCATAAAGGAATCAGGTTCACTCGCTATCCCAACATGATGTATCATTAGACTAAACATTACCCAATGCATTGAGGTGCTATATAATTCTGAGCACACCCGTCACTTTCATTTCATTCTCATGCTTAAGTGTGCCCCATAGATCATACAACATGGATTCATTCATCATAATATTTTATTCCATGATAAAGTAGTGTGTAATACATACATTTAAGTCCCAATTCAAAGAGTTATAAGTGTATAAAGTTGAATATCCTTGATAGAAAATGGGTATGGTATTCACTACACAACTTTTTTGGCATGGAAAATCACAGTGAAATTTCGACAGCATAACGACATCACATAAAAATTCATAAAATGGGTTGATGAGAGAGAAAGGGGTATCTCATAATTTTTACATAAATTTTAAAGTAAGGGGGATATGTAATAACATATCCCATCATAATCAAATTAATATAAAATACATAAGGTAAAGAAGATAATTGAATAAAGAGGAGAAAGGAAAAGACCCCCTACATGAGTGTGTGACTCCAAATGATTGGGAGGGGATTATTGATAACTTGGGGGTGAACTGGGAGGACTCTAGAGAGTATATAGAAGATTATGTACATACTCTAAGGAGTTTGAGTGAAGAAAAATGATAGCTTGGGTGGGTTTATATAGGAAATGAGGGAGATTTCTTTATTATTTAGGTTTTGGACTCTACATAATAAAATAACCAAAACCACAAACCTTCCCACAATTTTTCCCATGGATTATGAAAAATGGGAGTGGTTTTAATTATTTTATAAGTCCAAGGGTCTAAGATAATAAAATAATTCCCTTTATTATGTGGAGGTGACTCATACCCTTAAATAAATGATTTTAAAATCTTAAAATATATTAATGGGTTTGGAGGATTTATAAAGGATTTATAAAATTAATAAAATAAACATAAAATCATATTATTTTAAAGGAAAAAATATTTTTGGTCATTTATACCCTTTATAGTATTTATTAAATCAATTTTGGGTTATTATTATGTCATAATACACAATGTATATTTATACTCAATTTAATTTTTACCCGAAAATTCATCTGACTCAGAAAATTATGAAAAATTAACTGTTGGATAATTTCAATGATATTATTCAAAAAATAATATTCATTTAAACTAGATAATTTTATAAATATATTAATTTTCACTTTTAAAATGGTAATCTAAATTTATTGAGAAATACCGAGTTTTTTGACAATAACAATTTTTGAACCCTTATAAAAATTACATTTGACTTCATAAAAATTATATGATCATTTATAAACTTTATTTAATAAAAATATTTTTTATTTAAAAAATACATTAATTCATGAAAATAAATTCTTTAATTGTATTTTAATATTACCCAAAAATACTATTTGTGTTTTATTATATTGAAATAAAAATCATTCATAAAGTATCCATAATAGGATGAAAATATATTCATTATTATATACAAAATAGTGTGCATACTCATAATGATAGGGTCTCGATACATATCCCTTTAATACACCAACAAAACCTCTAAGAGTAAGGTTCACAATGGTGATATTTTTATGGGATGGTTTAGTGTACATGGTTTGGACCGTGATCTCAATGAAATTGAAATTCTCTCGTAAACAGTTTCAATCATGCTTAAGTTGTTAGATCTCAGCTTGGGCTTGGTCAAGGGAAAATCCCAATGATGCAATCTCCCTTAGAAGCTCTGATAAATGGGATTCATAGGGTACTATCATACTAGTTAAGTCCATTACTTCCTTTTTAATTTCAATTGGATTTGTTAAAACCCTATATTTATATTAATCATGTGATCACTGATCAAAGACTATATTATCAATGGTAATAATACTTAGCAGTATTTTAAATCCAATTGGATACAATAAAACAAAATAAGTGCATGAGTTTTCTATAACCATATTACATAATAATAAATTTAATCAAAAATGTAATTTTATTTATAACAATTCAGGTCATTACATTTGAAATCTACAAATTGATCTCGTGTTGTTTCATTTTACTGATTAATATAATGCTCTCACAATTCACACATTACTCGACCCCACATGATTTGTGTTAATTATTCATTTTATTGCTTAGTTTATTTTAAGTTAAAAACCCAATTCATAGATCATATTATGTGAATTAAAATAACTCATTTATTCAAAAAAAGAGTGAATAATGTGATAATTAGATCGATTACTAAGAAAAATTACTCTTTCATGGGTGGTGTAGTCATTGTAGAAACGTTTTTCATGTGAAAAGGTTTAGAAAGGGTATAACCCAATCACGTTTCAACTCTTAATTTCCATCCCAAATAAGTGAATTAAATAAGAATAAAAGTTAATAAAACAAAATAATTTTAATAGAAACTAATATGTTTGTTATATATGCAAACATAAACATTACAACGTGAAGAAGAAGAAGTCTTTGATGAAGGGATCCTTACTTCAAGAGATATCCCTCTTGAAATTTGTGGAGAAATAGAGTGAAACGACTTAACATATACCCAAAATATCCTAATTCATGGCCAAACCCATATAAATTAGAAAAAATACCCATTTATAGAGGGAAGGTGAGGCTAGGGTTCCATGAATTTACAAGTATGAATGAGAAATCAGAAAAAATATTTTTATCTAACTTTCAATGACTTTCTGACCACTAAAATTTGTAAACCAGCTATCCTTACAAAATTATGATTTGTGAGGAATTGGGTCCTATATATTTTTCCATATTGGAGCCTAATCCAAGCCCGAATTAAGATGTTATGGCACAAATAGTGAAGTGGTGTCCAATCGAGTGAATCCAGCCTAACTTTGACTTCATAGAACATTCACTCAAATAAAATGCATGATTCAGCTTATATGATCTATATGGAAGTTGTATACCATTGAGTATAGAACTCTGTCACAAAATTTAAAGTTCAAATAATCCACAGAAAAATATTTATGACTAAAATACTATAGTACACTTTAAAGGTAAAAGGCTAAAATTTTCATCAAATTTGAAAATGAATGATCTAATCCCAAATATTCTATAAATAAACATATTTAACACAATTTGAGGAAATTATGTCATTTATTATTAATAAAATATTCAATAAAAATATGTTTTATCTACTCCCCCACACTTACACTTTGGCACTCCTGGGAAAATACACATGTCATGTATTTCAGAAAATTATGAAAATATATGAATTTTCATATTCCCCAATCCACAGTGGCAATATAGGAAAAATAAGAATCTCATAAAGATACAATCTCAATAAATTTTAAATTAATTGTCTCTTAAATTGTATCAAATCAAAATTTAGTGAGAATAATGACACTAATCGTATAAAAACAAGTCGTGGGTCTATTATGCCACTAATTACGTACATGTGTGTGTGACAACCATTTCAAGATCATATCTCCACCCTTTATTCAGTATATTCAGGTCAATTAAAAAATTCTTCTAACCCAGTTTAATTCCATCAAACCTATTCTATATTCATTTTCAATAAAATTTTAAGACCCTCTCACTTAATCATTCCCAGAATTCAAACCTTAAGCTCCCAACCTATATATCCACACGTGATGTACATTTAATCACCCCCTCTTTATTAATATATATATATATATATATATATATGTTTATTATTATTTTTTTAGGGAATAAAACTGTCAGATATTAGGTATACATGCATAGGTCAATTCACTATAGTGATAAAACTGATCAGAAGAGAAACAAATGTATGGATAAACCATTGATATAAGATGATTTTTTACCTAACTTAGATATACCTTCAATTGAGTAGGAAAAATTTCACAAGTCATGGTTGCATGAAAAGTTTCATGGAGAAATAAATGACACAATTTTTCATGAGTAAATATCACAAAGAATGGTGTCAAAATATAAAAGTATTTGTAATGACATAACCAATCATATCATCGATAACTTCTATTTTTCTAAAAACAAACCCTTGATGATGAAATTTTGATCATTCTTATCATGCTACCAATGAATTTTGAAAACATGCATTTTACATATGTTTCACATGTAAATGATCATGTTACATGATGTGTTTTTTCTTATTTTTCTATTTTTTTGAAAATTAACAACAAAAAACACAAAAAAATCCTAAATAAGTTACCCCAAAATGATGTCCCCTCCACCATACTTATAATATGACATCGTCCTCAATGATACTCTATGAAATAATATATGAAAATGAAATTCAGAATTAAAATTTGAACAAATAATATAAAAGTGAGAGGTTAAGGGATAGCTTAATAATTTTAAGCGATAACATGATCATGCAGTGTGATGGAATCAACTGCATGTGTGGGGAATCCCTCAATGTACCGCTTCAACCACTACCCATTTACTAAAAATCTTCTTCCTATATCCTATTTAGTGACCACCACTACAACATAAGTTCCCAAACATATAGAAGTAAACTTACCAGACATCAGATTCAATCATAAACTATAGATAATTACTTTATCACCTATACGAAACTCCCTTTTTTGATCATTCTATCATGATCCAATTTTTATATTTCCTTATAGAGACTTTAGTTCTCATATGATTACAATTGAATCTCCTCAAGCTCTTGAATTTTTTGTTTCCTTTGATCTCCACCTTGGGATAAATCCATGTTTCATTTCTTTATATCCCAATATGCCCAATGCTTGACCTCCATAGGAAGATGACATGCTTTCCCAAAAACAATACGAAAGGGGGAAATAACAATGAAAGTCTTTAATGTCATCCTATAATACCATAGTACATCATCTAAGTGCTTACTCCAATCATTCCAATTTGGATGCACTATTTTCTCTAACATCTTATTCAACTCACAATTTGAAACTTCATCCTAACCATTTATTTGGGCGTGGTATGGTGTTGATTTTTTTGTGCCACCTGAAACTTTTAAAGGAGGGAAGCCAAATTTTGGTTTAAAAAGTGTGTCCTTGGGTCATTTATGATAGCCTTTGGTACTCAAAACCTATAGAAAATTTAAACCTTGAAAAAATTCACTATAACATGATAATCATCATCCCTGGTGGAAAAACCAAATGAGCTTGGAAAAGAACCCATAAAATAAATTCTCCATACATAAAAAATCTCCTAAAATAATATGGGCTATTAGGGCATCTTGTGTCTCCTAAAAAATGTTTCTAGTGTGTTGGTAATGAAATCATAAATTACAAAACACATGGGCAACATGAAACAAGGAGGGACAATATAATCCAGAGTCTAAGACCTTTCCAACCATCCTTTAGGGCCTAAAGTTCCCACTATAAGCAAGTGTATGAAAAAAATGAAAAACATACTCAAACTGATGAATGAGAACACATATCCTAATGAGTTGGTCGCTAAAAATGTGCCAATGGCAAGGATCATCCCACACATAAAACCTAGATTTACACTTTAATTTTTCAACTTGGTGTTTCTTTAGGTTTTTAGGAATTTAAAAGGAAACTAAATAATTCACAGTATCTTTATACCAAGGATGTGTACCTGAGATGACATAGAGACACTCATCAGGGAAAGTGTCCTGAAGTGGTTCCTAGTTTGTGATATCATCCTCTAACATGTGAGTGATCATACTCATGTGGTAAACAACCAAGTTCCCTAACCCCTTCTTATCCCTTATCTTGATTTCAAACTATTAAATAAGTATCATGTAATGAATTAGTCATTTATTTTCATCTGGATTCTTTATGAGGTACCTCAAAGCTGTATGATCAGAGAAAATAACCACTCTAGATCCCAATAAATAAAATAATTTTTTTAAGGAAAATATAACATAAAGAAACTTATTTTTTGTTGCGGTTTAAATTTATTTGGATGAATCCAAATTCCTTGATGCATAAGAAATCACATGGGACTAAACTTCTAGCCTCTAAGATAAGACTGCTCCAACTGTGAAGTTTGAAGCATCACACATAATATCAAATGGGAGGTCCCACCATGGGGGTTGTATGATTAGGGGTGTGGTGATACTCTTATTTAGATCATAAAATTATACCCTACATGAATCATAAAAAAATAATTCAATATCTTTTTGAAGTAATCGAGATAAGGGTAGAGTGATCTTACTGAAATCTTTGATGAAGCATTGATTAAAACCAACATGTGAAAGGAATGATGAAACATCACACACATGTGTAGGATATGGGAAGGATTAAATGGTGTGTATATTAGATCTATCAAACTCAATTTTATGTTATTACACTACATTACCTAAGAAAAATCCTTTCTCTACCATGAAATGACATTTCTCAAAGTTCAAAACCATATTTTTCTCAATGTAGTGATGAAACAGATTAACTAAGATCAAGATACAATAATCAAATGAGGAACCATAAATAGTAATATCATCCATAAATACCTCTATTCACATCTCAAGTAAATCAAAAAATACATTTACCATGCATCTATAGAAGGCACCTAGGGCACTACAAAGTCCAAATGGCATCCTTCGGTAAGAAAATGCACCGAAGGGGAAAGTGAATTTCATCTTATCCTAGTACTCTATTATTATGAGAACCTTAAAATATCCAGAGAAACCATCCAATAAGTAATAGTGTGTCCTAACTTCAAGTATCTCAAGAATCTAGTCAATGAATAGAAGTGGGAAATGGTCCTTACGAGTGGATTGATTTAGTTTCCTATAAGCTATGCACACTCACCAACTATTTTGTACTCTTACAGAAACTGACTTATCATTTTCATTATTTATAATAGTGAACACAATTTTCTTGGGTACAACATGGATATGGATAACCCACCAAGAGTTATAAATGGGGTAAATGATACCCACATCATGAAACTTTTCCACCTTTTTTTTTCACAACTTCTAACAGTGTGGGGTTAAGTCTCCTTTATGGCTATCTAATCAGCTTAGACCCATCCTCCAAAATAATTCTATGCATAAAAATGGAAGGTATAATACCTGGTATGTCTACTAAGGTCCACCCAATTGAACTAATATTCTTATTTAAAATATTTAAAAGTCCTGCTTCTTATTCAGGTAGGAGATTATTAGCAATTATTATAATAATTTTTTCATCATTCAACAGGTATGAATATTTTAAGTTTGGTGGAAATGGTTTAAGTTATAGTTTGGGTGGGTTCTATATTGATGGAAATGATTTGGGAACTGATATATGTGCACAATGAATTTTAGGGTCTGAGTATACATCATCAACATCATTGAATAATGAATCAAATCCATCTAAAAAATCAATAGTCATTTCATAATCATAAAGTATATGCCCAAAATCAAAATAAGAACCCACATCATAATAAAAAATGACTATGGTTTAATCATGAGAAATAAGTGTGGAATTATTTTTCAATATCAAACTATAACCAATCCTCAAGATCTCTCTAATCACAGAATGATCCCCATTTGGAAAATATTAAAAATAAAAATTTGGAGATTCATTACAAGATGGGTTAGAATGGGAGATGAAGAAAGTATAATGGAATTCTGAGGGGTACTTCATCGAGTCTAAAATATTAAATTGTATGATCTCATATCCAAAATCCATAGAAAGTGTAACCTCACGTAAATTTATGACTGTCTTAGTAGTTTTAGGAAGGGTCTTCCAATAATTATGGGAGAATGAGAACTTACTTGACCATCCTCCATATCCAACATGTATAAATCCCTTTGAAATATTATATCCCTTACCCAAACAAGGGAATCCTTGACAAATCCCATCCAGTATGCTATGGCCCCATTCACCAGTTACACCACCACCCTTATTGGCTTCAGATCACCAACCTATAAGGAAGAGAAAATAGAGTGAGGCATGACATTAATAGAGGCACCCAAATCATATAAAGTATCATATAAATGAAAATCCCCTATGGTGCATGGAATGGTGAATATAATGAGGTCCTTTCACTTTATAGGCATCTCTAAGGTTAGTATTATGAGTTCATATACATTTCTACCAAGGTTTATATACTCATTTCCTTTTATCCCTCTTCTATTTGTATGCAGTTCTTTCAAAAACTTAGCATACCTTAGAATTTTCTTAATTTATTCAAGTAGAGGGATGTTGATCTCAACGCACTTTAATGTATCCAAAACCTCTTTTTTCATTACCACTTAAACCATATTCTTGGTTTTTATAACTCTATTTAGAAATGGAAGGGGTTTAGGAGGAACATTATCAATCTTTAACTTACCTCGATCTTTCTCCTTTGGCTTCTCATCAATTGGTCTTGAATGGGGCTTCTCTAGAGTTGTGGTGAATCCCGGTGGAATGATAGGTGAATATGTATCAATTTTTTTCTTCCCACTTTTCAATGTGATGGAGCTAAAATTCCCCTTGGGATTTGGAGTAGGTTGGGAAGGAATATTTATGGAGTTTTTACTTACTAGTTCATAGAGGGCGGTGACAATCTGGATCATTTGAGTCTTTAACACCCTTAAATCTGAACCTTAACTCTTCAGCTCATTTTATTGATTAAAAACAATTTGTTTTAAAAGGTCATCAACATTAGAATATACCTTTTGTTTAGAATTCACTTTTTTTGTTGAATTATCAATTCATGGGCTTCAAATATCCTTTGGGGTTGTTGAAAACCCTATTGTTAAGGTGGAGGATACATGAATTTTTGTTGAAAATGGGGAATTTTTTGTTTTCTAGAGACAAAACTCATGTCTGATTGATATTTACACTCTTTTTTGTATATTGGTGTAAAGGAATCATACTTCTTCTAGGGATGTTGTTATTATTACTGCTAATATAGTCTCCTAGAGAATATGGATACATAATCGTCTCTCTCTTGTAATTGGGGACAACAGTTAGTTAGGTGCTCTGTTTTAGTGAAAATTCAACATGGGATCATAGGAGTGGGTTGGGATTTATTTTGATCCAAATCAATCTGTCTCAATATAGTGGTCAATTCATCCAACTTTGTATAAATTAAATTATTTTCAAGAGAAGATATAATTACCTGATATACTCCTCTAACATGTGGTGTACCTTGATCACTAAATTGTTGGGAGTTTTGTGCCATATTTTCAATCAAATCATGTGTAGCTATTGGTGTTTTGTTGACTAATGACCCTCTATCCACAACATTCACCATAATCCTCTCTATAAGTGTGGGGATTTTGTAGAAGTATTGGATGATGAGTTTCTCATTAATTTGGTGATGTAGGCAGCTTTCACACAACTTCTTGAATCACTCCCAGTACACATACATTTACTCCCCTAAGGTTTGCTTGATCCTTGAGATCTCTTTTTGAATGATAGTGGTCCTTGATGCTGGAAAAATCCCTACAATAAAATAAATTTCAAATCATTGTAAAATGTTACATCTTTAGGATGTAAATAATACATCCAAAGTTTTATAGTTCCATCAAGTGAGAATGTGAATGCTTTTAGTTTGATTTGATCTTTATATACATTTCTCGGTTTTGGTGTTGATTAAACCATATTAAATTCTTTTAGATGTTTATTGGGATCCTCACTAGAGACTTCATGAAATTTTGGATGAAGGTTTATCAATTTAGATTTTAATTTCAAGTACGATTCAAGGTTTGGGTATGCAATATAATTTGATTTATTGTTATTTTTTTGGGAAACCAATTCTTTAATGGTTCTATTAAGTTCATTGTTATTATTTTTAGCCATTGGTTTGAGTTTTAAGTTTGATTCAGAAGTGATTCCAATTTCAATGTTCCAAGAATGGAGAAATTCCCCAACTGGGTGAATGTTGAATCTTATCATAGACTGAGATTTTATGATTCAATCCCTAAGGCTATGTTCAATATCAGGTTCAAGATATAAGAGATCCTTAGGATTATTTCATGTCATAAATTAAAGAAAAATCAAATGAAGAAAAGTGGAAAATAATAAAAATATAAGAAGTTTGAGCTGATGGTCCAAAAAAGAAGAAGAAACATAAGAAAATTTGAGAAAGGGGAAAGAAGGAAGAAATAAGATAAGAAGTAAATGGAATTAAAAATTTAAAAATACCTCTAATTGGTTGAATAAAGTACTTTACTCATCAGAAAAAACACTAATTTGAAAGTCACTATCATGGGTGATCTCAAACGATGTGTGGTTTTTGGGTATTTAGGTGAATCATAGTGGTTGACCAACATCGTCTATCAAAGGGGGAAGTAATTAAAATAATATATTAAAGGTATTTTGGAAATAAAATAAAATAAAATAAACACACTTTTTAAAATTATGGGGCTTTGTTTAACATTTATAAAATTAGAAGATGTATGCTGGAAGACGATGGTATTTTTTTTCTTTTTGAAATTTGATTGATAAAACACAATGATAATATTTTTTTTAGAAAATATTTTTAGAATTAATAATCAATATAACTCTACCTATTCACTTAATTATTAATAATTATCATTCAAATTAAAATCCACTTAATTATGATCCCCTAATTTGTTAATCCCTAAACCCTATGAGAATTTATCTCAACCATAAATATGAAATTAATCAAACCCTAAAATATTTTCAGAACATGTAATCATAACACCCTACTTTGATTGTAATTCTAAGGCTAAATTATGGTCAGTGGTGATTCATTCCTATCATGGGGAACAATAAAAATCAATTATAATTTTTCATAGCATAACACTGTGGCTGACTAGGGACATATCACTTGATAAACCTTTCAGTTTGGTTCAATTAATTAATCTATTTCACCTAAGATATCTCTTTTGTGGTTTTTGTTATCTCATGAAAACAAGGATAATATTTTTGGGTTTTTGAATAATGACCTGAAATAATGAAAATTCTAATTTATACTAACATGAAAACTAGAAAGAATGAGTTATGGAAATAAAACTCTTAGTCTTGGGTTCAGCCTTGGATTCAATCATCATTATCCTTTATGTGTTTGATTTAAGTTTTATAATCCAAACATGAAATCTCATGTTTTAATTACTATTATTTATTTATAAATTTTGTAAAATCATTGATTTCTTAATCATTGTTAATTCCACCTCCTCCTTTAATCAAGGTTGATGACACTCCTTGGTCTAGGAGGTGTCATCTTCTAGGACCCAACTCAATCAATGATGTTTCATCGATTTCTTAGTTCAAATACTATTGTATGGAGAATTAAATAATAGAGAGAGGGAAAATGATTTAAATAAAATAATAGAAATAAATTGAGTTGCATGTCATTATTGGGAAGTTATCTAATAAGAGACATTCACCTGTCCATGCATACTACTCAAATTTATCACAAAATTAAAATTAAACTTTAAGAAAAATTTAAGAACACCTTAACCTCCCCCCAAGACAATTCACAAGGTCAACCTATCATTTCTAAGAGTAAGAGATCACAATGGTGGAAATGATAATAAGATAAGGATAATAGAAATAGAATAAAAATAAAAGAAATAATGATGGATGAAAGAAATAAAAAAATGGAAGAATGGGGGATGAGAAGAGAGAGACAAAGAAAGAGAGAGAGAAATAAAATAAAATAAAATAAAATAAGAAAATAATTAAAATATATAATTTATAAAGAATATTTAAATAATAATAATAATAATATGAATATTAATAACAAGAGAAGAATAATTAGAAGAATAGAGGATGGAGAAATATGGTGAAAAAAGTTAAAAACATGCATAAATTAATTTATTTAACTAAGAGAAGAATTAAAATTACAATTTAAAATAAAATCTACAACTAAAACAAAAATAAATAAAAAGAGAAAAAAATCATGAATAAGAAATGGGGGATGAAGAATATGGTGCAGTGTGGCTCCATGGTGGTGATATTCTCCTCGGTGGTCGATTGATGGTATCAGATGGAGGCAAGACTCCTTTATATAGTCAAGGGGGGAGTATCTTGGCCTTAATGACATTAAAAGATCCCTCAAATTAGGGAGGAGATATTGGGGAATTTAAATCATCCTAATACCTATGGTGAATGAATATCCCGTGTGGAATTAATGAAAATTTAAATCACCCAATAGAACTGGGTTAATCAATCCACAGCATGGAATAATTCACATAGGCATCCTTAGTGAGGTAGAAGCGGCAAGAAGGTGGTGGGTGGGTGAGAGGAGGTGTTTAGTGGATCTCAAGTAGTGGAGAAGAACATGGTTCATTGTGGGATGTTCCATGTAGCAGGTGTCAACAATGGAGGTGGCCAAGCTATGGAGAATGGTAGGGAATCGGTGACTACATGCATGCAACTGCGCTCGACAGAGGAAGAGAGAAGAGGTGGTGGAATGCATGAATGAAGGTGAAATAGTGGTGTTGTAATGGTATCCGAAAATTCCATGCTATGGGTTTCATGCAGTGGTGGCATGCATATAGTGGCGACGAGTGGTGAGTGGTGGTGTATGTATGAGGTGGCAGCGAGCGGCGAGTGGCGGTGCATGTATGGTGTGGCGGCGAGCGATAGTGCATGATTGGGGTGACAATGAGTGGATAACGGTGGTGTATGCATGTGGTGGGTGCATGCGGTGGATTTATGCATGCGGTGGCAGCATGCATGCGATGGTGATGATCGACGAACGATGATGCATGAATGGGGTGGCAGCATGCCTATTGGCCTATTTTTTATATAAACATGATTAAAAAAGTTAGAAAAAATTCAACCAATGTTCATCATAGTTTCTTAAATGAATTCTAAATATAAAAAACACATTATTTTACTCTTTTAAATCCATTTCAATTACTCATTCCAAATTACCCATATTTTACTAAAACATTGAAAATTAAGGGTTTTAACAATAAAAAACATAAAAAAACATGAGAATTTGATTAAAAATATGCATAATATTTTGGTCTTTAAAATACCCACACACTTAAATAATTCTTTTCCTAAAGAATAAAATCTCAACATAAAAGATCATAGGTCACCAATTTTATAAATATTTAAATTTTAGAGTAATAAAATAAAATGATTATCAATTTTATATGAAATTTTCAAAATTCACATAAAACATCAATTTTATTTCTCAATTTTCAAAGAAGTAATCAAATAATGTATTTTAATTTTTCCATTTGAAAATGATGTAACTTCTCTTCTAATTCATTTATATTCCTTAATTTATAATTATTAAACATGAAAAATCATGATTTAACTAACCTGAATCTTTTCACTCATTTCTCATGATAAAATTCAAGTAGATTTATGCTCATATCATGAGAACATGCTCCTTATCCATAATATTGTAAAAGAACTAATTTATCCACTTTGTAAATAAAAAAATCACATAAAATCATGGGGGATTTCAATTAATGTTCAAATGTATCTGAAGATTTAGGTTGGTAGGATTTTGATATTTAAAATTTAAGGCTCAAGGAGGAGATTTAACTCTTAAAGAATAAATCATTATATTCAAAAATTAAAGATCAATGTAATTATCCCATTTAAAGCAGAAACTCTTATTTACCCAAAACTCAAAGTAAAGGTTATGATCAAATAAAGAATAATGAATAATTTTTCCATCCTCTTGAGTATTTTTTTCTACTTTTCTACTTTTTTTTCAAAGAACATTTTCATTTTTTTTTATTTTTTCAAAAGTTATGATTATAATAAACCTCACATCCACCACTTAACCACTTATGATAAAAATTATAGGTCTAGTAATGGTGTTTTTTGGTTTTCCTAAATCACAACCCATTTTTCTATTTTTTGGTTCTTTTTATCATTCTACATTTTTAAATTCAATAGGGAAAAACAATGAAGTATCGTGAATGAATAAAAAAGCTTAATTTATTCCCAAAATAATCACCCCCACACTTCTTACTTACAATTAAAATCATCCCATTTACCATGATTCCCTTCACCCCCACATATTAACTTTAAAATATCATGAAAATACCAATAATAGGGTAGGAATGGATAAAAATAGCATGAAACATGGCTCATTCCCCTAAAGGTAATTCATGGTTTCTATGGGATTAAGAAGGATTGATTTAATGGTGGTATTTTAAGGATAAGTTATTTTTAAAATATGCCTCAATCATTTTAAATATTATTTTTTATAGTCATAGCTTTGACAAGTTCAAATTCAAGTTCTTGCAGGTGGCATGTCTCAAGATCACTCAATAAATATGCTCAAGATAAAATAGGAAGTACTCAGTCTAGAAACCCTCTCGGGAATGGACATATGATTTAGAAAAATCACAGAAGGAATGAATAATAATAATAAACCAATTGACACAAATTTAAGAAATTCAAATCATGAATTTTTTTTGGGAAATTTCATTTACATGAATCCACTAATTCCATTAAATCATGAGTCCTCACTTTAATATCCATGATTCACTTTAATCATCCAATTTTCCATTTTACTCATTCAATTTAATTAACATTGAAATCTAAAATATGGAATCACAGGATTCTTAAGAAACTCATGTCCCCTAGACAAGTCAAGTAAAACATGAATTCAAGCATGGACATGCAATTTTAAATTTAAAGTTCAAATCATGTTGAGGGAAAAAATGCAGGGAGTTTAAAATATAAAAATAAAAAGTGAACTCCCTTTCCCATGAAGCTTAGTCCTCTTTATTCCTTCTCCATTGAGGATGAATTCTGCCATTATGAACCTATAAAATAAGATTATACAAATAAGTATAAGGATCATGTTATTAAAGCTAAAAAATATAGGAGGGAGTGGGCTGCATGTTGCACTACTTCTAAGAAAATAAATTGAAATATAAATTACTAGAAAGAAATTGAAATGGATAATTCTTAGTATGATCCCCCAAGTGGGATTTGAATTTTTACTACCTCCATAGGGAAATACTATCTTTACCCAAAATTATATGGTGGATGAAGCTTCTTTTATTTGAACCACCACAAGTGGCTTTTCCCAGCTTGTGCTTCATCCTTGTTCTTTAGAAATGATCCATGGATAAAGTACACCAAATTATCCCCCTTAAAAATTAGGTACAACCTGTATAGAGGGGGTAGTATGAAGTATAAATCACCATCTTCTTTGGTTTCTACTTGTGCAACCTCCTTATCCTCTAGTTCTGGCTTCATATTGGCTGCATGCATTGAATAATCAAAGGGGAATTAAACAGGTATTTCAACTTGAATAAAATTTCAATTTTTAATAATAAATTTATCCCCATTAATATGAGAAGTCTATTTCATGATTTCCTTAGGCTCAACTACTTGGATATCCTAATGGGGATCCTCAAATGCATGTTCATTGAAATCAAGGAGCTCCATGTGTTCCTTAGTAGGTGCATGACCAGTTTATTCAACTTCTTCTAAGGCACAACAAAGATTGTCTGAATCTACATAATCAAAATAATAGAGAGTGATGAACAATTCAGTTTCAATAAAATCAAATGAAATAGAGTTTAAAAGAATATAAACTCTTTTAGTTGGTTCAACTTTAATCAATGCCTCAGTGGTAAGTACCTTTTGGAGAAGCTTCTCAGTGGATAGAGGAAATTATTCGGGCTCCTCCATCTTTATTTCAAATTCCACTACTTGGGAGGTGTTTTCCTTTAATGACGATAGATCTTATTCTTTATAGGTATTGGGGAGATCAAGAAGTTTCTCACATTTATTCCTAAATTCATTCAATTATTTTGGGTCTTCTACTTGTAGCTCAGTAGGCAAGTTTTCCTCCTTTTCCTCCTCAAGTAAGACAAGTGGCTCATCTTTTGGTTTAGGTTCAGGTTATTATGATGATTATTAGAAGTATTGAAATTATCCAATCCATTTTTCCTTAGATAACTTTCACCTTTTCATCAAGCTCTTGAATATCATACTTGAGTTTGTGTTTTTCCACTTTCTTCTAGAAATATTTTGGTGGAAATTCTTCAAAAATGTTTGGAGGTTATGAGGAGAACTCTTCTTGTGTATTGGAAACTTCTTGATAGAATTATGGGAAGTAATCCCAGAATTCAGTGATTTCTCTAGCCAATCCTTCAACCACTGGTTTCTTGAGGGTCTCCTTGAGATCCTGGATTAGGTCATTGGATTCCTTTTCTTAGAAAATTTGGATCCACCCTAAAATATTTCTAGCTCATAACAAAACACCATCTTCCATAGACAAGGGTGCTTCAACTTCTTGCTCTAGCACCTATGAGTAATTGTTTCATGAATTAAAAAAATTATGGTTTGAAAACATCATGGATTTTTTAAGTTTTTTTATAAAATAAATTAAATCTATCTAAAATGTGAGAATGTAAAAGGTGATTGAAATTATAATTGTATTCCCAACAACGAAGCTAGTTTTGATGCATGCCTGTCATGGGGTGTGGTCGAAAGAAATTATAATTTTTCCTAGTGAATCATAGTGGCTGACCAAGGTCATCTCACTCAATGATCCTTTCATTTTGGTTCACCCACATAATCCATTTTATCTAAGCTATCTCTTTTTGTGTTTTTTGTTATCTAATGGAAATAAAGAAAAATATTTTTGGGTTTTTGAATAATGACATAAAATAATGGAAATTCTAATTTATACTAACATGAAAACTAGATAGAATGAGTTAAGGAAAGAAAGCACTTGGTCTCAAGTTCAACCTTAGATTCAATAATTATTAACCTTTATGTGTGTTGATTTAAGTTTGATAATCCAAACATGGAATCTCATGTTTGAATTACTATTATTTATTTAGAAATTGTGGAATATCATTTAATTCCTAAGAACTTATAATTCCACCTCCTCCTTTAATCAAGGTTGATGAAACTCCTTGGTCTAGGAGGTTTCTGGAATGCGCATCGTAACACATGCAATTTTCAATATTTATTAACCTACCAACTACTGTAAAAGTGGCGAGCAGGGTCAAACCACATAGAGAATGTGAGTAACTCTAAGAATATCATCTTGAAGGAATGTTCGGGCAGATGAGATTTAATTGTGATTAACAACTAAAAATTCTAAAAAGTAAACAACTATTTAAAAACAACTATTTGAATTGATTAAAACTATCCAAGTAAACTAAATTAAACTATGTAAGAAACTAGCAGATATGGAAGTGTCAGAGTTGTGACGTCTGTTCAGGTGCATACGATGCCAATTATTTAATTCCCACATCTGAATATTTATTTATTTAATTATCCCCGATTCCAAATTTAATCAAAATACTATCAGGAATCATTCTCTTATATTATATAGTATTCTAATTTTCAAACAAATTATCCATCATTTCGTTCTCTGTCCCGACGAATAATTTACGTGTCATTGTAGCACTGAATCACTTGGTGAAATACAACGAACTATTTCTTACAAATTCAAAGTATCTACCCACGTTAGTTTTGCTTATATGAGATCACTTATTATGCATAACTCATGAAATTTTTAAGGATAGTGAACAC
Organism: Viscum album; assembly: GCA_963277665.1. Taxonomy (NCBI): domain Eukaryota; kingdom Viridiplantae; phylum Streptophyta; class Magnoliopsida; order Santalales; family Viscaceae; genus Viscum; species Viscum album. Next base: position 1,287,300,142 of record OY728137.1, read on the forward strand.
AAAATATTATTTTTTTCGATTAATATATTTATTTATTTAGAATTTGCTCGCACACGTGATCGAATTCAGGATAAATAAATTCTCTAATGAAATCCCACCCATGATTACTTATTAGGTATCACATGAACTAGCACCAAAGCATGTGTGCAGAGACCAAATGAAAATAATTAAAATGTAAATATAATTAATTAAATAAACATATAATTAAAATTAATTCAAAATTCAATCAAACATGGTTCAAAAATAATGACATACAATTACCATCACAATTCCAAAACAAAATAATTGGACTGCCATCACGATGATAGAACAACATATAAAATAATAAATAGATATCATTGTGCTTGTGTCATCGTAGTTATCACCGAAATCCACCGTCGATAATTGCAAAATCATAACCTTCAATCCACTGATCTCCACAATGTCAAACCACACCATCGCACCACCACAAAAATGATTGGATATGTATTATCTCTTGGCATGCACTGTCAGTCTTCAAAAGTGAAGCAAACCACCATGTGTCGATGACACACCCAAAGCACTGCTGCACTCCCAAAATAGAGGAGGCATGGTTGCCGACTGTTGTGCTAGTCAGCGGATGATGTGGCTACCTGTGATTGTGGCGCGCTTTGCTGTTTTCTACTAAGAACCAAAGAAGTGGGAGGATAAGGGGTGGTGAGGGGGGGATAATGGGGATGTGGTAAGTGGAGTTGAGGAGAGGTAGAGGGGATATGGAGGCACCAATGAGGAGGAGGGGGATGGTGGGGAGGGGAGGCGATAGGGGAGGGGAAGGGGGTGGGGTGAGTGGGTGAGAGGAGTGAGGGGAGTGGGGTGGGGTGGTGGGGACAAGAGTGGTGAAGGGGGAGTGTGAGAGGGGTTGGGGTGAGTGGAGAGGAGGGATTGGGAGGTGGTAGGGGGTGCGATTAGGTAAAAGGGGAAGGGGGATGGCTGGTGAGGGAAAGGGGGAGGTGGGGTGGGAATGGGTCAAGGGGAGGGAAAATTCAAAAAAACAAAAAAGAAACAAAAATTAAAATTAAAAAATGAAAATTAAAAAATTAAAAACCTAATTATTTAAAAGTTAAATTAAAATAATGATAATATTAATAATAATAAAAGTAATGATAAAGAGAATTAAAAATAAAAGTAATAAATAAAATAATAATAATAAGTAGAGTTATATAAAAATATATTATATTTACAAGTTAAATTAATATAATTAATTAATAAAATAAACTAATAAAAAACCTAATATTAATTAAACTACTAAAAATAATAAAATATTAAATGTTAATAAAGCAAAAATTAATAAAATCTAAAAATAAAATAAATAACTAATATGAATATAAAATTAACTAAAAACTATAAAAATAAATAAAATATTAACAAACTATAAAAAGAACCTAAAAACACAAGAAGAAGTTAGAAAATTTATTTTTTTAAAAGATTTAGGTGTTATGACCTCTTTATTGAAACCAAAAAACATCCAGTGAAAGGTACAAAACATATCCAAGTGGTACATCAGAAAGAAAGAAAAAGAAAGGTTACCCTGTTCTAGAGCAGGTGCTCATACAATGGTAAGGAATACGCCCACCTTTGCCATGGGGGTGTCGAACCCTTCTTCCAGACGCACCACCTTCATCAACTGTAGGTTCTTTCGCATCAATGGTAGTCATGATAAATGCAGAAGAATCATCATTTGATCCAATTTCTTTATTATTGTCAGTGAGCGTATCAAATTGGTTAGAAATGCTAACATTACAGCGTATCTTCTCAAGAAGAGATGGGAAATTATGCATGGGTATCAGTCCTTCCTTTGGCGGGGAGGCTTCAAGTTTGTCCAAATTATTCTGTTCCTCCTCTTTTATCAAACCACATTCATTAGGTAATCTCGTAGGGGGACTAGACAACAGATATTTATTCTGCATTGAAGGGGGGGGGGGGGGCTTTCCCAAGCTCAAGATTAGCATTGCAACATGTTTCCTTAGTAACAATAGGGACCTTAGAAGTAGCTGATTCCTGTGCTTTGGAATGGCAGTAATCTTTGAACTTAACCTTCTCTGAGGTTGTAGCATCAAGCACTATCTTCCCCTTTATCCATTTTAGAGCATGCATCTCCTGACTAACTCTATCATTGGCTAATACTTGCGTTGAGAGCTCCCTCTCCATTTGGCTATCCTCCGAGTCTGATTCTATTCCTTCACATTCTATGCCTTGGACCAGAGCATCTTTGAATGAAAGACCTCTTTCATATTGATTCTTCCCTTCAGAAATATCAGCACAGCTAACCTTTCTTGATCCAACCAATTTATGGGTGGAAGGAAGAACTTCATATTGTATCAAAATTTGAGTTTCCGTATGTCCAGGAGTTTATAACTCAGACTAAATCACCCAAGTTTGATCATTTTTAGAAGGAGAATTTCGGCCAGTAAGAACCTGAGGTTCACCTGGGTATTTTTTCGAATGTGAATCATTCCCTTGGGAGGGCTTGAGGCTCTCTTTTCTTCTACATTTAGACTCGTTGTGCCCTTTAAGCATGCAATTGTCACATTTCATGCCGGAGCGATAGTTGGACCTGGAGTGTCCTATCATGAAGCACACTTCACAATATGGAGGCGGTTTTTCAAAAACAATTCTCAAGTTGATTTCATCTTGTGGCATGGAAAGAATCACCTTATCAACCAAATTGGATCCTAAATCAATTTCAACTAGTATTCTAGAAAAATGGCCAAAACAAGCATTCTCAGTGGCTAGGTCCATTCAGATTGGAATACCTACTATGGAGGCAATGTCAAATAGAATCTCAGAGTGCCATAAGACCCAATTTAGTCCATAAATATTGATCCAGACTTGAGAAAAAGTGTCCTTAAAATCATGAAGCCTAAAATTCAGATTCCATTCATAAATCCTAAGAGTTCATAGTTTGAGGGTCACTAACCCAAAACCCCATGCTCGAACTTTCAGTTCAATAGAGGGGAATAACAAGTGGAAGAACCCCCTCCCCAACGAGACACATTTCAAATCACTGAAGCCCCAAATCTTAGATAGTTGGGAAATAAGCTCATAAATTTTCCAGGGTTGCATACCCTTGGATAGAGAGATTCGAGTAATGAAAGAGTTTTTTTGCAGAGTTATAACCTTTGCAAGATTGTTTCATCCGAAGCAAACACATGTGCCGTGGAACCCTTTCTAACGATACGCTGTGCAATCCAATTTTTCGGGAAGACAAAAGAGTCAGAAGGAAATCTCGAGGAAGAGAGACCACGTAACTGTTATTCAATCTGTACTTTGTTCGTGTTCTTCGAGATTCGGGGAGCACTGATGTATCATGCGACCTACCTCACCATCACTCTCATATCTCTAAATATTTGATCAAAACCATGCTCAATTATAGTACACATGCATGCTTACTATAGGCTTGCCATGAATTTCACATTTGCACTAGTGGAAATCAAAAGAATTCACTAATCTCAAGGAATTTACATGGGGTTCAAATGTCTCTGAGGTTACGGGACGGTGGGTTATAAAAAAAATTGTGACAATTTTTTTTGGAAAAAAAGAGGGTTGAATCTTAAAATAAATGCATGATAAATGTCAATCTAAATGTCTCCCTCAGACTCTCGCTCCCCCACACTTAAAACATTGCTTGTCCCCAATCATATGATAATCCAATGTTTCAGACTTTTTTCTTCTTGTTTTTTTATACACAACTCACTCAAATAAGATGGGAAAGAAAAACTGATGAGTATTAAATCTAAAACCCCATGAAATAAGTGTCAGAAAATAATCCCAAAGAACGGTACACAAGTAGCGCATACACTGTAACATTTCAGTGAAAGTAGATCATATAGAAAACTCTCTATATACTAGAGTAATGGATCATCACTTTTATAGGTATCCCCAAAAGTGAGGGTTACTATGTAATGTTCACTAATGTACTCATTTTTAGAACCAAAAGGATTCTATATTCCAATATCAAAATACTTGTAATGAATGTGGCTACTGTGAAATATAACACATATGATCAGGATGAGATAATGTCAATCTATGTGCATCAAATGACTCACTGTCCCTCAAAGAACCCTCACCATGAATAAATCTCTCCCCTACACTTAGAATGAAAATCATCATACAAATATTCAAGAAATGGGTATGGAAGGGTATTGGATATGGGCTCATCCTAAAAAGGATTCTTCATGGCTTCTAAGGGCTGCACGATAGAGAAAATGTATGGGTGGCTCAGTGGGTCAATGGGGTTGAAGAATCAAATAGATGCCTCAATAATTTTAGAGAAACTTTCAAAATTCATATTATTTTGATGGAAAAACATGGAAAGTTCTAGAAGAAATAACATGGTAGAGATTCCATAAAAAATATAAACAAGTGATGATGTAAAATGGGCCAAAGTCCTCATGGGTATGGAAATATAATGTAGGAAAAACCAGATGAGCATGAGTGAAAATAAGTGTCTCAAAAATATACAAGATTTTGAAAAACATTTTTGAAGCATGGAATAATATTAGTAATCATCTAAGTCATGATATCAAGGATAAAATCATTCCAAACAAGAATCATGTGCTCAAAATACCCAGGGATACATGTGGTATGTTACCAACTATGTTATGACAAAAATGCAGTGACTTTTATGTGGGTTCATCAATGATGGAAATGTTAGTTTTTTTTACATTTTTCAAAATTTTATTGTTTTTTTGTTAGTTTACATGGAGTTTTTGGAAGCATAAAATATAACATAAAATAAAACACTTCCCTGTATAAGAGAAGATAGACATGGAAAGGTTGTTTATATCTGATGAAGCTCCAAAAATTATGTAACTGTAAAACCTACACATTCACAGCACATACCCACATCATATCAAAGTAGTCACACTATAATAAAAAACATGTGAATGGTAAAAATATATATGATGAATTCAAATTCACTACAACATTAAGAGAAAACATATTGTGGTAAATTCATGCAATTTTATTTAAAAATACTAAATGAAATGAAATTAAATGCAGTGAAAGAAAAACAAAAAAATGATGGGTTGCCTCCCATTGAGTGCTAAGTTTACTTCATATTCAACCAGATGTTGATAAAATTACACTAGGATTAAATGGAAATGTATACCATGCATCTACTTCTTCATTAGTGGGAGTGTGGAATCCATTCTTTGAAAATGAAATGTTATTGTAAGCTGCATAATATCTCAAAGAAAACTTTTTAGAAAAATGGATGGGTGGAATGAAATGAAAATAACCCATATCATAAGGGAATGAACGTACCTCATTTGAAGAAAGACTCACAAAATAATTGATGTTTACAAAAATTTAATTAGTGGAAAGATCAAGAATATTACCTCTTTTAACATACATAGGTGAAAAAGTGCCTTTACCAGACTCCTTTAGTGGTCGGCTTATATCTATCACATCCTTGAATGGAGTATCTGGGTTGATGATGTATCCCAATTAGTTTTCACAGCCAACCATTATCATAGTTAAATCCATTGGTTTCCAAATCAAATCATGATCGATGCATGGAGCAAGCAGAGTAGGATCAATTGGAGCATATGACTCCATTGTGTCAAGAATGACCTCTTTTTCAAAAGTTTCTTTTATACTACCTTCATCGCATTTCTCTGTTGGAACATGTGTCACCACAAACTCATGATCTTCTAGGAAATCCCATTATTCCATTGTTTATAGAAAATTATGAGTGTTTTCCACCACCAATGTTGACTGATTCTATGACTCTAGAAATGTTTCAGATGTCTCCATTTTAGAAAAAGTTTTAGACTCACAAAGTTTTTCAAAAAGAGGCAAGACAATTTCATTTGAAGTGATGTCCTCTTGAATGTTGAAATTAATGGTGTATGGGATCAATTCTATTTCTATCATGGTAAATAAGGGTCCTAGTTCAATTTCCTCTTCATCCTCAAAAGGTGTAATTTGATAGACATTGAATGTGTCATTTTTCACTTTGGGATGTCTGGATTGTGAACTCATAGAAGGACATGAAATCACATTTTTTGAGGGACCATTATGTTTAACATGATAGAAGACTAAGATATCATATTCTTGAAATGTGATTAGATTAGAAGAATTATATTATGATGAATAGAAGTCATCAATGGTATGATAGGAAGAAAGATCAATCAAAGTAGTCTCATCCTCAGAATCAGATAATGAATGTTGTTCAAATGGAACCTCCACTGCACTTTCCGAAAAAGGATTGTTCTAAATAGATCATAAAGTGGTAGTGATGAAAATAGTTGGACAATATGATTTATTTTATTTTAAAGATTATTAATTTAGGAAATAAGCTTTTCATTACATTCATCTTGAAGTTCAAATAACCTATTTGTCTTAATGATAATATATTACAACACGTGCTCAATTATTGAATCATTTGTTTCACATGAATTATTAAATTCTAAATTTTCATGAATGATTTGACTTTGAAAATTATTAACAGATGGATAAGTAATTGTATCATAACATGGTGAAGCATTCTCATATGTATCATAACATGGACTTGAATAAAGATCATTAAAATAAATAGGATTACCTAGAAATCTCGTGTGCGGTGAATCATCATACATCGTACCTTGAGTAGTGGTCATGTAGGGTGGATGATGGTTGTAATTGTGTGGTGTGGTCCATATCATTCTGAACTTATGGGTCTCTTGAAAATCCTTGCAATGAAAAATTCCCAGAGTAGTAAACTGTTTTTTTGTTGGTTTTTTGACCTAAATCACTCTTTTAATGGAACTCTTAATGCTACTATTCTCCCCAGTAACGGCGCCAGAAATTTGGAATGCACGTCATAATACATGCAATTTTTAATATTTATTAACCTACCAACTACTATAAAAGTGGCGAGCAGGGTTGAACCACAAAGATAATGTGAGTAGATACTTAGAATATCCTCTTGGAAGAATGTTCAAGCAGATGAGCTTTAATTTTGATTAAAAACTAAATATTCTAAAAAGTAGACAACTATTTAAAAACGACTATTTAAATTGATTAAAATTGTCTAAGTAAACTAAATTAAACTATGGAAGAAATTGATGGATATGAATGTGTCAGAGTCGTGATGTCCGTTCAAGTGCATGCAATGCCAATTATTTAATTCCCACATCTGAATATTTATTTATTTAATTATCACTAATTACAAATTTAATAAAAATAATATTATGTCTTGTTCTCTTATGTTAGATAGTATACTAATTTTCACACAAATTATCTGTCATTTCATTCTCTATCATGACCAATAATTTGCACGTCATTGTAGCACTAAATCACTTTGTGAAATACAATGACCCTTTTCTCACAAAGTCAAGGTATCTAACTGCGTTAGGTTCGCTCAAATGAGATCACTTATTAGGTATCACTCACACAAGTTTAAGGAGAGAACACACAAAATATTATTTTTTTGATTAATATATTTATTTATTTATAATTTGTTTGTGCGTAAGATTAAATTTCAGATAAATAAATTCTCTGATGAACTTCTGACCATGATTATTTATTAGGTACCACATGAACAAGAACCAAATCATGCGTGAATAGCCCAAATGAAAATTAATTAAAATGCATATATAATTAATTAAATAAACATCCAATTAAAATTAATTCAAAAGGCAATCAAACATGGTTAAAAAATCATGACATCAAATTACCGTCACTTTCATCACAATTTATACACAAAAGAATTATCCCTCCATCATGATGACAAAACAATAAATAAAACAATAAATAGATATCACCATGCTCGTGTCGTCATAGTTGTCACCGCCAGCCACTATCACCGATCACAAAATCATAACCTTCAATCCGCTGATCGTCGTAATGTCGAACCACACCATCGCACCAACAAAAAAATGATTGAACCTGTATTTTCTCTTGGTGTGCACCACCGATCTTCAGAAGTGAAAAAACCTCCGCACATTGATGAAGCACCTGAACCACCACTGCACTCCTGGAATGGAGGAGGCATGGTCGCTGGCTGTTGTACTGGTCAGCGGAGGAGGTGGCTGCCTGTGATTATGGTGCGCCTTGGTGTTTGCTGCTGAGAACCAAAGAAGAGGGGGGATAGGGGGTGGAGAGTGGGGATAAGGGGGATGTGGGAAGTGGTGCTGAGGAGAGTTAGAGGGGATGGGGAGGTGCTGGAAAGGATGAGGGTGGAAGGGTGGGGAGGGGAGGCAGTAGGGGGGAGGGGGTGGGGTGAGTGAGTGAGAGGATTGAGGGGATTGGAGTGGGGTGCTGGGGACTAGAGTGGTGAAGGGGGAGGGTGATAGGGGTTGGGGTGAGCAGAGAAGATGGATTGGGAGGGGGTAGGGGGTGTGACTTGGTAAAGGAAGAACGGGGCTGGAGGGTGAGGGAAAAGGGGAGGTGGGGTGGGAATGGGTTAAGTGGAGGGAAAATTCAAAAAAACAAAAAAGAAACAAAAATTCAAATTTAAAAAATGAAAATAAATAAAATTAAAAACCTAATTATTTAAAATTTAAATTAAAATAATGATAATATTAATAATAATAAAATTAATGATAAAGAGAATTAAAAATAAAAGTAATAAATAAAATAATAATAATAAGTAGAGTTATATAAAAATATATTATATTTACAAGTTAAATTAATATAATTAATTAATAAAATTAACTAATAAACAACTAATATTAATTAAACTACTAAAAAAATAAAATATTAAATATTAATAAAGTAAAAATTAATAAAATCTAAAAATAAAATAAATAACTAATATTAATATAAAATTAACTAAAAACTATAAAAATATTTAAAATATTGGAAAACTACAAAAAGAACCTAAAAACACAAGAAATGGTGAGAAAATTAATTAAAACTAAATTAAAAATTAATAAAAAATGTTATCGAAATCCATGTACATCACTGTCATCTTCCAGGACCCAGCTCAATCAATGTTGTTTCATCCATTTCTTAGCTTAACTCCCATCATATGAAGAATTAATCAATGGAGAGAGGGAAAAATGATTTTAATAAAAAAATATAAATAAATTGAGTTACATGTCATTGGTGGACAATCATCTAATCAAAGACATTCTCCTCATCATGCATGCTACTCAAATTTATCATAAACTTAAAATTAAACTTTAAGGAAAATTTAAGAACACCTTGATCTCCCTTCAAGCCAAGCCTTGGGACCAACCTCTCATTTCTGAGAGTAAGAGATCATAATGTTGGAAATGGGAAGAAGATAAATAAAAGAGAAATAGAATAAAAATAAAATAAATAAAAAAATAGAAGAATGGGGGATGATAAGAGAGAGAGAGAAATAGATAGAGATAAATAAAATAAGAAAATATATAAAATATATAATTTATAAATAATGTTTAAATAATAATAATAATAATATTAATATGAATAATAATAGAAGAAGAAGAGATGATGGGGAAGGATAGTGGAAACAAAATTAAAAACATGAATGAATTAATTTATTTAACTAAGATAAGAATTCAAATTACAATCTAAAATAAAACATACAACTAAAAAAAGAGAACAAAAATTATGAAGAATAAATAGGGGAGGAAGAATATGGTACAACACGACTCCATGGTGGAGATATCCTCCTTAGTGGTCGACTGATGGTATCAGATGGAGGCAAGGCTCCTTTATATAGGCAAGGGGGAGTGGCTCGGACTTAATGACATTCAAAGATCCCTAAAATCAGGGAGGGGATATTGGATAATTTAAATCACCCCAAGACCTGTGGTGAATGAATAAATGAATGTAGATTTAAATCACCCAATGGAATTGGGTTAATCATTCTTCATCATGGAATAATCTAGATAGGCATCCTCAGTGAGGCAACAATAGTGAGCAGGTGGTAGGTGGGTGAGTACCAGTGGCTGGTGGATCTCAAGAAGTGGTAGAGAACAAGGTTCATCATTGTCTGTTCTACATAGAAGGCATCATAAATAGAGGTATCAAAGCTATGGAGAATGGCGGGGCATCGGTGACTGCATGCATGCAACTACGCTCGACGGAGGTGGAAAGCAGAGGCGGTGTCATGCATGGATGGAGGTAAAGTAGTGGTATGGTAATGGTATCCAGAGATTCCATGAGGCGGGTGCATGTGGTGGCTGCATGCGATGGAGACATTCATGTGGTGGCGACATGCATTCAGTGGCGACATTCATGTGGTGGTGGTGAGTGGCGAGGGGAGGTGCATTAATGGGGTGACAGTGAGCGGTGAGGGATGGTTCATGCATGGGGTGACAGCAAGCGGCAAGCGTCGATGTATGCATGGTGTGGTGGCGAGTAGTGGTGCAAGCCTGAGGTGACAACGAGTGGCGGGCAGTGGTGTATTCATGTGGTGGCAACATATATGAGGTGGCAGAGAGCAGTGAGCGGTAGTGCATTCATGGGGTGGCGGTGAGCGGTGGTGCATGCATGGGGTGGCGAGGAGTGACAGTGCTTGCATGGGGTGGCGGCCTGCCTACTGGCCTATTTTTTATATAAACACCCTTAAAAGTGTTAGAAAAAAATTCAACCAATGTTTATAAAAGTTTTTTAAATGAATTCTAAATATAAAAAACACATTATTTTAACCTTTTAAATCCATTTCAATTCCTCATTCCAAATTACCCATATTTTACTAAAACATTAAAAATCAATGGTTTTAACATTGAAAAACATAAAAAAATCATTAGAATTTGATTAAAAATATGAAAAATATTTTGGTATGTAAAGTGGTAAATTAGGGTGCATATACACTCTATAAAAGAGGATGAATTGAGTTTTGGGATTGTATTTGAACTCTAAAAATTGATCCTGTGTTGTTTTGTTTTATCTATTAATATCAAACTCTTACAATTCACACATTACTCGACCTCACATGTTTTGTGTTAATTGTTCAATTGATTGATTAGTTTTTTTTAAGTTAAAAAAATAAATTTATAGATCATATTATGTGAATTAAAGTAGCTCATTGATTTTAAAAAATAAGTTAATAAGATGAGAATTAGATCGATTACTTGAAAAAATTACTCTTCCATGGGTGGTGTAGTCATCATAGAAACATTTTTCATGTAAAAAAGTTAAAAAAGGGTATAACTCAATCATTTTTCAACTATTGATTTCCATACCAAAGAAGTTAATTAAAGAAGAAGAAAATTGAACAAAACTGAATAATTATAATAGGAACTAAAAAGTTTATTATGTAAACAAAAATATGACAATGCAGAGAAGAAGAAGGCTTCGATGAAGGGATCCTTGCTTCAAGAGACACCCCTATTGAAATTCTTGGAGAAATGGAGTAAAAAAACTTCCCCTGTACCCTCAATATCCTAATTCATTTCCAAAAACCTCTAAAAGATAAAAAACACCCATTTATAGAGGGGATATGATGCTAGGATTCCATGAATTTACAAGTGTGAATGAGAAATTTGACCAAATATTTTAATCTAAATTGTACTGAATTATTGACCACTAAAACTTGTGAAATAGTTGTCCTTCCATAAGGATTATTTTTGTGGAATTGGGTCCTCTATAGTTTTTAAAAATTGGATCTTAATCCAAGCCTGAATGAAGATATTATAGCCCAAATAGTGAAGTGAATTCTAATATGGAAACTCCATCCCAACTTTGAATTCATAGACCATTTACTCTAATCAAATAAAAAATCTAGATCAGATGATATAAATGAAATTTTTATCCCATTAAGTATATAATTCTATCACAAAATTTCAAGTTCAAATAATCCATAGTAAAATATTTATGACTATGCACTTTAAAGGGTCAAAACTGTAATTTTCATAAAATTTGGAAATGAATGATATAATCCCAAATATTCTATAAATAAACATATTTAACACAATGTGATAAAATTATGTAATTTATTATCAATAAAAATGTGTTTTATCACTATATTTAGGAGCACGCAGCTGAGATAACATAGGTTGTTTTCCCTACCCTCATTGTTTTTCTAGGCTAGAAGGGCACTGAGGGACCATTCCAGAGAAGTCATATTGAGGACCAAAGGCTTTACCAAGATAGGCATCATTAGAACCAGAGGATATAATAGGTAATTATTTATCTCCCCAAAGAAATTCTAGCACTCCTAATCCCACTAGTAAATAGTTCCCTTTTTCATGAGCCTTGATAAAGTCTTACACTTACCGGTTAGATTTGCAATAAATTAGCATATGTATGCTATGTGGTATTAGATCCCCCATAACTCTCAGAGCTTTATTAGTGGAAGATTTTTTTTTATATCCATGATTTTTTCAAGTTTGATCACGATGCCTCTGTATCTTATGACAAAGTTGAAATTTTTTCCAGAGGTGACCTCAGATGTTCACTTTAATTGGATCATCTTCAAGTGTCAGGAGCGGAGGAAGCTGGACACTTTCTCAAGATCTTTGAGATGGTCCTGATATTGGTGGGATTTGAAAACTAGACCATCCATGTAAAATTCCACCAATTTCTCAAGAATTAAATTAAAGATGTGGTGCATGAACCACTAGTAAGTGGCTCTGACATTCTTCAAACTAAAATACATCACAAGATAGTAGAAAGTCCCTTGGGGAACCCTGAAGGTGGTGGAATCATTATAATTTGGGTCCATCTAGATTTAATTATATCTAGAGTATCCATCTATTAAGGAGATTTCCTGGAACCTAGATATAGTATCAATCAACAACTATATCACCATAAGGGAAAAATCATCCTTCAGACAATGACAGTTGAGGTCCCAGAAGTCGATACAGACTATGATCTGATCATTCTTCTTCCCAACTGGGATAATGTTGTCTAGACACCTAGGGTACTGGAATTCCATAACAAAGTTAGATTTAATAATATTTTTAACTTCATCCTTGGACATAACAGCATAAGAGGTGTGCATATTTCTAAGAGGATGTTTGAACCTGCGATGACTTAGTGGTAAGTTAAGGTAATGAACAGAAACTCAAGGATCTATCCCTAATATCTCATTATAGCTGTAGGAGAATACATCATGGTGCTATTTCAAGAAGGCCACATATTGCTGTTTCTCTTCTAAAGACATGGTTATGATGATCATTGTCGGCCTTATATCTTACCTAGTACTAAGGTTCACCTGGGTTAACTTATCAATAGTGGTGGATACACCCTCTTCAAATGATTAAGGAGTGTATTCAAAATCATCTTTATCATCTAAGATAGGGGAATCATATGGAGAAGGTAGCTCTTCTAGACCGGTTGACCTAGGGAAAGCACTAGTGTCTTCTCTAAAGGATACAAAATCCTTACTGAGGGGTTCTTGTTCTACAAAGACTGTGGAAAAAAAATCTATTTAGGCAATTCTATCTAGTTTCTAGCCACAAGGTTCACTCTTTATATTAAAGAAATAGAAATGAGTCAACCTTCATCAAGATATCCCTACTTTGTGGGACATGAGGGAATGCCGTGGATTGGTGGACATGGGGAAAACTTGTTAGTACTTCATAGGATTAGGGGATTCCATTATCAACTGATCCAATCCATCATAGGAGTACAAGGTAATTAACAAGTGCTCATTTTTATTAGAGACAAAAAAACAACTCCCCAGGTCTGGCATCATGGTCTCTAACTGAAGAATTGGGAGGAAAAAGTTGTCCTTCAAGTCTACCCATGAATTGGATGCAATGGCTATTATATCATTAGAGGTATTGATATGATAAACACCATTGGTTTAGACCTACTTTTCTTCCATTTTGTATTAGCTATCATCTATATAGCAAGACTCACATGAATCAAAGGGGGAGGCATCACCCTAGAGTACCCCTACTCAACCATCAAGGGAGTATTTGAGGCACCATTGGTACGAAGAGGGGAACACTTCCTGAAAATGAAGATAGGGTTTTCCCAAAATCACATTATAGGTAGTATACTATGAGACTACCATAAATTTAGTGCTTGATATCAGACCATCGAACTAAGTTTTTATCCAAAATTTTCCATGTAGCATTTGCTCACTCCTATAATACCCTTGAGTCATCAGGTTGAAGGGAGTATTATTTTCTCCTTTAATTATTTACTTATGAAGCATCTAGGTCTGGATGAGGTTGATCTTGGATCCAATATCCACTAGGTAGCGGTATATTTCTATTCCATTGAACTAGCCTGTGATATAAAATGGGCATATGTTCCCCAAAATGATGACACCCTTGTCTTCCCCAAAAAACAAGATAATGGATTGATATTTCTCTTTCTCGGCCTCCTCTTCATAGTAGGAATCAACAATAGTTACCTCATCTTCGATCTGAAGGGGTATTTTCAAAGCTTCAGTAAGGGACTCACACATTTCCTTTAATAAGAAAAGAGACTCAAGAATCTAAATCCACATGGGTATGTTAGAGAGGGGATTTGGAATATCATATTTCTATTCTAAGGGAATATTCTTTCCCATGGAGGTTCACTCTTTATTATAGGGTGAAACAGATGTTGTTGGTTAAACCACTAGATTCTAGCTAGTAATGGTGACATTCTTCTATTTACTAACTGGTTTTCTTTGAACAAATGATGGTTGGGTGATGGTTGACTTTGGTTGAGACCTGTTTGGATGTGGATGATCACAACATGGTCATAGATGAGATGTACTGTAAACTAATATAATTGGCTATGGGGGCATACTTGATGTAGTGGACCAGGATGATTGGTCTTGTTATGCCCTCTTCAATGCTTGCTGCCTAGTATTAGTAGGATGAACAACCTAGTTTGAAGCACCGACATGAACATTCTTCCTACTGGCATGTCCTCTGCCTCTCCTTTGATGGAATTGGATGTATGAACTCGAGGGGTTAACATGACATTACTCATTGTCATGTGTTTTGAAGAGGTCCACTAGCTCAATGAAATTCATAGAGGTATATTCTTTCTTCTAATCAATGGAATAGTATAGGGCTGGGTGGACCCTGGGATCATCTCCCAAATTAGGAGGAATAAAATTTCCAAGGATGTGAGTAAGTTTTGGCACTAGTGGGGGACTCTTATTTCCCTTGTGTCATCAGAGTCTGTTCTTCTGAGACTTAGAGGGTTGTGATGTAGATGTGGAGGTAGTGGTTATAGGAGGTGTGGAAACCACATGAGGTTCTGGATTTCTCAAATGGGAAAATATGACACCATGAGTGTGATAGAATATCTTATGATCCAACCAATCATCATACTTCTACATCCCATAGATGAGAACCTATTTCCACTTGCTGAATTCTTCTCTATCACTATAAAGGTCAGTGGATACATGTGTCACCTGTGCTGGAACATCGCCCAACTTGACTAATCCATGATCTACTTGGTCCTAGAGCTAATATTTGAATATGCAGCATTATTTTATGATTTGTCTGAGGATCCTATGATACATGAAATGGTTGGTTCAACCAGTGAATCCAGCCTCCTGGGGTTTCCTACACTCTGGTGACTTCAAGATTCCCTTCTCTAGGTCATAGATGAAACATTCCAAGACCTAAGAATACCTAAAGAAATAGGTCCTATTTATTATTTCTATGAAAGGCATATTGTGAGCCTGGCCTTGATGGGGGGATGAATCCACATTCTCTCATCAAGGTAGCTACACTTGGAGAGGCTATGATTAGAGGAGCTATAATGGGCGAGGCTTCGCTTGGTAGGGATGCAATCAACAAGGATCATTTGGTAAAGGGTCCAAAAGAAATACTGTCTAAGGAACCTCTATATGCACAAAAAATAACATCACTTATTCTATGGGCCTTCTCATAGAAGTTGTAAGGGGTAATGAGAGTGACTGTTGTTTAGTTTGCTGTAAGGCTTCTTACAGAAATTGATCCTTTTTAGAGAAATCCCAAAATCCACCTGGGTATTTTAAGGATATGAGGTTAGGAACCGGCTCATTCCTGACATAATCCACTCACATTGTGAGCATCTATTCCCTAGACAATGGCATGTCGAGTGAGTACATGAGTCTCTTTCATCAGGCGACAAAGTCGGTAACTCATTCATCGAGCATCTACTTGAATTTGAAGAGGTCAGTGGTGATTGTATTGCATGAGGTGGAGATGAAATGGTAGAGGAACTATCTATAGTGGTCCTCCCAAATAGAAATGGACTTTTTGGTCAGTTGAATATTCTAGAATAATGCAGGTCCTTCCAAAGTTTAGACATAACATCAAATCTTGGTGGCTTGATGATATTATGGAGTCCCCAAAATAGGCTTCACTTTGAGGTGAATTGGTCTATATGATGTAGTGGGTCACCCATCCCATTAAATGAGGTTAAGTTGGGATTACCAAACTCTGGGGGTGCTCAAATATGGTCCAACCATGCTGGGTATGACTTTACTTCAGGAGATATTTCCACCTGTCGTATTTCTAGAACCTCAAGACAGGCGACGAGAAAAAATATCACGTCATCTTGATGAGGGTTTGTGACCACCAATGTGTTTAAGGGATCATAAACTAGAGGAGAAAAATGACCTTGATCCCAATTTGGATATTCACACTACTCAAGCGGGGTGGGAGACTCATATCTCGGTTGTTTTCTATATCCCCCGACTTTCACCCTGACTAGGTGCATGGGGACACCAAGTTTAAATTGGGGCATCTGAACGATGATGAAAGAGTGCCCCACTGGAGAAGAGATGAGGTACCTCATTATGTTATTAGGTTCTAGGCACTTCTCATCAATGATACTAGTGGTAAAGATTTTATACTCTTCAATCTTCTAAAGTAAGATAACTACCCTAGGGTCTGACTTAGTTTTTAGCACAACCTTGTATGGATCAGAGGGTTTGACATGTACCTTGAGTTTGTCAAAGTACCAAAGGGAATGTAGTAATGTTTCATTTGGGGGACTCCTGATACCTAGTTTCTTTCTCTGATAATGAGTGTGGATGCATATAGAGGGGTCTTCTTGGTACTGTGTCTCCCCTTGAGGTGTGTTTTCCCTATCATGCTATGAGTAGATGACCTTATTCCTTTGATCCTATGGTGGGTTGGTAGTGACTAGATTAACCATGGAGGTAGTCATAGATGAAACCTCACTATCAGTATATGGTATGGATTAAAGTTCTCATCACTGCCATAAGATAGGGATGAAATGGAGGGATACATACTTCCCCAACCTCTGATCTGTATGTATGAAGCCACCTCTTTCATGATATAGAAAAACAAATCAAGGCTATTAATGTAGGTTTTCTAGAGATTCTAGCAGTATCCATATGACTCTGGTCACTGAGCTACCAAGAGTTCCATGATCTCAACCTTATTGCGCTACTGGTGAATGGCATCGAGGTGCTCATGAATTCTTGGGTAAGCCAGCTAATAGTCCCAAAGGTAGTGGAATGTATCCCAGATAATATGGAAAAATAAAACTGAATGGACCTCGATAAGGGACTTAGGGATGGAAAAACCTAGAGATGCAGGTGGATAGAACATAATTTATAGTTTTTCAGCATCTAAAAGCTCCCATAAGTCCTCTTGCTTACTTTAAAGGGGATATTCCTTCTCCTATTTGATCTAAGCCTCAATTGGTACAGGCTTAAATAAGGGTGGAAACACTAATGTGGAACTTCTTTGTGATTGATCAACTGAAAGAGAGGGTACTACATGGGTCAAATGTTCTTTACACATTGGGATGTATCTTGTAGGTAGAGACAACTTCAATATCATACCCATGTTGGATGGGGTATTTACCACTTCATCATGTGTGAGGGAGGAAACATCCCTCTAAGGATCAGAGGATTTCTCACCTTCATTTGAGGGAATAAACCCAAACCTTGATATATCTCTAACTTATTACATGGAGGTAGAGAGAAGGTACATTGATGGTGATTAATATGGTTACACTATAAGTCCTTAGAACGAGTCCAAAACATCCTCCACTTGTGATCGTACCATGATTCACTGTGTAATTTTCACCTTTACACCACTGTGCTAAACTTGTTTTATATTGAAAATTATAAAAATAATGACAGGTTTCATTCCATGTCTGAATAATTTATTTTGTGTTTATCACTGTTAAAAAGGGAAATTTTACTTGTTTTGATGATTCCATTGCAGGAGGAGGTGATTTGGAGGGCCTATGATGATGTTCAAGAAAAATGGGCCAAACTGTGCAGGATCCAAGCACACCAGTGGATTAATCCAAACACTGATACTATAAAGTGCATCCAATTGGGATTAAATTTTGTGTTCTGGTCAAAAATTTATTGGGATACATTTCATATGAAGAAACCAAATACTCATTCATTCATCTGGTGGCCCAACCGACCTGATTCATCCAGCACACCAAATATGCATGAAGTCAAAAGTGGTGTGCTGTGATCTGTCCATATCTCATGATATAGGTGTCCAAATTATGTCAAACTTTCATTGGAGTCATAAAAGAGGTGGGGATACAACTTTTTTATTTTCTCCAAATCTAGATAAGGATGTATGGAGGTCTAAACACCTGTGAAAAGTGGTTTTAAGAATTCTGTGCGCTCAAAACCACCTTCCCATTTTCTTATAAAATGGAACCTTGGGATCCTCATCTGGGAGTTCGTCCAGGAGGAAAATATCTAGTATTTTGGAGACCCAAAGGAGTACTCTCATAATACAAGTAGTTCTGTAATCCCCTATCCTCATAAGGGAATCAAGGATGAAGGTGAAGTTCCACCCGAGCTTCCCCCTCCTCCCGATGTCGAGCTAAACGGTGGACAGTCATTTCGAGGGAGCTACACACACTTGGGAGGGAGTTCCAACACTTGTTATTCTAATGGTTTTGTGTAATTTGTGTTCTAAATATTTCAATTATTTCTTATCTTAACATTATTCTCCTCTGATTTCATATATATTGTTATAATTAAGTGAAACACTTTTTATTTGAACACCGATTGGGTTGAGATTTCAAGTGGGAATCTTGGATTGTTCCGATTGGACAAGACAAGAGTCCTATTTATCTCACACATACATAAGATTTCAGTATTCTTTGTTAGCCTTTCTTCTCTATGCTTATACCCAAACCTTGACAACATGATTTTTGTGTCAAGGGGTGGTTCTTTGAGCATTGTTTAAGAGTCAAGAGGGAAGTTGAGATCTTCACAACCCTCAACCAAATGATTCCATTAAACCATGTGTATTTTTTAGAATTATGAACTCACCAAGATGTGTAGTGAACTTTAAATGATCTCCTTATCTCATAATTCTAAAACACCATTTTTATTTATCAACTATTAAACTCATTAAATCAAATCATTTTCTTAAAACTATTTTCAAACCACCCCTCTTTTAGTACTTATTAAAAATGCACACTATAAACCCACCAACGATCCTTGAGAGACGACCTAGGGTCTTCTCTAGACTACAAAATCTTCTTTAAATCACTATCAATTTGACGTGTCATGAAAGCGCGGTCAACTTTCAGGAATCTGCATAGGGATCTGAGGATCTTGTGAACCTTGGATTCTAGGATCATAAACCTCAATTGACAGGATATTTCCCTAGACTATGGAAATAAGGGTGAAGGTTCCCTCATTAAGTCATCCATCTCTTCAGAATCTGAGAGGTCTATAATGACATGATACTTTCTAGGGTTCTGCCTCTAATGATTTATGACTTATCCAATAGAGTATTACTAATAATCCCTTGGACCCCCTATGAATTGTGTCCTACACCACAGGCATGACCCCCACAGTGGGTGTTAAACCTCCTCCCCAAGATGGTTCTTTAGAGAAGGGATTGTCTTTGGAATATGGAGGACCTCCATCCTAGTCGATTGTGGTGTGGGTAGGAACTCCACACTGGTTGTCGATGGTGTGAGGAAGACCTCTATATTGGTTTTCCTCATCACAATATGGATCATAATGGTTTCTGGTGGCACCAATGACTGAGAGAGTCAACCCGGTCTTCTTATGAGGTGGTTGGGGTATCAATCCTAGGTGGACAAAGATAGATCCCTGTTCACCTATTATGGGGATGTGATGGGATGTTTCGGTGGTGGTATGGGCCACTGGAGCTATAGAAAATTCCGCTTCTGGAGAAATGTTTTGAGTTTACCCCTAGCATCGAAATTAGGTGTTCTAGACTAGGGCCTACCGAGCGGGGATGGAGTCAACCTGCTTGTCAGCCTATGGTACTAGTCAATGTTAGTGCTGACAAGTCCTGGTGGGAGCCCTCCTAGGTAGCTTTTGAGTGGTGGTCACTTCAATAATTGCCCGAACATCCCCTACCTCCTTGAAGTAGTGGAGTTAGCTATTAGAGCGCTCTAGGGAGAGTCTCCTAAAGTGGTTTTCCATTAGAATGGGGGGTGGTTTCCCCCTATGCGACCCTTGGGGGTAGAGGTGTTGGAAAGATATCGATGCCCTGAGGTCTTAGAGAGCCATATACCTAGTGAGAATGGACCCTTCTTGATTGTATCATCAAATAAGAGAGTTTATCACCATTCTCTAAATCATATTGTAGGGTGAAATGGGGAGTGAGTTCCCAACAGCTGAAGGTGCAGTGGATGTCGTGGTAGGAGCATAGTCGTGCAGGTTTTTGAACCAATGTTTCTCCTGCCCCTACACCTGTTATCATTAGGTCACCAATTTCCTATATCTTGATTCCTTTGAGGTATGTAGGTTTAACCATCAGTGTAAATATAGGGAAATTTATGTTCAATTCCCCAAAATTGTCCATTCTTCTTGAAATGGAGGAGGGGTCCACACTAATGATGCCACAGACTGAGGATGCCCAATGTTATCTGCCTCAAGTCAAAGGTGAGTTTCATGCTGGGTCCACCACTTACTTTGTGGGACATGGCACCAAATATATAGATCTAGTGACATAAAAATCCAATGGTTCCCCAATGATACTAGTCCCCATAGTTTAAGGATAAGAGTTTCACATTGGTTTCACCATTTTTATTTCCGATGCTTTCAGAAGGCCCAACACATTGTGCTGATTTTGTTTCCCTATATTCTCATTTTCCGAAGGTGGTAAGCTTCCATAACTTTCAATAAGTGATGTAGGATCCTTGATTGAAATGGGATTATGAGATGTTAGTTCCTATATCCATGGATTCCTCCTTGGAGCTTGTCATATAGTCTGGTTCTCTCTCATGGATTTGAGTCATGTTCATGAAACTCATTCCTTATTCCATATCAAGTTGGACATTGGTTAATTACACTACTTCTTTATCGATAGGGTAAAAACCTTTGATTATAACAGGCAATGACATTTTGAACATTAGGAATGTATGGATGTTGGTTAGGTTGGGAACCTATAAAGTCTTCCTCTTTTGGATGGAATCTCATGTGTGAGGTGTCTTTGGTGTGGAACCCAAGGAATCCCATGTTGTTTACAAGGTAAATGACACCGAGGGCATAATGAATCCAAGTATTTTTAACAAATACATCTGATGTTTATTGTATGGGGTAGATATTCTAGATTAGTTCACAAGTTTTATGTCTTGTTGAGATGGTTGGGTTGCAGATTTAAGACCACATGGGGACAAGTTTGGCACAAGTTTAACATCTTACAGGGATATGTTGGACATAGGTTTAATGTATTGTGGGGATAGTTTGGGCTAGTTTTAATGTCTTGTGGGGATATTTTGGGTTGGTTAAGTGTGTACCCAGTGGGGGATTTCACACTTGGGATTTAGTTAAGTGCATCCCTAGGAGGGAAGATTTCACACTTAAAGGTTTGGCGGAGTGTGTCCCTAGAGTGGAATATTTCGCACTTGGGATTGTGAGGATTGAACCCCATGAAGGATTCTTATGTACCCTGTTATTGAACAGGGATAAAAAACCATGTAGTTCAATTCCATAGTTTAATTTCGTGTGATAGGACTGTTCCATATAGTTTAACGTCATGTGGTAAGGATGATCATGTCACAGAAAGATAATCAATGAGGTATGGTGTGGGGATTATGCATGAAAGATGCTCAGGGGTGTTGGTAGAAGGGTTAAATCCCATGAAGAAGGACCCATGGGTGATGGATATAGGGTAACATCCCACAGATGGGGAGGATTGGCATCCCATGATGATCATACATGGGGCATCTTGTGTTCATCCCATAGGGTAAGGCTACATTTTAACATCATGTGATGAGGACATTGTCATGTAGTTTAACGTCATATGACTAGGATGTGGAGCTAGGTAGTTTTACATCATGTAGATCAGACATGGATGGGGCTTACACTCCTAGGTGGACCATGTCAAGGCAAGAGGAATATTTGGAAAAAAGGCTCTCTACTGAGATAAGTAAGTTGTTTCCCTCAGTGATTCCACATATAGGGTTTATGTGTCCACTGACCATACAAATCTAGGTGGGGTATGATGTAAACACTACCATGGAGGAGTGTAAATCAGGAGGCCCAATGTTAAGGTACCTATGCTTAGGAGAAAAAGGAATTAGGGTACCTATGATTAGGAGAAAAAGGTTGGGTGATGGTCTGGGCTGTGCTTGAAGCAAAGGTCACATTGGGTCATGGACTAAAAACTTTTTGCACATAACTTTATCATATTGCATGAAAATAGAGTTACGCGAGATATGGGCTCTATAATAAGTACAAAACGTGGATTTGGGAGGCGTGGGTGCATAAAATATTTGGTGTTTCACGTAGACTAGTGTTGTGTAAAGGCTGATTCTCTTGAATGAACCCAATCATCCTAAAAAGGTGTTGTGTGAGGATATCTCAATCACTGGCCAAGACAAGTTGGGGCCCATGGGAGGTTGGTCACACATGTTCTCCACCTTTCAGGGTCCATGGTATTCTTGTGTCATGCGATGTTGTGGAAGAGTGGTTTGCATGAGTGAGAGCGTCACTTCATTTTCTGAAGATCTACCCTTAAATTATTGGGGAAGGTTATATTTATAGCTAAAATTGACAGTTGGAATCGTGAAACTTCACTGTAGCACAAAACGGGGTTGTGTTCTTACTATCCCTTTGTCGACGGGGAATGACCATGCAATATATGGGGTTAGATATTTTCTTTCACATGCAACTGGATGGTTTCACAATATTTTTGTGCACAAATATCTTCTTTTGTGCGCACATGCCTTGGGAATCACTTCAATATTTAGGAGTATCCACGTAACCTTTCTCTTTATCATTGCCTTCATCATAGAATTCCTTTGCACATGAGTCCTAATATTTGTGTGCATCACTCCATAGTTATGTGAAACCTACTCCTTAGCCCCGAAATGTTTCTTCGGGGTGGGTCACATATTTGGTTTATGAAAAACCGGCCTTTTGGGGTGGGAGACATGTTTTTGGTTCCAAAATAAATATATCTCAAACACATATAAATCTTAAATCAAATCATCCCCATCTATATTTATAGAACAAGATTTATACATAAAGTCTCAAATTTCTCTTTGGCTAAGAGGAGTTTGAAGTTTCAACATAGAATGAATCATCTCAACATGTAAACCCATATGATCAATAACATGCGAAGTAATACATGAGTGGGAAGCACCCATATCAAACAAAGATTTCATAAGGGTAGAATTAAACAGAATCATACCTCTCACCATCGAAGGACCAGATTGATCATCCATAATTTCTTTCTCATCTCCATACAATTTTTTACTCACTACACTTTGCTTTTTATTACACTGTTCAGATTGTACTGGTTGAGGAGTCATAGTGATCCTAGAATCACCTTGGCTCACTCTATTATAATGCTAATAATTATTCTGCTGCACTTATCCTGTCGAAGCATAAGATTCCTAGAAAACATGAGATGTGTCTCTAACATCTGAACTTAGAGAACTATGATGCCAACATACTGACCAACATATGGTCAAACCATATACAACCCGTGAACCTTATGCACCCATACATACATGACTCAATATGCCATTCCCAAAAAAAAAAGTGAATTAAAACCAATCCCATAACATACCTATGATTTTTGTTGGCTCACCAGCCCACTCAGGCTCTGGCAGCTCCATGATGTGCACCTGGCCTAAAGCTCGACTACCTGATGCTTGACCTGATTGTGATGCTACCTATAAGGACCTAACCTTATTACATTACATAATCTTGAATTTAGTTAAGAAATCACTTCCTTTCACATTGAGGATCTTTCCAAGTTTATATCTTTAGAGAAAAGGGACATAACACATTCATGACATTACACATTAATACATAGTGGATACCATAAAAACAATACTCATTTCTACCAATATATAAAACTTTTCAAATGAAACATGATTTCTTTAAAAATTATTAAAACATTTAATCTGGATTTCTTCTTTGTCTTACACATCCTTATAACATGTGAAAATCATTTAAAAACTCAGGATGATCACAAAAAGAT
Source organism: Viscum album (assembly GCA_963277665.1). Lineage (NCBI taxonomy): Eukaryota > Viridiplantae > Streptophyta > Magnoliopsida > Santalales > Viscaceae > Viscum > Viscum album. The sequence goes on from OY728137.1 coordinate 1,287,324,402, forward strand.
TAGTAAGGGATAAAAATAAGGAAAGAACACATTAGTCCATGGATACTTGTAACACATGAAATCATTTTCAAAAGACATACTTGTCACCCATATATACATACTTTTTTAAACATGATATTACAACAAGATTCCTGAAATACATAAGAACATAAGTATAATAATAAAGGTATCTTGGGAAATTACTTACATAATACTATAACCCTCATGACTACCTTATAATTTGTAACCCTCATGACTACCTTACAATTTGTGTAACCATCATAGTTACACATGAAATAACCATACGACCAACCTACAACTTACAAATACCCAATGAACTGTAGGGAGATATAGGTCCCACCATTCATCATAAACAATTTCCAAAAACCAGAACATAATCATACAACATGAATATTTTCATAAAAACACTACTTTTGAATCTTGTAAAATAGAATTTTTAAAAAAGGATTTTAAAAGTAAAACCCCTTAAAAAATCATATAATTAAAGTGAGAATTAATAGAGTGGATGGAATATGTATATAGACTATAAATACACATAATTAAACATAGTATAAATAAAAATCTTCACACAAACAATTTTAATACCACATAAATAATGAAGTAGAATGTTAACCCAAAGAATGGAAATTGGGTTAAGAATTCCCTTACCTCAGGTTTGTCTTACTTAAAAATTGTTTAAACCTCCTGTATAAAGGTTAAAAGAGTGTTATTATTATCTTAAAGAAAAATATTCATCTTTATAACATCTTATATGATCATTTTATAACATCGTTTCATTCTTTAATTGTTAGTATTTTGTTCCTTCCATTGTTTCAGGTGCGTTCTTTACATGATTTCCATGACCAGTTCATGATGAATGTTCTTGTTGATTGGAAGTGAAACTAAAAAATTAGAATAGAATGGTATTTACATATTTCCATAACCATAAATCATACCATTTATCATTTTGAATTCTGAAATTAGGATAATTCATAAGTTAAAACGTTAATGATGTTCATTTAGATCATTTTAGTGGTTCTCTGATAATAACAACCTCATTTTGTTTTATAAATTAAAACCATCTGTACAAAAGGATTATAAAACCATGTATGAGACATAATACATATATTATAACCTAGTTCAACCATAATTTTTTTTTTCATGACCATACTTGAAGGAATTAAATAAAATTGAAATCACATCGTCCATGATGTCAGTAATTCGACACATCACGAACAATGTTTTTATTCATTGAATTAGTGAGGGAGGAGAGGAAGAATGATGATAAATTTTCCATGAACATGAGAAAATACAGAATATAAAAGATTTATAGATCTTTCATTCCTCTTGGATAAGAGGAAGGTAATATACTATAATAAAAGAAAAGGAAAGGAAAGGAAAGCACATGAAAAAAGAATAGGATTTCTTACCTCTTGATCTCTTCTCCTTGAGATCATCCTTAAGGCCTTTGATTTTGGCCTTTGGGTGAGACCAGTAGGTCTTGGACGTGGGGAAGGAGATTGGGGAGGTAATTTTGTATAAATTAGACAATGATAAAGGCTTGAGAGGTGTGGGAGGAAGAGGGGGAAATGGGTGGTATTTATAGTGGAGGAGGGGAGATATTTCAAATTATTTTAATTATTATTTTATTATTTTTCCTCAAGACAAGAAATAATGAGTATTACATAATTAAAAAAAATAATAATGGCATGTTAGTTTGAGATAATGGTCCTACATCAGCACCACATCATCGATGACACCTCCATGATGCAGAAATTCATTTATTTGTCAAATACAAAAAATTCACTATTCACCAAAAAATCAAGTATTTCAGAAAATTACAAAAAATTCACTCCAACCATTTTTGGACATGTAGAATCCAAAAATGAACTCCATTTTATCAAAATAATTTTATAAATATGAGAAAATTATTTTTTAAATAAAATAATACTTTATTTGGAAAATAATTATTTTAAAGCATTTATTTACTTATTCAAAGATATGGGTGTACCATACTTTCAATTAAATATTATATACACACTATCATAGGTGAGGTTACTATTTATAAGGGCATGTTACTATTCATAAAGGTAACATTACTATTTATAAGGGTACGTTACTATTCATTAGGGTCAAGTTATTACTTAGAAGGGTACATTACTATTCTTAAGGGTATGTTACTATTCATAAAGGTATGTTACTATTTATAAGGGTATGCTACTATTCAAAAAAATTAAGTTGGTCTTATAAGACTTTAAATAACTTACTGATCATAATTTTAGATGACCATTTTTCAAAATTCAAAACATAGAAGCAGTAAAATTATATTTAAAGGATTGTTATAAATATTTACTTAAAACAAAGTTTCATCCATTTCATTTATTTTTTTAAAACCTTGGGGTGTTACATTATCACCACCTTTTATAAATTGTGTCCTCACAATTTTATTTACTCATTAAACAAGTGAGGGTACCTTTCTGTAATAACATTTTTAGATTCCCATGTTGCTTCTTCAACCATGTGGTTTCTCCACAAAACCTTTACCTGGTGGATTACCTTATTCCGCAATACCTATTACCTTTGATCAAGAATCTGAACTGGTTTCTCTTCATAAGAAAGGTTCTCTTCTAGTTGAACTACTTCTGGACTCAAGACATGAGTTGAATCTGGCACATACTTTCTCAACATCGAAACAAGAAAAACATTGTGTACCTGAGACAAACTCAGAGGTAAAGCTACTCGGTATGAAACTGGTCTAACTTTCTCATGGATTTCAAAAGACCAATGAATCGAGAAATTAGCTTTCCTTTATTATCAAAACACATCACACTTTTCCAAGGAGAAATTTTAAGGAAAACATGGTCACCTACCTCGAAAGATAAGTATTTACTTCTATTATCTGCATAACCTTTATGCCTGCTCTGAGCTGTCCTCATGTACTGTTGGATCATCTTCACTTTCTCAGCCACTTCCTCTACTAATTCCAGCCCCATAAAATTTCTTTCACCAAATTCATCCCAAAATGCTGGAGTCCAACACCGCTTCCCATATAATACCTCAAAAGGTTCCATCTGAATATTGTAATGAAAATTGTTATTATAAGAAAACTGAACTAAAGAAATATGTTGATCCCAACTTCCCTGGTAGTCCATTGAACAAGATCGAAGTATATCCTCCAAATTCTGAATTGTTTGCTCTGACTGACCATTTGATTGAGGATGAAAAGCTATACTAAAATTTAATTATATGACCAACAACTTTTGAAGTCCCTGCCAAAAGTTAGAAGTGATCCTGGGATCCCAGTCAGATACAATGGAAAGTGGAACTCCATGTAACCTGAAAATATCTTTAAGGTATATTCAAGAAAGCTGATTCGAAGACATTATATATTGAATAGAAAGAAAATGTGTATATTTTGTCACCCAATCAATAATAACCGAATCAAATTGTTACCTTGAGATGTCTTAGGTAGTCCCACCACAAAGTCCATGGATACATTCTACCATTTTCACTCTGGCAATGGAAAATATTGAAGCATCCCCTTCGGTAACTGCCATTATGCTTTAACCTGTTGACAAGTTAAATATTTCACAGTAAATTATGAAATATCGCTTTTCATTCTATCCCACCAGTAATACTCCTGAAGGTCTCTGTACATCTTAGTACTTCCAAGATGAATTGAAAATGTAGAACTATGAGATTCACACAACAAATATTTCTTCAACTGGGAATCACAAGGCACACACAACCTTTTTACAAATATTAAAACACAATCTTTATCAATGTTAAATTTTGGAAGCTTACCCATTTTAACCAATTATACCTTTTTCTGTAGATCACGATCTTCCTTCTATGCTCATTTAATTCCTTATAATAACGATGACTGCACTGAAACCTAAAACAAAATAGATTTATTTCCTACACCAACAACTTTTAAGCCAAAATTCATTAAATTATTAATCAAGGGATCATGTTCCAATAATAACATGGTTAATGATGCATGATGTTTTCGACTCAAGGAATCCAACACTTTGTTTGATTTTCCTAGATGGTAATTGATCGTGAAATCATAATCCTTTATCATTTCAATCCATATTCTCTCCCTAATGCTTAATTCCTTCTGAGTTAATATATAATTTAGAATTTTATGGTCAGTATATATTTGACATTTAGCTCTGTATAAATGATGCCTCCAAATTTTCAAAGAAAAAACCATAGATGACAATTCCAAATCATGTGTGGGATAATTTAACTCATGAGGTTTAAGTTGTCTTGAAGCATAAGAAATTACCTGATCATTCTGCATCAGAACACAACTAAGTCCCTTCAATGAAGCATAACTGTAGATGAAAAACTCACCATTTCGGGAAGGAAAGGCCAAAACCGAAGCATTCACCAATCTCTTCTTTAGTTATTGAAAAAAACAACACATTCTTCTATCCAAATAATTTAACATATTTTTATGTTAACTTAGTTATCGGTCTAGACAAACATGAAAAGTTCTTAACAAACCGTCGGTAATAACCAGTTAATCCAAGAAAACTATGAATCTCTATAACATTTGTAGGTCTTGTCCATTCATCAACCACTTTTTTTTTGGCAGGATCAACTGTTATTCCATCCTTATTTATAATTTTCCCAAGAAAAGAAATATATTGTAACCAAAAATCACACTTTCTGAATTTTCCATACAATTTCTTTTCCTTTAAGGTTTGTAAAACAACCCTTAGATGTTTTTTATGCTCTTATTTACTCCTAAAAAATACCATAATGTCATTAATAAACACAACCACTAAATTATCCAATAACTCATGAAATATTCTATTCATAAGATTCATGAATACATGATGTAACAGCCCAAGATTTTATAAAAAAATATTCTTTTTAATTTTATTAAAGTCTTGTGTTGTACGCTACACCAAAAGGAGCTTGCACAACACGCATCCTTGACTTGCCTTGCATTACACGCAATCACGACCTTCCTCGATAGCGTGTGTAATACGCAATACCGAGTTTCACTAAACAACGATATGCTATTAAAATATTATTAAAACTAGCCGTTATGAATAGTAATAACCACTTTTTAAAACTCTGTAAATCTTATTTTTCAAAATGAACTTCATTTTTGGATTCGGAGTATCGAATTTAGCCTAAGGTGAAATTTTGGTACTTTTCGGATAACTTTCATATTCTGATGAATAGTGAAAATTACTAAATTATAATTAAAAACAACTTTTTTTAATCGAAATAATTAATAGTGATAAATTATTAATTTGAGTGGTTTTAAAGTATATTTAGAATATATTTTTACAATTTAATACAATGTTGTTCATTGGATGTAATTTCACATTTAAACCAGACATAATCAAGTGTCAATCTTTTGATAGATATTGTTTCTTAAAAACACGCTATTTGTTTTAACAGCGGGATTTAATTATAAAATTAATTAATGAAAATTCTATGATATGAATTTGGTAAAATAGACTTCATTTTTGAATTCGGAATATGAAATATAGCTTAGGATGAAATTTTGGCATTGTTCTGAAAAACATCAATTTTTGATGAATAGTGAAACTACTAAGTGGTAGTTAAAAAAATTAATTTCTTCATAAATCTTAATTTTACCGCTTCTGTGAATGGAATTTCAAAAATCCGAGAGACACGGTTGATGTCAGTAAGTAAAATGTGGTTCAATGAGATGAAAATAATTTTTGGTGAATAGTAACTTTTTACTTTTTTTACCACGGTTAATAGTAAATAGGGTAACTAAGGGTAAATATGATATTACTATTACCCTAAAACATGTCCTAATTCTATTGGATAAGTGTAATTCGACCAAAAACAACCTTATGAATATAATATGACCATTTAGGTCCACTTGGATTAGATTATGACATTTAATATTATATTATTTAATGAATAGTTAAAATAGTTAAAATCAAAGTTTAATAACTAAAACATTTTTAATATGGGGTTATACATAAGATAAATTCGACTATAAATATTCATTATAAAGCTAAAAAGATTTCCTACATAATGATATTTTATTTATAATTTTTAGACTTTAAATAAATTATTTTATTTATGACACAACGATGATGCAGTAATTACCCTTTTAAGGAAATATTAACATAATTGATGTTATAAATGCTCAAATGAATGTAATTTGAGACTTTTTATGACTTAAACTAATTTTCTAGGTTACTATGATATATTAGTGTTGATTTAATCAACTTGGTTAGAACATATAATTCTGTTATGACTTTCAAAAAAATCATATATCAAATAGTGTCAAAATTGACACAAAATAGTTTTTAAATCAAATATTATATTATTAATTGTTATTTTATTCCTAAAAATCTAAGGTTCGGCCAAATGACTTAGATAAGGATATATTTATTAATAATATACAATTTGGGGTTCGTTTGGCATGTTATAGTAAGTGTATTAACCATATAGTGAAAGAAAACAAAAAGACACGGTAAAAGTTAAATTATTTAACTTAGAGTTAAATCTAATTGATAAGGTTAAAATAATAACCTAAACTTGTCTAAATCCTATTGGTTGATAGGATTTCGACCCATCCCCACTTTATATTCGAAATAAGACCCTTTGGAACCATTATAAACCGATTTTGACTTTAATATAAAATAATATTTTGAGATATTCCTAAGGTGCCCCTCTCCTCCCTTATAAAAGGACACCTCCTCCCCCTCCTCCTCACACCAATTTGAGCACTCAAGCTCGGCCAACCCCTGCCAAAATCTCTTCTCCACTTCCCTAGAAACATCCTAGAGGTTCTGGTCTTCCTCAAAGACCAATTTTAGTGCCCTAAGAGGAGGTCTCAAAGAGGCGCTTCAAAGAAGAGGTAATTACCGTTACCAATTCTTTCATCTTTATTTCTTCTTCCACTTCTTCTTCATAGGTTGTTTCATTATGAAGTAATAACATCAGTATCACTCATATACTGATATGTTATTATAAGTATGAAACAACCCTATTTCACCATCTATCCATCCTACGGAAAAAGAAATCATTGCTCGTGCGTACGTACGGACTACCGTCTCCACGACGCGATGAGATTCATTCTCCATGTTAACCATTTAAGAATGATTATAAAGTATATATAAGAAATAATAATGAAATATATGACATTATAAAGCTACTGGATTATGTATATATATATATATATATGTATTTCATATACTTACTTCCATTTCAAGACAATAAGGAATGGAAAACAGTGTTCATGCGTACGTACGGACTACCGTCTCCATGAACGGTGTTTTTCATTTTATTTATCTATCTATTATATATATATATATACTGAATATATATGATATATAAATCAAATTTTATATTCTGGAAGTAAGTAAATCATGATATAAGTAATAATAATGTCAAGAACAACAAGTCAAAACACCTACGATAAATGAAACGATTTTACCCAAAACGCTTCTTTAACATGGAATTTACAAAAGAACGGGTAATATAATGCCATAAGTGAACCATATATGATATCATAACAATGAATATGATTCTATAATAAGTCAATGACATTATTTAAATCATTATACAGGAGGTTCGGACACATACGAAGCAAATCGGACCTAAGGTAAGGGAAATATCACAATCTCATTTTTATCCGAGATTGTTTATACTTTGGTATTTACTGGGGTGTATTTTATCATCCACATCCATGTTCCATCAATATGTAATATTGTTTCCATCCACTTACACTAGTTTAAATCCAATTTTACCCTTCGGTGAGTTTTTAGTAAAAGATATGAAAGGAATCTTTTGTCGTTTTTTTACGAGGTACTTTTTGACTTTTCCGACAAAAGTACGAAGAATGTTTTTTTAACTTATACGGCATGAATGGATTTTTACGGTTTTATAAAGACTTATTTTCATGAACCTTCCTCCAAAATATTTCATGACTATTTTCAATAAAATATTTTTCTTTTAAAATTGCATGATGTTTTGTGAAAAGAAATTGATTTTGAAGAAGAAATGATATTTTCCTCAAGAATTCAATTCAAGTGTTTTATCAAAATTATTTTTCATCTAAGATAATAAAGGGTTATGTTTCTATCCATATTTTTACATTGATTTGACTATGTTGTGATGGAATTATGTTTATGAATTCCTTTATCTTATATGAATGGTTTTATGATGTCTTGTTGTTTAAGAATCCCATTTTTATTACATGGGTTATGCAATGATGTATGATTTATGATTTTTTGGCACACATAAGAATGGTATCATTATGAGATGGGTGGGACCTATATCTCCCTCCAATGCATTGGGTAATGATTTTATATCTCATGAGATAGACATGGCTGGAATGGTAGGTTATACCGGTTCAGTGAAACAGGACTGAAACGAGGGTTAATCGATTCAGAAAGGGACTTTGTCCACTAAGATAGTCTTGGAAATGAGTCTTGACTAACAAGAAATGATTCTCTATGATTATGTGTGAATGCCACAAAGTTTCATGTTTTATGTTATGATTATTGTGATTACATTTCACTGTCATGATTTACCCCATGTTATGAAATTATGATCTCTTTTGCAGGTTAAGATTTCCAAAAGTTATGTGCTTATGTATATGATGTGATTGATATTTCTTTTGTTTACCCTTACTGAGCATTTGAGCTCACCCTTTTATGTTTTCTTTTCCCCAGGATATAAAGAAAGGTTTTAGGTATAAAAAAAAAGAAGAAGATCTTTATGGGAGATGTTGAAGATCTTTCACCACGATTAGAAGATTATATTCCGAGTTTCCAAAGACACTAAACTATTACGGTCCTTGTGTGTGTGTTTTTGTTATGTACTAAGTATTCCGCAAATGTAATGTAATGTACATGTACGTCAAGATACGGGTCTCTACACATGAGGTGCATTAGTTAACCCAAACGACATAACAAAAAATTAATAATGCCCATATCTAGTATGGAAAGTTTTTTTTGGGATGTTATCCTCCTTCACCTTTAGCTGATGGTATCCAGATCTCAAGTAAATATTGGAAAAGTACTGATCTCCTTGGATATGATCAAACAAGTCATCAATGTGAGGAAAATGATACTTGTTTTTAATAGTGATGTTATTTAAATATCTATAATCAACACAAAGTCTCATGGAACCATCTTTTTTTTTAACGAACAAAACAGAAGATCCCCATGGCGAGGTGCTAGGATGAATGAATCTTTTATCAAGAAAATATTTCAACTGATTTTTTAATTCAAGAATTTATATTTGAGCCATACGATATGGGGGTTTTGAAATTGGATTAGCATTAGGAACTAAGTCAATTGTGAATTCAACTTCCCGATCAGGTATAACACTAGGTAACTAATCAGGAAAAACATCAAGGTATTCATTTACCACTGGGACGTCATTAATCTAAACAGTTCCCTTATTTTCAACAATATGTGCAAGATAACTTTAATTTCTATCTTTCAATGGTTTCTTAGTTTCCTGATATGCTATCAATTTTATGAGTTCATTCTTGTATACAAACTGAAACTCCTTTCAAAAAACAACTTCTTTATCTCTACATTCAATCTTAGCATGATAAACAGAAAACAAATTCATTCCCATAATAACATCAAACTCAACTAAAGGTAAAACAACAAGGTTTTTGGGTAAAGTATTTCTACAGAACATAATAGAAATATTCTTATAATTCCTCCTTGCTGTAATATTTCCCCCTGGTGTTTTAACAATAAGTTCCAGTCTCATTTTTTGAGGTGATATTTCCAATTTACAAGAAAATTTATCAGAGATGAAGAAATGTGTAGACCCCATATCAATTTTTTTAGTAAAATCTGAGTAAACAAACAAATTACCTGATACGACTTCATTGGATGGACCGACATCTACTGATGTAGTCGCGAAGGATATCACTACACCTTTCTACTTATAGTCTAGATTCTTTACTTTATTCGGATCTCTATTTGGGCATACATTTGCATAATGACCCATCTCACCACATTTAAAACACTTTATAGTTTTCTTACCAGGATTAGTCTTAATATTCTTTTTATTACAATCTCAGGCCATATGTCCAAACTTACCACATCAAAAAAACTTCCCTATTTTGGTAAGACATTCCCCAGGGTTCTTCTTTCCACACTTTTCAAAAATTGGAAACTAGATTTTCATACCATCGGATTTCTTTGGTTGATTCTTACCCATCACTTACCATCTGCACCTCTTATTCTCCTTATTTCCAAAATGCACATGATCATCAGAAAAATCAATCTCTACCCTCTAAGCACATCGAACAATTTTCTCGTAACATTTTAATTCATGGGAGGCCAGTGCTCTTTGATGCCTTGGATTCAGTCCTGAGTAAAAGTGGATGATTTTTTTATAAATATCCATAATAATGTTAGGATCATACCTCGCCATTCGGGTGAATTTTTCTTCATAAACAACCACTGAATCTTCCTCCTTTTTCTTTAATTAAAGTAATTTATTCTCCATCCTAATTCACACCACCTTAGGAAAATATTTTTCAAGGAAAAGACTTTTAAATTCATCCCACTCTAAGGCATAAATATCCTCTCTATCCCTAATATTCCTTACCATTAACAACCATAGATCAGATTCACCTTCAAAACGATAAATAGAAAGACACACCTTTTGATTATCTAAACAACCATTACATAAAATATATTTTCAAGGGATTTAATCCATCCTTCAGCCGCTACTGGGTCAGAAGATCCACTGAAAGCAGGAGGGTGTTATCTCATAAAATCTTACACTATTATCATGTTCCATTGTGGTACCTATGGTTTTTATCTTGCATGGATACCACCACTATTTATTGACTATGTTACCTGATCCATTACTTTCACAAACTACTCAGTTCCAATACCTACCATTCTGGGATGCAGATTCGGAAGGATGTCATTCCATCGGTGCCTCTCCTCTTCAGTTTCTCTGTTTCTTCAATGGACAACCATTCTGATCAAACATATCTTAGTCGAATAAAAATGGTAATCTTTAAATTATATATAATTTAAAATTTAACATCGAGTAAAAAAACATTTATGGAAATATATTAACATCTTCTAAACCCCTAAAGTTATCTAAACCATCCTTTGATACCAACTATAAGGACCCAACCTTATTACATTAAATAATCTTGAATTTAGTAAAGAAATCACTTCCTTTAAAATTGAGGATATTTTCAAGTTTATAACTTTAGAGAAAAGGGACATAACACATTCCTAACATTACACATTAATACATAGTGGATACCATAAAAATAGCACTCATTTCTCCCAATATATAAAAATTTTCAAATAAAACATAATTTCTTTGATAGTTATTCAAACATTTAACTTGGATTCCTTATTTGTATTACACATACTTATAAACTATGAAAATAATTTAAAAACTTGGGATGAGAAAAAAAAGCTTATTAAGGGATAAAAATAAGGAAAAAACACATTAGTCCATGAATACTTGTAACATATGAAATCATTTTCAAAAGACATACTTGTCACCCATATATACTTAATTTTTGAAACATAATATTTCCACAAGATTCAAAAAATAAATAAGAAAATAAGTATAACCATAAAGGTATCTTAGGGAATCACTTACATGATACTATAACCCTCATGACTACCTTATAATTTGTAACCCTCACGACTACCTTGCAATTTGTGTAACCATCGCAGTTACACATGGAGTAACCATACAGCTGACCTCCAACTTATATATAACCAATGCATTGGATGGAGATATAAGTCCCACCATTAATCATAAACAATTACCAAGAACCAGAACATAATCACACAACATGAATAATTTCATAAAAACATTTCTTTTGAATCTTGTAAAACAGAATTTTTAAAAGAGGATTTTAAAAGTAAAACCCCTTACAAAAATCATATAATTGAAGTGAGACTTAATAGAGTGGATAGAATATGTATATAGACTGTAAATAAACATAATTAAACATATTATAAACAAAAATCTTCACACAAACAATTTTAATACCACATAAACAATGAAGTAGAATGTTAACCTAAAGAATGGAAATTAGGTTAATAATTCCCTTACCTCAGGTTTGTCTTACTTTAAAATTGTTTAAAACTCTTGTATAATGATTAAAAGAGTGTTATTTTTATCTTAAAGAAACATATTAATCTTTATAACATCTTATATAATCATTTTATAACATCATTTAATCCTTTAATTGTTAGTATTTTGTTTCTTCCATTGTTTCAGGTGCGTTCTTTACATGATTTCCATGATCAGTTCACGATGGATGTTCTTATCGATTGGAAGTGAAACTCCAGAATTAGAATGAAATGGTAGTTACATATTTATAGAACCATAAATTATACCATTTATCATTTTTTATTCTGAAATGAGGATTATTCATAAGTTAAAACATTAATGATGTTCGTTTAGATCATTTTAGTGGTTCTTTGATAATAACAACCTCATTTTGTTTTATAAATTAAAACCATGTGTAAAAAAGGATTAAAGAACCATTTATGAGACATAATAAATATATTATAACCTGGTTAAACCATAAAAATTGTTTTATGACCATAATTGAAGGAATTAAATCAAATTGAAATCACATCATCCATGATGTCGGTAATTTGACACATCACGAACAATGTTTTTACTCCTTGAATAAGTGGGAGAAGAGAGGAAGAATGATAATGAATTTTACATGAACATGAAAACATCCAAAATATAGAATATTTATGGATCTTTAATGCCTCTTGGATAAGAGTAGGGGAATAAACCATAATAAAAGAAAAGGAAAGGAAAGGAAAGCACATGAAAAAGGAAGAGGATTTCTTACCTCTTGATCTCTTCTCCTTGAAATCCCTCTTAAGGCCTTTGATTTTGGACTTTGGGTGAGACCAATAGGTATTGGATGTGGGGAAGGATATTGGGGAGGAATTTTTTTAGAAATTAGACAATGCTCAAGGCTTGAGAGGTGTGGGAGAAAGAGGGAGAAATGAGTGGTATTTATAGTGGAGGAGGGGAGATATTTCACATTATTTTAATTATCATTTTAATATTTTTCCTCAAGACAAGAAATAGTGAGTCTTAAATGAATAAAAAAATTAATAATGGCATGTTATTTTGATATAATGGGATTACATCAACACCATATCATCATGATGCAGAAATTCATTTATTTGTCAAATACCAAAAATTCATTATTCACCAAAAAATCAAGTATTTTAGAAAATTACCAAAAATTAACCCCAACCATTTTTCAATGTGTATAATACAAAAATGAACTCCATTTTATCAAAATAATTTTATAAATATGAGAACAATTTAAATAAAATAATACTTTTTTCGGAAAATAACAATTTTAAAGCATTTATTTACTTATTCAAAGATATGGGTGTACCATACTTTCAATTAAATCTTATATATAAACTTTCATAGGTGAGGTTACTATTCATAAGGGTATGTTACTATTCATAAGGGTAACATTTCTATCCATAAGGGTATATTACTATTCATTAGGGTCAAGTTGCTACTTAGAAGGGTACATTACTATTCATAATGGTAAATTACTATTCATAAGGGTATGTTACTATTCATAAGGGTATGTTAATATTCATAAGGGTATGTTACTATTCAAAAAAATTAAGTTGGCCTTATAAGATTCTAAATAACTTACTGATCAAAATTTTAGATGACTATTTTTAAAAATTCAAAACATAGAAGTAGTAAAATTATGTTTAAAGGCTAGTTATAAATATCTACTTAAAACAAAGTTTCATGAATTTAATTTATTTTTTTAAAACCTTGGGGTGTTACACTACCTCAGACATTGGCCACTGACCCTAGTGTAAGGTCCCAATGTCTCTACCATGAGCTTCGTGTGAAGCTGAGGATCGACTACCCTCACTAGGTACCGATCCTGAACTGATATCTGAAGCCTATGTGTATCCCTGAACCTGATCAGTGGCTGAATGAGAAGGCTTCTTGGAGAACCTATCAAGATTACCAACCTTTCCACATGCCTAACACTCCTTTGGAGGATTCTCAAATTGAGTCCAGACATGTCCCGACTACCCACATTAGAATAAAACTATATAAGATCCACCATAAGGTGGTCTACTTGAGTCCTTAGCCTAACCACCCTATTGGAACTCGTCCTGACCTCACTTACTACCATCTGAACCATCACCACTAAAATCCCCTAAAGCTGCTATATGGATCGAGTATGATCTATCCATCAGGTTTACCTTGGCTACGAGTGCCTGGTTCGCTGCCTCAGAGAATGAGGTCAATCTAAATATGTTTACTTACAACAAAATGACATTCCACAAACCATCCAAGAAGCACCTCACTCTGGAGGTGTCATCACTGACCATACCAGGTGTAAAGAGAGACAACTTAGTGAATGTCGTTTCATAGTCCCTGACAAAAATATCACCCTACTGAAGGCTTAAGAACTCCAGATCCCTTTCAGCCCTCAATGTCTCTGGGAAAAAGTGCTCAAAGAATATGGCCTTGAAATCCTTCCAGGACAAACCCTCACATCTTCTAGCCTAAACCTGCATGTCTCACTAGTGCTTTTCTATCCCTCTAAGCATGTACATCTCTAGATTGACCCTCCACTCTAGAGGTATCTCAAGCTGATCGAAGATCATATTCATACTCGTAATCCAATTCTCAGCTTCTTGTGGTCCACCCTCACCCTAAAAAAGTGGTGGGTGCTACGACTGGAAATCTCATGTAAGGTAATACATCGAGAAATTTTCTCATTGAGAACCCCGATAGATCCCCTATAATACACATACCCGACTCGACTGAAGCTTCTCATCAAGACAGAGTCCAAATTCTATCAATTTTGGCAGCTTCCCTACCTGCCTTAGATCTTGAACCTGGGCCTGTACCTATGGCTCATGCTCTGCGTGACCCTAAAGGGTCTGATCCTACTCATTCTATGATGGAACCCTATCCTCGCCTTCTTAATGCTCCATCCGAGCTGTCAAGGTGGAAACCCACTTAATACCATCAAATAGTCAGATAAATCACACACACACACATATATAAATATGTAGATAGGGAAAATAGTAAAAAGGAAGAATCAACTCACTACCCTTACTCTCCCCTACCGCAACCATGCCCCTTAGCATCTCGGCCTCATGGACTCCTTACCCACCCTCAACAGAGCCAAGTATCAATAGTACCTTGGTCCTTAACCATCCTGACAACCATCACTACGTCAAAACGACGACCTAATCACCCAATCCTAGTGATCAAAATCACCTCAACCATAGTACTTTCCTGCTCCTATAAGAGACATGCCCAATTCACATAGCACATAAAATTTCATATATATAAATCATGGAATATCACATTTCATATATCCAAATAAATTCTCATATATCATGGAATTTGATATTTAACACATGGTATAAACACTTTACAAAGAATACATGCATTTATACAATTAAAATACCCTAAAATGTTCCTATCAAAAGCCAAACAAGAAAGAAAAACTCACCTTGCCTCATTGGGATAAGGTCTAAAGTCTCATTCCTTATTATACCAGGACAAGGTCACATGTCATAACAATATACATCACATTTCAAATAATCCACCCTGGGTGGAAATCATATGAACTGTAAAATGAGAGAAAAAAAATTGTATTTCCCACCCAAGGTAACTTGGTTTGTCCCTCATACCTGGGGTTGCAGGCACCCAAGAATAGGTTACAAACCCAGTTATGAAATCACCTAATATCTAGTCTACCATATCCAAAATATTAAGACTAGTAGAAAGTAAAAAAAAAGAAAAAATAGTCTCTATCTCATTAGTAGTCAGTCAAGAGTTGCTACTAAATACCATTCAAGAACTACTCTGATACGATTTGTAGCATCCCTGACCTGATTAGCCACTCGAACAATACTAACAGGATGGGTTCCACTAGACTTAGGCATGCATCCCCATATGCCAAAGGATTTCAACTACCAGTGAGGGTGTAATTTAAAAATTTGGGGAGACTATACCCTCTGGGGATAGATAATAACACTGGTCTGAGTAATAATGTATAATATTCAGTGGAAATAAATGACTTAGAAGACTCAAACTAGACCCTCTATTGGTGGAAGCATAGTCAATAACAATAAATAATAGAAGAAATAAATACAGAATCGATGGAAATTAAAAAGATAAGAATTCCACTTGTAACCACTACTAAAACAACCAAGCATGTATAAAAATACTGGTCGTACATATCAATATAAAGAAATGGTTTCCCAAAGGTCAACCATAGTACAATACATATTTATACAAAACAACATGTTGTTATAGGAATAAGAACTAAACAAAAATAAAACTCCATCTAGGAATGACCTCAAGGTCTATGCCAATTTCCATGCCAAATGACTACTAAGATCTAGCTTATGAGGCTGATCCTTTACCTGTACATAAATTCATAAAGTCTACATGCATCCCAAAGGACCCATGCAGGATGTGAGATGAATCTCAACAGGATACCACCCAATGGTTCATTCCAAGAATATGTGTTGAAGTAAGTGTAATACAATAAATAATTAAGAAGCATGATGCAATAAATAAACAAGGTTTACCTAGTGATTAACAACCACCATGAAACCATCACCTACCTCGGCCAACACCAGAATCTCAAAAGTAAAGAGGGTCCTTGGCCCATGGCCCAAGGTACCCCTTAATGTCATATAGTCCAGGTGTACCCTCAAGTTCCACCTCAATTCATGTAACCCGACACCACGTGACTCCTAACACCTCATATATCAATAAGTTTAGACATCCCAAAGGCACACCCAAACAATAGTAACCTAGTCCCATGAACCCCTGCTCAAAAGAAAACGTCATCCCAAGTCCTAAAAACCAGGGGAACAATGATATTTTCCTCAAATAAATGTCATCGTCATCTCATAGCATGATATATGGAGGCACAACGATACCTACCCTCAAATAACAAATCCAGGCCCACAACCCCAATAATAGCAAGCCTTATCCCCCAACCGATAGCCTCATCACTATCAACCGAAGGATCCTCACCTTACATGTGTATTTCTACAACAACCACCCTCAAAACATTTCCTAATTTTCACTACCGAGGGCCTCTACCCACATGAGTGGTCAAAACCACCTCATCAACAGAGTCATCCTATGTGCACATAACTCAATTAAGCACTTTGGCCATCATAGGTGAGCGGAATTCACCAAATAAATCCACATCAACACTGACACCTCATACCTCTATGACCATGTTACTCAAATATTATGGCCTTTTCATCCCAATATCATGGGACATGCCTAACTTGACGGCCTCACCACCTCAATCTGACGTACTCGATGCCCAATCCTATGGTCAATACCACTCAAGAAAATACTGGCCAAGCCCAACCAGTGATCAACATCACTCAATCCTGATGAACATTCCATCCCAGCCTTGGTTCGATCCTGTCATGACCCCATGGGACTCAACATTATATCACAAGTAATTATATATAAATAATTCATTTTAAAAAATAAGCAATTCAATGAAATTTAATTACACATAAAAAACCAATATAAAACTAACTTTAACCAAAGAAATTCAATTTAAAAACATCGAATTGCATAACCAACAAACATAAAAATTCAATTTAGAGGACTTGAAAGCCTTAGTTCGGATTAACCAAACCAATTCAATTAAAAAAATTAAATTAAAAAGGGTGTGGAACCCCCAGCCAAACCATCCCAAGGAGAAAAAAACTCTAACCCAACCTTTATCAAGTGAAAAAGGTATTGGGAATTCTCAATGAAATCCCATGGGTCATAAAATCAAATTGATATGCAATAATAGTTCTCACTCAAAATACCCAAAAACATGATAAAATACGCACCACCCAAATGTCTATGAAAAAAATATATATGCACCACCTACCTTGGACTCATAGACATAGACACATCCGATATCAAGCTTCAAATAGAATTGGATTGGCATAGATCTGAGTTGCCGTCATATGCCCTAAAAATGGGAAAAAATGAATCAAACAGATTTAGTGTTCTATGAGGTGAAAAAAAATAATAAGAGAAGGATGGGTGAGGTTAACCTTACCGAGACACATCTGGAACACTTGAAGGACCTAAAATTGGATCATCGACTGAGATATGGGATCAATCCAAGAGGAGTAAGAAAAGAGAGAGAGAACCCTCTATGCAGTGCATGACCAAGGGAGAAGAAAATGGGAAGAAGTAAAATAAATAAGAAAAAATAAAAACTAAAAAAAACACCGTGTATAGGACACATGATTTTACAAACCATGAAGTAGCCATTTCCCCACATCCCAGGCTCACACGGTTATCCTGTACGATTTTCTAAACTGTGAACAAATTGTGTAGTAACACTTTGTCAAAAATTACAGAGGCGGCTGCATGGTCGTGTGCCTCCCATGCATGATTTACCCAAACTGTGCGACAGTTCAAAATGAACCGCATAGTTACCTGTAAGGGGCCTCACAGTTTACCCTAAACCGTTCAATTTTATCCCGCAACCCAAAATAGGCCATTTTTACTCCAATTCTTATATAACCCACTTTGAAACACCCAAGGCACTCTCCAAGCCTCTAGAAAAACAAAAAAACATGATATAAAGACAACAGAACTTTAAAAATTGAGTTCTTCTCATCGAATTAGAAAATGGCATAGCCACTATTTGAAAAGTTCAAAAAGGGAGTGATGTTAAACCCATTACAAAAACCTGATACATTACACATATTTCATTCTTTCTATCTGCTAAATTGTGAAAATAACGTTCATGCATACGTACAACCTAACGTCTCCATGAAAGGTGTAATTCATTTTTCTATCTTTATATTTATGGATGACTATAAATATAAATATATTTAATATTTATGATATTTATACCATATATAGTATTCTATATGTGATGAAACCATGATAAAATCATAAGTACCAGAACTACCAAATCAAAACATACATGAAAAATGAAGCAGTTACCGCCTGAAATAGATATTTGAACATTGAATTGATAATTAAATGGTAATAAAATATTATAAGTAAATAATATAAGGTATGATATATATGAGTATGGTTATGGAATATATTTATAATAATATATATTTATTATATAGGATTTGAAAACATGTACGAAGGAAATCGAACTTAATGTAAGGGTTTCTCATCTCACTTTTACTTCTGTGAGGCATATACCATATTCACCACTTATTTCTTTTATGTGGTTTATATAATTCCCATTTGATATATTATATCAATAATATATTTTTATTCATGTTATTTAAAGTTTCATTTGAATTTATATATTTCATGGGTCTTATGATTCAAAATGCACCCAAGTGGTAAGGGTTAATTTCACAATCTCATCATTAGTTAGGATTATTTATTTGTAAGTCTTAGAAGAGGCATATTTCTATTCCATGTCAATTTTTTATAAAAATGTTTTC
Source organism: Viscum album (assembly GCA_963277665.1). Taxonomy (NCBI): domain Eukaryota; kingdom Viridiplantae; phylum Streptophyta; class Magnoliopsida; order Santalales; family Viscaceae; genus Viscum; species Viscum album. The sequence continues at coordinate 1,287,343,853 of OY728137.1, forward strand.
AATTTCTTTTAATATTCTTCAATTATTTTTTTTAATTTATTTTTACCCTTTTTTTAACTTTTTACAATTTTTTTAAAAGGAATATTCCTATCATTTTCCAAACAAGGTACTTTTTAAAAATTCTTAAAAAGTGTAAAAGGAATGTTTTTTGAACTTAAACTACATGAATAAAATTTACCTCCATCGTGAAACATAAATTATTTGAATATTACTTTATAATTCTACAGGGTTATTTTCAAAGAAAATGATTTCTTTATTACATGTGTAGTGTTTAGATTTTAAAAAATATTTTCAAATAAAAAAGGTATTTTCCTCAAGAAATATTCCACTAATATCTCTAAACTATTTTCATCTATGTAAACACCATTTTTTGAATATTATGTTGAGGATTTAATCTAAGGATACCATTCATAATATTTATTTAGACGTTTTATGATCTGTTTGACTGGAGAAAGTATTTATATTCTGTATGACTAGTTCTTACAATACAAATTATTGTTGATTTTGTTAAGGAATGTTTATTTAGTTGTATTATTTATTCATGTTAGGAATTAATTGGACTTATTAAGTGGTTTATGGGGCCTTAAATATCTACTTGATGAAGCAGTAGGTTTCATGAGAGAAACTATCTTGGGTTTTGGCTAAGACCTTACCCCTGTAAAGATCTAAACTCCAGTAGCCTAGACTTAGTGGTTACTTTATTACATTGACACTAGATACAAAGAATCACATTTTGAAGGACTAAATAGTTTATTAGTCTTGGTAAAATATATAAATACTTTAATTTAACATTAAAATTGAAAACATAAAATAAAACATAGTATTTTATTCGAGTACATAATTATTCCCTTGTTTATATCCCATAAATAAATCATAATACACTTTCTAGCATCCTTGAGAAAGGAAAAATAAGAAAGGGGTGAAATCTAATGCTTATTAAGGGTATGAATACAGTGGAAGATATCATGAATAAATAATTAATAATCAATAACAAGTTAAATAACTAAAAAAACATTCTATTTGATTAATAACTTAAACATGAAGAATAATATGGCAAAAATTAATGATGATCAAATAATTCCATATAAATAATCACATGAGCTTGAAATATATCCATATATATTATAACTAATCGAATAATCACATGTAAATTAATAACTATTTTCATAATTATGGAATGCATAATGATGGACATCTTAAACATACCGTAGAGGCCTTGGTCGAGACATTTAAAAATATTGTTAAGGCCTTATGCCATGACATCTGAATAAATGGGTAATGCCTCAGCCAAAACCTAAGCTATTCAATATAATGAGACTTACTGATGCATTGAGGTTCTATAGTGGTACCCATATATAAATTAATAAGTCCAATTCATTCCTTATATGAATAAATAATACAACTGAATCAACATGCCTTAACAAAATCAATAACTGTCTATATTGAAAGAACTAATCATGTAGAATATCAGTACTTTCCCCAGTCAAACTAATCATAAAACCTCCAAATAAATATGATTAATGGTATCATTATATTACATAATAAGTACAATATTCAATAAATTATGATTATATAGATGAAAATACTTTTTAATATATTATTTGAATATTTATTGAGGAAATACCCTTTTTTACTTTGAAAATAATTATTAAAATCTAAAAACTATGCATGTAATAAAGAAATCATTTTCTTTGAAAATAACCCTATCAAATTTTAAAGAAAGATTAAAATAATTTATGTATAATGATTGAATTTTTTTTCATGCCTTTTAAGTTCAAAAAAAACATTTCTTTCACACTTTTTTAAGAAAAGTTAAAAAGTACATTGTTTAGAAAATGATAGGAATATTTCTTTTAAAATATTTTTGTAAAAATTTAAAAAGTGGTAAAATGTATTTAAAAAATAATTAGAGAATAGTAAAAAAAAATTCAATTTTTTTAGAAAATATGGACATATAATAGAAATATTCCTCAGTTGAGACTTAAAAATAAACAATCTCAAATAATGATGAGATTGTGAAATAAACCCTTACAACTCTAGTATCTTTTGAATCATAAGCCCCATGAAATAAATAACATAAAATGAAACTTTAAATACCATGAAGAAAAATATATTCATGATATAATATATCAAAGGATAATTATATACACCACACAAAATAAATAAGTGGTGAATATGACATATGTCTCATAGAAGTAAAAGTGAGACGAGAAACCCTTAAATCATGCTTGATTTACTTTGTACATGTTTGAACCTCCTATATAATAGATATAGATTTATTATAAATGTATTATAGAACCATAATCATATAAATCATACCATATATGATTTACTTATAATATTTTATTACCCATTTATTATCAATTCACTGTTAAAATCACTGTTTTAGGTGGTAACTGCTTCATTTTTCATGTATGTTTTGATTCTGTAGTTTTGATGCTTGTGATTTTATCATGGTTACATTATATAAAAAATATTATTTATATTATAAATTTAATATATATTAAAAATATATATATATTTATATTCATCCATAAATATATAGATAGAAAAATGAATTACACCGTTCATGGAGACGGTAGGCTGTATTTACGTATGAACGTTGTTTTCACTTTTTAAAAAATAGAAAGAAAGAAATATAAATAATAATTAATCTTTAAAAAAAAATAGTTATTTCATAAATATAATATATACTCATTATCTCAATATTTATAACCATCCAAGTAAAGTGATGATGAAAAACAAATTACATTGCTACATGGAGGCAATAAGCTATACGTATGCACGAGTGATGTTTTCACATTTTATAGGATGAAAAAGAGATAAAATATGGTTGTAACATAATAATAATATATAATTATATCTATGATACTGGAGTTATTATTTTAGGATGAGTAAAACACATAAATATGAAGTAGAATAAGAAATAAACTTGAAGGTAAGGACGATTGCCTCTTCTTCGATGGACTCCCTTTATATCTATTCTTAAGGGACCTAGGGTTGCTATTTTGGATGGAAGAACCTCAAGAACTCATATAAATATGTTAATAAGAGTAATTTATATGGTCTTTTTAGATATATATATGGATCAATGTGATGTAAATAAGTAAGGGAGGATGTTCCCTTTTATAATTGAGGTGAGAGGCATTTTTTGAATTTCTTAAAATATTAAATTAATATAAATTAATATTTAATTAAAAATGGATCCAAAATGAATATAGGATGAGGATGTGTTGAAATAATATCATAAAATAAAAATTAGATAAGTTTTTACTGTATTTTTATCCTAATATTTTGGTTTTAACCCCTCGTTAATCCTTTTTAAACTTATCATGCCAATAAGATTTTTTTACTCTTTAAGGCTCAATATAATTACTATAAATGGAAAAAAGGCACATAAATAGATCATGGTTGATATTATAAAACATATAATAACCACTTGGATGAATCTATTATTTTTAGTAATTTTATATCATTTAATAAAATATTATTTATTATAAAATATCAATAATGTCAAATTTTAAAACTATTCATTATTTTGACTTTAATAATATTAATAAAACACTTAGAATTTGAAAAAAATATTTTATTATATCACTAATATGTCATGTTAATCTATAAAATTCTCATATCACATAATCTATCTCAAATTGTATTACTTTTATTTTTTTAAATATCATTTTTTTATTTTTCCATTAATTGAATAATTATTGCATCAACATTGTGTAAAAATTTAATGTAATTATTTCTTCACAAAAAATTAAAAATAAATTACCATGATAAAGATAAATATTTTACCTTTAAAAATATTATTTATAGTCAAACATATCCTCTAGATTTACCCATATTAAAAATATTATAGTTATTAAAAACAAAAATGTGACATGTTTGACTTTACTTGAAATAAAATAATATAAAGGTCATAATCTCGTCAAAATGGCCAGAAAATTACTTATAAAATAATATTGGATAATTATGGAAAAATGGACTCACAAAATAATATTAATTTAAGTTTTAGAGTCATTTTCTCATCCTTATCATTTTATCTTTAACTTTAATTACCCGATTTACCCTTTACTGTGATAACAAAAATTACTAAGGTTACTATTCATATTGACAAAAAATAAAAGGGAACTATTTAATAAAGTTGGAAATCCTAAATAAAAATATGGAATAAATTTTTCAAAATTTGAAACACATAAGTGGTATAATTTAATTTGAAATTAAATAAAAAAACACAATGAAAAACATTTTTTTCAGAAAAACACCCTTTTTAAGTATAAAAATATTTTTATACCAAATTCATCCATGAAATTGATTCAAATGAAATAAATTTAATTATTAATACTATAATATAACTAATTTTACTTTTAAACCATTTTAAAATAAAATGGAACTTCACAAATGGTTGAAACAAAAATACAGTTTTCAATAAAAATCGGTATTTTTCACTATTCATTGGACCATAAATATTTTCAAAAAAATTTGAAAAATCTTCCCTAAGATAATTTTGATAAAATTATTTTAAAAATTATACTAATTTTATAAAATAAAATTTATATATATTACAGAATTTAATTATAATATTTTCTCATTAAAAAATATTTGTGTAGAAAACGTATTTGAAAAGTATGAAATAAATTTACTAAAAATTAAGTACCTAATTCATAATAATTAATAAATTATTTTTTAATTTGTAGGTAATTTATATATATATATTTCATTATTGAGTTAATAGTATTTATAACCTCTAATTTAATGGATAGTTTATAATAATCATATTTAAATAATATTTCGTGGTTCCTTGAAGATCAGTGTTGCGTGTTGTATACTCTATCAAACATAGTGTTATTTTAAAATATTTAGGTGTTAAAATATACAACTTTAATAAATTATTTCATCACAATTTTAACTTTTGATCGGTAATAAAGAGTTTGACATTTGAAAATACCTTTGTGGAAAACCTTCATCATAAAAAGGGTTAATAAAACTTTCTCTTAAAAGTGGGAAATAGATGTATGAAGGTCACCAAAAAACTAGGTTTATTAATAGAATAAAATTAGTGGGAAGTAAAATATAGACATATAAGATAAAACTAGCACCCATGTATTAATATAGAGTGATAGATAACATGGAAATGTGAAAGTTAACCATCACAAAACCGGAGTTGTGGTCTTTATAGTTGGTATCAGAGGATGTTTAATAGAAACTTTAGAAATTATATTTAGAAAAAAATAGATTAAGAAACTTAAACATAAAATATAATTTGAGAATATTCCAAAAGAAACCAAGAATCTTAACTTATAGATTAGTTATACTTAAAATTTTCATTTATGTTAAGTGTTTTACTAGTTTCAAAATTATACATTACAATTCATAATCTAATCTAGTATATGCCAATGTTTTGATATGGAACCTAATGAAAGGAATTTATAATGTATAAATTCACATAATAATTGCAGAGTTTTCCCTCCTATGAAAGATAATAAAGCTGGAGTTGGAGATGGAGTTGGAGATGAAAAAATTATAACTATATTGGGACTACTAACCAAGGTTATGAGAAATAACCTTTCCCGTATGGAACAACCTTCTATTCCACAACATGGTGTAATAATTTAAGACTGTTTCAAGCATAAAAAACCTCCATTATTTAATATAACTAAAAATATATTTGTATATGAGCAATGGATAAGTTCCTTAGAGAAAATATTTCTCGATTTGGGAAATAATGAAAGGGAGAAGGTTATCATGACAATTTATCATCTATCAGGGGATACAGATCAATAGTGGTAATTGATTCAAAACACTAAGGATACAAAATAAATAACAAGTATGGAATAGAAATATTTTAAGTAACTTTTCTTTGAAAAATATTTTCCTTTAGAACAATGAGCATATATGGAGATACAATTCTTGAGTTTAAGGCAAAAGGAATAGGAAAGTGTTGTTAAGTATGAAGCTGACTTTACATGGTTATCTAGGCATGATACAGACTGTGTACGTATTATAAAGATTAATATTGACTATTTATTTGAAGGTATTAAACCAATCCTTCAAAGTTCACCAGTCTCCCAAAAATTCTCATCATATAAGGATATAGTATCTTATGCTATCAAGATAGAGAAAAATTCTCCAAGTCTTGTGATTCTAAAGGAAATAAATAGAAGAAGAGGATGGAAGAGAAAAAAATGGATAATGGGAAGAAAATAAAGAAGTATTTTCCCACATGTGATAATTGTGGAAAGAAAAAACCTGATACTTTATTGAAAGGAATAAGATTTTGATACAAGTTTGGAGAGAAAGGACACCAAAATTGTGATTTTATGTGAAATAAAGAAGCTTCCAATGTGAAATACTTCAACTGTAAGGAGATAAGTAACCATGAAAATATTTCCCCAAGATACAAGGTAATATAGCTTAAAAGAATCAAAGGAATCAAGGTCAATATTATGCTATTACTACAGTCTAAGTGGAATGATTTAAGTTCTTGTGTATTTTGATTCAAGAATTATGTTTTATAAGTATTTTTATCAAATATATTTTTGTTATAAGAATAAAAAAACATGTAATATTTCATTATATTTTTTTAAGGATTTGAAATATGTTTAATAGTACCAATAACCAAGAAAAGTGACTAGTCGTAAGGTGATATTTTTGGAGAATGTATGAATAAGATAACCCTTAATATGTTCCCAACGTTAAAGAAGTAAATGGGATAGTATTTGTGACCTTAAAAATGGTTAGTGATTTTGATTAAAAAGTAATTCATGATGGAGTTTACTGCATTTTTCAATTTTCAATAATATGATAATTTATTTAAAAAATAAGGATGGAGTTAATTTTTAGAATCATGCATGTTTTATTAAGGTTTTATTGCGATTCAAGTTATTACTATGTTTTGGGAGAATATTTGATAAAGTTATTTATACGTAACATTAAGAGTTACTTTATGGGGTATCAATTATAAGTTTATTTTGGAAATTTAGTGACCTTATTCCTATATTATTGGATTTTTTAATTTGTCCAGACACATTTTAAAGGACCCTTAAGGTTAACTACTTATGGAATGGATTGAGTTGAACTTTGGATATTATTGTTTGATGTTAAAGTATGATTTATCATATTAGATAAAATGTGCTAACTATTTTGTTTTTAGTAAATGTTAAAGGTATGAAGGAATTATTTATTGATATTATAATTCATTAAAATATTATTTTATCACTTATGGCATAAAAAAATTCATCTCAAATATCCATTTCATGCTGTTAGAGATGAAGTGGAAATTGATCAAAGTACAACCAAAGGATGAGATTGTGATTATGACATAGAAATAAATAAACTAATTTTATTTTCTTGATTACTCTATATGAATAGTAAAATAATCCCTCAACTTTAGGAAAAATTAATTTAAAATAAAAAATTCTATCTGTTTACTTTTCTTACTTAGAAATCAATGGTCTTTTTACTCATCATAGATTTACAATTTTGTGATGGTTAAATTTCTCATGACCTTGTTCTCTGTCATTCTCTATTAATACTTGGGCCTTAGTTTTCTCTTCCATGTAAATATATTTTCACTTTTCACTAATTTTCTCATATTCAGAAACCTAATTTTGTGGTGACCTTCATACTTCCCTTTCCTTATTTTAATAGGAAGTTTTATTAAACCTTTTATGATATGGGTTTTACACAAAGGTATTTTCAAATGTAAAACCTATGATTATTGATCACAAGTTCAAATTTTGTGGATGAAATTTATTTAGTGGGGGGGGGCATGTAACACCTTGGGATTTTAAAAGAACACTATGTTCAATAGTGTATACAACACGCAACACCGTGCTTCAAATAACCACCAAATATTATTTAAGTATGACCTTTATAACCTAACTATTTAATTAGAAGGTATGAATAGTATTAATTAAATCCTGAAATATATATATTAAGGACCTAATTAGTACAAATTCATTTATTAATTCTAATAAAATAAGTACTTAATTTTTAGTAAAGTTATTTTATGCTTTAGAAATATGTTTTCTTCAAAAATGTTTTTATTGAGAAAATATTATAATTAAATTATGGAATATATATAGATTTTATTTTATAAACTTAATATCATTTTTTAAATAATTATATAAAAATTATCTTAGGGTAAAAATTTTATATTTTTTTGAAAAGATTTTTTTTCCAGCGAATAGTGAAAAATACCATTTTTTATTGAAAACTGTATTTTTATTTCAACCATTTGAAAAGTTTAATTTTATTTTAAAATGGGTTCAAAGATAAATTAGTTATATTATATTATTAATAATCCAATTAAGTTTATTTTAATCAATTTCATGGTTGAATTTGGTATAAAAAATTTTTTATACTTAAAAAGGATATTTTTCTGAAAAATTGTTTTTCATTACGTTTTGCCAGTTTAATTTTAAATTAAATTCTACCAATTATGTGTCTTAAATTTTGAAAAATGGATTTAATATTTAGATTCATGAGGTATAAATTTAGTAAATATATCCCTTTTATTTTTGGTAAATAAGAATAATAACCTTAATGATTTTTTGTTACCAGAGTAAAGGGTAAATCGGGTAATTAAAGTTAAAAATAAAATGACAAGGACTTGAAAATGACCCTAAAACTTTCCTTAATATTATTATATGAGTAAATTTTATCCATAATAATCCAATATTTTGTTATATTGATTTTTGGGACATTTGTATGAGATTATGACCTTTATGGTATTTTATTCCAAGAAAAGTCAAACATGTCACACTCTTGTTTTTAATAATTATAATATTTTTAATATGGGTTTATCCAAAGTGTATGTTCAATTATAAATAATATTTTGAAATATAAAAGATTTATATTAATAATTTAAATTTATTTTTTAATTTTTAGTGAATAAATATTTATCTTAACTACTTACACAATGCTGATAGAGTAATTATTAAATTAATGGAAAAATCAAATAAATGATTTTTAAAATATTTGAAGTAATATAATTTGAGATAAATAATGATATCCATGCACTTTATATAATAAAATTACATGTTAGGTATATAATAAAATATTTTATTGGAATTCTAAGTGTTTTCATGATATTATTAAAGTCAAAGTAACGAATAGTTCTAAAAATTAATATTATTAATATTTTATAATAAATAGTATTTTATTAAATGATATAAAATTCCTAAAAATATTAGATTTGGAAAAGTGATTAGGATATCGTTGATAATATAAACCATGGCTCATTAATGAATTAGATTGACACTGAAAGAGTAAAAAACCTTGTTGATACGGTTAGTTTAAAAAGGGTTAATGAAGGGTTAAAACCAAAATATAAGGTTACAAACATAATTAAAACTTGTATAATTTTTATTATATTAGAGGATTTGACCCATCCTCATATTATCTTGGAAATAAATATGTTATGATCCATTTTAAATTAAATATTAATTTATATTAATTTAATATTTTAAGAAATTAATATTTTATGAAATTCCAAAAGTGCCCCTCACCTCAATTATAAAAGGGAACATCCTCCATTACCTATTTAAACCAAATTGATCCATATAACTAAACCAATCCATGATGATTAATCTTATTAAAATCTTTATCCAAGTTCTTGAGATTCTGTCCCTTCCAAAATAGTAAACCTAGGTCCCTTAAGATGATATCTAAAGGGAGTCCACTAAAAAAGAGGTAATCGCCTTTACCAAATATTTCAAGTTTATTTCTCATTATACTTCCTATTCATGTATTGTAAAAATTCTAAAATAATAACTATAATATAATAACTATACTGAGATGTTATTATGATTATGTTACAACCATATTCCATCCCTTTTCCATTCTAAAAAAGTGAACACATCGCTCGTGCATACATACAACTTACTGTCTCCACATAGCAGTGTAATTTATTTTTCATCACCACTTTACTTGGATTGTTATAAATATATAAATAATGAGAATATATTATATTTATTATATAAATATTATTTTTAAAAGATTAATAATCATTCATCTTTATTTATTTTCCATCCTTCAAAAAGTGAAAATAGCATTCATGCATATGTACTGCCTACCATTTCTATGAACAGTGTAATTTATTTTCCTATCTCTATATTTATGGATGAATATAAATAAATAAATATATATATAAAACATATCATATTTCTACCATAAATAACATTCTTTATATTATGGAACCATGATAAAATCATAAGGATCAAAACTACCGAATCAAAACATATTTGAAAAATGAATCCGTTACCACCCAAAACAGCGATTTTAACAACAAATTGATAATAAAAGGGTGATAAAATATTATAAGTAAATAATATATTGTATTAAATATATTATTATTTTTATTTATGTAAAAAGGAAATCAAACCTCATGTAAGGTGTAACATCCAAGATTTTTATGAGAAATGTTTTGTTGTTATATACATCATCAAAGGAATCTTTCACTACTCGCAACACTATCTTGGCTTTCTTTACACACAATCGCGACCTTCCTCGATAGCTTGCGTCGTACGCAATACCGAGTTTCACTTAACAATGATATACTATTAAAATATTATTAAAACTAGCTGTTATGAATAGTAATACCCACTTTTTGAAATTTTGTAAATTTTATCTTTCAAAATAGACTTTATTTTTGGATTCTGAATATCGAAATTAGCCTAGGGTGAAATTTTGGTATTTTTCTGAAAACTTTCAATTTTTGATGAATAGTGAAAACACTGGGTTACTATTTAAAAACCGAATTTTTATTTAAATAATTATTTATTTTATTTAAATTTATTTTAGGTTAAAATTGATACATAATACCTATATAAGTTAAAAGTAATTTATTGGAGTCATTTTATAATAATTCTAGATATATAAAAATTTTATTGAACTTTTCACCGTCTTTTATCCACCTCCTAGGAGAATTTGCAAATTTACATAAAACTTAATTTTACCACTTATGTGAGTGGAATTTCTAAAATCCTAGATACACGGTTAATATCAAGGACTAAAATGTGGTTCAATGAGATGAAAATATTTTTTGGGGAATAGTAACTTTTTACTTTTTTTACCAAGGTTAAAAGTAAATAGGGTAATTAAGGGTAAAAATGATATTATTATTACCCTAAAACATGTCCAAATTCTATTTGATAAGTTTAATTCGACCAAAAAAAACCTTAGGAATAAAATATGACCATTTAGGTCCACTTGGATTAGATTAGGACATTTATTATTAATTTATTTAAAGAAGGGTTAAAATAGTTAAAATCAATGTTTAATAACTAAATAATTTTTAATATAGGGTTATACATAAGATAAATTAGACTATAAATACTCATTATAAAGATAAAAATATTTCCTACATAAAAATATTTTATTTATAATTTTTAGACATTAAATAATTTAATTTATTTATGACACAATGATGATGCAATAATTATCTTATTAATGAAATATTGATATAATTGATGTTATAAATACTCAAATAAATGTAATTTGAGACTTTTTATGAATTAAAATAATTTTATAGGTTAATATGACATGTTATTATTGATTTAATTAACTTTTTTAGAACTAATCATTCTGTTATAATTTTCAAAAAAATCAATTACCAAATAGTGTCAAAATTGACATAAAATAGTTTTTAAAACAAATATTATATTATTAATTGTTATTTTATTCATAAAAATATAAGGTTCATCCAAATTACTTAGATAAGGTTATATATATTAATAATAAACAACTTGGGTTTCGTTTTGATTGTTATAGTAAGTTTATTAACCTTATAGTTTAAGAAAACAAGAAGACACGGTAAAAGTAAAAATATTTAACTTAAAGATAAATCTAAATGATAAGGTTAAAATAGAAACCTAAACTTGTATAAATTCTTTTTGATGATAGGATTTAGACCCATACCTACCTTATCTTCTAAATAAATCAATTTTGAGCTATTAAAAACCGAATATGACTTTATAATAAAATAATATTTTTAGTTTTTCCAAAGGTGCCCCTCTCCTCCCTTATAAAAGGAAACCTCATCCCTCTCCTCCTCACACCATTTGAGCCTTAAAGATCGGCCAAAACCAGAAAATTTATCTTCTCCACTTCTCTAGAAACATCCTAGAGGTCCTGGTCTTCTTCAAAGACCATCTTTAGTGCCCTAAGAGGGGTCAAGAAGAGGCTCTTCAAAGAAGAGGTAATGTCTGTTACCGATTCTTTCAACTTTATTTCTTCTTATACTTCTTCTTCTTTAGTTGTTTCATTATTAAGTAATAACATCAGTATAAATAATATACTGATATGTTATTATAAGTTAAAACAACCCTATTTCACCATCTATCCATCCTACGAAAAATGAAATCACCACGCGTGCGTACGTACAGAATACCGTCTCCACGCCGTGGGGTAATCAATTTTCCACCACCACCTTACATGGATGGGTATAATGGTTTAAATAATAACTATATATTATTATTTTAAATTGATATTGATTCTGAAATAGTATACATACACTCCAATACAATTCCACAGTCATGGGAACGATATCATCACTCGTGCGTATGTACGGAATACCGTCTCCACGACGTGATGCGACTCGTTCTACATAGTCTTCATTGCATAATGATTATATAAATGAATTGAATGAATAAATATGATATATATTACACTAATACCATTCTGTAAATGAGGTATCTATAACCTAAAAATAAGAATAAGAATTTATTCGACAAAACACGCATAAGAACAAAAAGTAATAAACACCCGAATAACAAGTAGAAATGAAATATTACTAATAAGAAGCTAAGAATATGAATATATATGATATTATAACAATGAGTATGATTATTTAATAAGTCAATAACATTATTTAAATCATTATACAGGAGGTTTAGACACTTACGAAGCAAATCAGACCTAAGGTAAGGGAAAATCTCACAATCTAAATTTTTATCCGAGATTATTTATATTTCAGAATTTACTGGGGAATATTTATCATCCACATCTATGTTTCTTCAATATGTAATATTATTTCTATCCTCCTACAATTGTTTAAATCCAATTTTACCCTTCGTTCAGTTTTTAGTAAAAGATATGAAATTAATCTTTTTTCATTTTTCGTACGAGGTACTTTTTTGACTTTTCCGGCCAAAGTATGAGAAGAATGTTTTTTTAACTTATACGACATGAATGGATTTTTAAAACATTATTTCTATGAAGCTTCCTTTACAAGTTTTCAACTTTATTTTTAATCAACTTATTTTAGTTCAAAATTATATGACATGTTAAGAAAGGAAAATTTTTTTGAAGTAGAAAGGATATTTTCCTCAAGAATGGAGTTCAAGTGTTTTATCAAAATTATTTTGCATCTAAGATAATATAGGGTTATGTTTCTATCCCTATTTTTACATTGTTTTGATTATGTTATGATGGAATTATTTTTATGATGTCCTTTTATCTTATATGGATTATGTTATGATGGCATGATGATTAAGAATCCCATTTTTATTACATGGGTTATGCTATGATGTATGATTTATGATTTTGTGAAACACATAAGAATGGTATCATTATGAGATGGGTGGGACCTATATCTCCCTCCAATGCATTGGGTAAAGATTTATATCTCATGAGATAGACATGGCTGGAACGACAGGTTAAACCAGTTCAGTGAAACAAGACTGAAATGAGGAGTGAACTCGGTTCAGAAATGGACATTGTCCACTAAGATAGTATTAGCAATGAGTCTTGACTACTAAGAAATTATTTTCTATGATTATGTGTGTATTCCACAAAGATTCATGTTTTAAGTTATGATTATTGGGATTACATTTCACTACTATGATTTATCCCATGTTATGAAATTATGATCTCTTTTTCAGGTTAAGATTTCCAAAATGTTATGTTCTTATGAATATGATGTGATTGATATTTTTTTTGTTTACCCTTACTGAGCATTTGAGCTCACCCTTTTGTATTTTTTCTTTCCCCAGGTCAGGAAGAAGGTTATTAAGTAAGATATGCCAAAAGGGACTCTAGATATGATGAAATAAATGGGAGGCAATGTAGATGCTTTATAAACCAATTGTTTATGTTTCCCAATTTCTAAAGACACTATACCTATATGGTCCTTTCATGGTTTTGTTATATGTTGTAATAAGCATGATTCAATTTTGAAGTATTAACAATGTATGTAAAGTATGGGTCGTTATAGTTGGTATCAGAAGAAAGGTATAGTCAACCTTTGGAAACTAGGATGTGAAAGCCTTAGTAAGAACCCTAAGGATATATCTAAGCATAGAACACAATATTAGTGTTTTAGAAATGGCCATGAATAACCTATGATAATACCTTATGTGTAAAATTTTATTCTTGATTATGTGGTTTTCCTATTATAATTATTGTTGCTCACGCTATTCTTCTTGGTTTTAGTCAATGGCTGGAACCTGAAGGAACCGTGTTAATGCGGAATGTGGTAGGCAATGCAATGATTGTCCCCCTGAGAAACCAAACGTTATGGGAGCTGGAATGAAAAATCTTTTAGCCATGCTCACACAACTTTCCTAAGCTATGAATCATGCAGGACTTCCAAACGAGCAATGGAAGGAGCAACATTCTGTTGAATCCTTCATGAGGCAGTGCCCATCCTCATTCAGCGAGTCTACTGATCCATTAGTGGCTGAAAAATGGATCAGTACCACTGAAAAGATATTTTCAGTTCTTCAATGTTCTAAACATGATAAAGCCATCTTAGCAGTTTATCGTTTGGAAGGTGAAGCTGATCAATGGTGGAATCTTATCAAAAATATGAGTCCAAGGGATGAAATTGAATCCATGGAATGAGATGAGTTCAAGAACTTATTTTTCAATAAGTACTTCCCTCGTATTCTCCAAACAAAGATAGAGAAGGATTTTCTTGAACTGAAGCAAAAGGATGATGAATCTGTTGGTACCTACGAAGCAAATTTTACAAGACTTGCAAGGTACGCTTCTGGGATTATTATCCAAACTGAGAGTAAGATTGATCAATTCTTTAGTGTCTTAAAACCAAGTCTTATAAGGGCGTTAGCCATAATGGACTTCAATAGCTACGAGGATATCGTTCAATGTGCTCTCAAGGTTGAGATGGAGATTGGAGTAACCCATCAGTCATATGGGTTTGATAAGAAGAGGAAAATGGAATTCAAAGGAAAATATAAAGAGCACACTGAAAAGAAGATGAGCTTTCCCTTATTCTCAAAGTGTGGAAAGAAACATGGAGGGAGTTGTCTTAAACGGGCAAGTAAATGTTTCAAATGTGTAAAGGAAGGTCATCGGGTATTTGAATGCCGCAATGATGGGAAGAAGATGTCTAGTGATGCGAACAAAGAAAAGGCTACACAGAGTGCACCTCCTACACTTAAATGCTACAAGTGCAAGGAAATGGGGCATTATTCCAATCAATGCCCTAATCCAAGGGTTGTTGATGATTATCGACGTCAATAAACTCTTAAGGCTAAAGAAAAAGGAAATTCACATGAAATTTCTATCAGTGATGTGGAGTATGATAACGAAGTGGTGAAAGGTACACTTACTATCCACTCTAAAGTAGCAAATGTTTTATTTGATTATGGATCCACCCACTCTTTTATTTTTGAAGAATTTTCTAAGGGTATCGCTGTATTACCTCAACAATTAGATGTTGAGTTAGCTGTGACAACCCCTAATGGCACAACAGTCGCATCCAAAGTTTATAATTCTTCTCCGATTGAAGTTTGTGGGAAAGTGCTTCCTACAAATCTTTTGATCCTTCATATAGTGGAATTTGATGTGATTCTTGGCATGGATTGGATTTATTTATATGGAGCTCATATCAATTTCCAAAGAAGGGAAGTCACATTTCATATTCCAGATCAATCTATGATCGTCTATCGATGCAAGGATGAACATAACCTTCCAGTGAAAATTTCTTCCATCTTATGGGTCTTGATTCCACTAAATGAGGGTTATTTATCTCAAATGGTTGGAGAGAAACTCACGATTAAGAATATTCCCATTTTACGGAAGTTTTATGATGTCTTTCCGGAGGAATTACCGGGTCTTCCACCAAATCGTGAAGTTGAGTTTTCAATAGAACTCGTACCAGGTGCTTTACCTATTTCTAAGACACCTTATAGAATGGCCCCAATTGAGTTGCAGGAATTGAAGAAGCAAATCTAAGAGAATCTTGATAAGGGATTCATACGCCCTAGTGCATCACCTTGGGGAGCACCTGTTCTATTTTTTAAGAAGAAAGATGGATCAATGAGACTCTGCATTGATTATCGAGAACTTAACAAGATCACTATCAAGAACAAATATCCTCTCCCACACATTGATGACTTATTTGACCAACTACGTAGAGATCAATACTTTTCCAAGATTGATCTTCGTTCAGGGTATCATCAATTAAGGGTCAAAAGGGAGGATATACCAAAGACAACTTTCCGTACAAGGTATGGACACTATGAATTTATAGTGATGCCATTTGGTCTTACTAATGACCCTGATATCTTTATGGATCTGATGAATAGAGTCTTTAGAGACTATCTTGATCAGTTTGTGGTAGTCTTTATAGAAGATATTCTTATCTATTCAAAGAGCAAGGAAGAACATGAAGATCACTTGAGAATTGTATTAAAGACCCTGAGAAAGGAGAAGCTTTATGCCAAATTTATCAAGTGTGAATTTTAGATTAAAAAAGTTGCATTTTTGGGTCACATAATCTTAAAATAGGTGATATTTGTGGATCCAATAAAGACGGAGGTTATCGAAAGATGGTTGAGACCAACAATAGTAACTGAGATCTAAATTTTTCTTGGTTTGGCTGGATATTATTGACGTTTTGTGAAATATTTTTCATGATTATCTAACCCACTCACCAAATTGACTCGGAAAGGAGTTAAATTGTTTGGACAGAGGAATGTGAAGAGAATTTCAAGGAGTTGAAAAGAAGGTTATCCAGTGCACCTGTGATCACACTACCTTGTAGTGGATAAAGGTTTGTGATCTACAATGACACATCCAATAAGGGGATGGGGTGTGTTCTTATGCAAAATGATATGGTGATAGCTTATGCCTCACGATAATTGAAAATCCATGAGCAAAATTACCCAACTCATGATTTGGAGTTAGCTACGGTAATCTTTGCATTAAATATTTGGAGGCATTATCTTTATGGAGAAATATGTGATATTTATACTGATCATAAAAGTTTAAAGTATATTTTCACACAAAAGGAGCTGAATATGCACCAAAGAAGATGGTTGGAGCTGATTAAGGACTACGAATTCTCAATTCATTACTACACTCGGAAAGCAAACAAGGTGGCAGACGCATTAAGTCGATAAGACCATGCCAATTTATCCATGACGAGGATCACAAAAGATCCAATATTTATGGATTTACAAAGGATGGATCTTGGAATTATAATGGAAGGGGAAAAATCGTATCTTTCTCAAATGAATGTTCAACCATCTATACATGTGAAGATTAAAGAGGCATAAAAAGAAGATGTAGAGTTACAAAAGAAGGTGAGAAGTTTTCCTGAATTCAGCCTTGATTGTGATGGGATAATAAAGTTCAGGAATCGGGTTTGTGTTCCTCCCATCCCAGAATTAAAGAAGGAGCTGCTGGATGAGGCTCATAGTTCTTCATTCTCTATTCATCCTGGAATCACGAAGATGTATAGGGACCTAAAAGAGTACTTCTGGTGGGATGGAATGAAAAGAGATGTTGCTGAATATGTCTCTCGATGATTGGTTTGTCAACAAGTTAAATCTGAGAGACAAAAGTCTAAGGGGATGTTACAACCATTACCCATACCCAAATGGAAATGAGAAAACATCACTATGGACTTTGTCACCAGACTTCCTAAAAAATCCAAAAGCAATAATGCTATCTGGGTCATAGTTGATCGTCTTACAAAGTCTGCACACTTCATTGCTATTAGAGTGGATTTATCTCTGGATCAGCTTGCCAGGATATATGTGAAGGAATTGATAATATTTCATGGAGTACCACTTTCCATTATATCTGATTGGGATCCGAGGTTTACCTCAAAGTTCTGGCGAAGTCTTCAGCATACTCTGGATACAGAGTTGAGTTTCAGCACTGCTTATCATCCTCAGACAGACGGTCAGTCTGAGAGAAAAATTCAAACTCTAGAAGATATGTTAAGAGCTTTCCCTATGGATTTCAAAGGTGGTTGGGATCAACACCTACCTTTGGTGGAATTTTCTTATAATAATAGCTTTCACTCCAGTATTCAGATGACTCCTTATGAAGCTCTCTATGGAAAGAAATGCAGGACTCCAACTTACTGGGATGAAGTTGGGGAAAGAAAGCTATTAGGACCTGATCTTGTTGATGAGATGGCAGAAAAGGTCCGATCTATTCAACAACACATTAGAGCAGCTCAGAGTTGACAAAAAAGTTATGCCGATAATCGAAGAAAAGACCTAGAGTTTGAAGTGGGTGATAAAGTGTTCTTACGAATATCTCCTTGGAAGAGAGTAATGAGATTTGGAAAGAAGGGAAAGCTGATCCCTAGGTATATCGGTCCTTTCAAAATACTGGATCGTGTTGGGAAGGTAGCTTACCAATTGGCTCTTACACTAAATCTCTCTCAAGTTCATGATGTGTTCCATGTATCGCTCATGAGAAAGTACATACTTGATCCTTCACATGTACTCAGCTCAGAAGTTGTACTGCTGGAGCAAGATCTTTCTTATGAAGAATAGCCGATAGAGATTCTAGATTGTAGCGAAAAAGTCCTACGGAACAAGACCACTCGATTGGTGAAAGTTTTATGGAGGAACCACCAATTAGAAGAAGCTACATGGGATCTTGAGGATATGATGAGGGAGAGGTATCCTCATCCGTTTATTACAAAGTGACGAATTTCGAGCGCGAAATTCATTTTAAGGGGGGTAGAATGTAACATCCGAGATTTTTATGAGAAATGTTTTGTTGTTATATAAATCATAAAAGTAATCTTTCACTACACACAACACTAGCTTGTCTTTATTTACACGCAATTGCGACCTTCCTCGATAGCTTGCGTCGTACATAATATCGAGTTTCACTTAACAACGATATACTATTAAAATATTATTAAAACCAGCCGTTATGAATAGTAATACCCACTTTTTAAAATTTTGTAAATTTTATCTTTCAAAATGGACTTCATTTTTTGATTCGGAATATCGAAATTAGCCTATGGTGAAATTTTGGTATTTTTCTGAAAACTTTCAATTTTTGATGAATAGTGAAAACACTGGGTTACTATTTAAAAACCAACTTTTTATTTAAATAATTATTTATTTTATTTAAATTTATTTTAGGTAAAAATTGATACATAATACCTATATAAGTTTAAAGTAATTCATTGGAGTCATTTTATAATAATTATAGATATATAAAAATTTAATTGAACTTTTCACCATCTTTTACCCACCTCCTAGGAGAATTTGCAAATTTACATAAAACTTAATTTTACCACTTCTGTGAGTTAAATTTCAAAAATAAGAGAGACATGGTTAATATCAAGGACTAAAATGTGGTTCAATGAGATGAAAATATTTTTTGGTGAATAGTAACTTTTTACTTTTTTTACCACGGTTAAAAGAAAATAGGGTAATTAAGGGTAAAATGATATTATTATTACCCTAACACATGTCCAAATTATATTGGATAAGTTTAATTCGACCAAAAACAACCTTAGGAATAAAATATGACCATTTAGGTCCACTTGGATTAGATTAGGACATTTATTATTAATTTATTTAAAGAAGGGTTAAAATAGTTAAAATCAATGTTTAATAACTAAATCATTTTTAATATAGGTTTATACATAAGATAAATTAGACTATAAATATTTATTAGAAATATAAAAATATTTCCTACATAATGGTATTTTATTTATAATTTTTATACATTAAATAATTTAATTTATTTATGACATAATGATGATGCAGTAATTATCTTATTAATGAAATATTGACATAATTGATGTTATAAATACCCAAATAAATGTAATTTGAGACTTTTTATGAATTACACTAATTTTATAGGTTAATATGACATGTTAGTATTTATTTAATTAACGTTTTTCTAACTAATCATTCTATTATGATTTTCAAAAAAATCAATTACCAAATAGTGTCAAAATTGACATAAAATAGTTTTTAAAACAAATATTATATTATTAATTGTTATTTTATTCCAAAAAATCTAAGGTTTGGAAAAATGACTTAGATAAGGTTATATATATTAATAATAAACAACTTGGTGTTCGTTTTTCTTGTTATAGTAAGTTTATTAACCTTATATTGTAAGAAAACAAGAAGACACAATAAAAGTAAAATTATTTAACTTAAAGTTAAATCTAAATGATAAGGTTAAAATAAAAACCTAAACTTGTCTAAATTATATTGGATGAGATTATTTCTACCCATACCCACCTTAGCTTCGAAATAAATCAATTTTGAGCTATTAAAAACCGAATATGACTTTATAATAAAATAATATTTTTAGTTTTTCCAAAGGTGCCCCTCTCCTCCCTTATAAAAGGGAACCTCATCCCTCTCCTCCTCACACCAATTAAGCCTTCAATATCGGCAAAAACCTACCAATTTCTCTTCTACACTTCCCTAGAAACATCATAGAGGTCCTGGTATTCTTCAAATACCATCTTTAGTGCCCTAAGAGGAGGTCAAGAAGAGGCTCTTCAAAGAAGAGGTAATGTCCGTTACCGATTCTTTCAACTTTATTTCTTCTTCTAATTCTTCTTATTTAGTTGTTTCATTATGAAGTAATAACATAAATATCACTAATATACTGATATGTTATTATAAGTATGAAACAACCCTATTTCACCATCTATCCATCCTACGGAAAATGAAATCACCGCGCGTGCGTACGTACAAAATACCGTCTCCACGCCGTGGTGTAATCTATTTTCCACCACCACCTTACATGGATGGGTATAATGGTTTAAATAATAACTATATATGATTATTGTAAATTTATATTGATTCTGAAATAGTATACATACACTCCAATACAATTCCACGATCATGGGAATGATATCATCACTCGTGCGTACGTACGGAATACCGTCTCCACGATGTGATACGACTCATTCTACATAATCTTCATTGCATAATGATTATATAAATGAATTTAATGAATAAATATGATATATATTACTATAATACCATTCTAGAAATGAGGTATCTATAACCTAAAAAGAAGAATAAAAATTTATTCGACAAAACACGCATAAGAACAAAAAGTAATAAACACCCGAATAATAAGTTGCAATGAAATATTACTAATAAGAAGCTAATAATATGACCATATATGATATCATAACAATGAGTATGATTATGTAATAATTCAATGATATTTAAATCATTATACAGGAGGTTCAGACACTTACGAAGCAAATTGAATCTAAGGTAAGGGAAAATCTCATAGTCTCAATTTTTATCTGAGATTGTTTATATTTCAGAATTTACTGGGGAATATTTATCATCCACATCCATGTTTCTTCAATATGTAATATTATTTCTATCCTCCTACAATTATTTAAATCCAATTTTACCCTT
Organism: Viscum album; assembly: GCA_963277665.1. Lineage (NCBI taxonomy): Eukaryota > Viridiplantae > Streptophyta > Magnoliopsida > Santalales > Viscaceae > Viscum > Viscum album. Next base: position 1,287,365,491 of record OY728137.1, read on the forward strand.
CGTTCAGTTTTTAGTAAAAGATATGAAAGGAATATTTTGTCGTTTTTCGTACGAGGTACTTTTTGACTTTTTCGGCCAAAGTACGAGAAGAATGTTTTTTTAACTTATACGACATGAATGGATTTTTAGAAAATTATTTCCATGAAGCTTTCTTTACAAGTTTTCAAGTTTATTTTTAATCAAATTCTTTTAGTTCAAAATTATATGACATGTTAAGAAAGGAAAATGTTTTTGAAGTAGAAAGGATATTTTCCTCAAGAATGGAGTTCAAGTGTTTTATCAAAATTATTTTCCATCTAAGATAATATAGGGTTCTATTTCTATCCCTATTTTTACATTGTTTTAATTATTTTATGATGGAATTATTTTTATGATATCCTTTTATCTTATATGGATTATGTTATGATGGCATGATGATTAAGAATCCCATTTTTATTACATGGGTTATGCTATGATGTATGATTTATGATTTTGTGGCACACATAAGAATGGTATCATTATGAGATGTGTGGGACCTATATCTCCCTACAATTCATTGGGTAAATATTTATATCTCATGAGATAGACATGGCTAAAACGACAGGTTAAACCGGTTCAGTGAAACAGGACTGAAACGAGGAGTGAAATCGGTTCATAAATGGACATTGTCCACTAAGATAGTCTTGAAAATGAGTCTTGACTAATAAGAAATGATTTTCTATGATTATGTGTATATGCAACAAAGCTTCATATTTTAAGTTATGATTATTGGGATTACATTTCACTACTATGATTTATCCCATGTTATGAAATTATGATCTCTTTTGCAGGTTAAGATTTCTAAAATGTTATGTTCTTATGAATATGATGTGATTAATATTTCTTTTGTTTACCCTTACTGAGCATTTGAGCTCACCCTTTTGTATATTTTCTTTCCCCAGGTCAGGAAGAAGGTTATTAAGTAAGATATTCCAAAAGGGACTCTAGATATGATGAAATAAATGGGAGGTAATGTAGATGCTTTATGAACCAGTTGTTTATGTTTCCCAGTTTCTAAAGACACTATACCTATATGGTCCTTTCATGGTTTTAATATATGTTGTAATAATCATGCTTTAATTTTGAAGTATTAACAATATATGTAAAGTATGGGTCGTTATATAAGGGTTTATCATCTCACTTTTACTTCTTTGAGACATATTCCATATTCACCACTTATTTATTTTGTGTGGTGTATATACTCCCCTTTGATATATTATACTATAGATAAATTTTTATTAATGGTATTTAATGTTTCATTTTAAGTTATATATTTCATGTGGATTATTATTCAAAATATACCCAAGTGGTAAGGGTTTATTTCACAATCTCATCATTATTCGGGATTATTTATTTGTAAGTCTTAGCTGGGGAATATTTCTCTTCCATATCCATCTTTTATAAAAATGTTTTCAAAAAAGTTTTTTATATTATAAAATTATTTTTAAAATTTATTTTTACCCTTTTTAACTTTTTACAAAATGTTTTAAAAGGAATATTCTTGTCGTTTTCTGAACAAGGTACCATTTAACTTTTCTAAAAAAAGTGTGAAAGGAATGATTTTAACTTAATCATCATGAATATAATTTACCACCATCATGAAGCCTTAATTATTTAAATATTACTTTAAATTTTTACAAGTTTATTTTCAAAGAAAATTATTTCTTTATTACGTGCATAATTTTTAGATTTTAAAAATTATCTTCAAAGTAAAAAGGGTATTTCCTTCAAGAAATATTCCAATAATATCTTTAAAGTATTTTACTATTAGTCAACATCCTTTGTTGAATATTTTTTTTAGGATTTAATCTAATGATAAAATTAATAATATTTATTTGGATGGTTTATGATCAGTTTGAATGGGGAAAGTATTGATATTCCGTATGACTAGTTCTTCCAATACAATCACCTATAGAGTTTGTTAAGGCATAGTGATTCAGTTGCATTATTTATTCATATGAGGAATGAATTGGACTTATTAAGTGATGGGAGGAGACTGATATGTCTCCTTGATGCATTATTAGGTCTGATGATATAAACTAGCTTCGTTTTTGGCTGAGGCCTTACCCATTTATTTAGGTGTCATGGCATAAGGCCTTGACAGTATTTTTCAGATGTCTTGGATAAAGCCTCAAAGATTTGTTTCAGATGTCCAAAATTATGCATTCCATCATTATTAAAATAGTTATTGTTTTCCATGTGATCATTTTATTAGTTATAATATCCATTGATAATTTTCAAGATCATATGATTATTTATATGGAATTATTTGACTATCATTTATTCCTACCATATTATTCTTTATGTTTGAGTTATTGATTAAATGACATGTGTTTTCAGTTAATTACCTTGACATATTTATCATTACTTATTTATTCATGATAGTTTACATTGTATGCACACATTTAATGAGTATTAAATCTCATCCATTTCTTATATTTCATTTCTCCAGGATTCCATATAGTATATTATGATTGATATAATAGGTTAAAGGGAATAATGGTGTACTCAAATAAAATACTATAGTGTATTTTTCATTTTTAATTGTAATGTAAAATTAAATTATGTATCTATTTTACCAATAATAATAAAATATTCAGTCCTTCAGGATTCAATTACTTGTATTTAGTGCCAATGTAATAAAGTAACCATCGACTCTGGGCTATTAGATTTGGGGTCTTTACAACCATGTTATAGTATACCATTAAAATATTATTATTGGATTAATGGGTATAAATATGATTGAAAACATCATAAAATATATTTATAAGGGTCAAATTAAATACAAATATATTGATTAATGCTTCAGAATCAAGTACTCAATTTCTAGTGAATTCATTTTATGCTTCAAAAATATTTTTTCTTAAAAAATGGTTTTTATTGCTTTTTTGTAAGAAAATATTATAATTAACTTTTGAAAAATTTATATATTTTATTTTTTAAATAGGTTATAATTTTTTAAACCATAATATAAAAATTATATTAAGTTAAAATTTTGATATTTTTCTGAAAATATTAATTTTTTAGTGAATAGTAAAAAAGACCGATTTTATAGAAAACTGTTTTTTTTCAAGCATTTACAAAGTCCCATTATATTTTTAATTAATTTAAAAAATTAAATAGATATTTTTATTAAAAATAATATAATTAATTTTATTTTAATCTAAATTATTCTTAATTTTGGTATAAAAACATTTTTATACTTAAAAATACATTTTTATGGAAAATTGTTTTTTCATCACGTTTTGTGAGTTTATTTTAAAATAAATATCCAAAACTTAGATAGATTGAATTAGATAAAATGTTTTACATATTTTTAATTATAATATTTAATATTATATAATAATTTCAAATTAATTTTTGGTTATTATGAATAGTAACTAAAGTAAAAATTTATTACTATAGTAAATGTTAATAGGAGTTAATGAGGGGTTAAATCAAAGATATACAGGTTTAAATGATCTAAAAACTTCTATAAATACTATTTTATGAATATTTTTAGTTGTATATAATCCTATATTTTACCTTTATGAAATTATAAGCTATTTTTCTTGAGTATGAAATTAATATATTTTAATATTTTGAAAAATTCCAATTGTGTCCTCTCCCCACCTTATAAAAGGATACCACCTCTCCTCTCTCCTCACACTTCAATAGGTTATTATCCTGGTCAATAAATAACCAAATAATTTTTTAAAATACCTCACTACATCTTATAGGTTATTTTCTGATCATACTATCATCCTTATAAGGTTTAATGTGTAATCCAAATGATGTTTCTCAATGAAGAGGTATAACTCATAACCGAGTACTTTCAATTTTATTTATTATTTAACCTTTACTAAAACTATTTTATCTATCATAAAATGATAAATATAGTATCATAAATATATTTAGATGTTACTATGACGATCGATGTATCAACCTTTATTCATCTCCTTCTCCATCAAATGGGAAACAAAAGCATTGTTCATGTGTATGTGCATACTACTACCTTACAAAGGGACGTATTTAGTTTTTCATCACCATAATTAATGGTTGGTTATTATGATGGATTTAATTTTTATATATTATATTTATGACATAATTATGTTTCTATAATTATAATATGTTATCTACCTTCTTACACCCCCATCCATTATGAAATGATAACACCACTCATGCGTACATGTGAACCACCATCTCCATGAAGCAATGTGATTCATTTTTCATTTTAGATTTACATGGATAGTATAAGGATTGATTTAATGAGTATATATTATATTTATGATATAATTTTTATACTTTAATGGTGATTTATTTCCATCTATAAAAAATTAAAAACATCACCCGTGTGTGTGTACATATTACCGTCTTCAAGAAGTGATGTAATTAATTTTTCATCACCACTTTATATTAATAGTTATAAAATTGTATATAATTATTAAATATTATAATTATTAAATGATTAAAATTATATATATTATGGAACCATGATCAAAGTATAAGTGATATAACTTCCAAATTGAAACATGCATGAAAAATGAAACAATTATCACATGAAACAGTGATTTTAATAAAGATTTATTAATAAACAGGTTATAAGATGTTATAAGTATATCATGCATGGTATTATATGTTTGAATATGGTTATATAATTTATATATAATAAATTTATATTTATTATAAATTAGTTTTGAATGTATATGAAGTAGGACGTGACTTGAGGTAAAGCTTTATGTTACTCTCTCATTTATTTTTAGGATTGTTTATACTAAATTTTTATTGAGAGAAATTATTAGGATCTTATCCTTTTAAACCCATATATTTTATTCTACTCTATTTATTCCTAGAGTTTTTATATATTATTACCATTTTCTCTCTTTTTTACTTAAAATTATTGAGAAAAAGGTTTTAAAGAAAAGCAGACCTTATTTCCTTTTTGGTAAATGAACTTTTTCTTCCATGTCCATACTATTCAAAATAATTTATAAAAGTTCTTAACCATGTTTTAAATGTTTAAAAAATTATATTTTATCTACATTTTACTTTATTTAAAAATTTTTAAAAATTAATATTTTTAAAGAAAATTTTTTCTGAACAAGTTGTTTTTGACTTTTTTACAAACGTGTAAAAGGAATGTTTTTTAACATGTTTGGAATGAATTTTTTTCTTCCACCATGAGTGTTATTTTCTTTGAATATTCCCTTACAAGTTTCCTTGTTTATTTTTAAAGAAAATTATTTTCTTAATATTATGGGAATTTTTAGTTAAAATCTTATAAAAGGAAAATGATATTTTTCTCATGTCTTCAAAGAAAGTTTCAAATGATATTTTAAAGGTATTTTTATTTATGTCAGCATCCTTTAAGGATTTCTATGCTACACTAGGTACATGATTTTATGATACCATCCACTTTCTTTCTCTGGGTATCTTATTATGATGACAATTCAAGGATGATTCTATAAAACCCATTTATTTTCCATGGGTTATGATATTGTGAATTGATGAATGTTTTTTATTATGTGGCACATTTATTATTTAAGGTTACATGACAGGTTGGTTTGTTATAGCCCTCCAATATATTGGGTAAATATAGATAACTCATAAGATAACTATTTTATGCATGATCTTTATTTCATGTTCACAACATTATGTGTGGACCAAGATTCATCTCCATACGTTAATGCATGGACCAGGTTTCATGTCCATAAGTTTATGTGTGGACCTGGTTTCATGTCCATAAATTTATGTGAGGACCTGATTTCTTATACTTGACTTAATGAGTGCATTTTTTACTATTTTTACATGTTCATAATGTTATAAGATTATGTTTTTTACACATTTATATGTTTGCGATATGCTCTCATAGCTCACTACAAGAAAACCACCGTTTAGCGGTGGTTTTTAAAACCGCCGCAAAACGCGTTTCGGGCCGCCATTTCGCGGCGGTTTTAAAAACCGTCGCTAAACGACAATTTTTTTTTTAATTTTTTTTAATTTTATTCGAGGAATAGCGGCGGTTTTTTAAAAAACCGCCACGAAATAGCGGCGGTTTTGGTAAAACTGCCGCGAAATGAAATGAAAAAAATAAAAAAACACGAGAAACCCCGAAATCACTAAAACGACCATAACTTTTGATTCAGGCGTCCGTTGAAGCGCCACGACCAGTCAAATAGAAGCTCATGAAGAGATATAGAGGAATATATAATCAAAACCATGAGATGGTTTAAGGTGTAGAAGATATTAGAGTTATAAGAAAGTTGAAAAAAGTTCTCCAACTTCAAACGGCCATAACTTTCGCTCCGGGTGTCTGTTTGGGCTCTACCACATATTAAATCGAAGCCAGCGAAGAGAGCTACACACCAGTTCGACACAAAAAAGCTTCTGTTGTGTTTTTCGAACCAAAAACCCCTCCGAAGGCCTCTAAAACCCCATTTCCGTCACCGGTGTCCCGTCGAACTTGTCTTCAAACAGACCTAACTTTCGATCCGCATGTCAGTTCGGCCTCCTCCACCTGCCAGATCATAGCTCGTTCCATGAGCTTCAGTTTGACTAGTCACAGCACCCACATGAACCCCTAGATCATATGTTATGACCTTTTTAGTGGGTATCAGGTTTGTTATGTTTTTCAATGCCTCGTTTCTAGCACCCGTTCCCCGTCAGCTTTTTTTTAAATGGTTATAACTTCCGATCCGTCTGTCCATTCGGACTCTTTCACCTTTCAGGTCGAAGATCGTTTCAGGATCTTTGATTTGACAGGTCGCGGATCTAAAACGGACTCTCAGATCATAAGTTATCTCCGTTAATGTGAGTCCAATGTCTTTGTCTCTTTATGACCGTTTTGACGGGTTTTAACGGCAGCTCCATTTATTACTGTTTATTTGGGTTTCCATGACTTGTTATCTTTATCAATGGGTTTTTATGGATTATTATGATGATTATGTTGAATTATTAAGGAGTTTTCCAGAGTTGTCACGAGTTTTCATGCGTTCTCATTCTTTCAAATGCCTCATTCTTCATGTGTTTCTCCATCCTTTTTCATGCGTTTTCATGATTTTTCATCCCTTATCACGTCTTTTCATACTTTTTTATGTGTTTCCTTTATTATTTATAATATACTTTAATTTATTTATTAGCTATTATTTGTAACTGGTTATTTATTTTTTATTATTTATTATTTATTATTTATTATTTATATTTATTAATTATTTAGGTTTATTTATTATTTATTATTTATTATTTATTATTTATATTTATTTATTAGTTATTATTTATTAGTTATTATTTATTAGTTATTATTTATTATTTATATTTATTTATTATTTATATTTATTTATAATTTATATTTATTTATTATTTATATTTATTTATTATTTATATTTATTTATTATTTATTATTTATTATTTATATTTATTTATTATTTATTATTTATATATATTTATTATTTATATATATTTATTATTTATATTTATTTATTATTTATATTTATTTATTATTTATTATTTATATTTATTTATTATTTATATTTATTTATTTTTTATTATTTATATTTATTTATTTTTTATTTTTTATATTTATTTATTATTTATATTTATTTATTATTTATATTTATTTATTATTTATTATTTATATTTATTTATTATTTATATTCATTTATTATTTATATTTATTTATTATTTATTATTTATTATTTATTATTTATTATTTATATTTATTATTATTAATTATTAATTATCTATTATTTATATTTATATTTATTTATTAGTTATTATTTATTAGTTATTAGTTATTAGTTATTATTTATTATTTATTATTTATTATTTATATTTATTTATTATTTATTATTTATTATTTATTTATTATTTATTATTTATTATTTATTATTTATTATTTATATTTATTTATTATTTATTATTTATATTTATTTATTATTTATTATTTATATTTATTTATTATTTATTATTTATATTTATTTATTATTTATTATTTATATTTATTTATTATTTATATTTATTTATTATTTATATTTATTTATTATTTATTATTTATATTTATTTATTATTTATTATTTATTATTTATTATTTATATTTATTTATTATTTATTATTTATTATTTTTTATTTATTATATATATTTATTTATTAGTTATTATTTATTAGTTATTATTTATTATTTATTATTTATTATTTATATCTATTATTTATTATTTATTATTTATATCTATTATTTATTATTTATTATTTATTATTTATTATTTATTATTTATATCTATTAAGTATTTATTATTTATTATTTATATTTATTTATTTAATATTTAATATTTAATATTTAATATTTAATATTTAATATTTATTATTCATTAGTGATTATTTATTATTTATTATTTATTATTTATTATTTATTATTTATTATTTATATCTATTATTTGTTATTTATTATTTATGTTTATTAATTATTTATGTTTATTTATTATTTATTATTTATTATTTATTATTGATTATTGATTATTATTTATTTATTATTTATCTTTATTTATTATTTATTATTTATTATTTATTATTTATTATTTATTATTTATTATTTATTTATTATTTATATTTAATTATTATTTGTTATTTATCTTTATTTATTATATATTATATATTATATATTATTTATTATTTATTATTTATTATTTATTATTCCTTATTTATTATTTATTATTTATTATTTATTATTATTGAGTTTATATCTATTATTTATGTATTATTTGTTTTTTCAATTAATATATATAAGTATATTAAATTCTGTTTATTAACCACATGATGAGCTTGCTGGAGTGGTAAAGTCTTTGGAAAATATGCAAGAGGTTAGGGGTTCAAATATCACCAAACGCAGAATTTCTTTATATTGCACGGGTATGCATGTGTATGTGCATGTGCATGGGATGTGCATGCATGGATAAATAAAGTAAATAAAATAATATGAAATAAATAAATAAAATAAATATGAAATAAATAAATAAAATAAATATGAAATAAAATAAATAAAAAATAAATACGAAATAAAATAAATAAAAAATAAATACGAAATAAAAAAATAAATAATAAATACGAAAATAAATAAATAAAATAAATAAATAAAATAAAATAAATACAAAATAAAATAAATACGAAATAAAATAAATAAATACGAAATAAAATAAATAAATACGAAAAATAAATAAAGAAAGAAAGAAAGAAAGAAAGAATATTGTCCATGATCATTGATTGATATCTGCCATGTTTACCCTTACCGACCATCTAGTCTCACCCTTTATTATGTTTTCCTTCCCAAGGTTTTGATGGAAGGTCCTAAGTATGATATTTCTAGAAGGTTAATAATATGAAGAATATTGTGGGATATGTTGAATATACTTTATGAAAAGAGATGTTTTTATGTATAGTCTCTAAAGACTCTAAACCTTTATGGTTATGGGGTGTGTATATTTGTGTCATGGCTACTAGAAAGTGGATGCAGATGTTACACAGATGTACCTAGGGGTAAAAACTATGAAAGGGATATATTATGTATTAACTTGATCATCACTAATGCACAATGAGTGGTCTTAATATTGAACACCTGGGTATACACTCCTGGGGGAGATATGCTTTGGTTAATTCAAATTTTCTTTATAAACCATTATGAAGGATTTGAATAAATGGTGACCATGAATGACCTATTTTAAACCTCAGGTGTCATATATTGAAAATAAGGTGTCATTATTTTTATATCTTATAGATTTTTTTAGGATTATGTGATTTCTCACTATGATGTTTGATGCTCATGCTAACCATTTTTTTTTGTAAAGGAATGAAGATAAAATGAAAAAGTTGAGGTGGTGATGCTAAAATACTGAAGTATCTTATTATATCTTGTTCATATTAATTCCTTTATATCATGAGAAGTCTTTAGGAGTGTTCATTAATATTCTCAATGATTATATGTTTAGTTTGTATCAAAAAATTCCAATAGTATGATGATCACATATCAATTCTATAACTCCCATATGATAGAAGTTTTTGGGAAAGTAATTCCTTTAAATATTTTGATTTTAGCTTTAATTGAATTTGATGTGATTTTGGGCACGAACTGTCTCTCTCCATATATATATATATATATCCCATATTAATTTTAGAGGTATATAAAACATGTTTGATATTCCAAATCAACCTATGATCTTCTTTTAGTGTGAGTATGAATATGAACTCCCATTGGAAGCTAATTCCATTTTATGGGTCTTAATACCTATTAATAAGGGGAATTAATCTCAGATTGTTGATGTGAAACTCAACATTGAATATATGCCTATTGTTTGGGATTATTCTAATGTATTTTCTAAAGACTTTCCTAGTGTTTCACCAAATTATGAAGTTGAGTTTTCAATAGAACTCATACCAAGTGCTACACATATTTAAAATACTCTATTTAGAATAACCCCAATTGAGTTACAATAATTGAATAAGCAACTTCAGAAGAATCTTGATAAGGGATTTATATTACCTAGTGTATCATCATGGGGTGAACCATTTTCTTTGTTAAGGAGAAGGATGAGTCAATGTGTCTTTTCATTGATTATAGATAATTGGACATGATCACTATCCAGAAAAAGTATCCTATACCTCATATTGATGACTTGTTTGATTTACTACATAGAGATCGACACTATTATAAGATTGACCTTCATTATGGATATCATCAATTGAGGGTCAATAAAGAGGATAGATACAATACAACCTTCCATACCAATATCCCTACAATCTTCATAGATATAATGAATAGAGACTTTAGAGATTACCTTGATTAGTTTATGGTAGTATTTATAAATGATATTCTTATATATTGAAATATTAAAGAAGTTAATGAAGAACATTTAAGTATTATACTGAATACTATGAGCAAAGATAAGGTGTATAATAGATTTATGAAGTGTAAATTTTGGATATATAAAGTCACATTCTTAGGTCATATAATCTCAAGTGAGGGTATATAAGTAGATCCTCCAAAGATAAAAGTTATTAAAAAATGTCCTAGGCCAACCATGGTAATCAAAATACATAGTTTTCTTGGGGTTTTAGGATACTAAAAACTCTTTGTGAGAGATTTTTCATGGATATATAATCCAACAACCAATTTGACTCAGAAGGGATCCAAGTTCCTTTTGATAGATAAGTGTGACGAAAATATCAAGGAGCTAAAAAGAAGGTTGGTCAACACACCTATACTTACACTACCTTGTAGTGGAGAAGGGTTTTTAATATTTAGTGATGCATCGAGGAAGTGACATGGATGCATCCATGCAGAATGATATGGTGATAGATTATGCCTTAATCCAATTGAATATTCATGAGCAAAATTACCCAACTCGTGATTTGGAGTTGACAATAGTAATTTTTGCACTAAAAATTAGAAGGTATTATCTTTATGGTGAATAATGTGATACATATATAGATCATAAAATCTTGAAGCATATATTCACATAGAAAGAGTTGAATATGTACCAAAGAAGATAGTTGAAATTGGTTAAAGATTATGACTGCCTAATACATTAAAACTCTAGGAAGGAAAATAAGGCGGTTGCTTCTCTAAGTTAGAAAGACCATGATATTTTATCTAGGATAAGAATTTAAAGAGATAAAATACTTGTGTATTTATAGAAGATAGATGTTTAAATCATAAGGAAAGGGGAAAAATCATATCTTTCCATGATAAATGTTCAACCATCCATCCATGTGAGGGTTAAAGAGGCACAAAAGGAGGATGTGTAACTAAAAAAGAAGGTGATAAATGTTCTTGAGTTCAGCCATGATTTTTATGGAATGATAAGGTTCAAAAAACGAGTTTGTGTCCCATAAATACCAGACTTAAAGAAGGATTTTTTGGATTAAACTCATAGTTTAAAATTCTCTATTCATCATAGAAGTATGAATATGTATAGAGATCTGAAATAGTATTTCTGGTGGGATAACATGAAAAGGGATATTATAGAATATGTATCTCAATGACTAATATGTCATAAATTTAAGTCTTAGAGATAAAAGTCTAATGGTATGTTACAACTTTTACCCATACCCATATGAAAATGGGAAAACATCACTATGGATTTTGTTACACGAATTCCCAAGACATATGAAGGAAATAATTCAATTTGGGTTGCAGTCGACCACCTTATGAATTCAACACATTTCATTACTATTATATATTATTAATATCTAGATAAACTTACTCATATATACATTAAATAAGTGATAATATTTCATGGTGTACCACACTTAATTATATCTCATTAGGATCCAAAGTTTACCTTAAATTTATAGAGAAGTGTTCAACAGACTCTAGATACAAAGTTGAGTTTCATCACTGCATATCATCCTTATAAAGATGCTCAATTTGAGAGGAATATTAAAACTCTAGAATACATGTTGAAATATTTATCTATGGATTTAAAATATGGTTGGTATCATACCTTACTTTAGTGGGATTTTATTATAATAATATATTTCAATTGAGAATTCAGATGGATCCTTATAAATATATCTCTGGAAGGAAGTGCATAAATCCAAAGTGTTGGGATGAAGTTGGAGAAATAAATCCATTAAGACCTAAGTTATCTAAGGAAATTTCATATAAGGTTAAAGCCATTCAGAATCACATCAAGGTAGCTCGGAGTCGAAATAATGTTATGATGATAATCATCGATGAGATCTGGAATTAAAATTTGGTGAGAAGGTATTACTATGAATTTATTTATAAAATAAGGTTATTAGATTCATAAATATGAGAATTTTTAACCCTAGATATATCATCCCTTTCAATATTCTTGATCGTGTTGGGATGATTTCTTATCGCTTGGTACTTCCACCGAACCCCTATCAAGTTCACGATACGTTCCATGTATCTATCTTGAGAAAGTACATACTTGATCCTTCAAATATACTAAAATAAATTGTTGTACCACTAGATAATGATATTTAATTTAAAGAATAACTAGAATAAATCTTGGATTGTAGAGATAAAGAGTTGCAAAACAAGACTACTCACCTAGTTAAAGTTCTCTATTGGAGCCAGAAATTTGAGGAAGCTACATGGAAACCCATGGATGTGATAAAGCAGAGATATCACAATTTTTTTTTATTAGAGTGATATAATTTCAAGAGTGAAATTAATTTTAATGGGAATATAATTTAACACCCCAAAATTTTAAATGTATTTTTATTTTAAATAAACTTGAAGTTTTCGATAACATTATTTACACGTAACCCTGAGTCTAAAATATTTCTAATATAGTACACCTTAATAACCTAGCCATTAGATCCGAGGGTATGAATAACATTAAAAAAATTATAAAATATATGCATAATTTTCCAAATCAATAAAAATTTATTGATTAATTCTTAGTAATTAAGCACTTAGTTTTTAGTGAAGTCATTTTATGCTTCAAAAATATGTTTTCTTTAAAAATTGGTTTTATTTATTTTTGTAAGAAAATATTGTTATTAATTTATGCTAATTTTAGAAATTTTATTTTATAAAAATTATATCATTTTTAAATCAATATATAAAAATTATCTTAAGGTGAAATTTTGGTATTTTTTTTGAAAATATTATTTTTTTAGAGAATAGTAACAAATACTAATTTTATAGAAAACTATTTTTATTTTCAAGTATTTACAAAGAATTTTTTTATTTTGAATTTATTTTAAAATTTAATTAGTTAATTTTGATAAAAAAATAATCCAATTAATGTTATTTTAATTATAATTATTCATAATTTGTGTATAAAAATATTTTTATACTTAAAAATGCATTTTTCTGGAAAATTGTTTTTCATCGTGTTTTACGGGTTTATTTTAAAATGAATTTCAGACACTTATAGATATTTAATTGGATAAAGTGAATTACATATTTTTAGTCAGTATAATAATATTATATAATAATTTCAACTTAATTTTTGGTCATAATTAATATAAACCGAGGTAAAAATTCATTACTATGGTAAAAGTTAAAAGGGGTTAATGAGGGGTTAAACTAAAGATATATGGATTTAAATGATATAAAAACTTCTATAAATCCTATTTTTTTAATATATTTAGGTTATATCTTATCTTATCTTCAAACTTTATGTAATTTGGAGATATTTGGATTGAGTAAGACATTAATATATTTTAATCTTTTGAACAATTTCAAGTGTGTCATCTCTCTCCCATATAAATAGACACCTTCGATACTCTCTTAATAAAAATTAAAGAGCCTATTATCCCATAAAAGTCCCACAAAAATAATTTTATAACATACCTCCCTATTTACTAGAGGTTCTAGTTTGATTATAATATCATCCTTCCAAAGCATGAGGGGCAAGACAAAGGAGGTTTCTCAATGAAGAGGTGTAACTCTTAACTGAGTACTTTCAAATTTATTTATTCTTATACCTTATATAATCTTACTTTATCCATAATAATATGATTAATAAATTATAATCAATATAATAATACATTATTATGTTTATGTTTAAACCTTTATTCATCTCCTTCTCTATCAAATAGGAAACAAAAGCATTGTTCGTGTGTACGTGCAGACTACCGACTCACGATGCAATGTATTTAATTTTTCATCACCATCATTTGTGGTTGGTTATTATTAATTATTTAATGTTTATATATTATTTTTATTAAATAATTATTCTTCTTGAATTATAAGATACTATCTACATTTTTACCTCCCCTTCCGTTGTGAAATGATAACTTCTGTCGCGCGTATGTGTGGACCACCACCTCCACAAAGCGATGTAATTAATTTTTCATTTAATCTTTATGTGGATGGTAATAAGGATATATTTAATGAATATATATTATCAAAGTACACAGATCATAACTACCTAATCAAATCATGTATGAAAAAAATAATTATCACCCAAAATAACGATTTTAATAAAAAATTGTCAATAAACGGGTGATAAGGTGTTATAAGTAAATAGTATATGTTATGATATGAATGAATATTTTTATATAATATATTTATAATAAATATATATTTATTATATAGTAGGTTTGAATTCATATGAATAAGGTTGATAATTTAGGTAAAGGTTTATGTTATAATCTCATTTCTTTTCAGGATTGTCTATACTAAATTTCCATCAAGGGAAATTATATAGATATTATCCTTTAAACCCCATATATTTTATTATCCTTAGTTATTATATAATTATTATGTATTAATACCATTTCCCTCTCTTTGGTACTTAAAATGATCAAGAAAATGTTTTTAAAGAAAATTTGACCTTATTTTCTTTTTGGTTGATGAACGTTTTCTTTTATGTCCATGCTCTTCAAAATTGATTATGAAAGTTATTACCTATATTTTAAATGTTTTGAAAAGGTAATTTTCACTACCTTTAACCTTTTTTACAAAGTTTTAAAAAATAATATTTTTATATAAATGTTTTTTTCCGAACACGTCATTTTTTTACAAGTGAGTGAAGGAAATGTTTTCTTTTAACATAAAAAACATGAACATATTTTCTCATCATCATGACCATTATTTTATTTAAATATTCCTTTACAAATTTCCTTAGTTATTTTCGAATAAAATTATTTTATCAATATTCTAGGAATTTTTGGTTAAAATGTTATCAAGATAAAAGGTTTTTTTTCTAATGTTTTCAAATAAAGGTTTGAATGATATTTTAAAGGTATTTTTCATTTATACCAATATAATTTAAGGATTATTATGCTTTATTGGGGATATGATATTATGATACCATCCACCCTCTTTCTCTGGATGGCTTATGATGAAGATTATAATTTATGATTCTATGAAACCCATTTCTTTTCCATGAATTATGATATAATGAATTGATGAATGTTTTTATAATATTATGACACATTTATTATTTAATGTTATGTGATAGGTGGGTCTGTAATATCCCTATAATGCATTGGGTAAATATTAATAATTCTTGAGATAACTATGTTATGCGTGAACCTGGTTTGATGTTTATAAAATTACACATGGACCTGGTTTCATGTCCATAAGTTAATGCATGGACTTGGTTTCATGTTTATAAGTTTATGCATGGACTTGGTTTCATATCCATAAGTTTATGAGAGGGCCTGATTTCGTGTTCTTAACTTAACGAGTGATCCTGCTATTGTTTATACATGTTCAAAATGTTGTAATCTTATGTTTTTTACATATTTCTATGTTTATGTTGTGATCTCATGGATCATGATTGATTATTTATGATTCTGCATGATTATGAATTTTTTATTTTAGTTATGAAAAATCCTTATTCTATGACTCATGATTAAAGATATTTAAATGATTGGGTATAATTTTTTATTAGTAAATACATGTTATCATACCCTTGTGTTCATGATATGCTTACATATAATCATTTATTGATATCTCCTATGTTTACTCATACTGAGCATATGATCTCACCCTTTCTTATGTTTTACTTCCTCTGGTTTTGATGGAAGGTTCCAAGCATGATATGTCTATAAGGGTAATAATATGAAGAACATTATGGGAGATGTTGAAGATCCTTCATGACATAAGATGTTTTTGTGTCTAGTATCAAAAGACACTAATCCTTTACATTTCTAGGGAATGTATAGTTGGGTTATGTATTGAATGTTCATCTAAAATGATATAATATTAATGTATGTTAAGCTCGATTCACCTCATGTATGCATGCTTACGAGTATGTCTATGTGTATGTATGTGTATTTATATAATGCATATGTCTGTGTATATGTATATGAATATATCATTACATAACAATAAAAGTCATTTGTTTTTTCAATTTTATATATCTCATTGTAGTGTATGTATATGTATATATATATATATATACATATATGTACACACAATCATAGGAAAAGTCATTCGGTTTTTCAAATGTAGTTAATGCAATTTTATATAGATATATATATATATATACATACATTCAATATTTTTGTAATTTTTTCAATTTTGAATATTTATTTATAATTTTTTAGTTATTAATATTAAATATTTTAAATATGTTTATACTTTATATAATCAATATTTGTTCATTTTTATTTTAATACTTTTTGTATTTACTTTTTTATACAATTATTATTTATTCATTTTTAAAAGGCAATTTATTATAAATCTATTATATTTAAATGCACATTTTAATATTTACTCATTTTTAATATTTTTGTAACTAATATAATTAATATTATTTACTAATTTTTAATATTTATTGTAATTAATTTAATTTAATTTTAATCATGAAATTTTATTCATTTTTACCATTTATTCATTTAATACTATTTATTCATTTTCAATATTTCTCTATTTTTAACATTTTTTGTAATTTATTCATTTTTAATATTTATTCATTTTTTATCTTTATTCATTTAATATTTTTTAATGTATTAATTTTTAAATATTAATATTCAATACCTTTAATATGTATGCAATTTATATAATTATGGGTTTCGGGCCACCTCAAGGCCTTCAGGCCACCTCAAGGCTTTCGGGCCACATGAAAATTGTGCTTAATGGACCAAATAGACTCTATAAAGAGTAGACTCTAGATAATGATTCAGAGTAGGCACTTTCAACAAGAGTAGAAGCTAACAGATTTAGAAGAAAGAGAGGGCATGACATTGCCATCGAGACCAGCCTATGCATGCATGAGAAGCCTAGTCGAACAACCATGTGAAGGTGGAGAGCTGACATCAGGATGTAGAAGCTGAGGAGGAGCAGTTCTAAGTAGTTATAGTCTGGATAAATTTATAAGACCTATGGGTCATGTAATGTCCAAGACCTTCGGTTCATGTAATCTCTAAGCCTACGGGCCTTGTAAGGGTTCTCCCTCATCCCTTGAAAGGCGGATTATCAAAAATAAATAAAAAATAAGTCCTTCGGGCCATTCAAAAATATCTAATCATTTTTATTTTAATACATTTGTATTTAAATCTTTATAAAATTATTATTTATTCATCAATACTCATTATTTTATTATAAATCCCTTGTTTAATATTTTAATATTTTTATTTTAATATTTATTAATTTTAATATTTCATTAATTTATATAATTAAATATGTAAATTCAATGTTTAAATATTTTTCAATTTATTCATTTTTAATTAATAAATTTTATTTATTTTTAATATAAATTCATTTATTACTATCTATTAATTTTTAATACCTATCCATTTTTAATATTTTTGTAATTTATTCATTTTTAATATTTATTCATTTAATATTTTTGTAATTTATTCATTATTAACATTTATTTATACATTTTTATCTAGTATTGTTTTAATATTTTTAATATATTTGTAATTTAAATATTTAATATTTTTTCATTTTTATTTTAATGTTTTTTTTATTTAAATATTTATACAGTTATTATCTATTCATTTTTAATTAGTAATTTGTTTTAAATATTTTTTATTTAAATGCAATTTTTAGTATTTATTTGTTTTTATTTTAATATTTATTCAATTATATTTTTTTTAATATATACAATTTATATTATTTATTCATTTTTAATACTTTTGTGTTTTATATTATTAATATTATTTATTTATTTATCATAATATTAATATATTTATTATAATATAATAAATTTATCATAATATTAACATATTTATTAATACATTTAATATAAATAATATTGTTTATTTATTATTATTATTATTTTAATTTATTTATTTTTTATATTTATATTTTTTATTATAAAGTAATTTTTAATATTCATTTTTATATAATTAGTAATTTATTGTAATTTTTAAATATAAATATAAATATAAATATTATTTTCCACTAGTATTTATCAACATTATATTAAGCGCTAATAAAAGATACATCTATCATCACTTTTCAGTTAATGTTAACAAATATATGATTTATCAGTGCTTATAAAGCATTGATAAAACTCCTTCCCCTATTTTAAAATAATCCTAACTGAGATCACCCCTACTCGCATCATCCAAACTCTCACAAATACTGAATCTCATTATCACCACTTTTAAGTCTTTTGGATGAATTAACTCTTAAATCAAATTTATATTATTTATTACTCATTTTAATCAATAAGTCATTGTTTTTTTGTGTTTTTTGGTTCTTCTCTTTGGTTCTTCTCATCTGTTTGATTTTTTGGCACTTATTTTTGTGATTTTTGGTTCTTCTTGTTGGTTCTTCACTTCTGATCAATTTTTAGTCCCTCACAATTTTCACAAACTCATCCAAAATAACAACTCAATTGATTCTATCTTCCACTTTCATTATTCCTCTCTATATCTATACCTCAATTTCTACAACACCCTTTAATTTTTCATTTTATATATTTTCAATATATTGCCTTATTTTCATAACAATTTAATAAATTTTTTGTTTTCTATGAATTAAAAAAAAACTCTCATTAGCATTTCCTATTTATAATGGGTTTTCCATTTTATTCACAAACATTTTATGTGAAATTATGATTTCTTTTATTCATTTTTATTCAAATTTTATCAATAATTTTATTTGAATAATTAAAAATACTCTCAAAATTTTTTATATCAATTTCATATTTTTCCTGAGTAAATAAAGAAAAATAATTATTTTATTTATATTTCAATTCAAAATTTTAGAAAAATTCATATAAATATTGTTTTCCCATTATAATTAATATAATATGCACAATACTATTAAAATTTATTTGAAAAGTTTACATTTTTTCAATGAGTGATGAAAAATAATTTAGAAATCCCCATTTTTTTTAAATTGAAAATTTTAAAAACATTGATTTCTCTAATTTTAATAACAAGGTTGTTTATTTTATGAATTTCATTACTCATTAAAATTAGTTTTATGATTAATTATGATTTTTAAATTTTAAAATTTGGATTATTTTTGTTAAAACATTCATTTTACCATTCTACCGACAATCTTAATTATTTTCAAAACCTCATGGAATATTAAAACTATTATTTTGAGTATTAATAAATGAAGAATTTGAATATGATATATTTAATAAATTTACAAATGTGATTACCATAATCGATGTGATTATTCTGTTTTGAACACTATATAAACATTGATAAAAATAAGTAATTTTCTTTGATATTTGTTTTGTTAGTGAAATATTTTTATATATACCATAATACTTACCAAATTATAGAAATATATAGGTTTCTTATGAACATTAATAATGATGGAGAGTGAATTATATCCCTTGATGAATCCATTTCAAAAAATAGAATAATTTATGATATGTGACTTATTGTAATAAAATAATAAGTTTTTTAATACTCCATATTCATATAATTCATCATCTTTATATATTCTAACAAGTTTTTTATGTAGTGAAAATGTATATCAAATACAATGACTATATGTGTGTGTATACAAAGAATAGCCTTTTAGGATTCTAATATCATACCTTTTGTGTATTTTTGTGTGTATGAAATATTAATATTACTAAATCAAATGGGATGGATAAGAATTATTAATTTATGGATGTCAATTGTATACCCTAAGATTTTAGTTTCTATTTTATTTTAAAAGAACATTGTTCTTGATAGCACATACCACATGAAACCCCAATCTTAAACATATCACAAAATAATATTATTTAAATATAACTGTTATAACCTAGCTGTTTGATTGGCAGGTATGAATAGGAATAACCAAAGTATAAAGTATGAGTAAGATAAGTTTTACTTAATATAAATAATGAATTAAAATTAGAAATTCAATACTCATCTAATTGTTGTTACTAGGGAAAAAATAAGAATAAATTCATTTTATGCTTTAAAAATACCTTTCTTCTAAAAATGGGTTTTAGATGTTTGATACATGAGTAATTAGAATTAATATTTTATAATTTTAGTAATTTTATTTTATAATATGAACATAATTTTTCAAATTAACACTTCAAAATTATCTTATGGTGAATTTTTGTAATATTTTTGAAAAAATTGATTTTTAGGTGAATATTGAAAATATCAATTTTGGTGAAAATAATCATTTCTTTTTATTAAATTAATTTTTTTTATATTTTATTTTAATTCACATAAGTATATTTTGATTAAACATAATCAAATTATGTCCATGAGAATCAACATTATTCTTGATTTTGGGGTAAAATCAATTTTATGTTTTAAAAAGGTATTTTTCTAAAAACCATTTATGATGAATTTTTTCATACTTATATTAAAATTAATTTATTCAAATTATATGAATTAAATCTTGAAAACTATATTTATTTTTTATCATCAGGTGGTTCAAGTTTGGTAAATAGTTCAATTTCATTTTTGGTCATAATGAATAATAAACATAGTAAAAACCAGTCACTACGAACCATGAGTTATTATTTAAAGATCTCTCTAACACTTGAATTTATTTTATTGTATGATAATATTTTTATTAGAATCATTATATATTCAAATATATGACATTTTGGTGCTATTTTCCTTTGATAGTGATATTTGCGTTACTTTAAGTAAAGAATAAATGAAAAATGCCACTCTCATTCTTTTAATATCTCTAACATGTTTTACTTGAGGAGTAAAGAAGCCATGAATGGTTATAAAGAGTTATATTGAATACGAATATATTATTTTTATGATAAAAATTATTTTTAAATTATATTTATGGTATAATTTTCTATAATGATTACATAACACTGATGTAGTGCTTGTGAAAAGGAGTAGAAAAGTCATGTAAATGATTTTAAAAACATTAAAGTAACATGTTTGGGATGAATCATAGTGCTAAATGAATTTTTGGTTAATTTTAAAGAATTTTTAGTGGCTAAACTATTTAGATTCTAATTTCATTATTATCTTTATATTTTTAAAGACAAATTTCTTGAATAGTCTGAGAAATGACCTTAAATGGTATTTAATGTCTAAAAAATATTTTTAAATCATTATAAAATAATATGAAATTCTATAATAACTCAAATATATTAAAAAAATTTAACCTATAAATAATGGTCCATATATTTTCTACATAGATTTTTCAAAATTACTTTCTTGCCCTCAAGTATTGAAAAAATTGTTACCACGGTTAAAGTTAAATGGGGTTAATGAAGGGGTTAAACCAAAATATATGGTTTAAAATGCCAATTAAAATTTTATAAATATTATTTATTAAATTTATTTAGACCTTATATACATTATATTATAATATTTTTCAGTTTATATCCATTTTACATGAGTTAGACACATATTATATATTAATATTTCATATATTTACAAGATTGTCACCCACCTCACTTATAAAATAGACCCACATCTCCACTCTTACTCACACTTCAAGAGCCATTTAGTTTTTCCAAGATCTACCAAAATACCTTAAAATAGTCATTATAAACTTCCTATATCTTCTTTTGTTTTCTAAGACCATATTAATAAGGCTTAAGGTTTAATCCAAAAGAGTATTTTCAAAGAAGTGACATAAATCTTAACCAAGTTCTTTCATTTTATTTGTTATTATACTTGATTAAATTATATAATAACCATGATTATATAATAACATAAGTATACTAAATATACTGAAATTTTATTATGTTGATGGTACAATCCTTATTCATCTCATTTTCCATCAAATGTGAAATTAAAGCATCGCTCGTGTGTACGTACAGACTACCGCCACCACAAAGTGATGTATTTCATTTTTTATCACCACCCTCTATGAATGGTTATAAGTATGGATATAATATTTATTTATGATATTTATTATATAACTATTATTATATAAAGATAATATGTTATCTATCTTCTTACATTCTCATCTGTTGGAAAATGATAACGTCGCTTGTGCGTACGCGTGGACAACCACCTCCATGAAGCAAAGCTATTAATTTTTCAAGTCCATGTTAAATATATTATAATGAGGATAAACTCAATAAATATATATTATATAAATTATATAATAATTATTATTTAAAGTTAAAGTATTATTTACCTTTATTTTTTTTTTCCATTTATCAAAAAATGGAAACATCACTCGTGTGTACGTATGAACTACCTTCTCCATGGAGTGATGAAATTCATTTTCCATCACCAAATTATTTGAATAGTTAAAAAAGTTTATATAATTTATAAATATTATAATTATTACATGATTAATATTCTATATATGATTAAACAATTTCCAATATGTAAGGACTGAAACTACTAAACAAAAACATACATGAAAAATAGAACAATTAATACCCAAGATAACGACTTTAATAAATAATTGTTAATAAATTGGTGTTATAATGTTATAAGAGAACCATATAGAGCATGATAACTATGAGTATGTTTTTATAGTTTTATAATAAATCTAAATTTATTATATAGAATCTTAAGAGAACATACAAAGCAAGTTTGACTTGAGATAAGGTGTAATTTCATCACAATTCCACTTCAATTAGTCATGTTTTACATTATAAACCTATTTAATTTTATATGATTTATATAATAACCCTTTTAAATTTTATACCATGGATTTATATATATTCATGGTATTAAAATTATTACCAAATCCCTAAGGATTTATTTCAAAATCTCATTTTAATCAAGATTGTTTATATTTTAATTTTTCTTGAAAGAATTTTATAATTTATTCTATTTAAAACCCATATATTTC
The DNA here is from genome assembly GCA_963277665.1 of Viscum album. Lineage (NCBI taxonomy): Eukaryota > Viridiplantae > Streptophyta > Magnoliopsida > Santalales > Viscaceae > Viscum > Viscum album. Next base: position 1,287,389,120 of record OY728137.1, read on the forward strand.
ATCTATTATAGTTGTTTATTGGGTTTAAATATTTTTATCTAATTTTTACTCGCTTTGGTTCTTACAAAAATCAAGAAAATATTTTTAAGAAAAGTTGACCTTATTTTCTTTTTGGTCGATGAACTTTTCTTCCATGTCCATGTTCTTTTAAATGTTTTTGAGAATTTTATTTTCTATGATCAAATGATTATTTAAATTCATTTTAGAACATATTTAAATTTATTTTCAAATTTTTAAAAGAAATATTATTATCATTTTTCTAATGAGGTACTTTAGGAATTTTGTCCAATAGTGTGAAATAAATCTTTGTTTTTAACATACTGAATGAACAAATTTTCCCACCATCATGACCATTATTTGATTTGAATGTTACTTTAAAAGTTTCCATGGTTATTTTAAAAGAAAATATATTTCTCAATATTTTTTAACATTTTTATTTTTTAAATATACCAAAAGAAATGGATATTTTACTAGTTTTCACAGAAATGTTTGACTGCTCTTATAAAAGTATTTTTCCTCTATGTTAGTATCTTTTGATGTTTATTATTAATAAATATGGATAATATTTAACGATATCATCCATTTTATTTCATTTTATGTCTTATTATTATGTGATGTTGAAATATTTATGAAACATGTTTCTTTTCTAAGGGTTATGCTATAATGAATTGATGGGATTCTTTCATCCTTTACTGATTTATTGTTTTTTGGTCATTAACTTTATCATGATCATATTCTATATCAATATCCATCAATCCTTTATAAATTATTTTTCTTTTTTATGTCTATATTTACAACATCATGGATATATTTAGTATTGACTTAATCGTATACCATTTAAATATATAGTGTTAATTGAAGGAAGCTTATTTATTTCATTTATGGGGGAAATATTTATGTTCCATATTCATGATTCAATACATATATTAATTGATTGATAATGCAGATTGATTATGTATTATATTTATCATTAAATATATGAGTAATTTAATGGACATATGTAAGTTATGGGTGTATCCCGGTTATAGATAGCCCCTTGATGCATCAACAAGTCTCATGAGATAAAACAAGTTGGTATGATGTATATGAAGAGGATATAAAATCACGACATAATAGTTGGTTAATTGGTGTACGCTTACCCATACAATGAAATTATCTTGGTCAATTCCTTGACTATAATATTTAAGATTTCTTGGTCAAGGCCTTTGTTGGGATTGCAAAGTTTTCTTTAAGTCACCTAAATTCCACTCATAAGAAGTTCCACCTCTGGTAGTTCACTTTGATCTTTTTAGAACATCGACAACATGAACTTTCAACATATGAGTTAGAACACTGAAAGTTCACAAACTTCAAATGGATATTGTGAAGACTAGTCTTTGGGTACCATGAACAACGTACCTATTGGAATTACTGAGTTATTGGAAACCTAAACTGAACGATGAAATCAGTAGATGGTTGAACAAAAATTTTGGATGGTGGTGGAACCTATTTTACTGGTAGTGAAGCTCTATAAAAGGAAGTGAGACTATCTAATGAGGTTGATGTACTATATTTAATTGTGAAAAAGTTTAACACTAGATTATTTAGATATAGTGTTTGTAAATATTTATCTTCTAAAAATATTATAGTTTTTGTATTATTCTCCCATTGACATAGGATGAAATTTCGAACCATGTAAAATTGATTTTCACTCTCTATTTTACTATTATTTGAATGATTGCATATATTTTTCAGTGTGCGTGTGATTTATATTTTGAGCATTGGTTAAGGTGAAAATTGAATTCCAAATTCTGATGCTCTAAGACAGGAAGGGAAGACCTGATGATTAAAATTCCACTATATTGAACTACTGATAGATACAAATTTTTAATGAACTCAAGGTATAACCATCTGATGATTGTATTTATTTTTCAAGTGCCTTCTTCCTAATAAGTGGTATAATAGGGTTCTTTTGTTTGGAAATAGTTGTAAACTTAGGTAAATTTTTCAATTTCCTCATATTAATATTGAATTTTAGTTGGTTATACTGTCATCATAAGATATTTAAAATATATGAAGATGATTTAAGATATGGAATATGCCAAGATGAGGCAGTATCTTAGATGAGAAGTGAAAATACTGGACTGAGGGAGATTTGTGATATGAGTCAAGATTTGACTCAGGTATTATAAACCTAGGTTACAATTGATATATTGAGTTCAAAAGTATCAAACAATATTAGTTTCTCAAGACCATTCAGGTAATTTATTTCCTTTATGCATTTTCATGTTTATGGGAAACACATAAAATAATAAACAGAAAAATGAATAAATACATGATGAATGTTTTTCTGTTAATGCATGTTTAGTTGTGAGAATGAAAACATATCATGATCATATTTAATAACATGGATTACATTCATCAAAAATATTAAAAATACCTTATTGAAATATTAAGTTGTGAACACCTTCCATCGCTCAAATTTGAAAAAAATCGAGTGTATAAGGTGCTCATCATCTAAAGTTGAGGGTGCATCCTACTACCGAGGAGTTCTTATGAGAGTGATGGGTTGTCTTAAATAATAATGGTATCAAATAAGTATCCAAATAAAAATTTATACCACTTTAGAATAAATGAATTAAGTAAACCAAGTTTATGATTTTAGAACTTGGGACTTTACTCAACAGATCAAGGAGCTGTGAGTTAATGTGGTTGTCTAGTCAAACTCTTACCTTGAAACTCTTTGAGTAGTAGTATAAATAAATCTTATATACTATTAATAGAGATTTCAAGGATCATTTAAACCATCATACTCAAGATACAAAATATTCCGATTCCAGTAGTAAGTGATACTAGAGTTCGATAAAATAGTAGTAGATATTTAATGATTTAATTAATTAATTGGTAATGTATAATCGGTAATCAAGATAAAATTACAATTTTCTATATTTTTTTTTGTAGAAAATGGAAAGTAATACAACAAGTTCACTATGATTAATGCAGGACAAAGAAAATTTATGAACTGACATGGATTTCCAAGAGTATTAAAAGTTCTTACACAAAGTACTATGATATTGGAAATTCAAGGTTCTAGTATCCCCAATACCAATTAAGCCTCCTCATGAAGTGAGGGTGATAAAAATTATTACAAGAGACTCATGTATGATGAATATGATGGTTATGTCATAATGTTATCATCAACATCCAATTTGAGTTGTGGATAAAACAGTAGAACATGGATGATTTCACATGTAGTCTCATCTCTGAGAATCTTGTGAGGATAAAGTGAAGTGAGATATGAATGAGTGATGATTACACTAATTATGTATAAATATGAAAGATTGATCATGATATTTTAATACATACCATTCCTATATCTTTATCACCCATTTACTCTAGTTTTTTAAGATTATAAAACAAGTAGCATGGATAAAAATCTTCGTTACCTTTTAGGTAAAGGTTTTATAAGTAAATAAGAACTTAAAGAAAGTATAATCGTTAGTTATTATGGTGAAAAAGTTGAAAGACAAAGAAAAAAGGCCACTAAAAAGTGTGATGAAAAAGGAACATTTGAAGCATCCTTCAAATAAAAGAGGAAATTCATTAAACATGAGGTTATTTTCTTCACATGTCATGAGATAAATCCATAGAGGTTTAAATACAATGAACTGAATAAAAGAAAAAAATAGTCACTTATTTTTCAGGTATATTCATAAATTTCATGTGCTGTTTCTATCGTAATTATTAGGTATTAAATATAATATTTCTATCACATATGTGTATTTAAATATAGTAACCAAGTAAGTATAGAAATGTTACAATAAGTAATGTGTGTTCTCCAAGTGGCTAAGTTAGAGGTTATAAGTACACAACTTCAAATTTACAAGATTAATTATTATAATAGAAAATTTATCGAGAATAACTAGAACATCTATCTCACATTTCCATTGAACACATGGATACATTATTCCATTATTGTAATGAATGTTTTTTGTGGTGTTATATACTCAAACAATAGTTTAGTAATGCTTGAATCACTGAAAATAATTAATGTAAGTTATAATACCCACTTGTGGAAAGAGAATAATTTTTCTAGAAAAACTAAATGTGGATTTCAAGGATATCACCGATATGGTATTTATAATGTTTAGAGTTAAGGTCCTTAGGTATTATATATATATATATATTTATTTTTGGACCAAGGAACCTCTAGAAATAAAGGTAAGTCATAATGCTTTTGTAAATCAGTACAATTAGAGATAATAAACTATTCCAAGGTAAATCTAGTGGTACATATACTTCAATATATTACTTTAAGAGTTTTAAGGAATGTTAAAGTGAAGGATGGTATATCTATGGTCAAAATATGCGAGTTGATTCAAGCCTATGTGCTGAAGAATATCTTGAATAGGAATACATTGATCAATAAAATGCAACATGGAATAATTCATAAATTTAGATTACCTTAATACACATCAAATTTAGGATGTTGGTAAGAAGGATTGATGGTGAGTCATACATGAAAATACTGATCATTTAAATATAGCATGGATTAATTCCTAGATGAAAATTTACTTATACACATAAAATTCATGATATAAATAAAAGTAACATAAATGTTAAAACTCATATGAATTGTAGATACTTCCATTTTTCAAGACATGCTTTGCAAATAGAAATGTTATCTCATAACCGTATGCCAAATATAATGAAAAATGGATATCATATGAGTTATAATATGATATAGTTCTATTATATCATAATAATAAGTGTTTATATTCAAAGTGTTTATTAATGATATAAAAAAACATACATCAATTAGAACACAATATGCATCTAATGTAATTATCCTAAATTTTTTTAAGGATATAATATAAATTCCTAAGATAAAAAATATAGTCAAGTGATAGAATATATTTCTATATAAGGGTTCATGTTTCTATTTGAGATAGTGGAATAAATATTAAATTGGGTTTAGTTAATGACATAGATGCATAAATAGTTGACATAAGAATAAGTTATATAAGATCCCATGGAATAAGAATGTTCCAAATACACATATTATATAAGAAGGATAAAACCATGGTAATGATTTTACATTATCTACATCCAGTGCTACTTTATTCATTGAGAATAATGAATCCTAAAATTAAGTAGTAAATTTAAACAATCTAATATTGAAAATATCAATTAAAATTTAAAAATGGATTCCATGTATAAAAGTACAAGGGCTTATTATTTTGGATACTACGGTGGGTATTTAAGTGAAACTGTACATGGGTGGTACAAGTGTGGTACCAATAAGACTTGATTGGTAATACCAAGTCATTATGCCTAAATCCATTAGAATTTAACTTGTCATAGATACTTTCTATAATCATTTTATTGGGAATTGGATGTCAAGACAACCAATCTTAGAAAGAAACTATAAAGGGTTGGTGACACCATAGAATTCCTATAAGGGGTGCAAGTTACTGAAAAATAGTTTTGGATTGAATTAAGTGACAATATCATATAATATTAATTTGGAATGTTTTTTTACATGTATCTACAAGATGTTAGTGGGAGAAACATTGTATTATATGTAAAAAATATTATTGATAACATATGTAAAATATCTATTGGTCTTACAGTTAATTAAAACCAGAATGAAAATAACTATATAGATATTTCCTTAAAGTTTCAACCTATGTTTTAGGGGACATGATCTACTAAGATAGATATAAAGGTTTCTTAGACCAAGTAAAAAGTATATATACCAATAATGTATTGAAAATTACAAGTCAAAACAATTCTAGATTGAATTATTACCAGTGCCACATGGCATAAATCCATTTAAAAATACATTAATGGGGAATAAAATGAGATTAAAGTGGCAAGTATAATTCCATAAGCACCAATAATGGATCTATCACTTATGAAATGTTATGTACTGTATATTATATTTCCAACATATACTTAATGGTAGGAAAAATATTAGTTATATCTAGGAGAACTACATGGGAGACAGTTAGAACTATCCAATTGTACTTGAGTAAGTACAAAAGACACATTCCTAGAACTTGGAGAAGATGGATACTAGTTTAAGGAAAACAAAATAGTCTTCTCTAGGATCCATATGATCTAAAATCGCAGTCAGGCTAAGGTAATGAGTATTATAATCTCATTCAATCCAGTTGTAGCCATATATATAAATACTGAGTGTGCTACCGCTTCTGAGGTGGCTAAAGAAGCAGTGTAAAATATACAATGATTTTTTCAAGTTTTTAGAATTTCACCTTGTAAGTAAAGTTTTATTATAGTTTAAATTATGATAATTATCCTATTGGTACTAGCTAAGATGTCAAGTTTTGACACCAGAAAAAAATAATATACTTAGGGATATCATCTCTTAATAAGTCTTACTTAAGGAGGTAAATTCACATATAACATAATTTCCACATAGTGGAAACATGGTAGGCCCATGACTAAATCCATAACTCAATAGAAACATGATATTATCATGTGAGAGATAACAAGGATATTTAACAAGTTGGATCTAGTTCCAGTGCGAGTGTTGTAATAGTGGGTTCCCTAGAACCAACTTGAATAGTACTTTTTGATTACCATGTCATGTATACAGTGAGTTATACATGATGTACACTTACTATAATAATGTTTATATTTCTATATCCACTATTTAAATGGAAATTTCCATATATTATTTGTTGTATCAAAAGGTTATAGTAGTTATTAGGCTATAATGAGAACCTATAGATACTATGAAATTAATATTAAACATATACCTATGGTCTAGATACATAATTATGACTAGACATAGATGATATCATAATATTAGGTGATGAGGGATTATAATCATTGAGACTTATTCTCATGAAGTTCTCACATGGTGATCTCGAGTAGATGAGATCATGAGGACAAAACTTCCAATAGGAACACCATATGTTTTAGGTGTCATTGGTTGTTCTTATTTATGAACATGTGTATTAGTCTCCTAACTTGAGATCATTATCAAGGTGTACCATTTGATCACATACATTGATATAAGGAAAAACCATGACATTGAAGTTGTGGTGAGGTAGCTTGTGTCGGGTGCATCATTAGTGGCATGACGTTGGTTAAATGATCAAGATATATTTTTTGCTTCTGTGTTAAGGAAGTGATATCTCAGGCCTAGTTGATCAGAATGGTAGTGCCTTCACTAAATCCTTGTCCATGGTAGAAGAAGGTACGTCTGTCCAGTAAGGTCAATTGTAACACCATGAAATTATAAAATAATAACATTGTATTTAATAGCCTATGAGACATGAAACACCGAGCTTAAATAAATAATGAAATATATTTCTTTAAATTTGTTCTCTTTAATAGCTTGCAAAACATGCAATGCCATGACCCCCTCCCCAAAAAGTGTACCCCTCTTGGGCCTTAAATGTGATAAGAGAGATAATGACCCCCCGAGTCCTGCCTCCAATAGGCCCCAGGTTAGAGACTAGCACCGAGGGTATAGAAAACACAAAAATGGGAGACATTACCCTCTAAGAGAACTCATGTGGAAGAGAGAGATAAGAGTGACACCAACCAAATCCTGATCAGACTACAATATAAAAGACACCAAAGTGAACATATGAAATTTCATTCAACAAATACTAAAACTAAAAGGAGAAAACTACAAGTACCAAAATAAAGTAAAAAGATAGTGACCACAAAGCCCAAACTACTCCTGCAAACCCCCAAGCTAGTAGTAACCAGCCTGATCTCCAACCTACTCCAAGTGACTTGAAAAATAAATTACATATAAATAGGGTGAGTATAACAGTATAGTTAGAAGGATCGTACCCATAACCTCTCATGTAAAAGTAAAGAAAGTATGTTAAAGCACCGTGAATAACAAGTGAAACTAACTCATCACCTAAACATGTATATTATGTTCCCAGCCTCACCATGGATACTATCATCAAGTATCGAATACAAGAGTATATAATATAATAAATAATGTCAAGGGTACCCTTCTACCACTTCCCCACTAGTTTTTCGCTTTTACCCAACATCGCATGTCCTGAGCATCTCTATCAAAAAAGGCTTTCCCATAGAAACCTAAGAAAAGCACCACAACATACAACTTATGCAACTCACCACCAAAACCACACAACCAAAAGTAACCAGATAGTTCTCGGGATCCACCATAGACCACATAAGATATATCAAATGTCAGGTATTATACCTCAAGATGCTATAACCCATACACCGAGTAAGGATCCTCAAGCCATCATAGCCTATACACGTTATACCTATAGTAGCACATAAGAAACTATATAAAAAATATATGTATGTAAAATAACCACAAGACATTACAACCCTCTACACACACATATAGAGAAAACTAACTATCATGCATAGCAGAATAAGTAACTACCAATAGAATAGAGAGAGACCAAAGGGGGTAGTCAACCATCCATCCTCCCACATGAATGTTGGGGAAAACACACCCAGGTCCCAAAATTGCTGGGGAGTCAGTTTACCAAACCGAAAGGGTAGACTAGCATATAGAAACACAAAAAGTACATAATATAATATATATCACAACCAAAATATGGGAAAAACTTGGTCTTAGACTCAATTGCAGCTAACATATCTCAGACTCCTGGCTGCCATTGCTATGACTAGATATCATATAAGCACATATCCATTTAAAGAGATACATTAAGTTACTTATCCCTTTTTATCAGTTTCAATTTATGTTAATTAATTATTCAACTATTAATTAACCATTATCAAATTCCATATTACATTTCATTACCATATCAACAAAGTTCCATGCCCTCTAGGCATAACCAAACTGAGTTCATAGTTCCTCAAAAGTATTACCTCAACATTGAATCCTAGCAAGCCCCAACCCCATGGGTTAAAAATTCATTCATTCTATCATTTATTAATAACATATTCACTTTCCATAATCCAGGTATTCTAAGAAAGCATTCTAAGATACCAAAAAAAAGGGTATCAACACGAAATTATATGAACTACCCGTCGAGTCTTTTCCACCTATAGAAGGAGTGTAGACCCATCTATCCTCGATAAGAAAAATACAGAAAGTACATGGAATACCCCACGCATCTTTGCCTATTTTGGAATGAGGGTAAAAAATACCATCTACCTCAATTAGTGGGGAAGGTAAAGCAGATAAACAAGAAACAAATTCAACAAGAATCCATTTTCATATCAACAGGTAATCCCAGATTCAACTCATTCCATCATCTTCGGTGTCCTCCTTAACACCCATATGCATAAACCGATGCATCTCGCCACTCTAGGCATCAACTTCTACCACAACCACTAGGCCTCCCTACCCTCACAACCACAACATCCTTCCAGGATCATCCATCCCAGCTCACATCACAACACAAACAACAGGAAACAAACAACATAGAAACTTGGATCTTATCCCTAAACAAGACATTCATCCTTCAAACATAATGATCAATCACAAATCCAAAGCATAAGGAAATTTACCTTTAAAACAAGTGGGTAACTCAGAACCCTATAAGTCATTATTTTTATCACACAACCAGTTCATTATTCCATCTTGAAATAACCGATTCAATTAAACATGCATAACTACATCCATTTGATTATCACCAAGCACAACAAAAATAACCAGATTCATTAAACACACCTATTTATCTTTATCCAATAAATTTATAATTAATCATAGTTTTATGTTATTTACCAATTTCCATCAAGAACGAATTCTAAACAAGTAAGGCATACATATCACACTATCTAGAAAAACAAGAGTAAATAAAATTGCTAATAAATTGATACCAATTCTTTAATATGGTTTAATATTTCAATTATGATCTAGTGGGATAAATCATGATAACTCTACTACTGCACATAATAGAATAGATAAGCCACAAATCCCCTACCTCAAAAGGTTTTCGACGTTCTTCGCATGAGAACATTCCAACACAACGGATCATGATCACCTCTCCCACAACAACTGCATCCACCCGAGGACACTATGACACAACCACATCAACCAATACCCAAGAAATATCCATTATAAACATGAAGATCATATTACATCACATGGAAAGGAGAAACAGGTGGAAAAAAATTGAGGAACCGATAAGAATGGAGGTAGAACATACCTTATATCGAAGACAGATCGACACTTTATGGTTGCAACAAAACTTGGGGTGCACATATACCAGGAAAAGCTCCAAGGGGAAATGATCCAAGGATAGAACAATCACAAAAATCCTTAAGAACAAAGGTTCAGGGTACCTCACACCAAGATAAAGGAGAAGGAAAAACAAGGGTGGAAGTTATCTTGGCCCTTCTAAAAATCTAAATGAAGCAGTGGTTTAAATACAGTTTAGATTTCCTATTAAAGGCAGACCTGGTCAAGAATATGTGGTTTGACTGAGTAAAGGCTTCCTGACCCTTAGGAAAATTAAGATAGGAGTTATGGGATTTGAATTGGCCTTAATTCCCTTAAAACAAGGTTTTGAATGCATTTTACATCAAAGATAACATCAAAGGGGCGAAATTGTAGGATGTTGGAAACATTGTTCACCAACGACTCACTAACACGAGTCACCGACACGAGTCACTGATGTGAGTCACCGATGTGAGACACCGAAGAGAGTCACCGATGTGAGTCACCAAGGAGAGTCACCAATTCGACTCACCAATATGAGTCACTGATGTGAGTCACCAACATGACTCACTGATGAAACTATTCACATCTATCTCACCGATGACACTTTTTACAGAACTGGAAACACTGTCCACAGAACTGGAAATTTTGAGAATTGTTTGGAATAAGTCACCTTTACCTCCCTGAACACCTCAAACACCAGATTTTCACAAAGGAATAGACTGAAGATGTTAGATTCATTACATCAGATACCTATCAAAACATTCTCATCCTTGAGAATCCAAAACCAACCTAGAGAGGAAATAGAAAAGGGGTCTGAACCAACACCCTTAGAGATACCTCTCAAGGCTCTTACCCTCAAAGGTGATCAACCACCACACTAGAGGATCAAGTGTAAAGCTACACAACAACCAAAAATAGCTCCAAAACACTCTTCCATGAGATATACCTCTCAAAAGAGAGAAATCCACAAGAAGAAACAAGAGAAAGCCATATCATAAATAGGAAAGGTCTACAAACAAAAAATGAACATCATTATAAGAAAAGAACAAAAATAAAATAGCTCAGGGTACTGAGTTCGTATCTATGACTCAAATTCCCAAGTAATCTCCTCCACTCCATAGTGCTTCCAGAAGAAATGAACCAATGGGATAACATGCCCACACAACACCTTGTCCTTGTGGTTATGGATCTATACAGGTCACTTCTCGAAGGTTTCATCATATTCAACAACAATCTTTCCCCAATCGATGGCATAACAGTCATCATGAAGATAACGATAGAGGTGTGGAACATGGAAAACATTGTATATCCGGATCATCTGCGGGGGAAGTGCTACTCAATATTCCAGGGCTCCAACATGAGACAACACCTTAAAATTCCCAACAAACTGGGGATAAATCTTACTCCCACAACCAAACCTTCACTTCCCACAATGGAGAGTAACCTTAAGAAACATGTTATACCCAATTCCAAACTCTAGAGGTCTCATCCAATGATCAACATAGGACTTATGACAATCCTGCACTACCTTCATCCTCTCAGAATCACTTGAACCATCTCTTTTGTATTTTGTACCAGTTCCAAAATGAGAATTGATGACTATTTGAACCAAATACAACACAATGGAGAAAAGAAAAGTCATCCATTAAAGGATTCAAATGAAACTATACTGATGTTAGAGTTAAAACTATTATTGTAAGATAACTCTAATAAGGGTAAGTGCCTCATCCACAAACCTCCAAAATCCAGGACACAAGAGTGCAACATTTATTCAAGAGTCTGGATGATCCGCTTTGTTTGACCATCCATATACAATTTAAAAGCAGTGCTAAGGCATAAATAATAACCAAAATAATGTTGGAGACCTCTACACACCCTAGACGTAAAACAAGGATCTCGATCAGAAATGATCATCCTCAGAACTCCGTGGAGTCTCAGCACCTCCTCTAGATACTACCTCAATAGAACCTCCACTCAGATTGACTCCTTGATTTCTATAAAGTGTGTTGATTTCATCAAATGATCCACTACCACACATATATCATCATAGCTTCCTTGAGCTCAAGGTAAACCTATAACAAAGTCCATCGATATGTCCTCCCACTTCCATTGAGGAACATATAAGGGCTGGAGCAAACCACCGGGAACACGGTGCTCGATATTCACATTCTGGAAGACCAAACATCAAGGCACAAACTCTAAATCTGCACAATTCAATGCATTCCACCAAAAATAACCTCTCAAATCTTGGTACATTTTTGTAATTCCAGGATGTACCACCAAGGGCGAACTATGGAACTATCTGAGAACCATCTCATGCAATTCTAAAGGAATAAAAAGCCTTACCTAAAACAACACTCTGTGCTATTTATCCTCAGACCAACCATCAAGGGCCTTGCCACAAACAACTCGGTTTCTCTAGACCTCCACCTCAAGATCCCCCAACTAGGATTGCTCCACCTGATACCACAAAGATGACTACACCATCATCTGAAAAAGACAACCTATGCCCCCAACTTCTCCCATATCCAGATATAATATTGAAAGTTTATTCAATACTCTCCAAGAATCACCTAATTCACACACTACGTCATTATGCAAATTACTACTCAGTACATCAGCTACAACATTCCCCTTACCAGGTGTATACGAGATTTCCAATTCATAATCCTATAAGAACTCCATCCACTGATGTTGTCGCAAGTTCAAGTCATGCTAGAAGAAAACATAACTCATGATCTTATGATCGATGAAGACCACGAAATGATCACCAATAAGGTAATGTCTCCATAAATTTAGGGAGAAAACCACTTCCACCAACTTTAGATCATTTTTTTCATAGTTACATTAATGGATACGTAACTTCTAGGACCCATAATAAATGAACAATCTCTGCTTCATCATAACACAACCTAACCCTAGATGTGAAGCATCATAGAAAACCTCAAACTAAACTCCTTCTACTGGTAGACAAAGAATCAGAGCACTGACCAAATTCTCTTTTAGATACTCAAAAGCTACCTGACACTAATCGGTCCATACAAACTCCTGATCCTTTTTGGTCAATGCTATTAGAGGAGTCACAAAATGAGAGAAATCGGTAACAAACCTCCTGTAAGAGTCTGCAAGACCAAGGAAACTTCACAAATCTACCATTGTATTCAGGGCTGACCAAGAAAAAACTACTTCTATATTAGATAGATCCATAGCTACTCCCTATTAGGATACAACATTCCCTAAGAAATAGACTTCTTGAGCGCAAAACTCACACTTTGAAAATTTCCCAAATAGTTATTGTTGATGAAGAACTCCCAAAATGGCACGCAAATGCTCTGTATGCTCCTCCATAGACACGAATTACACAAGGATGTCATCGATGAAAACCACCATGAACTTATCTAGGAACTCATAGAACACAATGTTCATCAACCCCATGAACACAACTAAAGAATTCATCACACTGAACAACATCACAACGAACTCATAATACTCATGATGACAACAGAATGAAGTCATCAGGATATCCTCATCCTTTACACGCATATAATGATATCCTAACTGTAAATCAATATTCAAGAACAAAATTTCACCCTTCAGTTGATAAAATAAATCATCAGTCTACGAAATAGGATAGTGGTCCTTCACTTTCACTTTGTTTAAGAGACAATAATCGATACACAACTACAAACTGCCATCATCCTTCTACATGAACAAAACTAGTGCACCCCACAGTGACATGTTTGAAAAAAAACTACACTAAAATGGACCATAAAGCAGTATACACTGCTCTCAAAACTCATAAGGTTCCATCATATACGAATACATCGAGATAGGAGACACACCTAAATGTAGATTGATCCCGAACTCGATCTCCCGTAAAGGGTGTAATGATAAAACCTCATATGGAAAGACATCAGGGTACTATTCCATGATCCTAGGAAATGACGACTACTGAACCTCTGAAGAAATAAATATCGACTCAACCATAAAGGGTGATAATGAAAGAAAACTCCTCTGACCCATCCAAGGGTCTTGCTCATCAATAAACACTACTGGCTCTCCATCAACATCAAATAACACCACCTGCCTATAAAAGAAACCCATGATAGCCTACACTGAATACAACCAATCCATGCCAATTATGAAATCATATAGTTGTATTCATAATCATAGGAAATCCCCCTAAGAGCAGTGTTACCTTAGTACTAGCTCACAATCTCTACATACTTCAAACAAGTCAGCTCGACCTCTAACCAGTGTAGTCAACACCAAGGGAACTAGAATCCTATCTACCTCAAGTACCAAGGCATGGAAAAGGAAAGGTGATATGAAGGAGTGAGTTTCTTTTGAATAAAACAAGGCACGAACCCAAGTAGAAAACAAGAAAAAGGTACCTCGAACAACCTATAGATTTCCTGGTGCTGGAAACATTAACGCATGAAGCTGACCACAACCTACTCTAAGACCTCTCTAACCCTGCTGGAAACCACCTCCATGGTTGTGCTCTAATCTCTGAGGATGGGGATCATCCCAGTTCTACCCTATGCCAGCCCTATATACTCTCTGCTAATCTAAATATAGTGCAAACTTCTACTACTTCCTCGACTGGAACTGCCTCAACGGAGGGACCTAAAGCGGAACACATGACACATGCTGACTGCTCAGAAATTTCGGGCACTCTTATTGCCAATAACCTATACCTCTACAAGAAAAAAAAGTGATTTATCCCTTAGTATAGTCCTAAGAGATTCTGTCCCCGAAGAAATAAGATACTATGGGTTGGGACCTACCCCTGGCTGATCGGAAACTCTTCTTCCCTAAACACCAGGAGCCCCATACCACAGATATACTTCATGAGGAATCTTGAAGACTCCTCTCTCGCGATGATTTGGTTCTAGATAACGTCCTATCAATGACCTCCTACCTCACCAGCACCTCGAGATATGTAATCAACATAAATAGGGTGACCTAGCACTGGATCTCTGGATGCAAAGCCACCTCAAAATACCTCACCTTGGACTCATTTGGAAATAGGTCTGAAGCATATCACAGAAGGTTCTTAAAATGGATCCTGAACTCTCACACACTAGAGATACCTTTCCAAAGGGTAAGAAGATTATGTTGACTAGCCGACTTTACAGTCAGAGAAAGAAACTCGACTCTGAACTGATCTCAGAACTTCTCCCATGAAACTTCCAACTCCTCACGATCCACGAGGAACAAAAACCAACCCTACCTCGCTATCCTATGTAGCATCGTCACAACCAACGATTCCCAGTGCTCCTTATGAGCATGAATCAGATTGAAGGCTATCTCAACCTCCTCCAACCAGTCTTCCTTGAATTCTTCTAAAATGGAGCCCTCGTACTTCTACAGACTCATGTACTAAAACTCTCTTAGCGTACTCTAAGTTTTTTCATCATAAACCTCTACTCAGTGGTGATCTTATAGTGGAACCTACTGTACATCTTCTACACAAACCTGATGAGGGCATCAACTTGGAGCCATACTTTCAAAAGAAAAAAAAATTATAGCTCCTAAACCTGAAATATGGAAGACTTTAACATTAATTAATTGTTTTCTTTTATTCATTTTAGGTTAACCTATCCCAAGGTCAACCGATTCAAACACAGGTGCAGAGAAGAATGATGCACGATCCTTTAATATGTCTCTACCATACAACCAACATCACTTTATTTAGTATCCACTTTAAACTTAAAGTTCCATGCATCAGATCACAGGGGGCCCTAAATACCCATGTCTCAGCTGGTATCCCATGTTTATAATGCTTTCTAAACTTAGCTAACACTATTTCCCTACCAACCCATGTAGCCTCACCTATTCCTAATTCTAAACTCCATCCTATCCCTCAACTAGACCTCTGATACCACTCTGTCATGATCCCCTCCACACAAAGTGTACCCTCTTAGGATGGAAATGTGATAAGAGGGATAATGACCCCTGAGTCCAGCCTCTAGTAGGCCCCAGGTTGGCGACTAGCACCGAGGGTATAGAAAACACACAGATAGAAGACATTACCCTCTAAGATAACACATGAAGAAGAGAGAGATAAGATAGACACCAACCAATTCTTTCTCAAACTACAATATAAAAGAAACCCAAGTGCACATATGTAATTTCATTCAATAACTACTACAACTGAAAGGGAAAAACTGTAAGTGCCAAGATAAAGTAAAACGACAGCGACCACGAATCCCAAATAGCTCTTGCAAACCCCCAAGCTAGTAGTAACCAGCCTGATCTCTAACCTGATCCAAGTGACCTGAAAATAGTTTATATATATGTAGGGTGAGTATAATAGTATACTCAGTAGTATCCGCCTCGAATACTCTCATGCAAAAGTAAAGAAAGCATGCTAAAGCACAGTGAACAACAAGTGAAACTAACTCATAACAAGGTATAATATGTTCCCAGCCTCACCATGTATACTATCACCAAGTATCACATAAAATAGTATATAATATAATAAATAATTTCAAGGGTACCCCGCTACCACTTCCCCACAAGTTTTCCGCTTTTCCCCAACATCGCACGTCCTGAGCATATCTCTCTAAAAGGATTTCCTGTATACACTTGGGCGAAGAACCACAACATGCACCTCATGCAACTCACCACCACAACCACACAACCAAAAGTAACCAGATAGTTCTTAAGATCCACCACAACCCACATAATGTGTATCAAACATCGGGTAAATCCACTACAACTAGCGATGAAAAGTGGGCTCGTGGCCCATGAGATTTGCAGGTATGGGGAGAATGTGGGGTGGGGAGGGCCTAAATTTTTTGACCATTTAGAGTGCGGGCCAATGCGGGTTGAGCCCGCGTGAGTGTGGGCCAATGCGGGTTGAGCCTGCGCAGGTGCGGGATTTCCCTCAGGCCTGATTTAAAAAAAATATTATTTTTACAATATATGTTTCTTTAACATTTTAGTTTTTTTAATAAAAAAATCATGGTTAAACAGTGACATATGATTTCTCATCGTAATGGTCATATGAATTCACCATTTATTCACATGTGAATCTTAAATAGGCCTATATTTATTGTTTTAATATGATATTATATTATTTATATAGTAATTATTAACCATATTCAAATGGTGTGTCAACCCATCTCTTGAAAAATGGAACTCACCGCCCCTGCGCATGGTTTCAATTCTATAAGAGTTATTATAATCATAATATTTTTTAGGTCTATTTAATTTTTTTATTATTTAATTTATTTTTTTTATTAAGAGAATTGGATAGAACCTTGTGAAAACACTAATAACTTCCTCTGAAACTGATCGTTACCTGGAGAGACTTTATTCATCCACAAGTTTAGTTGTTCACATCACCACACAACCAACATTATCATTCATCGCCCATCACCAATCACTCTTCTAATTTCTATCACAACAGTTTTCCACCACATCTATGTTACCGCATGCCACCATTAACCCACAAAAAAATGTTCCATAACATCCTTTAAAACTCTAGTTTTTGTTAATTCATACTTCTCCCCAAAAATACCTTTAAGAATGATAAAAAATACAGTATTTAAATGATTATAAATAGTATTTTTTTGTAAATGTGGGTAATCCCATGGGCAACCCGCAGGTTTATACAGGGCGGGGCGGGATTGAAATTTTTTGTTCGCATTATATGTGGGCTTTTGTGGACAAAACCGCATAGGCTCAAACCCGTCTGGGCTTGGCCCGCCCCGCCCCGGCCTGCCCGTTTCACATTACTAACTACAAACCATACACTGAGTAATGATCCTTAATACATCACAACATATACACATTATACCTATAATAGCACATAAGAAACTATATCCAGAATATATGTGTTTGAAATAACCAAAAGACATTACATCCCTCTACACACATATATAGAAAAAACTAACCGCTGTGCATACTAGCACAAGTAAATAACAAGAGAAGAGGGTGGGTCCAAAGGGGGTAGTTAACCATCTATCCTCCCACCAGAATATTGGGGAAACACCCCCAGGGCTCAGAATCGTCAGGGTGTCAGATGGACTAACTGATAGGGTGGGGTATAATATAGAAAAAAAAGTATAGAATATAATATAGATCACAACCACAGTATGTAAAAAACCTTATCTTAGACTCAAATATAGATAACATCTCTCGGACTACCGGCTACCACTACTAAGACTAGACATCATATAATCACACAACCATTTATCGAGATACATTAAGTTACTTATCTCTTTTTATTAGTTTCACTTTGCATTAATTAATTATTTAACCATTAATTAACCATTATCAAATTCCACATTACATTTCATTACCATCTCAACAAAGTTATATGCCCTCTAGTCATAACCAAACCAAGTCCATAGTTCCTCAGAACTATTACTTCAACATTGCATCCCAGCAAGACCCAACCCAATGGGTTAAACATTCATTCATTCTATCATTTATTAATAACATCTTCACTTTCCATAATATAGGTATTCTAAGAAAGCATTCTAAGATACCAAATGTAAGGGGATCAACACGGTGAGTAAATGAACTATCCATCAAGTCTTTTCCACCTATAGAAGGAGCGTAGACCCATCAATCATTGAGAATCTAAACACGGAAAGCATATGAAATACCCCATGCGTATTTGAATCTTTTTAAAGAAGGGTAAGGAAGAAAATATACCTAAATCCATGGGGAAGGTATAGTAGATAAAAAAACAACATATTCAATAAGAATCCACTTTCATATCAATAGTTAATCTCAGATTCAACCCGTTACATCATCTCCGACATCCTCCCTAACAACCATATGCATAAACTGATGCATCTTTCCATTCTAGGCATAAAATGATTCCACAACCACTAGGACTCCCTACCCCCACAACCACAACATCCCTCCAGGCTTAGCCATCCTAGGCTCACATCACAACATAAGTAGCAGGAAACAAACAATATAGAAACTATGCTCTTAGCCCTAAACAAGGCATTTAGCCTTAACACACAATGAGAACTCACAGCTCCAAAGTATAAGATGCTTGGACATTATAGAAATAGGGTAACTCAGAACCCTAAAAGGCATTATATTTATCACAAAAATGGTCCCTTATTCCATCTTGAATTAACCTATTCAATTAAATATGCATAACTGCATCCATTTGATTATCACCAAGCACAACAACAAAAACCAGATTCATTAAATATGCCTCGTTATCTTTAGAAAATTAATTTATAATTAATCCTATCTTTAAATTCTTTATAAATTTACATCAATAATGAATGCTAAAAAATAAAGGTATAGATATCACACTATCTACCAAAATAAGAGGCAATAACACCGCTAATCAATTTATACCAATTCTTTAATCTGGTTCAATATTTATTAGGCCAATTCTATTGTAATCTAGTGGGATAAATCATGATAAATATACTACCAAACATAAATAGAATATAGAATACAAGAATCCTATACCTCAAAATATTTCCAATGTTATTCACATGTGAATAGGCCAACACAACAGATCACGATCACCTCTCCTGCAATGACTGCATCCACCCGAGGATGCCGCAACACAACCGCAACAACCAACACCCTAGAAAGTTCCATTAGAAACATGGAGATCACATTACATAACATGGAAAGGATAACTGAGAGGAAAAATATTTAAGAACCCATAAGAACAAAGGTATAACATACCATATATCAAAGATGTATCGATACTTTCTGGTTACACTAAAATAGGGGGTGCACATACACTAGGAAAATCTCCAAGGGGAAACGATCCAAGGATAGAACAATCACACAACTCCTTGGGAAAAAAGGTTTGGGGCACCTCACCCCAGGAGAAAGGAGAAGGAAGAACAAGGGTGGAAGGTATCTTTTCCCTTTTAAAAATCAAAATGGAGCAGCGGTTTAAATACGATTTAGATTTTCCATTAAAGGTGGATTTGGTCAAGACTACATGGTTTGACTGAGTAAAGACATCCTGACCCTTAGGAAAATTAAGATAGGAGTTATGGGATTTTAATTGACCTTAATTCCATTAAAATAAGGTTTTGAATTCATTTTATGTTAAATATAACATCAAAGGGGTGAAACCGTAGGATGCTGGAAACATTGTTCACCGACAACTCACCGATATGAGTTACCGACACGACTCACCGACACAAGTCACTGACATGACTCACTAACATGAGTCACTAATGAGAGTCACCAATGCGAGTCATTAATGTGACTTACTAACATGAATCATTGATGTGAGTCACCTATGCGAGTCACCGATGTGAGTCACCGACACAACTCACCAACATGACTCACCGACGCGACTCACCGACGCAACTCACTGACACAACTCACCGACACAGCTCATTGATGACACTATTTACATCTGTCGCACTGAAGAAACTATTCACAGAACTGGAAACACTATTCAAAAAACTGTAAAATTTTCAAAGTGTTAGGAATAAGTCACCTTGAGCTCCCAAAACACCTCAAACACCATATTTTTACAAAGGAATGGACTGAAGAGGTTCGGTCCATTACACGTAACTCGAGATGATGTGAACCGTAATACACTATACCTAGTAATTAAATTAGAGGTTTTGAATAATAATAACTAAATTATGAATATTATGGTTATATATTTATTATAAATAAAATAAGAATCATTTAAAAGAAAAATATACATTTTCTGAAAACCAATATTTTTCTTAAAAGATGGTTTAGTAGCACTTTGTGCACATAATTTAAAATTAATTTTTTTACAACATTTAGAAAGTTTATTTTATAAAATTAAATTAATTTTTTAAATACTAATATCAAAATTTTCTTAGGGTAAATTTTTGGCATTTTTCTAAAATATTTCTTTTTTTATGAAGAGTGAAAAATACTGAATTTTATTTGAAAATTTACTTTTTGTTTAAATTATCTATAAAGTTAAATTATATCTTGAATTGGTTTTAAAGTAAAATTATTTAAATTATATATCTATTAATCCCATTTAGTTCATTTTAATAATTTTCATATTGAAATTTTATATAAAAACATTGTAGACTATTGAATATTTTCTCTTTAAAAATCTTCTTTTTCATCGCGTATGTGAGATAAATTTTAAATTAATTTTTTTCAATTAGATGAATGAAATTAAAAAAAAAATGATTCTATATTTGAAATTAGAATAATTTATATTATCTAATAGGGTCAACTTAATTTTTGACCATAATTAATAGTAAAAATAGTAAAAATTATTTATCGTAGTTAATGTAAAAATGGATTTACCAGGGGTTAATCTAAAAATAATGGGTTAAAATGACCTAAAAAACTTATCTAAAATATATTTTATGGAAATATTTATAACCTGTCATGTCCAAGTCTTGATAATAATCCATTTTGGACCCTTTTGGAATGTGTAAAACATGGGTTCACATTTTCTTTTCAAAAAATGACAAGTGTACTACTCACATCACTTCTAAAAGGCCACCCTCTCCTCTCTTCCTCACATATTAAAAACCCTTTGATTCTGAAAATAACTACCCAAATAACTTCCCAAATTCCATCATATTATAATAGAATCCTTATTTTTGGCAGAAATACAACCTAGTAAGGATTGTTTTGCAAACCTAAGGAGTTTACTCGAAGAAGAGGTAACGTTCTTCAACGAGTTTATTTCTTCCTCCAACAACTTAAATTATTATTAAAACATGATGATATAAAAACACACACACACACACATATATATAATACATATTCTTATATTTTTTTATGTTAAGTTCATGACCTAGAAATATCCCCACATCTATCTATTGGGTTATGAAATCATCATTTGTGTGTACGTCGGACTACCACCTCACGAAATGATGTCATTCATTTTTCCATTACCACATCTCACGGTTGGGTATAATGATAAAATATAAAGTATATATATGATATTTATAACATAATTATACATATGGACTCATTATATCACATATAACTTTTTTTAAATTTCCATTCCATAGGGGATGTGATAATGTCGCTTGTGTGTTTGACTGACTACCACCCCTCGAAGCGACGTGATTTTTCTTTCACTAACACTTTACATGGAAGGTAATAAAGATAATTTTAATAAATATATTATATATAAATTAAATAATTATTATTTTAATGAAATATATACCATTATTAAAATATAATATATCATTTTATTTCTTACACTAAAAAATTATAACATTGTTCATGTATATGTGGATTACCGCCTCCACGAAGCGATGTGACCCTATTTTCACCACCAAACCACATGGATAATATATATATATATATATATATATATATAAGTATATATAAAGAAAAAATATGATATTTATGATATTATTATCATTTTTGAAAGATAAAATATTACTTACCTCTTTTCCATAATGATCATTGAAAAATGGAAATGTTACTCATGCGTACATATGACATACCATCTATATGATCATAATGTAATTAATTTCTCAAAACCATTTTCATGATTGGTCTTGAAAGTATAATTTATGTATAAATATGATAATTATTTTATTATTACTATTATATATATTATAAAACTATATAATATTCACAAGAACCAAAACTTTTATTATAAGGAATGAATGAGAAAATAAAGTAATTAACACCTAAAACAATGAGAATAATGAAATATTATTAATGAAAGAGTGATAATATGCTATGAAAAGATTGTATAAAATATTATAAATATCAATATTGTTTTGGTATAGGTTAATAACATGTTAAAAACCACTATACAGGATGTTAAAGCACATTCAACCAAAAGGAAGCATGATGTAAGGGATTTCTTAACTCAATTTCCATTCATTGGTTTAAAATTCTACTTCATTGATTATGTCATGATAAGATTATGTGTGTAATTAAATTTGATTATTTTATATTTTATTTACACTTTTATTATGTGTATTTAAATCTGATAAACATAATCAATTTATTGACTAATTATCACTTCAATGATATGATATTTGTAAGATAATTCATCTCAATTCCCCTTAACTGAGGCATATTGTAATGTTATGAAATTAATTTATTTTATATGGTGTATATAATTCCCTCTTTACATGAAATATATTGAATAATTTATACTTAATGGTATTTTGAGTTTTAATTTTAATTATTTTATTTAAGGGGATTTGACTTGAAAATTATCAAGTGGTAATGAATTTCATAACCCAATTTCTTTTCATTTTGTTAGATTACTTATTTGTCTGACTTTGATATTATAAGATAATGTATATAGTTAATTTTTATTATATTATGTTAAATTTACAGTTGTTTTATGTATATTTAAATTTTATACACATAATAAATTCATTGGTTAATTCTCACTTCAATGTTGAGATCTTTGTAAGGTTTTATTTCACTATCTCATTTTAATTGGGAATGTTAATACTTGAATTTACATTGAATGAAATTATTTGATAATTGTTTAATAAACCCTTTAATTTTATTATACTATGGTTATTCATGAACCTTTTAAATTAATAGTACCATTTCCCACTCTTTGGTACTTAAAATGTTTGAGAAAATGTTTTTATGAAAATCTAAATTCATTTCTATTTTCGATCAGAAATATGTTTTCTTCCAAAACAACATTTTCTAAAAACATTTTAAAAAATGTTTTTAAACTTTTAAAAATGATTTATTCAATATTTTTTACCCATTTTTACTTTTGGATTTTTAAAAAAGGGAATCTTCATATCCTTTTCAAAATAATGCCCGTTTGGATTTTATCAAAAAGGTGAAAGGAATATTTGTTTTCACATATATGAAATTAATGGAATTTACAACCCTCATGACTACTCAAATGTTTTAAATATTATTTTATAAGTTTTAAATGTTATTTTAAAATTAAATTATTTTGAAAATGTTTTCTGATCTTTTAGTTTTAAAAAGTGATGTTCAAAATGAAAAGGTTATTTTCCTTTACAATGTTTTTAAATATATTTTTATGGTATTTCTAATCATCAATGAAAAAAACCTTTAATCTTACTCCAATGGATATATTTTTTATTTATAACATACTTATTCTTCTTATGTGTGGTTTATGATCATTTTTACTATGGAAATTATTGACCTTCCTTCCAAGTTTACTTTTTTATTTTCTAACACTTTTAATATTGATATTTAATGGTAAGGCAGGTTATTCATGAATTTAATAGATTATTCAATATATGAGGAATTATTTGGACATAAATACATAGGTGGGGCCCAATTATATATATCCCCTTGATAAATGGTAATATCATTAGATGAATTGGTAATTTAGCATAAAATCAACTGTCCAAACTAGATAAGTTTGTAACCAGTAGTTTTAAACTATCTTGAGAAATGTATTTATAGTAGAGGTATCATGGGTATGAGACATGACATTAAATAATTAAGCATTTACTTAATTAATAATTTAGTTATTATTATCCATGATATTTTTTCAATGATATTATATCTGGATTCATTTCATTCTCAATTATTAATTAAATGGAATGTTCTTTCAGTTACTTACATTTATTTATTGATTATGACTTATCTAGTGATGATAGTCTTGTTATTAATGAAATTGAATGTGTTTTTAGTTATTTAAATTTATATATTGATTATTTTCCATGATATTTTATCATTTATACTATCTTTTGATTCACTTCTTTCCCAGTTTATTGATTACATGGCATGTGTTTTCAGTTATTTTAATTTCCATATTGATTATGCTTATTTATTCATGATTTCTTCCACTCTACTTAACCCTTTCTAAGAATTTGAGATCAAAATTATTTTTTTTCCTTTCACTAGAATCCAGGAAGTATAATATGAATTATATAAAAGGATGTGATTTAAAAAATAATGATATTATCGAAAAAACTTTAGGTTGTAATTTTTGTTTTCAAATGTAATGAAAGACTCAAGTACTTATCTCTTTTCAAAGACTACTAAACTATTCAATCCTTCGAGATATGATTCCTTGTATCTTATGCCAATGTAATTAAGCAGACACTGTATCTGGGGTTGGGGTCACTACAGTTGGTTTTAGAGAAATTATAGTAGAAACCTTAAGAATTATATTTAAGAACACATAGATTAGGGATCATAACCCTATGATATAATTTTATGATAAGTACAGAAGTACATACTAAAGTTTTGGTAAGGTAGAGATTATGTGGTTTTTCCTAGAAATACACCCTTATATGGATACTAAAAATGTATGTGGTTCTAGAATAGTTGTACCTTGGGGTAATAACTCTTAAAAGGCTACATTGGGATTGACTCAGTCATCACCTAGTGCATGATAATAGGCCTTACTATGCACCTGGTTTGACACTCTCGAGGGATATAATTATGATAATTCATATTTTATTTACAAACCATTATGAAGGACTTGAATAGATGATGAAAATTAATGACCTAGGTTAAACCTAAGGCGTCTTATATTGAAAATAAGGTATCTCAAAGGAATGAAAAAATGTTTTATGTGTGGGAAATAAGTCCATAAAGTAATGAATTGTTGAGGAAAAATAAAGAGTATGATGTAAGGAATTAAATCACATCCTAGGGTTCAATTTATAGTTTTTTGTCTTAAATGTGGGGAACTAGGGAATTATCCTAGTCAATTACCTTATATAAAGGTTAATTCCTAGACCAAATAAGGGATTATGTTGAAATAAAATGGTTGAATTTTTTATTTGGAATCCATAATTATATTATAAAAGTATTTTTACCAATGGTATTTTGGTTATAAGAATCATGAAACATCTACGGATTGTGTAAGATTTCAGATGCATATATTTCTTCATTAACTTAAGTGATATGAATACCATCATGGTATTATGATTTTAATATTGATCATATGTTCAAAGTTTTAAACACCCCTTTTTAGGTTTTATGTGATGGGAGTATATCAATATTAAGGATATTTTGGGAGAAATTTATAGAAATACAACCCATTAGTTTATTATATGTTTTAGTGGAAATATTAATTGAGGAATAATGATTTTATATTTTATAGAAATAATTTAAAGGTATTTATAACCTTTAGGTTTTATATGATCATTAATGACATTGTAATAATAGTCAAATAATATTATTCTACTTTGTAAAAAAAAGTTGTATTGTAAATCTGAGTAAAAAGGTTATTTAATGATTAATTTTATTTCAAGGATGTCCATCATATTTTTTGGGGAATATTATAGGAATTATATTAATATAGTTTAGGAAAAGGACAAACTGTATGTTGGGTGAGAATCTGTCACATCTGGCAAGGCTGTGGGGCTTGAATCCATGACTGAATGATGTTAATGGTTTAGCAACTAACACAAGCCTACAAGATGCCCTGATTAATATTTCATTGTTTTTAGTTAAATTGTATGAAAAATAAATATTAATGAAAAACCAGTGGTGTTACTTTTGAGGTTTAGAGATTAATATATTGTATTGGATAACTTGTGTTAACCCTATTTGTTTTAGAAAATAGTTAGAGATAGGCAAAAAGACTTGTCACTATTTTATAGATGTTATGATCCATTAAAAGTAAATTTTAGTGAATTAGGAATGAAAAATAATTTTTGGATGTTCATTTCTTAGAGTAAGGGATGAATTTGAAATTGATCGAAGCACAACCAAAGGATGAAATTGTTCTTATGAAATAGAAATGTATCAAGTAAGTATATTTCCTTATATTCTTAGAGAGTAAAATAATTACTTAAATTTAGGAAAAGGAACTTGATTTTTTTATCCTTTTACATTCATATCTGATTAATTATATGGTATTTTAAATCATTACATATTTATGGTTTTTAGGTCCTTAATTTTCCATTTATCATTCACTTTATTATGATCAATAACCTATATCTATCTCTATAATTATTTATATTTTTCTTCCATGTGTACATATTAGCTTTCCACAAATTATATACTACTTAGAAACCTTTTTATGTGTTATTTCATATGTCCTTTTTTACTTCCCTTTCACTCTTATTAATATAATGTTTTATTAACTAATTTTACGATGTGGGTTTTCAACAAAATAATTTCCAAATATCAAACCCTTAATTATTGATATCAAGTTTAAATTTAAAGGACACAATTTACTTAATGTGGAGAGAATGTAGCACCCTGAAATTATAAAATAAGTACATTTTATTAGATAACATATGCAATATGCAACACTGAGCTTAAATAATCCATGGGATATATTTTTATAAATTTAATCTTTCTGATAGCTTTCAGAACACACAACCCCAAGTCGAAGTGAACTATAATATAATATACCTATTCATTAAATTGGTGGGTATTAATAGTACTAACTAATTTATTAATATTATGATAAGATATTTATTATAAATAAAATAATAATCATTTAAAATAAAATATATGTGTTTTGAAAAACTATATTTGTTATAAAAGATGGTTTACTAGTGCTCTCCACACATAATTTGAAGTTAATTTTTACCACTTTTATAAAATTTATTTCATAAGATTAAATTATTTTTTGAAATCATAATATAAAAATTATATTAGGCTGAATTTCTTGTATTGTTTTTAAAATATTTCATTTTTTGATGAATAATGAAAAAAATTGGATTCTATTTGAAAACTGAATTTTCATTTAAATTATTTATTAAGTTGAATTATATTTTTAATTATTTTTAGATAAAATTTGTTAAATTATATATCTATTAATCCAATTTATTTAATTTGAATCATTTTCATATATAATTTCTATATAAAAATATTCTAAACTTTTGAACATTTTCTCTTTAAAAACCTGCATTCCTATCATGTCAGCAGGATTAATTTTAAATTATATTTTGACAATTATGTGAATAAAATTTGGTAAAATGGACTTAATATTTATAATAATAAAAATTTATATTATATAATAAGGTTGAATTAATTTCTTACCATAATTAATAGTAAAAATAGTAAAAATTATTTACCACAGTTATGGTAAAAATAGATTTACTGAGGGTTAATCTAAAAATATTAGGATTAAAATAACCTAAAAAATTGTATAAAATATATTTTCTATAAATATTTAGACCCTATAATTTATAATTCACATTAATACTCCATTTTTTACTCTTTTTTAATTTGAAAATTTTGGGTACAACTTTTTATTTTCAAAAAATTACCAGTGACACTCACCTCACTTATAAAAGGCCACCCCCTCTCCTCTCTTCTTCACACCTAAAAACCATTTTTTATTGTCCAATTACTACCCAAATAAATTAATAAATTCCATAATATCATAATATAATCCATATTTGTGGGATAAATCCAACATTCCAAGGCTTTTGGTGAAAATCTAAGGAGTTTGCCCGATGAAGAGGCAACATTCTTCAATGAGCATTTTTTTATTTCTTCCTCCACCTACTTAAATTATTATTAAACCATTATGATATAATAAAATAAATATATTAAATATAATCATATGTTTTTATGTTAAATTAATTACCTACAACTATCCCCATTTCCATCAAATGAGTTACATAATCATTATTCGTGTTTACGATGGACTACCGCCTCATGAACTGATGTCATTTGTTTTTCTATTACCACCTCTAATAGTTGGGTATGATGATGGATATAAAGTATATATATTATATTTATAAAATAATTATACCTATAGAGTCATTATATTATATATAACTTTTTAATTTCCATTCTATAGTGGATGGGTCAATGTCGTTTGTGTGTACGACAGATTACCGCCTCGCGAAGCGATGTGATTCATCTATCACTAACTCTTTAAATAGAAGATAATAAGGATAATATTAATGAATATATGTGGTATATTTGAAATAATTGTGATATTAATGAAATATTTATAATTATTAAAAGATAATAAATCATTTTCTTTCTTACCCTGGAAAATG
Source organism: Viscum album (assembly GCA_963277665.1). Classification (NCBI taxonomy): domain Eukaryota; kingdom Viridiplantae; phylum Streptophyta; class Magnoliopsida; order Santalales; family Viscaceae; genus Viscum; species Viscum album. Next base: position 1,287,418,139 of record OY728137.1, read on the forward strand.
ATAGCATCGTTCATGCATGTGTATACTATCACCTTCATGAAGCGATGCGACTCACTTTTCATCACCGTACCACATGGATGATATATATATATAAGTATATTTAAAAAAATAATATGGTATTTATTATAATATTATCATTCTGTAAAGATAAAATATTACTTACCTCCTTTTTATAATGATCACTAAAAAATGAAAATATTACTCATGTGTATGCATGACCTACTATCTCCATGATTGTAACATACTTAATTTATAAAAATAATATTTCATGATTGGTATTAAAATTATAATTAATGTATAAATATTATAATTATTTCATTATTACTATTATGGTTATGATGTAACTATATAATATTCACAAGAACCAACACTTTCATAACAAAGCACGAATGAGTAATCAAAGCTACTAACACCCGAAACAATGAGAATAATGAAATATTATTAATGAATGGGTGATAAGATGTTATGAACGGATTATATTTTATATTATAAATATTAATATGGTTTTTTTATAAGTTAATAAAAATTTTAAAATCACTATACATGATGTTAATACAGGTTTAACTAAAAGGAAGCCCGAGGTAAGAGCTTTCTTAAATCAATTTCCATTCATTGGGTTAAACTTATAATTTATTAATTATGTCATGATAAGATTGTGTGTGTAATTTCATTTGATTATTTTATTTTGTATTTACACTTGTATTATGTGTATTTATAGTTTATACACATAATTTATTCATTGATTAATTCTCACTTTAATGATATAATCTTTTTAAGGAACTTTGTCTCAATTTTCCTTCATTGAGGTATATTTTAATGTCATGCACCTAATTTAATTTATATGGTGCATATAATACCCCATTTACATGTGATATAGTTAATAATTAATAATTCATGTTATTTTGATTTTTAAGTTTAATTATTTCATCCAAGGGGTTTTGACTTTAAAATTACCAGGTGGTAATGAATTTCATTACTCAATTTCTTTTCATTGGGTTATATTATGTATCTTTTTACCTTTGATATTATAATATTATGTGTATAATGAATTTTATTATATTATTTTTTATTTCCACTTATTTTATGTGGATTTACATTTGATAAACATAATTGATTCATTGGCTAATTCTAACTTCAATGTTATGATCTTTGCAAGTGTTTATTTCACAATTTCATTTTAATCAGGATTGTTTATACTTGATTTTCCATTGAATGAAATTATTTGACTATTTTTTAATAAAAAATTTAATTTTATTCTACACTATTTATTAATTAACTTTTGGAATTAATAATACCATTTTCCATAATGTTTGAGATATTTTTTTTAAGAAAATATTACTTTATTTCTCTATTCGGTCAAAAATCTATTTTCTTCAAAAACTATATTTTCTAAAAATGTATTCAAAAATGTTTTTAACCTTTAAAAATGATTTATTAAATAAATTTTTACCCATTTTTTAATTTTTACAATTTTTTTAAAGTAATATTCATGTCATTTTCAAAATAACGCCCACGTGGATTTTATCTAAAAAGTTAAAGGAATCTTTGTTTTACTGTGTACAAAATGAATGAAATTTATAGAAATCATGACCACTAAATTTTTTTAAAGCTTATTTTATATGTTTAAAAGGTTATTTTCAAATAAAATTATTTTTTATATGTTTTATTATCTTTTAGTTTTTAAAAGTTATTTTCAAAATGAAATGGATACTTTTATCAAGAATGTTTTTAAATATATTTTAATTTTATTTTTATTAATTAGTGACAAAAACCCTTTATTATTACTCCAATGGGTATATATTGTATTGATGCCATCCTTATTATTCTTATGTATCACTTATGATCATTTTATCCAAGGAAAGTATTAAAATTCACATTTTTTATTCATTTTTGTAGTCATTAACTTTCCCTTGAAATATGAAATTTCCTGTGATCATTGGACATTAAATTTCCCCTAAATATCCATATTATTTATCATATATATTCTTATTTATTAAATAATATCTCATTTATACATAGTATTTTTTACTTTGAATGTTATTTGATTGACCAGAGAAATATTGATAATCCATATTCTTTCTTAAATATGAATATTTAATTGTAAGACATGTTGTTGATGAATTAAATTGATTATTTTATATATTAGTAATGATTTGAACATGTATACATGGGTGGGGAGTGGTTATAGATATCCCCTCAATGCATCAGTAGTCTCATGAGCATAAATCAGTAATGTAGACTAAAATCAGTTGGCCAAACTGGATGCACTACTGGAAATTTAGGCTATAGCCACGGTTCTAACCCGTGGCTATAGGCCCAAAAACCGTGGCTCTAGGTTATAGCCACGGTTTCATGAATCGTGGCTGGTATTGGCATGGCTATAGGTTGGATCCTATAGCCACGGTTTGAAACCATGGCTATAGCCCTATAGCCACGGTTCAAATCGTGGCTACATCCCTAAAGCCATGACTCCAACCGTAGCTATAGCCCTATAGCCACGGTTTTCAAACCGTGGCTATAGGTTCATACCTATAGATGCCAATAAAGACTATGGTTACCGTGTCTAAAGCCCTATAGCCATGGTTATAAACCATGGATATAGTCCTAAACCCACAGTTTTAAACCGTGGCTATAGGGATTTCACCACGGTTTGAAACTGTGGCTATAGGGCTTTCCACTGCATAAAAAAAATCCAGCACAGTTCACCGTGCTGGATGTTGGGAGGATTGCACCAGCACCCCCAGCACCCCCCACCCCCTGCTCCTGCACACCTCCCCTGCCCCACCCCCCTGCACCTTGCACCCCACCCCCTTCCCCCTCCTCAATGCACACCCCCTCCCCCTAGACCGCCCCCACCCTGCACCAGCACCCCCCATATAAGGTAATCCAAATCCCATGGAACCACCACCTTCTTTGGAAATAGCCGAACCAACACAATTGAGTCGGATTCTACTTCATCAATCTCCTCATTGAAAATATTACACAACATAAGGCATGTATTCATCGCACTCACCTCTACCCCAATGGAGGTACCCATTCAGTAAAAGGAATTGAAACACAGAATCACCAATCCCCTATTGTTCTGAACCTACCCGACTCCCCTCATCTCCCCCGCAATACATGATCCATCCACATTCGATTTTAATGCTAAGCTTCTATTGTTCTGAACCAACCCGCCTCCCCTTATCTCCCCTGAAATACATGATCCATCCACATTCAATTATAATCCCATAGTAGGAGGCTTCCATTGAAGCCGCCTTTCCTTGAATACCTTGGAAAGAATCACTATTCATACAAATCCATGGATGAAATCTTATCAGGGTAGTAAAAAAAATTCCTCCCTTGATAATCACTCCCAACTCTGCCCCAATCATTTTCACTTAAACCTGAAAATAAATTGAGGAATTCCTTTTGCCTTCTCTTACATTATTCCTACCATCCCAAATAGTCCCACACACATCCAAGAAAAAACATAAATGAATCATAACCTCCACCCCTAGCTCTACCCTTGGAACAAGGCCTTAATAATATCCTACATGGAGTTCCCGATGCTGTTGATATTCATAAATTTTCCCATAAACCTCCAGATACCCCTCACCCAGTCACTCTGAAAAAATAAGTTCCCAGAAGATTCATAGTGTGGCCTTTGTACAACAGTGAAATCCAGAGGCCAGAACCACCCCCTAATTATAAATATTCTCCTCCATTGGAAGCTCTTGATGTATCATTAAGCAAACAAGAAAAATCATCTGGTTTGGGATATCCTTGTACCAGAGTTTCAAAGCCCATTCGTTCATCCCGCATCTTACATGAATCAAATTTCTGAATTCCCTGCTCCTGCACACCTCCCCTGCCCCACCCCCCTGCACCTTGCACCCCACCTCCCCTGACCCCTCCTCACTGCACCCCCCCAAACCGCCCCCCACCCTGCACCAACACCCCCCAATGGAGGTGAATATAAAGTAAAAAAAACAAGACCTGTAAAATAAATAAAATAGTAACAATCTGTATAAATGTGTGGGAAATGAGAATAAAATTAAGTTTTTCACTAATATTAATTACTTTAATATATCACATAATATGTTGGGTTAGTGAATATAAAGTAAAATAAATTAAATAGTAACAAACTATATACAGATAACAAGGGTGGTCCGCCAAGTGCTAACAATGTCACAATGATACACAAATAAGCTCCAATAAATTGGTTGTTTGAAAAATTCCTGATAACATCAGTAAAAGCAAGAAAGGATTAAAGACTTTGCACTAAGGCTGATCAGAATTCATACAAACTAAAGCAGTGAAATCTGATTAATTACATGGTAAAAAAAACTATGTAAACTAGAAAGATGTCAATTCAAGTAAGTGTTGTTTAAACATACCATCAACTTACAAATCATCAAAGGGAATGCCAACAAGGGCATCAATTAGACCAGTGAATTGATTGATCTATAAATACCTGAATAAAGCCATAAATACATTAAAAAATGATAATTATCTTAACTAAAGTCTCTGTTGCTTACAGTGTACCAAGGCTTGAAAGCGACCCGAAACTGTGAGGTAAGTTCCCCGTCATTGAGTTGTATGAGAGATCCCTATATGTGAAACAAATCATTATAAAATAATATTCAATTGAACAAGAACCTTCTAACATAAAATATTAAGAAAAGACAAAAGTGGACTCAATAAATGAAAATAAAAATATGAAATAACTCTAAAAGTATTATTTACAGAAGCCCCCCCCCCGGACAGAAGCCCCCCTCTGCTAGACCCCCCTAGATAGCAGCCCCCACCCCCTGCTAGACCCCCCTGGATAGCAGCCCCCCCTAGATAGCCCACCTTGGATAGAATCCCCCCTACTGTACCCCCCTGGACAACCCCCCCTACTGGACAACAACCCCCCTATTGGAACCCCTTGGACAGCAGCCCCCCCACCCCCCTGCTGGACCCCCTGGACAGTAGCCCCCCCCGGACAGCCCCTCGCTAGACAGAAGCCCCCCCAGACAGACCCCCCCTACTGGAGCTCCCTGGAATGCCCCCTACTGGACAGAAGCCCCCCTACTGGACCCCCCTGGACAGCCCCCCTGCTGGACAGCAGCCCCCCTGGACAGCAGCCCCCCTGTATATTAGGATGATCTCCTTGATGTATTGTTGAAACATATCGAATGTTGGGTCAGTTGGGACTGGCTAGTTTGTTGTGGTATTCCGTACATAAATAGAAGAAATTGGAAAGGTACCATGTAATTTTAGGTATGAAGGTAAGAATTTAATGGGTGTCATGACCATTTGAATATGTTAGAGGGTCATGACACATGAACCAGGCTTTAAAAATAATTACATAGTGGCTTCCAAAATAAAAAGAAATGATTGAAAATAGAATATGGGGAGGGTGAGGTTATCCTAGGTTTGTGCTAAAGGTCCCTATGCATAAGGATAGTAAACATATTTCCTGTAATCATCATCAAAATTTGACGATCCCATATTTATTATTTAATTTAGATGGGCTGAAGTCAAATTATAATTCTTTTATCCCAAACTACACATGATATAATTTTGTAGTATATTGATAGTGTGGGGTCGAACCCATGGAGAATGTTTGGTAGAATAGAAAATTGGACTCTAAACATTTTTTTAGGAGTCCTAAATTTTTTTATTGGTTTTCAGATATAATTGATGCTATTGAGTTTTGTTTAACATTTAGTAAGAAATACGGATCACGGTCTATTTCGGGATTGAGGTAAAAAGGACAACATTGGTAATAACATGGAATAATCCTAGGGATTAGGCTTAGAAGTGGATTTTAAAACACTATTTTGTCATGGAAAACCCAAAATAGATCTATATAAGAGTTAAATATTCCTTAGTTTTGATATAGCTAAAAATGATGATTCTTTAATCCTAGTTGTAATGGCAGAAAGTGGAAAATGTTAATAGTCATATCCAACTCAGCTCTAATCAGGCCAAGTTAAATCATATAAATATAATATGGTAAAGGATTCATAAAATAATTTAATACATAGAACTTATTTTACATTATTACTATCATTTGGGTTAAATGGTTCTGATTTAGAAATTCAATAAGATCATAAGACTCATACACTCAACCCTTCCCCTTAGTGGTTTAGCCACTCCGGACTGTGATAATTAAGATCGAAGAAAAAAATTCATACATGGATATGATATACATATATAATAGATTAACTATGGTATTTTTCAATTGAGTTCTCAAGAATAAAGTAGTTTTCAATTAGATTAATCAATAAATCAATAAAACATTAACAGGAAATAATAATCACACAAGAACATTGGTGATGCCCATGTTAGAACGAAATGAAAATGTTAGATGAATTTCAAAATAGTAAATGTAAATTAAAGAGATGTAGAATGTGTGTAGAACACTCAAAATCTCTTGGAATCAATCACAATAGTAATAAAAATTGTTTAAATTTGATTTGGGAGAAAAAAATAAGGGAGAAAATGAGAATTTATCCCTGCCCCTGCCCCCCCACCTGCACACCCCCTGCCCCCTCTCCCGGCCCCCTACCCCCCACTTGCACACCCCCTGCCCCTCCCCTTCCCCCCCACCTGTACACCCCCTCCCCCTGCCCCCCCACCTTCCCCCCCACCTGCACACACCCCTCCCCCTGCCCCAGCACACCCCCCTGCCCTCCACCTACACACCCCCCTGCCCCCTCTCCCTGCCCTCTGCCCCCCACCTGCACACCCCCTACCCCTGCCTCCCACCTACACACACCCATCCCCCTACCCCAACACACCCCCCTAAATGAGATCCTTTCAAATACAACAAGGTTTCATTGATTTCCTATATGGGCCTATGAAACCCATTATGACTATTAATGAAACTGACCAGACCATTGATGAATACCAAGAATTTCCCCCAGGTATACTTGTTATGACACCTTGCTGCCTATTACTTTACGTTGTTGATAAGGCCCTTATAGAAGTTTCTTATGATTCTACCACTGAGGGAGTTTGGCTTAAACATGAAAAATTATACATGATTGCCTCATTTGTAGGAAAAATTTACAAGAAACACTGTATATTGACATTCAAAATGAATCCTAGTACATCTATAAAAAACCATTTAGATGAGGTTAATAAATTCATGTTAGATTTATACAATATTAATGTTTATGTAGATTATGAGGATCCAGAAATGATCATATTAATCACTCTTGAAAATAGATATAGAACACTTGTTACGACCATGATGTATGGTTGAGTCTATTTAACATTAGAAGATATCAAATCAGCCCATCTGTCTAAGGAATTGCATTCTAGAACAAAAATAAAAGGTGAGGATAAGAGTTTTTCACAAGGGGGAGACCTTAAACTAAAGTTAAGAAAAAACAATTCAGTAGGGACAAAAATAAGATTAATAAATAACCCAAATCTAGGACAAGCTCTATGGATCGAAAAGTAATATGTTTTCACTATGGTAAACCTAGGCACATTAAGCCCGAGCGTAGGAAACTCATGCGTGAGTTAGAATCCAAATAGCCCACTAACCTGTATTTTCTGGTTGATTCAGGCTATGAAATTTGTTTAAATCTTAAATGTGTCTATTTATACACTCAATAAAGAGTGGGTCCTAGACTCTAGTTGTTCTTTTCATATTTTCCAACAGAGAGAGTCATTTTTAGAGCTGGTCAAAAAGATACAATTAGATGTATTATTAGGAAAAAATAATAGGTTCAAGGTTGAGGGAGTATGATCCATTATTATAGAGTTAGATAATCAATCCATCATCACCTTACTTAATGTATGGTGGGTCCCCATCCTTTAATGAAACATAATATCCTTAGCGGTCCTAGATCAAAATGGATTTACCTCTAGACCAAATCTCAATATATCTAAAGGATCAATAATTATCATAAAAGGATCTATAAACAATGGGTTATATGTTTTGAATGGGAAGACCCATTTATGGAAATTGGGCAGTGTTTACAATGCAAGCACTAACAATAATATACTATAGCATATAAGATAGGGAATTTCAGATCCAAAGTCTTAGAGGGACACAACAACCAAGGGCTATTGATTAACATCACAACTATAAATCTTTCATTTTCTAGAGATTGTGTGATTGGAAAATCCAAGAGGGTGAGTTTCAATAGGTCTTATTTCAATGCTGCCAGCCCACTTGAATACATACACTCAGATTTTTGGGGGATATCCATGACTAGTTCTTTTGTTGGAGGATCCAATTTCATTATCTTCATAACTAAAATTTCTAAGAATGTTTGGATTTAGATAATAAAATGAATATGATGCATTCCAAACCATTTAAACCTAAAAAGATTCAATGTAAAATCACACTGTAAAGATTATTAAGACCGAAGAATAGATAATGGTCTTGAATATATTTCTATAGAGTTCATTCAGTTTTGTGAGTCTGATGGGATTACGAGGGACATAACTATTATGGAACCCCACTCCCCAATAGAATAGCCTAGCAGAGAGGTTTAATAGTACTATTCAAGAAAGATTTAGAAGCATTCATGAATTCTCAAGACTCACCAAATATTTTTGGGCTAGTGAAACCAACACTTCTATTTACCTTATCAATATGTGTCCCATATCTTCAAATAAATTCAAAACACCAAAATAAATGTGGACTAGTAATCCCCCTTCTTACTTCTAATTAAGAGTATTTGGTTCTATAACATATTCTCATGTCCAAACTAGAAAATTAGAATCAAGTGCACTCAAATACATATTCATTGGTTATCTTGATGGAGTTAAGGGATAAAAACTCCGGGTACATAAACCAGGATATGAGAAATGATTCATAAGTAGATACGTGGTCTTTTATGAATAACCTTTTCCTAAGACCAAAACTTCCACCCCTGACAATAATGATCCAGTCCATGATAATGATGTGGAACATGAGCCCTAATATCATTTTCAGGATTAGGCTTAGCCTATTCCACCACCTAATTAGCCCACTGATGCCACTGATTCTATGTATAGATCTAGTTCAGATTTAGATTCTAAAAATTATACTACTCATAACGATTATCAATTGACCTATGACAGGAAAATGAGAGTCCTCAGACCTCCTGCCCGATTCTTCTAATATGTTTTGGCTTCATATGCCTTTTTATATGGCCTCAAATCATATTAATGATGAAACTCAATCACATAGGTAGGATTTATAAGAAAAAGACTCAAAGAAGTAGGTATTTCCGATGAATGAAGAAATGTAATAGATAAATAAGAAACATAAATGGGATGTTTGTAACAAACCAACTAATTCCAAATTAATTGGTTATAAATGGATCTTTGAAAGAAATGAGGACAACACTGCGGGATGTAAATCAAATAAAAATCTAGGCTAGTTTCCAAGGGAATCCTTCAAAGAGAGGGAATTGATTACGATGAATTATTTTCCCTTTTTTCTTAAGCATTATTTCATTCATCTTTTGATAGATTTTTCAACTTATAACGACTTTCATATAGAGCAGTTAGTTGTTAAAACTGATTTCCAGCTTGGTGATTTGAATGAAAAGATTTATATGATACCTCTTGATGATTATCCTGCTGAGTTCAAACCAAAGAAAGTATGCCATTTAAATAAATCTTCGTCTAGCTTGAAACAATCCTCATGGAAGTGGTGCTTCAATTTTGATTCATTTTTTCTAGGTAACAAGTTCATTAGCATCCATTATAATGCCTTCTTTTATTTTAACTCAACTAAAACCTACATCATTTACCTACTATTGTATATTGATGACATACTCATAATTTTAAAAGGCATAAATATGATCTCTATTGTTAAATACCAATTGAAAATTAAGTTTTAAATGAATGAATTAGGTGTAGATAATAAAATCCTAGGTGTTTAAATCATTAGGGATAGAATGCATAAAATACTTTATCTATCTTAGAATGCTTATATTTTAAAATTTATAAATAGGTAAATGTTGGAATCTCTCAGTCCTGTTAATTTCCTGCTTGAACAACATTTTAAATTATCCTTAAATCAATCACCTACTGCTAAAGTTGATGTTGAATTTATGTCTAGAATTCTTTATTCTACATTGTTGGTTGCAAAGCGTATTCTATGATTTTCTCTAGAACTGATTTTTCAGTTTCTATCTGCACTCTATGATGGTTCATGGGAACTCCATGGAAGCTATAATGGTATCCCCTTAAGTGGATCTTGAGGTATCTTTATTTTACTTCTAATATTTCATTATTCTGTGGTACAAATGTGGATACTACTTAAATTATTTGTGGTTTGGTTGATGCTAACTTGTATTCTCAAGCATGAATCCCTTACCAGGAAAAGAAACCCATTCAAGAACATGGCCATGAAACACACCATCCTATGTCTTAAGGAACTCATCATACATTACTAATCCAAAAATACAATTTACATCAAAAGTGAGTCTCAATATTAGTATCATCAGAATCATGATAACCCTCATCCACACCTCCTACAAAAACACCATCACCACCTCTCACACCACCAACATCATCATCGAAATCTGCATCCGAACTGACACCAGCACCGGGTCCAACACTAGGTCTGGCTCCAACTCTGATAGAAGAATCTACATTATCAGAACGCATCGACATCAAAAAGGCATCAAACATTGCAGTTGATTCTGGTGGAAGTGTAGAAGAAAGGGTAGACATAAATTTCATCATATTTGTAGTTATCACCTATTCTGATTTTTGAATTGCTTCTTTGATTGCGACAATCATTTGTTCCACTGTGACAAAACCAGAACTGGTACTTGAAGAAATGTTTGTAAACTAGTATCGAGATGGTACAATCTTCTTCCCAGGTCGACAACGCACTCTACCCTGATGCTCATCTCCTAATACCTGATGTAGATGATCATTTGGTCCCAAATTGTCAGGTTCTTTTTATGCTAATGCCACTAAAGAATTCTTGATTGATATATAACATAAATTAAAATGATAAAATAATATAATGAATTAAATTCAGTAAAAATCAAATAAATTGAAATATACTTACAATCGCCTTCTCAGTGTCGGTATTTGGAACAGTACCATCTTTATTTTTCCAGCTTGTACAAAACAAAGTTGAGCGAGGAACACGACCCTCGATATTCGATGCCTTTTTCTAGAAAAAAACAAAGAAATAAATCAAAATTGGAAGATAAAAAAATTACACTAAAAAAATCTAAATATTTTAAATGTTAAATTACCTGCGTCTGCTCATGATCTGGTAATGAAGTGTGTCCATGAGTATAAATGTTTTTCATTGCACTCTTGTTTGTTTTATTTCTATTTGATTTCTCCTATAAACAAATAATTATATAAACTCACTAACATAAATAAAACAAGTAATTTAAAATCATTTTCAAATAAATAAATGAATATATATATAAATTTAACAAACACCTTAAACGCTGGACTCTTAAAATAGATGATCATCTCTTTATATTATGATATTGGGCAATCTTGAATCACCGGTACTTCTTCAAGCTCTGTACCAACTCTCTTTTTCCAACCAAGATATAAATCATACTTGTAGGCTCACCACATTTCACCTAAATCCATTATCCTTGCAGCCTTTGCATTTTGTCCATCAGGAAAATTATATCAAAGCTACAATGGACATAATATTTGTTAAGAAGATATTATAAATTTATATATATATAAAAGGTGATTAAAATTACTTACCCAAATCTCTGCCCAGGCTTTGTCCTTTATTTGTTGTCCAACTGCCTTCCAACTTATCGGTTGAACCAGAATGATATTACTGTGTCTAGCATCTGTTCCCATAAAACTTTTACATTCCATGCCATTTTTATTAATTATAGCATTTTCCTCATTGTAATAAACTATGATTTGCATGTTCTGATTCCAAACCTCACGCATTTTTGTGCGGACTCATTGTCTAGTAGAGGCTGGAGCTAATCATGAAACCAAAAATAAAAGAAAATAATATATATGAATTTATCATTAATCAGTAACAGTAATGTTTAAACAAATACCAGTAGATGGGGGATTTGCTGACCCCTGAAGTGCTGCGTCTGGAGGGGGGAAGCCTCCATGGTAGGTGAGATATCTACAGGAGTAATATGTATAGTAGATGCAAAGTGTACTGATGGAGGTAGAAGACCCAATGGATAACCCTATACAGATGAGGGTGGATATGGATATGGATATGGTGGTGGGATATATGGGGGCACAGTACCCTGTACAGTGGATGGTGGGAATGGAAAATGAGGGATGGGAGTCTGAGAACTACCATCCGATGTGGGTGTGGGAAAAAAGGGATACAGAAATGGTGGGTATTGATAATATGGAGGTGGCATAATGGGAGGATGGCCTCTTAGTGTCTCAAGCAGCGTAGTAGTAGGCTGACCTGTAGAATCAGTACCCCCCACCACAATATCATCCTCAGCAGCATAATCCAAGTGTATCCTCGATGATGCAACCTAAAATAACATAGATTATAAAATAAAATGAATGATAACAAGATAAATAATATGAAAGACCGTAATATTCAAACATAATTTGTACTTACATTGTTTCCTGGAGGAGACCTACGTTGTTCGTTTCTCGGTATTCTTCTACTCCTTCTATTATCATCATAATCATACATTTTGACCTGAAAATTTAAAATAATATTCTAAAATAAATAAAAATAATGCAAAATGTTAAATAATACAATTGTATCATAAAACAATGAGATACATTTTCATGTGTGATATTTATATTGATAAAATATCAAGACTTTTCTATATTCAAGATTTACTAGAGAAGTGGTTAAACATAAATTGGTGAGGCTATTAATAGTTTTATATTCAATAATGGTATAAAATATACTAGTTATTTTGATATCATGTATGGAAGTTAAAAAAACACATACAATATTGCGATAATATCAGGTAAATACTTACAAATGTGTCAACGCTATGTGGGGTCTGTGACAATTTCCGGTTCACAATCTGTTCTAACAATTGCATCATCCGTATCATCAAATTCAATATTTGAATAAATACCAATAGGTTCATCCACAACATCATTGTCATCCATGCCTTCATCAAAAATATGTCTAGGAATAACATCAGCAATAACACCAAATTGTGGTTGTAATGGGTCACTTACATAAAACACCTGTTTAGCTTGTGATGCAAGAATATAAGGTTCATCGGTATGAAGCTGGTGGTTCATATCAATCACTCTAAATCCACACTTATCAATATGCATTCCTTGTCATGTCATTGAATCAAACCACTTGAATTTCATCATTGCGACATGACCATGTGCATAGTAATCTAATAAAATGATTCTTTCAACAACACCATAATATGATATATTTTCTGATCGAGAATGTCTGTCTAATGCACTCGCATAACAATATGTTGTGGCACTTATCGTGACACCGTCATGCTGTGTTGCCATTTTTTTGAACAACTATTTATAACAAATTTAAATCCATTGACAACCATTTACTTACAATCACGTACCACATCGTTTGGACCAAAGGACAATGCTTTTATTTAATCTAATACTTCAATAATTGGTAGAGTTAAAACCTAAAAGATACCAACATAGAATATTAAATAGAGACATGTGATTATGTTATGAGAAGAATAAAAATAAATCTATTAAATTTGACTTTAACTAGGCATCAAATTCATTGCTGTGCAACAGTTCCTTCCTCTTAATAGATAGAGAGCGATGTCTCTTTTTTATAATTTCTAAATGTTCTCTAAAGATATGAAAGCATTAAAATGACAGAAGATATAAAGAAATCACACAATGAAAAAAATTTATATTTATTAGTTTACTTGATATAATCATCAAGAACACCACAGTTGAATAATACCGTGCGATGTGCCATTTCCCACTCTTCCCTGCTTAAAGTACACAATGAGTATTATCCAGATATCCCCCCTGTTTGGGACAGTGAAGGAAATGCAGGCTTAATGGGATCATATTGCTCATCTTCAGTTCTCATTAGTCGATTAGACCTTGTAGTGATGTTAGCCAAGTATGATGAACAGAAATCCATGCATTCTTGTGCTAAATAGCATTTCACAATAGAGCCTTCAGGATGATATTTATTTCTCACATAAGATTTCAATGTAAACATCATTCTTTTGGTAGGATACATACACCGACTCGAAACAAGACCACTAAAGATAACTTCCGTGGTAAGATTCATTGTAAAATGTAACATACATGTGAAAAAAGATGGTGGGAAAATTTTCTCTAAGTCGCAAAGAATAATCGGTGCATCTCTCTGCAATTTTTGAACAACACTTCTTCTCAATATTTTGGCACAAAGATCTTGATAAAATTGACATAACTTAATCATCACAACTCTAACATTATGTGAAAGTAAATGGAGAATGGCAATGGGAATCAAATCATGTAACAAGACATGGTAATCATGGGTTTTAAGAGATTTGAGTTTCACATCTTGTGTATTCACCCTTTTCGAAATATTACTTGAATAACCATCCAGAACCTTCAAACTTTCCAAGACCTGAAGAAATTGTTTTTTCTCCACATTTGTCATCGAATAACATGCAATAAATACTTTCCACTTATTTTGACCAATTAAATCAGGATGAAGTCTTGCTCTTATACCCCAATCCATCAAATCATAACGACACCGCAAATCGTCTTTTGTTTTTTCCTTTGACATTTAAAATAGTAGCAAGTAACATCTCACAAATGTTTTTCTCGATATGAATTACATCCAAACAATGACGTAATAAATTTGATGACCAATACGGCAACTCAAAGAATATGCTTTTCTTTCTCCAATTGTTATTGGAATTCAAATTATCATGCTTTCACTTTCTGATATTTGATTGACTTTTGCCAAGAACATAATTCAAATCATCAAGTTATTTAACAATATCAGTCCCTGACATTCGTTGAGGTGTCTCATATGTCTCGATGGCATTATCTAACTGTCTCCGATTTTTCCTGTATGGATGATCCATTGGTAGAAAACGTCGATGCCCTATGAAGATGAAAGTTATTCGAAACTTTAATCTTCGGAAACGTGTATTTTTCATACAAATAGGACAAGGTAATTTCCCTTTAGTACTCTAACCAGACATCATTCTGTAGGCTGGGAAATCATTTATCTTCCATAATAAAGCTACACGAAACATAAAGTACTCCTTTCTGAATGCATCATACGCTTGTGCACCAACAATCCAAAGCTCATTTAACTCCTATATTAATGGCTGCAAGTATATATCAATATCATTTCCAGGATCACTAGGTCTAGATATCAATATACTCAGGATAGGGAACGGCTTCTTCATACACATCCATGAAGGAAAGTTATAAATGTGAATAAAAACATGCCAAATACTGTGTGCAGTATGTATTTGGAGAAATGGGTTGAAACCATCACAAAATAATCCCAATCTAACATTTCGTGGGTCGGCTGCAAAATCAGGATGTAACCTATCAAATTTCTTCCAAGCCAACCCATCTGTTGGATGCACTATTTCATCATTATCCTTATTTCTTTCATCTGCATGACATCTCATATTCTTTGCCATTTGTTCTGACATAAATTTTTTTGAAGCCTGGGAATTAAAGGGAAGTGCCACATCACTTTCTGTGGTATGCAAGATTGAGATCTATATTTATTAGTCTTCCACCTTGATGTGACACATTGTTTACACTGACTCAAGTCTGCATTCTCCTTCCAGAACAAACAATAGTCTTTGAGACAAGAATGAATCTTACTAGATGAAAATCCAAATTTGTCAACCAACTTTGATGCCATGTAATCATTTTCTGGAATACATGCATCATCAGGCAGTAAATCCTTAATAAATGTAAGGAGATAGTCGACCACAGTATTACTAAATCCATACATTGTTTTCCCATGATATAATTGCATTAAAAACTCAAGTTTGCTCATTTTTCCACATTCTTGATATACTGGGGTATTTGCATCTTCCATAAGCTTTCTAACACTCTCAACATCATCATCCTGATTAATAGATGATAACTGTGTTCCAGTATTCATTTCCTCTTGCACTGGTCTATATGAGGATCTAGCTTCAGAAACAAAAGGAAACCAATCAGAAATCATATTTTTCATACCAATATTTTCCGCTGAATCGATGTCATTAAACACTTGAGCTTTTTCTCCATTGTGATACCACACATGATAATTTTTTTGGAAACCACTTTTAGTGATATGGTAACTCACTTCCTCATGATTTAACCAAGGTCTTCCAACACAATCAAAACACAGGCATCAAATCAATCTGCCATCTGAATCATTAGTGAATACAAAGTCCAAAAAATATTGTAACTCCTTCTGAAATTCATCAGTGATACGATCAATGTTGTACATCCAGTATTTATCCATTCTGAGGCAGATAAATATACATTAAATAAATAATCTAGAAAATTACTTAAAATTATATGTATTGTTTCATAAGATATTAAGTAATCATCAATAACAAGTTAATAAAAAAATCATAACAAATATATTAAAATTATGGTTTAGGGAATTCATAAATGTTTTAAATTATAAAAATTCACAAATAGTCATACAGAAGTTCCAAGAATGAGGATTGATTATAGTAAAAAGATTTTATATGAAATATAAGAGATAATAATAATCAATTCCCAAAAGTGTTTGGGTTAATTCATAATGAGTTGTGATGTTTTGTATTAAATCTACATAGATTTATTGAAATTTAGAGACATTTTGAAAATATAAACCATATCATATACAAAGCATTAATATTAAATAATTAGATGAGAATTACAATGGTAAGAAGTTGAGAATAATAACTAGTGTCTGAATCTATACTTTCATGATGGTGGTCACCTTATAAAAGGGATATCCCATCAACTTGGTTGTTCCCACCCTTGCTCGTATCTATGAACTATTGGGTCAAATACAGGAATGATGATCCCCACATCACCTCAGTGGTCCATTTCAATTATTTTATGGATGGGTGGTGAAGTGCTATCAATGTTATGAGTACCAGTATACCACAATAGTCCCCCACTCTAACTTTCATCCTACCCCACTCTACATTTTTGTCATTCTACTAAAATATTTGGGAATTTCTAGTGTGGTTGAGTTGTTTAGTGATTTTTCTCAGTTTTCTTTTATGCCTTACCCTGCACCCCATTGAGTAGTGGTAGATGATGGAAAATATAAACCGTATCATATACTATAGTGTAAGGTCGCGATATCATTCCATTGTTGACTTTTAATCATGGATTATAACACCACATCATGGTGAAGGATATTGAAAACTCTTTATAATCTTCTTTTATCATACCCAACAACCAAAACAAACCAACTTACCTTTTTCACACTTGAAGGCACAACCCAAACACCTAAATTTTTTTAGGGATAAAGTATAACCTATGAACTAATTTTTTCCTAGGTTAGCATAACCAATACACTACCTTTTGATGGAGGCACAACCATGTGTGAGTTGACTGATTACAACTCGATAAAACTTTACACCACAAAGTAAATTCATTATAATGAATATAGAATAATTAAACCAATCAAAGTTGTTGAGAATTATTAATAGTGTAGAATAACTGGATTTGAACCTTCACATGGTATATATAGAACAATTTAGCTTGGGCATTCTTACAAGAGCAATGAGTAGATAAGAAGCATTAAAACCCATTTGTAAAATGCATTTAACATTGATTATCTAAATAACTATCATTAATTTTTTTTATGTCGATTATAAAATAACTATCATCTAAATGACAATATGAAATCCTATTTTTGTATTTGTGTTGGTACTTAAAAGAATGCTCCTCCAAATATCCAATCTCTAAGAGGGTATAGCTTTCAATCAACCCAAGACTAGTCAATTCCCAAAACATCCATTGTTAAAAAGGCACTTGAAGTATAAGGCATAAATTTTCATTCCCAGTAAGGTGTTGATGTAGGGTATAAGAATTTATATACTCAATAGGGAACCAATGACATACCTCAAATCACAAGTGAATAACCAAGTGTAAGTGTGAACATGTATACTAATTAGCATGTTTAAATAAAAAACATTTTTAGGAAAATAACCAAAATAATATTAAAATAATTGTAAATAGGTAGTTGAAAGACAAATACAAGTTATATCAAGTAACTCTCTATACTAGGAAAATGCATATTAGAACTTACCTAAGTTTATATTCTTTAATGGGGATCATTATCGATGTCAATCTAAAGATATAGAAATATAGTAAGACATCTTGTCTAGGTTAGGTGTAGGGAAATCTTATAGGCCATCCCACCCAGGTGCACTTCTGGAGTCAGGTCCTAATCCCATCCCATGGAATGGGGAAGGATTATACATAGTGGAGGGATCATCCTATCCCATGGAATAATTAAAGGGGTATACTCATTTATAACTCAAAATCATATCCCATGTAATTTACATGTACATAAATGAACAGAAAACATGATTAACAATATATAATAAAAAGGAAAAATATAAACATACCCTTTATATAATGATCATAATCATATTCAAGGGTATTCTATGAATATGGTTGATATAAAAAGGTAAAAATTGGATAAGTAAGGTTCTTTACATAGTGAAAATCCTAACTTTTGGAATTTATGACTAAAATATCCAACTTCTGAATTTGGTAAATTTAAGAAATACAAAGTCTATTATAAAAAACACTTAGAAACAGATTAATAATTACATAATAGTAAATAGAAACATAATAATTCTAGAATAGTAAATAGATGACAGAATTGTAAACAGATTAAACCATGAATACCAGAATACTAGATTAATTATGAGAATTAGAATGAAATATAAACCATGAAATATGAGTGAATAACAGTCGACAAAATACCAGTCAACACACAAGAGCCACAAAACAGTTGGAAATAAACACAAAAACCTCCTTGAACTCCTCCTGCAAACTGAACAACTTTATAAACATAATAAATACTACAAATAATATTCAAAGAACCCACAAAACAGGAGCCACAAAATAGAAAACTCACCAAAAGGGTGTGGAGGAGGGGAGGAACCCTTCGGCCGATGCACCGAATGGATGAGGAACACCCAAATAAGGGTATGGAGAAGGGGAGTACTGCACAAGGGATGGAGCAACCTCGAATGGAGAAGTCGAGCCATGGTTGGAGAATCCGCGCTATGGATGAAGGAACCGCGATGAGGGACAAAGGAGGAACCGAAGCTAGCGAGGACAATGGGAGAGGAAATCAGCGAGTTCAATAGATGACAACCGCGAGGGAAGAGAGTAGGGTGTGGTGAGAGAGGTCGTTGGGAGGAGGAGAGGTCTTCGGGAGGAGGAGAGGTCGTCGGGGGGAGAAGGGTGTCGTGATGAGGGTATTAGGGAAGGAGGTGCCCGACAGGAATAAAAAAAAAGAGAAACGCAAATGTGTAGCCATGGATAAAAATTGAATTGTGGGTATAACCAAGCTATAGCCACAGACTTATTAAACCGTGGCTATAGGTCCATGGCTATATCTTAAATTTCTAGTAGTGATGATTATATAACCAGTAGTTTTAAACTATCTTGTGAAAGGTCTTAATGGTAGAGGTATCATGTTCTTGATAAATAAAATAAAATAATTAAAAATTTACTTAATTAAGAATTTAGTTTTTATTATACATGATATTTTTTAAATGATATTATCCTTGGATGCATTTTATTCCTAGTTATTGATTAAATGTAATGTGTTTATAATTACTTACCTTACCATATTTATTACGCCTTATCCAATGATGATATTAATATTATTGATTAAATTTCAAGTGTTTTCACTTATATACCTTTCCATATTGATTATTATCTATGAAATTTTCTCATTAATATTATCTATGGATGTACTTACTTCTCAGTTTATTGATTACATGACATGTGTGTTTAGTTATTTAACTTTTCATATTGATTGTGCTTCTTGATTCATGATTTCTTCTAATGTACTTAATCGTTACTAATAATTTTAGCTCACACTTATTTTTATTATTTTCCTAGGAATCCATAAAGTGTACTATGAATTATATATAAGGATATTCTTGAGGGAATAATGATATTATAAAAAAAAACTATGTTATAATTTTTGTTTTCAAATATAATTCTAGAATCAATTATGTTTCTAGTTTACCTAGAATAATAAATTATTTGGTCCTTCAGGATGTGATTCCTTGTATCTTATGATAATATAATAAAGAAGAAATAGGCTCTTGGATACTGGGGTCAGGGTCTCTACATAAAAAAATAACGAAGTAATAAAAATAATGATGGCATAAGTGTGTGTCCTGCTTTATGAGATATTGCGAGATAAAGAGATTATATTTTGTCTTAGCACTTATAATTTTATGATTTCATGTATTCTTGAAGTGTGTGTGGATAATCTAGAGGTGTTTGAACTTGGATAATTTTAGAAATGATTGCCGACAATGATCTGTAGTCAAATTCTTCTCTAAGTCGAATGAGGTAATCATTCATGTTTCTTTTATTCTTAAATAATTCCCACAAGATCCTATGACCTATACCGAGTCTTATATTGTTAGAGAAGATAAATTTTCATCACTCCAATGATGATTTTTTTTAAAACTCGACCCATTAGCTTCTTCTACGCACCTCAGTACTAACAAATAGATGGATGATAGTAAATTTCAGATGGAAGTGAAACCTTTTTAACTAGTAATAAGAATCTATAAAATGGAGTGGGACTAGCTGCTGAGGTGGATGTACTATATTGAGTTAATAAAAAATTTTACACTAGAATATTTTGATATAGTATTTATAAATATAGTACTTATGGTATATCAAAGTGTTTGTAGTGTTCTCCCATGGATGTAGGATGAAATTCTGAACCACATAATACCAATGTATCCTCTTTGTTTTCTCATTATTTAAATTCTTATGCATATGTTTTAGTGTGTGTTTGATTCTTATTTTGAGTGGTGATTAGGGTGAAACTTAACTTCCAAATTCGAGTGCTCTAAGATGGGAATGGAAGATTCAATTTTTGAAATTACATTGTGTTGCACTACTTTTGGATATGAATTTTTGATAAACTAAAGGTTCGACCATCTGATGACTTTATTTATTTTTTGGCGACTTCTTCCCAACATCATCGATGGTAAGATCATGAATGTTTGAAATTATACATTTCCTTCATTAAAATTTTAGTTGTTATTTTCCATGTGATTGTTTTATTTTCTATGGATATATTTTAAATATCATTTTATTGATTAAATGGTATATGTATTGATTTTTTACTTTTCCATATTATTATGACTTATCTACTCATAATAGTTTCCATTTTATTCTTTCTCTTACTGATAATTTGATATCACCCTTTATTATGTTTTCCTTTCCCTAGGATATAAAGAAGGAATATTTGAATGATATTCAAGGATTAAATAAATTTATTCATACTATGTTTTATTTTTCTAATGTAATATGGAAATTATATATGTATCTAGTCTCCTATAACTGTTAAACTGATCTATCCTTCATGGAATGATCCCTTGAATCTTGCACTAATGTAATAAGTAAGCACTGAATTTGAGGTATTGGAGTTAGGGATATTATAGTTGGTATAAAAGGAAGTTTAATATGAGTATTGATAACTATATTTTATAATAAAATAGATAACATTACCATTATAGTAATCCCTTGGAACATTTGAGAACTTTTTAGGGTTTTTTATCTAATGGATCAATATCAGTGATGAATTTGGGCTAACTAAGTGAGTGTCATTTTTTAGGGATGAAAACTTGAGGAAGGAAGAGAATTAACCCCAATGGTCAATTTAAGGATTAACCTAACGATCATGTTAATACAATGAGTTTTGGAGTTTATTATATCATGTACATATTATGGAAATTGACTCAGGTTATGATTGATATCCTTTCCTATATAGAGAAATGAAATAGAAGATAAAATAGAGTGAAGAATCTTATAATTTTTCCTGAACAAACATCTCAACTTATTACAAAAAATCTTAACCTAAATAAACTTCCAAACACATATAAAAAGAGAAAAATGAGTTTTATGGAAGTTTGGGTGATAAAGACCATATAAGGAAAAATAATCAACACCCCATGTGTCAATAATGCAGGAATAAGTACTTGAGTAAATGATTAAATGGAATGAGAGTTTGTTAATTATGTGGGGTAAAAGGAAATCATGCTCATAACTATAAAGGAAAGAAATATCTACCAATTTATAGTGCTTTAACTTTAAGGAGATATAGGATTATGCAAACCAATGACCCAATCATTAGGGAAGACCTTAATTTTTTTGGTATTTATTGTGATATCAAGAAATAACTTAAGGATTATAAATAGCATGATAGTTACTTAAAAATTTTCTTGAGGAAAAGGTATTATATGATAAATTTGGTAAGTGTGAATGTTGATTTCAGGATGTTTCTTTCCTTGGAAATATTGTCTCTATGGATGGAATATCAGTTGATCTTTATAATACAAAAGATAATAAAACAATAGCCCTTATGGATGAATGTAACCTTTAAGGATTTGAATTTAGGGTAATTATGGTTAATTGGAGAATATAAGATTATGATGTAGTAGTTTTTATCAATGGTAGTTTGGTATGAGTATTAATATTAAACAACCAAGGATTGTTCTAATAATATTTAGTTGTACAAAAAATTTAGAAAATGTGAATTTTGGAAACATAAGTTGAATTGTATCAATCACCCTAAAAAGTGATTTTTATGAAAATTTGATATTTTTGGAAGAATATATAGATTAGCTTTAATGTTATTATGTGATATGACAAGGTTATCCTTTGTGAAGTTTAATGTAATTTATTATAGTTTAGAACATGGTAATTCAGGTTATTTGGGAAAAAATATATTTTGAAATATGTGATTAGGGTATATACATATTTGATTATGTGAATATATAAGTGATAAAGGTTGTTTGAGGATAAAATTTATAATAAGTGATCAAGGATATTTTATTTTTGTGTTTAAATTTAATAAATAATATTTAATGAGTTTTACATTGATAGTTAGTTATTATTTTCACTTGTGTTAACCATTTTGGTTTTAGAAAGGAGGAATAAATTTTCATCATTTTGTGTATCTTATGGTTGATTAAAAGTTGATTTTAGTGCTTCAGACATGAAAAACTCATCGTGACCATGATGATTCAAATTGATGGATAAAATCATTCTTATAGAATGGGAATGAATCAAGTAAGTAAATTTTATCATATAATCCATCCCAATGGTAAAGTAATTTCTCAAACTCAAGAAAATTGATGATAAATCTATTGAGTGTTATGTGGAAAGTAACACTCATCCACCAAGGTACGTTTTTAGAAACCAATTTGAAAGTTTGAGTCTTATAGAGGTACACACATAATCAGTTTCCTGGTAATGACCTAGAAATTAAAGTTCATGATAAAATCTATATTTGATTTTATTATTATGTTACAATATATTCAATTTAGAAAATAAGAATTAAAATTGAGAGGATTAAATTTGTATAAGGATGGGAGAATGTAATACCATATTATTTTTGTTTATATTTTATTTTAAAAGAACACTGTGTTTGATATAATACAACACATGCAACCCCGAGTTTAAAAAAACCATGAAATAATATTATTTAAATATAACTATTATAATATAGCCATTAGGTTATCAAGTATGAATAGGAATTAACACATTATGAAGTATATGTAAGAGGATTTTTCATTAATAAAAATAATGAATTCAATAAATGAATTTAACATTCTTCTAATTTTTGTTACTAGGTAAAGAATGAGAATAAATTCATTTTATATTTTAAAAATACTTTTCTTCTAAACATGGTTTTTAGGAATTTTATGCAAGGTTAATTATAATTAATCTATATTACTTTTAAAAATTATATTTTAGAAAATGATCCTATTTTTTGAAATCATAATGTCAAAATTATATTTTTATATTTTTTAATTTTTTTGGGAAGATTGATTTTTCGGTGAATAATTGAAAATGCCAATTTTTGTGAAAACTGTCATTTATTTTAATTTAATTACAAAATTACAGTTTATTTTAGATTGTATTAGAAGTCAAATAAGAACAATTTGATTAAAAATAATACAATTATGTCCATTGGAATAAATATTATAATTTATTTTTATGTAAAATCAATTTTATGTTTAAAAAGGGTGTTTTTCGAAAAATTGTTTTCAATGCATTTTGTATACTTATATAAAAATTAATTTCTTAAAATTATAGAAATTGAATCTAAAAAATGGTTTTAATATTTATAACCATGAGGTTTAAATTTTTTAAATATATATTTTTTATTTTTGGTCATAATGAATAGTAAATGTAGTAAAAATCAGTCACATGGACAAAGGGTATTGGGTTAAATGGGATGAAAACTATGATTTAATGCTTCAAGATCACTATAAAACTTACCTTTATTTTATTGTATGAGGGTATTTTTAAATACCTTATCCTATATTCTAATATATTTAATTTTTATTCCATTTTACTCTGATAGTGGAATTTATATTACTTTAAGTAAAGAATAAATAAAAAATGTCACTTCGGTGTAAAAGAAATAAAAAAATAAAAAATTTCACTATCATTCTTTTAATATCTATAATATGTTTTATTTTAGGAGGAAATAAGTTATGAATGATTATAAATAGTTATATTTAATATGAATAAATTATTTTTATGATAGTAATTTAATTTTTATTTTTACTGATAGTATAATTACCTAGAATTCTTATGTAACACTGATGTAGTGCTCGTGCAAGGGAGTAGAAAAATCAAGTAAATGATTATAAAAAGATTAAAAGTAATATTTTTTGGATTAATTATGGTGTTTTATAAATTTAATGGATAATTATATGGTATGATTAGTGGTTAAAATATTTATATTCTAATTTCATTTTTATCTTGATGCTTTTAAAGAAAAATTTTGTGAATAGTCTTGGAAATGACCTTAAATGGAATTTAATATTTAAAAATTATTTTTAAATCATTATAAAATAGTAAAAAATACTATAATAACTCAAATAGACAAAAAAATATTTAAAATAAAATTAATTATCCATATATGTGCCACTTGAAATTTTTAAAATTACTTTCATGACACTTAAGTATTGAAAAATTTGTTACCACAATTAAGGTTAAATAGGGTTAATGAAGGGGTAAAAACAAAATATAAGGTTTAAAATGTAACTTAAACATGTATAAGTATTATTTTTTGAATTTATTTTTACCTTATATACCTTATATTAAAATATATGTCACTTTGGAACCATTTTACATGAGTTATAAATATATTATATATTAATATTTCATGTATTTACAAGATTGTCACTCACCTCACTTACAAAAGTGAACCATCTATCCTATATTCATCACACTTCATGAGAAATTAAGTTCATCCCATATCCTTAAAATAACTTCATATATTACATATAAAATTCATAGATATTTTTTTATTCTCTGATACTATCCTAAGAAGGCTTAAGGTGTAATCCAAATGAGGATTTTCAAAGAAAAGGTATAACTCTTAACCGAGTTCTTTCATTTTATTTCTTATTCTACCTCATTCAATTATGTACTAACCATAATAATATAACAACATAAGTATCTTAAATATAATTAAATTTTATTATGTTTATAGAACAACCCTTATTCATCTCCTTTTCTATCCAATGGGAAGTGAAAGCATCGCTCATTTGTATGTGCAGACTGCCACCCCCACGAAGTGATGTATTTCAAATTTCATAAAAAAACTTCATGATTGGTTATAATAATGGATATATTTTTTATATTTGATATTTATGATATTATTATTTTTCTTAAAATATAATATATTATCTACATTTTGACCTTCCCATCCATTGTAAAATGATAACGTCGCTCATGCGTACGTGTGGACTTTCACCTCCATGAAGTGATGTGATTTGTTTTTCATTTCCATGATACATGGATTGAAATAAAGATACATTTAATGAATATATATGATATAATAGTTATTATATAATGTTTAATTATTATTTACCTTTCTTTCTTTCTGTCTATCCAAAATTGAAAACATCACTTGTGTGTATGTACAGACTACCGTCTCCACGAAGTGATGTAATTCATTTTTCATCACTGCCTTATATGAATGGTTTTAAAAGTGTGTATAATTTTTAAATTTAATAATTAAAAAATTATTAATATTAAATATATTATAAGACCATGAAAATGATATAAATTTCAAAACTAGCAAACCAAAATGTACATGAAAAATAGAATAATTAACACCACAGATAATAACATTAATAAAGAATTATTAATAAATGGGTGATACAATGTTTTAAGTGAATAATATATGGTATTATAACCATTAATATAGTTATTTTATAGATTTATAATAAATCTAAATATAATATACAGTATTTTAAGAGTGCATACAAAGCCAGTTGAAGTTAAGGTAAGGGGTAATTTCATTTCATTTCCACTTAAATGAGACATGTTTTAAATTACGCACCTAATTTCATCTATATGATGAATATACTACCCATTTGAAAGGTTATATAATTAATTACTATTTATTTATGGTACAAAAAGTTTTTTATTTAGGTTTTCTATTTTAAGGGGTTCTGATTCAAAAGTTACCAAAGCAGCAATGATTTGTTTCACAATCTCATTTTTAATCGAGATTATATATATATATATATTAATTTTTTTGAAATAATTTTATGACTCCTTAAACCACATATATTTATATATATTCTATTT
Organism: Viscum album; assembly: GCA_963277665.1. NCBI lineage: Eukaryota > Viridiplantae > Streptophyta > Magnoliopsida > Santalales > Viscaceae > Viscum > Viscum album. The sequence continues at coordinate 1,287,444,881 of OY728137.1, forward strand.
ATTTATGGGTTTTATGTGTTTTCATTCAATTTTACCTCTCTTTAGTTGTAACATCCTAGGTAAATAAAGAATAATACATATTTAATATTTATTAATATTTGTGAATTAAATATTAATTTTACTTTAAAAGGGTTTCTATGTTCGATAGTGTACCCGATACGCAACAACGTGTTTCTTTGAAATCTTACGTTGCACACTAATAATATAATATTATTATTTTAAAGGGTAGTTAATTCCTAGCCGTTGTATTGGTGGGAATGAACAAAACTAACTAAAATATGATTATAAAAGTTTGTTAAATGTATTTACATTTATCCAATAAAAGTTAGAGGCTTAAAATGTGAATGAATCTAATTTTAAGTATAATTTACATTAAAAGGTCGATTTACCACCTTTTAATGGAGAACCCTCTTTAAATATAGTTTTGTTCACTTTAATACTTTCTAATTGACCAAATAAAATTCTTCTTTAGAATGGGGACATCAAAATTTACTTTGTGTAAATTTTTGGAATTTTTCCGATAAAGTTCATTTTTTAATGAATAGTGAAAATATTGTATTTTAATTCAAAACTATGTTTTAATATAATTTATTTTTATAGTTAGATTATCTTTTTAATTGGTCTTACAGCGTAATTAAAATATATTTTTACCATTTAATCCATTTTTGGTCATTTGAATTAATTTCACTTTGAAATTGGACATAAACAAGTGTCAATCTTTTGATAGTTATTGTTTCTTAAAAACACGCTATTAGTTTTAACAAAGGGAATTAATTTTAAAATTAATTAATGAAAATTTTATGTTTTTAATTTTTCAAAATAAACATAATTTTTTAATTCGGAATATCAAATATATATTAGGCTGAATTTTTGGTATTTTTCTAAAAAACTTCAATTTTTGATGAATAGTGAAACCACTTAGTAGTTGTTAAAAAAACCGACTTTTTCATTTAAATGAAATTTTACCACTTCTGTGAATTGAATTTAGAAAATCAGACATACATGGTTATTATAAAGAAGTAAAATGTGGTTCAATAAGATGAAAATAATTTTTGGTGAATAATAACTTTTGAATTTTATTTACTATGGTTAAATGTAAATAGGGTAATTCAAGGTAAAAAGAATATTGTAATAATTCAAAATTAACGTAACACTTGTTCCAACCTTATTGGATGAGTAATGGCCAACCATGTTCATATTTGGGTCTATTTTGGGACCCCATGAATCCACTTATGAAAGTTAATGACACTTTAGATTAATTAATTTAATGTAAAGGCAAATATGACATAAACAAAAATCATTTAGTAAATTAATTTTTATATGGTGTTATATAAATTATATTTTTGAATATAAATATTCATTGGAAATATAAAAATATTTCCTACATCATGGTATTTTTTTTATAATTTTTAGACATCAAATAAATTAAATTATTTATGACACAATAATGATGCAGTATTTACCTCATTAATAAATGATTTAAATAAATAAGATTATAATGATTAAAATATTATCCAAAACATGTCTAATTCTGATGGGATGATTTTATTTTGAATATGAGTCATCTTATCTTTGACCTTAATGATTTTTGGACCTTTTGAAATTGAAGATATGTTTATAATAAAATAATGTTTTCACACTTTCCTGAAGAGCCCCTCCCCCTTTATAAAAGGAGACCACTTATAACCAATTACTCACACCTCTAAAGACTTTAGGATCGTAAACCCTCTTCCCAATTAATCTCCCTACATCCCTCTGTTCCTTCTAGAAGTCTTACATTAGGCAGAAGGCACTTCAATAAGTCCTTTGGTTCAATCCAAAGGGAGTTACCCAAATTAAAGGTAATAGTTTCTCTTAAATTGTTTTCTTTTATTTTACTTCTCTAACCACTAAACTCTTTTTATTCCTTTATTTTTTTTAAAAACAAGTATCCTCAATATACTAGTATGTTTTTATGAGAAGTATTCAAACTAAACTTACACACACCTCCATCTAATGGATGAAGAACAGAATGTTTCAATGGATGACAAACTAACGCCTCACGAAACGATGATTGTTCGATTATCTCCTACCGTCTCTCATGGTGGCCATTATGATGGAACTGTATTTATATATGATATATATTATTTTTATGTTTTCTTTATGCTTCTATAATTTCTATTTATATCATGCTTTTATGGTTTCTATTATGGGTAAACACGATAATCTCATTAGAGGAAGTGCGGACTACTGCCCCCTCAAAGTGATATGACTCGTTAATTCCATATGTGGGACGTATAAAGGATAGAGTTAATGATATTATATATGATATTATATATGAAATTATACTGGAATTATAATATACCTATGTATCATTATGTTTTAATTCCATTAAAATAAAAAATAGAAATGAAAGTAGCGTTCATGCGTACGTACGGCTTACCGTCTCCATGAACGATGCATTTCATTTCTTACCTCCAAATGTTATGTACTATTATAAATACATGTATATATTGGATATATATGATGTATATTATAACTACATCATGAATATAATTATGGATATAATGGATATTTTACCACATGAACAACTTGTAATTTTAAGAAGTTTATTTTTGACTCAAGTACCAAAGATCGACAAAACGACCGTTATTAACATAAATAATTACATAATGTTCATAACATGGTAATAAGTAATATAAAAGGAATAATAAAATTGAAAAAGGTTCTTAAGAAATTATAAATTAACTCTAGTTTATTATTCAGGAGGTTAAAGAACGGTCGAGTCAAGTCGGACACGAGGTAAGGGAATTTCTTAACCCAATTTCCATTCTTTGGGTTAATCTCCTACTTTCAAATTATGTCATGATATTATTATGTCCTATCTTGTATTTTTACTTTCTTTATGTGCACTTATAGTGAATACAGATAATAGATCTATTTTATTTTAAAAATTATCTTTGTAAGGACTTCATCTCAATCTCCATTCATTGAGGCATATTTTGTTTTATACACAACTTTCTTTTATACGGTGTATAAACCCCTTTGACTTTTACTTTTATTCAAAAGGAATATTTTTATACGAAGCGTTTTTACTAAACGACAAAAGGAATGTTTTGTCTTACGTATGCGGCGACAATGACTTCTCTGCCGCCATGACCATTATTTGAGTTTCAGCTTCCTCTATAAGCCATAACTTTTTTTTAATGATTTCAAAAAAGAGAGAGATACTTCTCTCAAATATATGAAAATCTAGTGCAAATGTTTACGTATTTAACGCAAGATTAAAAATGTTTTCAAAAAACCCAACTCTCGAGTGTGGTAGACAGGAAGGGATTGGGCGTGAACCCATCATGGCCTGTAATTAGTCGAGCAGTCTCAGAATTAGTTATTTTGTTTTCAGAAGCTTGCATAATGTTTTCAGAAAAAACACTGGAGTATATTTGAGACATTTTAAATGTAAGTATCTTCTAAAAAAATTGCATCGGCAGGTCTCATGAGACAAACTAGTGTCTTGGCACGAGGCCTTGACAAAATCTTATTTGAAGACTTGGCACGAGGCCTTGGCTACGTGGTTATGATAGTCTGGCATTATGCATTCCATCATTATGAAAGTGGTTATTGATATTGCATGTGATTATTCGACCAGTAGAATATCCATGTGAACAAGTAAATGGAATTATTTAATTTTACCTTTTCCATATTATGTTGAAGTTCATGTTTAAAAGGATTTTGTTTAGTTATACATTTCCTTAAATGTTTATGTTTATTTATGAAAACTTCCTCTATATTGTTATCATTACTGAGCATCTGAGCTCACCCCTTTCAATGTTTTAATATTTTCCAGGATGTGAAGAAGTATTTTATGAATAACCTGTAGGGATAGTCATAAGAGGATATGAGTGTGGACTATGGAGACTTTGTTATTGTAGTTTTTCACTTTATGATGTAATGTAACATTTATGAATGTATCCAGAGTTTCCAAGGCTACTAAACTAATCAGTCTTTCGAGACTTGATCTTTTGTGATCATGCCAATGTTACGCAATAATGCACCGACTATGGGTAACTGGGGTCGGGGCGTTACAGTTTGTATCAGAGGCAGTTTAGTACTACCCTTGGAAGCTAGATTTAGATAAACTCTGATTAGAGAACATATCCAAAAGATAGACTTTGAGGATTAGTATAGAAGGACTTCCTAGAATTTTGGTATTATAGATATTTTGTGAGATTTCCGAGCAATACATCCCTGTTTGGATACGAGCAGGTAGACGCGGCTCCGGCACAGATGTACCTAGGGGTAAAACCCGAAAACACCGCTTTGAACTAGACTCGAATGAGAACTGGTGCACGATAACGGGCCTTGCTACACTCTTGGTTACGACACTCCTGGTGGATATGCTTAAGATAATTATCATTTTCTTTACAAACCATTATGAAGGGTTTATGAGTATATACTTCCTCAAATAATTTTTTATTATTATTATGGATTATATCCATAAATAGTTCAATTTATGTTAAGTGTTTTACAAGTATGGAATTATGTATTTTGATTTATAAACTAATCTAGTTTATGCCATTTTTTAGAAATGGTGCCTAGTGGAAGGAATGAAAACCATATCAATACACGCACTCCATGTAGGGATTTCCCTCCTGCTCAAAATAATTATAGTGGAGCTGGTGATACAACTGGTGCTGATCAACTTATCACCATACTGGGACAACTCACTCAGGTTATGAATAATAACTTTACTTGTATGGAGCACCCTGATCCGCAATGTAGAGGATCAATGTTAGATCGCTTCGTGAGGCAACAACTGCTAACATTTAATGGGGGTAAAAATCCATTAGTAGCTGAGCAATGGATAAAATCCTTAGAGAAAATATTCCACGCCTTAGAGAGTAGCGAAAGGGAGAAGGTTGTCATGGTAGTTTACCGCCTCACTGGAGATGCTGATCAATGGTGGTCATTGATTCAAAACACGAAGGAGGATGATGAAGTATCGAATATGGAATGGAGGGAGTTAAAAGAGATTTTCTTAGAAAAATACTTCCCTCGTGGCCATAGAGCAGATATGGAAAGACAATTTCTAAGTCTGAGGCAGAAGGAGGATGAGAATGTCGCAAAGTATGAGGTCAACTTTACAAGGTTAGCGAGGCATGCTGCAGATTATATACATAACCCAAGAAGTAAGATTGATCATTTCTTTGATGGGTTAAAACCATTTCTCCGTCGATCTTTAGTATCACAATCTTTCTCAACGTACGAAGATATAGACTCGTGTTCTATCAAGATAGAAAAGGAATTCTCTAAATCTTATGACAATAAAGTAAAGCAAGAGAAGAAGAGAACAGTGGAGAAAGAGATAGATAAAGGGAAAAAGGAAAAGAAGGATTTTCTATTATGGGATAATTGTGGGAAGAATCATCCCGATACTTTCCTGAAAGGAATGGGAGTTTGTGATAAATGTGGAGAAAAAGGTCACCAGGCTCGTGATTGGAAGGGAAAGAAAGAGGCTATCAATGTTGAATTCTAAAATTGTAGGGAAATGGGGAATTATGCAAATGAATGTCCTAAGTGTCAGGGAAACTTACCTCAGAAAAGGCCAAGGGATCAAGGACAATCTTATGCTGTTACTATAGTTGAAGTGGAATAATTAATGTATTGGTGCTTTTGGACTCAAGGATTATATTCTGGTTATAAGGATAATGTGATATATATATAAGGATTGTACTGTAGTACTTGTTGTTTTCATTAAGGATTTAATATGATGAAGGTAATCATATTTTTAGTATGTGACAATAAGAGAAACTTTACTTTGTTTGGGGAATCTGATGTTATAATTGATTTTGGAATTTAGAGACCTTTTAGAGAAAGTCTGGATAGAGGTGTTTTGGATAACTATAAAGGTTGTAATGAATTAAGTTGAACTTTGGACAGTATTGTTTAAGGTTAAAACATTTCTGAAGATTATTTTTGGAATATTATAATACTATACTTTTAGGAAAAGGACAACCTGCAGGTTGGGGGATAACCCGTCACGTCAGACAAAGCTGTAGGAATCAAACCCACAACCATAGTGTGACAGGACTTTATTACCTACCACTAGCCTACAGGAATTCCCTGGTTATTAAAAAATAGTTTTCCTAATCCAAATGGTATGTGGTAATATTTGGAACCTTATACAATTAAGATAAATAGAATATTTTTGAGTTCTGTTACCATTTGGAGTGAAAGATGGGTTTGTGGTAAAAATTTATTAAAGAATGAAAGTCTACATGACAAGTAAGTATATTTCCTTACATTCTTAGTAAATCTCTTAAATAAATTCCTCAACTTTATGAAAGGTAAATTAAAACAAAAACGTTGTCGGTTAACTTTTCCAACTGGGGATTCAATGACTGTTTAACCAATCACAAGTTTGTGATTTTCTTGTGGTTAACTTTCTCATAATCCTGTTTTCAACAACTCTCCATCAGACCTTGATGGTTTGTTTTTCCTCCATATCCATATTTTCATATAATCCTAGTATGGGCTATCTCGGGTGACCTTTGTACCTCTCTTTCTTTCTTTTAATGTTATATTTTTATTAACCCTATTTCCGATGTGGGTTTTCCACAAAGGTATTTTCTATTTTCAACCTTTTATTTTCAAAGGAAAATTTCAAATTGTGAGGATGCAATTTATTGAAGGAGGGGAGAATGTAACGCCCCGAGCTTCCATGATACGCTTCTCTTTTAATAATGGAATAGATTTCATTGTACGCAAGTTCGAGATTCTAACACACCGCGACCAATCAAAGTAGTTGTTATGAATATTAATACCCACTTTTTAAAATTATAGAACTTTTATATTTCAAAATGGACTTAATTTTTGTATTCGGAATATCAAAATTATCCTAAGTTGAATTTTTTGTAATTTTCTGAGAACTTCCAATTTTTTATGAATAGTGAAAAATACTTAAAAACAACTTTTTTAATCAAAATAATTTATAGTGATAAATTATACTATTGAGTGGTTTTAATGTATAATTAGAATATATTTTTACCATTTTATTCAATGGTGTCACTTTGAAATTGGACATAAACAATTGTCAATATTTTGATATATATTGTTTCTTAAAAACATGCTATTAGTCGTGACACCGGGAATTAATTATAAAATTAATTAATTCAAATTATACGTTTGGAATTTTTTAAAATAGACAACATTTTTTAATTCGTAATATCAATTATATCTTAGGGTGAAATTTTGACATTGTTCTGAAAAACTTCAATTTTTGATGAATAGTGAAACCACTAAGTGATAATTAAAAACTGATTTTTCATTTAAATGAAACATTATCACTTCTGTGATTTTATTTTAAAAAATTTGACATACATGGTTGTAATTAGGAAGTAAAATGTGGTTCAATGGGATTAAAATAATTTTTTTGGTGAATAGAAACTTTTATGTTTAATTAATCACGATTAAAGGTAATTAGTGAAATTTAAGGTAAAAATGATATTATAAAAATATGAAAATACCATTACACTTGTCCTACCCTTATTGGATGAGTCATGGCCGACCAATAAAATCAATGGGTCAACTTGGGGACCCCATGGAGCCATTGGGTAAGAAAATGACATTAATAACTTTTTATTTAAAGTAAAAATAAAATTGTCACAAACATGTGTTGTTTTACTAAAAAAATTATTACATGGGGTTATATAAGTTAAATTTTTGACAATAAATATTCATTAGAAATATAAAAAGATATCCTACATCATGATATTTTTTTTTATAATTTTTAGACATTAAATAAATTAAATTTATTATGACACCATGATGATGCAGCGATTACCTCATTAATTAACGATTTAAATAAAATGAAAATATAATGTAAAATTTAAGACTTAAACTTGTCAAAAACCTATTTGATGAGTATATTTCGAACCCTTATCACCTTATCCTCGAAATATATAAGTATGGGACCTTTAAAATTCGAAAATCATTATATAATAAAGTAACATTTCATTACTTTCCAAGAGTGCCCCTCCTCTCCTCTTATAAAAGGCCCCCACCACTACCACCTTAATCACACCTTCAAAGCCTTTTGGATCAGCCAAACTCTACCCAAATACTCTCTCAACTTCCATATCTTACTCCTAGAAGCCTCACTTTGGGCAGAATTCTTCCCAAGGAATCCTTTGGCTCAAATAAAAAAGATTTACCCGATTTTAAGGTAATGTCTTCTCTTATGTTATTTTGTTTTATTTTGCTTATCCAACCACTTAAACTATTTTTATTCCTTTATTTTGTAACAAAAACAGTATCTTGAATATACTAGGATGTTTTTATAATAAGTATTAGAGCTACACTTACACACACCTATATCTAATGGTTAAAGAACATACTGTTTCTGTGGATGGCGAATTTTTGCCTCACGAAACGATGATTGTTCAACACTCATATAACACCTTCAAAGGTGGCCATTAAGATGTAACTATATTTATATATGATATATAATATGTTTATGTTTTCCTTAAGCTTCTGTATTTTTCATTTATGTCATAAATTTATGGTTTCCATTATGGGTAAACACGATATTTTCATTTTAGGAAGTGCGGACTACCGCCCCCTCAAAGTGATTTGAATCGTTAATGCCATATGTGGGATGTATAAAGGATGGAGTAAATGATATTATACCTTATATTATACTGGAATTATATTATACCTTTATATAATTATAACTTCATTCCATTAAATACGAAATAGAAATGAAAGTAGCGCTCATGCGTACGTACGGCTTACCGTCTCCATGAACGGTGCATTTCATTTCTTACCTCTAAATGTTATGTAATATTATAAATGAATGTATATACTAGATATATATTATGTATATTATATCTACATCATGAATATAATTATGGATATAATGGATATTTTAACACACGAACAACTTGTAATTTTAAGAAGTTTATTTTTGACTCAAGTACCAAAGATCGAAAAAACGACCGTTATTAACATAAATAATTACATAATGTTAATAACATGGTAATAAGTGATATAAAAGGAATAATAAACTTGAAAAAGGTACTTAATAAATTATAAATTATCTCTATTTTATTATTCAAGAGGTTAAAGAATGGTTGAGTCAAGTCGGACACGAGGTAAGGGAATTTCTTAACCCAATTTCCATTCTTTGGGTTAATCTCCTAATTTCAAATTATGTCATGATATTATTATGTCCTATATTGTATTTTTACTTTCTTTATGTGTACTTATAGTGAATATAGATAATATATCTATTTTATTTTAAAAATGATCTTTGTAAGGACTTCTTCTCAATCTCCATTCATTGAGGCATATTTTGTTTTATACACAAATTTATTTTATACGGTGTACAAACCCCTTTGAATTTTACTTTTATTCAAAAGGAATATTTTTATACGAAGCATTTTTACTAAACAAAAAATGGAATGTTTTGTCTTATGTATGTGGCGACAACAATTTCTCTGCCGCCGTGACCATTATTTGAGTTTCAGCTTCCTCTATAAGCCATAACTTTTTTTAAAATGATTTCAAAAAAGAGAGAGATACTTCTCTCAAATATATGAAAATCCAGTGCAAATGTATACATATTTAATGCAATCTTAAAAATGTTTTCAGAAAACCCGACTCTCGAGTGTGGTAGACATGAAGGGATTGGGTGTGGACCCATCATGGCCTGTAATTAGTCAAGTAGTCTCAGAATTAGTTATTTTGTTTTCAGAATCTTGGATAATGTTTTCAGAAAAAACACTAGAGTATATTTGAGAAATTTTAAATGTAAGTATCTTCTAAACAAATTGCATCGGTAGGTCTCATGAGACAAACTAGTGTCTTGACATGAGGCCTTAACAAAATCTTATTTTTAGACTTGGCACGAGGCCTTGGCTACATGGTTATGATAGTATGGAATTATGCATTCCATCATTATGAAAGTGGTTATTGATATTGAATGTGATTATTCGACCAGTAGAATATCCATGTGAACAATTAAATGACATTATTTAATTTTACTTTTTCCATATTATGTTGAAGTTCATGTTTAAAAGGATTTTGTTTAGTTATACATTGCCTTAAATGTTTATGCTTATTTATGAAAGCTTATGCTATATTGTTATCCTTACTAAGCATCTGAGCTCACCCCTTTCAATGTTTTAATATTTTCCAGGATGTGAAGAAGTATTTTATGAATGACCTGCAGGGATAGTCATAAGAGGATATGAGTGTGGACTATGGAGACTTTGTTATTTTAGTTTTTCACTTTATGATGTAATGTAACATTTATGAATGTATCTAGAGTTTCCAAGGCTACTAAACTAATCGGTCTTTCGAGACTTGATCTTTTGTGATCTTGCCAATTTTACGCAATAATGCACCGACTCTGGGTAACTGGGGTCAGGTGTTACATCAACATTCTAGAGACCTTGTGTGGATGAGTAGTGTGCAACCCCATGAGGTCTAGCCTAAGAGTGGAAAATTGTGGATCAGTGACATATGACCCTGTTTGGATCAACAATGGAACAAATTCCTTGTGGTTTAGTTGTGGAACTTCTTAACAGAATAAAATTTTATAGCTTAAGACTAATAATCTTTATTCCTAATCTATGAGTTGTATACCAAGTTTGAGATGAGTCTTTTTCTTTGTGATTATTGATTGATAGCATGCTTTTTGGTTTAACTTTGTGAAATTCTGAGAGACCTTCGGGGGTCTCAGGGTCCCTACTGGGTATTGTTATACTCACCGCTGCACGGGCTTCGCCCACACCTTTTTGTGTCTTGTATAGACAACAAACAGCTGTGATACGACTTTATGATCCAGGACCAAGAGGTACATGGTGGTGAATGGTTGACATGAAGAGCTGTGGAGACGAGTTGTACCTACCCTTCATGTAGGATCTATGGCGGACGATCTAAGGAGATGTTTTCTATTTTATTTAGTATTGTATATTTCAGTTGGGATTGTATTCTGTCCCCCTTTACATTCAGTACATACTTTTACTACTACTGTTGTACTTCATGTTTGCATCTTGTTGTATTCTGAGACTATGTGTTTGTACTGGTTTAAGGGCAATGCCTTCCCATTTTATGGATGAGCCTTTCCGGTTCTAGTCTCCAACCCCTTCCCAATTGAAGGTGGGCTTGGGGTAGTCACGACATGGACCCCGGGGGAAGGGTCATGACAAAGTGGTATCAAATGAGTTGGTTCTACTAAAGAACCAGGACTCTGATCTTTCCAATGGAGAAATATTGTAAGGTGTTTTGAGTTTGTTTTTTAGTTCAGGGAGTCAAGTATTGGTGTGGCGGAAGACGTATCCGTACACCAGGACCTTGAATTATGATTTCTGACTCAATGCAAAAAAACACTAATTGCGTGTGTTTTTGAAATGTTTTACTTTTGATTTCTTTTGAGTCATCTCACCAGGTATAACTTATTAACCATGGAATACCTTTTTAGTTTCAGGATGCCACCTTGTAGATAGCCAAACAGGATTCGAGAGAGAGTTCACAATGATTTCCCACTGAGCGATGAGTCTTCGATGCAGGGCCCTCTTAAGGTGATGTAACCTTTGGGTGGTGCACCAACAACAACACCACCCATTGGGGAGATGTTTCCACCAGCCCCACTAGCAAACAGTGCAGGCCGATTGAGCACATTACATGAGTTCCAATGGAAGAGGCCTTGAAGGTTTCGAGGTGAGACAAATCCCCAGGCAGCTAAGGACTGGCTGGAGGATGTGGCATGGGTTTTCTGCCTAGTTGGGAAACCAGTAGAGACTATGGTGATCCTACCTGCTAGCCTCTTCTAGGGAATAGTAGGGAGATAGTGGAGCCTGATGCTTCAGTTACATGATGAGGCGACCATCACCTGGATGGACTTTGAGGGAAACTTCAGGGCAGAGTTCATTCTAGCGACACTATGCTCTATGCGTATTCAAAATCTCCTACACTTACAGTATGGCAGCCTGACAGTAGCCCAATACTCAGCAAGATTCACTGACCTCTCGCACTACTCCACCAAAAAGGTATGAGACCCTTTCTTCAGGTCTCGAACCTTTGAGTAGGGTATCTAGTGGGAGATCATAACGTCGATGATATCACTCAATATACCATTCCAGGATGGAGTGCTCGAGCAAGAATTATTGGTGGATAGATTCTTAGATGATCAGGAACTGATGGTGAGAGCCACCATCAGACGATAGGTAGCCGAGTCATCTGCAGCAGACAGTATGTAGATGATGTAGAGGTCCAAGATGGCCATACCTTCTGAAGGATTACCCCAGGACATAGGGTCGGAAGTGCAGAGCTCATGAGGTAGAGTAGGCCAGCAGAAGAGAAAACTGTGCTTCACAGGCAACAGGCAGGGCCACATGGCTCATGACTTCCCGACTTTTCGTACCAACGATCAACAGGCAGTCGATGGACCACCGAGGGAGAATCATAGATTATAGTGAGGAGGTATGCAGGTCGGAAGATGTGTTAGAGGATCAGGCTATGCGATAAGAAGTGGGCAGTGATTTGAGGTTCTACCGCCACCACCTCCGGGTGGTCCACCCCGACTATAGGGAGCAGGGAGATAGGGACGAGCTCAGCTTCATGCAGCTGAGGCCTATGACCATGGTGCTTTAGAGATGATTAGAGGTATGATATCTATCTACTCCACCCTATATATAGTACTTATAGACATAGGTTCTAGTCACTCTTTCATTTCCATGGATCTCATTCAGAGCTCGGAGATTCCAGTAAATCCACTAGCTCGATCCTTACGATTAGAGACTCATACAGAAGTGGATTCAGTAAATACACTAGCTCAAGCCTTTAGGATCATAAAACCTCTACCCAATTAATCTACCTACATCCCTCTATTCCTCCTAGAAGCCTTACCTTAGGTAGAAGGCACTTCAAGAAGTCCTTTGGTTCAATCCAAAGGGAGTTACCCAAATTAAAGGTAACAGTTTCTCTTAAATTGTTTTCTTTTATTTTACGTCTCTAACCCCTAAACTCTTTTTATTACTTTATTTTGTAAAGAAAACCAGTATCCTCAATATACTAGTATGTTTTTATGATAAGGATTCAAACTAAACTTATGCACAACTCCATCTAATGGATGAAGAACGTAATGTTTCTGTGGATGACAAACTAACGCCTCACGAAATGATGATTGTTCGATTATCTCCTACCGCCTCTCATGGAGACCATTATGATGGAACTGTATTTATATATGATATATATTATGTTTATGTTTTTTTATTCTTCTGTAATTTCCATTTATAGCATGCCTTTATGGTTTCCATTATAGGTAAACGAGATAATCTCATTAGAGTAAGTGCGGACTACCGCCCCCTCAAAGTGATATGATTCGTTAATGCTACATGTGGGACATATAATGGATGGAGTTAATGATATTATATATGATATTATACTAGAATTATAATATACCTATGTATCATTATGTTTTAATTCCATTAAAATAAGAAATAGAAATGAAAGTAGCGTCCATGCGTACGTATGACTTACCGTCTCTATGAACGGTGCATTTCATTTCTTACCTCCAAATGTTATGTACTATTATAAATACATGTATATACTGGATATATATGATATATATGATATCTAAATCATGAATATAATTCTGGATATAATGGACTATTAACCACATGGACAACTTGTAAATATATGGTGTTCATTTTTGACTCAAGTACCAAATATCGACAAAACAACCATTATTAAATTTAATGATTACATAATGTTTATAACATGGTAATAAGTGATATAAAAGGAATAATAAACTTGAAAAATTTTCTTAAGCAAGTATAAATTAACTTTAGTTTATTATTCAAGAGATTAAAGAATGATCGAGTCAAGTCGGACACGAGGTAATGGACTTCATCTCAATCTCCTTTCATTGAGGAATATTTTGTTTTAATACACGACTTTCTTTTATACGCTATATAAACACCCTTTAATTTTCAAAGGGAATATTTTTCTATGAATCATTTTACAAAACGACAAAAAGAATGTTCCTTTTAACGTAAGCGGTGACAACGACCTCTTCCGCCGCTGCGAGTATTATTTGATCTTTGGCTTCCTCAACAAGATGTAATGTTTTTAAAAGAAAATAAATACCATATACTCTTTTATGTATTTTAGTAATGAAAATGGTTTTGATAATGAATTTTTTATGTTAATATATTTAAGTGATATATTTTGATTGAAATGTGGAAATGTTTTCTTTCGTTTATATCTGTTTTATGTCTTATGATTTTATAATGGTACTTGGACATTTGACGGGTGGTTACATGATAAACCAAATGACTGGTGGTTCCGTGAATTCCAGGAAGGGTGGTTACGTTATAACCTCCAATGCATTGGGTATGGAAGTCGGCCGTATGGCTATTCCATTTAGTGATATGTGTAGAAATCGACCATATGGTTATTCCATTTAAGTATGTTTATGTCCCAAGTTACCTTTATATGTTATGTGTTCTTTATATGGGTTTTATGGTAATATTTTGGTTACAAAAGGGTAAGTGATGATATTTTATTTAGTAAAGAGTATTTACTACTTCATAAAGGTGAAAATTATTAATTATGATAAAGTATTCATGGTTTACCTATTGTTTTGAAAAAACTAACAGTTTTCCTTCTTTGTTTATCCCTTACTGAGCTTTTTTTGCTCATCCCAAGTTTTTGAAATGTTTTTCACAGGACATAATGTGGAATAGGTTCAAGGATGGGATCAAGGAAAATTCATGCTATCTTAAACATAGAACTAGACATGACTCTTTTTTTTCAATAGTTTTTATTTTATGAAAAAAGGGATACTAGGAAGAAGTGTCTACTTTGTAATCTTTTGAGATGTAATAGTTATGTCATAATTCTCTAAAAATTTAAACCTAAAAAGATCCTCAATGTGAATTATTAACTTAATTCAATATTATGTATGGGTTAAGGCCGGGTCCTTATAGTTGGTATCAGAGGTCGGTTTAGATAAATTTAGGAGTTAGGGTATTGTTAAATAAATGTCCATAATTAATTTATGGTAATATTGGAATGATATAGCTTTTACAGATTACCGTGTTGCTTCGCCTAAGATATTTTTGTTTTCAGAATGGTTTTCCGTAGAGGAAACAGGGCAGCTATGTTGGGACGACATCAGGAGGAAGAAAACCTTCCAAATCAGCATCCTGATATGGTTAGAATCAGAACTGAACAATTTACTAGAGTGATGGCTCAGTTGATTCAGGTGATAAATGGTGGTTGTGATTATTGGTGATATTTTGGTTTATTCTAAAAGTAAAGAGGAGCATGAAAGTCATTTAAGGGTTTTCTTGAAATCCCTAAAGGAAAATAAACCATTTGGGAAATTCAGCAAGTGTGAGTTTTGGTTACAAAAAATTTATTTCCTTGGTCACATTGTTTATAATGATGGTATAACTTTTGATCCTACTAAAATAAAAGTTGTTGAAGAATGGACAAGACCCATGAATATAACCGAGATTCATAGTTTTCTTGGTTTGGAAGGTTATTACCAGAGTTTTGTTGAAAATTTTTCAAGGTTATCTTGTCCAATGACTAAGTTAACTTGAAAAGGTGTTATTTCATTTGAACAAAATAATGTGATGGTTTTTTTCAAGAATTGAAAAGGATATTGGTGAATGATCCAGTTTTGGCACTACCATCTAAAAATGGTGAGTTTGTTATCTATAGTGATGATTAGTTGAAAGGAATTGGTTGTGTCCTAATGAAGAATGATCAGGTAATTGCTTATGCTTCACGTCAGTTGAAACCCCATGAGTTAAATTACCCTACACATGATTTGGAATTAGCCGCTGTAGTTTTTTCTATAAAAATTTGTAGGTATCATTTGTATGGAGTAAAATGTGAAATATATACTGATCACAAAATTTTAAAGTATATATTCACTAAAAAATAATTGAATATGAGATATAGGAGATGGCTAGAATTAATCAAAGATTATGATTGCACGATCCATTACCATCCGGAAAAAAAAATAAAGTGGCTGATGCTTTGAGTCGAAAAAGTAATGCTTCATTAACCATGTTATGTTTAGAACAAGATCCTTTGGTTTTTGATTTGATAAATTTTGGAATAGAAGTTATTGGTGCAGGATATTCATCTGTTTTGTCTCAGGCGTCAGTGAAATCATCTCTATCAGACAGAATAAAGCAGGCGCAGAGAATACAGTGAGTTGCAGAAAAAGGTAGTGTTGGTTCAAAAGGGTAAGTTTCCTGATTTTAACATTAATAATGATTGTGTTTTAAGATTTGGAAAGAGATTATGTGTGCCTTGTGATTCACAGTTGAATAATGAGTTGTTATGTGAAGCTCATAGTTCTCCATTTTCATTTCATCCTGGTAGTACTAAGATGTACAGAGATCTTCGAGAGTATTACTGGTGGGATGGAATGAAAAGAGATATTGATGATTTTACTGTGAAGTGTTTGACTTTTCAGTAGGTTAAAGCAGAGCGGCAGTTACCAAAAGGGATGCTTTATCCTTTACTGGTGCCAGAGTGGAAATGGAAAAATATATCCATGGAATTTGTTGTGGGATTACCGAAGACATCTCGAGGTAATAATACAATCTGGGTTATTGTTGATCTGTTGACTAAATCTGCTCATTTCCTTCCTATTCGAGATACTTTGTCTCTAGATCAACTTGCTCAGTTGTATGTTAAAGAGATAGTCAGGTTGCATGGAGTTCCCCTCTCCATTGTATCTGATCGTGATCCCAAGTTTACTTATAACTTTTGGAAAGGCCTTCAGAAGTCGATGGGTACTGAATTAAATTTTAGTATAGCTTTTTATCCGCAATCAGATGGTCAATCATAACAAACAATTTAGAACTTGGAGGATATGCTACGTACTTGTTCACTGGACTACTAGGGAAGTTGGGACCAACATATTTCTTTGGTTAAATTTTATATAATAACAGTTTTCATTCCAGTATACAGATGGATCTATTTGAGGCATTATATGGAAAGCATTGCCGAACTCCAGATTTTTGGGATGAAGTAGGTGAAAGGAAGATGATGGGACCGGAATTGGTAGAAGAGATGGTAGAGAAATTTCAGTTGATTCAGAAGCACATGAGAATAGCTCAGAGCAGACAAAAAAGTTATGCATATAACCAGAGGAAGGATATTTCTTTTGAGGTAGGTGATCATGTCTTTCTCAAAGTTTCTCCATGGAAAAGTGTGATGCGTTTTGGTAAGAAAGGAAAGTTGAGTCCGAGGTTCATTGGACCTTATGAAATTCTGGAGAAAGTTTGATCAGTTGTGTATAGAGTGTCTTTACCTCCAAGTTTATCCTAGGTACACAATGTTTTTCATGTTTCGATGTTGAGAAAGTATATGCCAGATCCATCTCATATTTTGAGCCTAGAGGTAGTTCAGTTGGAAGAGAATCTCTCTTATGAAGAACAACCAGTCCAGATTCTTGAACGTAGAGAGAAAGTGTTGTGGAATAAGGTAATTCACCTGGTAATGGTTTTGTGGAAAAACCATATGGTTGAAGAGGCAATGTGGGAATCTGAAAATGCTATGAGGGATAAATACCCCCATTTATTTGACAAGTGAAAAAATTGCGAGGACGCAATTTCCAAAAAGGGGGAAGGATGTAACATCCCAGGTAAATAAAGAATATGACATATTTAATATTTATTAATATTTGTGAATTAAATATTAATTTTACTTTAAAAGAGTTGCTATGTTCGATAGCTTACCCGATACGCAACAACGAGTTTCTTTGAAATCTTACATTGCACACTAATAATATAATATTATTATTTTAAATGGTAGTTAACTCCTAACCGTTGTATTGGTGGGAATGAAAAAAACTAACTACAATATGATTATACATGTTTGTTAAATGTATTTACATTTATCCAATAAAAGTTAGAGGCTTAAAATGTGAATAAATCAAATTTTAAGCATAATTTACATTAAAAGGTCGATTTACCGCCTTTTAATGGAGAACCCTCTTTAAATATAGTTTTGTTCACTTTAATACATTCTAATTTACCAAATGAAATCCTTCTTTATAATGGGAACATCAAAATTTACTTTGTATAAATTTTCAGAATTTTTCTGATAAAGTTCATTTTTAATGAATAGTGAAAATATTTTATTTTTAATTCAAAACTACGTTTTAATATAATTTATTTATATAGTTATATTATCTTTTTAATTGGTTTTAATGTGTAATTAAAATATATTTTTACCATTTAATCCAATTTTTATCATTGGAATTAATTTTACTTTGAAATTGGACATAAACAAGTGTCAATCTTTTGATAGTTATTGTTTCTTAAAAACACGCTATTTGTTTTAACAACGGGAATTAATTTTAAAATTAATTAATGACACTTTTATGTTTTGAAGTTGAAAAAATAAACATCATTTTTGAATTCGGAATATAAAATATATCTTAGGCTGAATTTGTGGTATTTTTCTGAAAAACTTCAATTTTTGATGAATAGTGAAACCACTTAGTGGTAGTTAAAAAAACTGACTTTTTCATTTAAATGAAAATTTACCGCTTCTGTGAATTAAATTTCGAAAATCCAACATACATGGTGGTTATCAAGAAGTAAAATTTGGTTCAATAAGATGAAAGTAATTTTTGGTGAATAGTTACTTTTGACTTTTATTTACCACGGTTAAAGGTAAATAGAGTAATTCAAGGTAAAAAGAATATTGTAATAATTCAAAATTACCTTAAAAATTTTCCTAAACTTATTTTATGAGTAATTTCCGACCATGGACATATTTGGGTGTATTTTAGGACCTCATGGATCCACTTATGAAAGATAATGACACTTTAGATTAATTAATTTAATGTAAAGGAAAAAATGACATAAGCAAAAATTGTTTAGTAAATTAATTTTTATATAGTGTTATATAAATTATATTTTTGACTATAAATATTCATTGTAAAGATAAAAATATTTCCTACATCATGGTATTTTTTTTATAATTTTTAGACATCAAAGGAATTAAATTATTTATGACACTATAATGATGTAGTATTTACCTCTTTAATAAATGATTTAAATAAATAAGATTATAATGATTAAAATATTATCCAAAACATGTCCAATTCTGATTGGATGATTTTATTTAGAATATTAGTCATCTTATCTTCGACCTTAATGATTTGTGGACCTTTTGAAACTGAAAATATGTTTATAATAAAATAATGTTTTCACACTTTCCTAAAGAGCCCCTCCTCCCCCTTATAAAAGGGGACCACTTCTAACCAATTCCTCACACCTCTCAAGAATTTAGTCTCATCCAACATCTACCCAATTAAGCTCACTACATCCCTATATTCCTCCTAGAAGCCTTACCTTAGGCAGAAGGCACTTCGAGAAGTCCTTTGGTTCAATCCAAAGGGAGTTACCCAAATTAAAGGTAACGATTTCTCTTAAATTGTTTTCTTTTATTTTACTTCTCCAACCCCTAAAATATTTTTATTACTTTTTTTTCTAACAAAAACAGTATCCTCAATATACTAGAATGTTGTTATGAGAAGGATTATAACTACACTTACACACACCTCCATCTAATGGATGAATAACATAATGTTTATGTGGATGACAAACTAACGCCTCACGAAACGATGATTGTTCGATTATCTCCTACCGCCTCTCATGGTGGCCATTATGATGGAACTGTATTTACATATGATATATATTATTTGTATGTTTTCTTTATGATTCTGTAATTTCCATTTATATAATTCCTTTATGGTTTCCATTATGGGTAAACGCGATAATCTCATCAGAGGAAGTGCGGACTACCGCCCCCTCAAAGTGATATGACTCGTTAATTCCATATGTGGGATGTATAAAGGATGGAGTTAATGATATTATATATGAAATTATAATGTAATTATAATATACCTATGTATCATTATGTTTTAATTCCATTAAAATAAGAAATATAAATGAAAGTAGCGTTCATGCGTACGTACGACTTACCGTCTCCATGAACGGTGCATTTTATTTCTTACCTCCAAATGTTATGTACTATTATAAATACATGTATATAATGGATATATATGATATATATTATATCTAAATCATGAATATAATTCTGGATATAATAGACTATTAACCACATGGACAACTTGTAAATATAAGGTGTTTATTTTTTACTCAAGAACCAAATATCGACAAAACGACCATTATTAAATTGAATGATTACATAATGTTTATAACATGCTAATAAGTGATATAAAAGGAATAATAAACTTGAAAAAGGTTCTTAAGAAAGTAGAAATTAACTTTAGTTTATTATTCAGGAGATTAAAGAACGATCGAGTCAAGTCGGACACGAGGTAATAGACTTTGTCTCAATCTCCTTTAATTGAGGCATATTTTGTTTTAATACACGACTTTCTTTTATACGCTGTATAAACACCCTTGAATTTTGAAAGGGAATCTTTTTCTACGAAGCGTTTTACAAAATGACAAAAAGAATGTTCATTTTAATTTAAGTGGTGACAACGACCTTTTCCACCGCCGCGAGTATTATTTGATCTTTGGCTTCCTTAACAACCTGTAATGTTTTTAAAAGAAAATGAATACCATATACTATTTTATGTATTTTAGTATTGAAAATGGTTTTGATAATGGATTTTCTATGTCAATATATTTCAGTGATATATTATTATTGAAACGTGGAAATGTCTTCTTTTCTTTATATTTGTTTTATGTCTTATGATTTTATAATGGTACTTGGACATTTGATGGGTGGTTACGTGATAAACCAAGTGACGGGTGGTTCCGTGAATACTAGGATGGGTGGTTACATTATAACCTCCAATTCATTGGGTATGGAAGTCGGCTGTATGGCTATTCCATTTAGTGATATGTGTGGAAATCGACCGTATGGTTATTCCATTTAAGTATGTTTATGTCCAAAGTTACCTTTATATGTTATGTGTTCTTTATATGGGTTTATGGTAATATTTTGGTTAAAAAAGTGTAGATAATGATATTTTATTTAGTGAAGAGTATTTACTACTTCATAAAGGTGAAAAGTATTACGTATGACAAAGTATTCATAGTTTACCTATTGTTTTGAAATAACTAATAGATTTCCTTCTTTGTGTCTCCCTTACTGAGCTTTTTATGCTCATCCCAAGTTTTTGAAATATTTTTCACAGGACATAATGTGGAATAGGGTCAAGGATGAGATCAAGGAAAAGTCATGCTGTCTTAACCATGGAAATAGACATGACTCTTTTTTTCAGGAGTTTTTATTTTATGAAAAAAGGGATACTAGGTAGAAGTTTCTACTTTGTAATATTTTGAGATGTAATAGTTGTGTCCTAATTTTCTAAAAATATAAACCTAAAAAGATCCTCAATGTGAATTATTAACTTAATTCAATATTATGTATTTTTTAAGGCTGAGTTCTTATAGTTGGTATCAGAGGTTGGTTTAGATAACTTTAGGAGTTAGGGTATTGTTAAATAAATGTCCATAAATTAATTTATGGTAATATTGGAATGATATAGAATTTATAGATTACCATGTTGCATTGCCTAAGATATTTTTATGTTTAGAATGGTTTTCCATAGAGGAAACATGGCAGCTATGTTGGAACGACATCGGGAGGAAGACAACCTTCCAAATCAGCATCCTGAGATGGTCAGAATCAGAACTGAATAGTTTACTACAGTGATGGCTCAGTTGATTTAGGTGATAAATGGTGGTTGTGCTTATTGGCGATATTTTGGTTTATTATAAAAGTAAAGAGTAGCATGAAAGTAATTTAAGGGTTTTCTGACAATCCTTAAAAGAAAAGAAACCATTTGGGAAATTCAGCAAGTGTGAGTTTTGGTTAGAACAAATTTATTTCCTTGGTCACATTGTTTCTAATGATGACATAAATGTTGATCCTGCTAAAACAAAAGTTGTTATAGAATGGTCAAGACCCACGAATATAACCGAGATTCATAGTTTTCTTGGTTTGGCAGGTTATTACTGGAGGTTTGTTGAAAAATTTTCATGGTTATCTAGTCCAATGACTAAGTTAACTCGAAAAGGAGTTAAGTTCATTTGGACAAAAGAATGCGATGATTGTTTTCAGGAATTGAAAAGGAGATTGGTGAATGTTCCAGTTTTGGCACTACCATCCATAAATGGTGAGTTTGTTATCTATAGTGATGCTTCATTGAGAGGAATTGGTTGTGTCCTAATGCAGAATGATCAGGTAATTGCTTATGCTTCACGTCAGTTGAAACCCCATGAGTTAAATTACCCTACACATGATTTGGAATTAGCTGTTATTGTTTTTTCTTTAAAAAATTAGAGGCATCATTTGTATGGAGTAAAATGTGAAATATATACTGATCACAAAAGTTTAAAGTATATATTCAATCAAAAAGAATTGAACAAGAGATATAGGAGATGGATAGAATTAATCAAGGATTATGATTGCACGATCCATTACCATCCGGGAAAAGCAAATAAAGTGGTTGAGGCTTTGAGTCGAAAAAGTAATGCTTCATTTACCATGTTACGTTTAGAACAAGATCCTTTGGTTTTTGATTTGATAAAATTTGGAATAGAAGTTGTTGGTGCAGGAAATTATTCTGTTTTGTTTCAGCCGTCAGTGAAATCATCTCTATCAGACAGAATAAAGCAAGCATAGAAAGAAGACAGTGAGTTGTAGAAAAATGTAGTGTTGGTTCAGAAGGGTAAGTTGCCTGATTTTAACATTGATAATGATTGTGTTTTGGGATTTGGAAAGAGATTATGTGTGCCTTGTGATTCACAGTTGAAGAATGAGTTATTATGTGAAGCTCATAGTTCCCCGTTTTCTGTTCATCCTGGTAGTAATAAGATGTATAGAGATCTTCAGGAGTATTACTGGTGGGATGGAATGAAAAGAGATATTGCTGATTTTACTATGAAGTGTTTGACTTGTCATCTGGTTAAAGCAGAGAGGTAGTTACCGAAAGGGATGCTTCAACCTTTACCGGTGCCAGAGTGGAAATGAGAAAATAAATACATGGACTTTGTTTTGGGATTACTGAAGACATCTCGAGGTAAAAATGCAATCTAGGTTCTTGTTGATCGATTGACTAAATCTGATCATTTCCTTCCAATTCGATATACTTTGTCTCTAGATCAACTTGCTTGGTTGTATGTTAAAGAGATAGTCAGGCTGCATGGATTTCCCCTCTCCATTGTATCTGATCGTGAACCTAGGTTTACTTCTAACTTTTGGAAAGGCCTTCAGAAGTCATTGGGTACTGAATTAAATTTTAGTACAACTTTTCATCTGCAATCAGATGGTCAGTCATAACAAACAATTCAGTCCTTGGAGGATATGCTATGTTCTTGTTCACTGGATTACCAGGGAAGTTGGGACCAACATCTTTCTTTGGTTGAATTTTCATATAATAACAGTTTTCATTCCAGTATACATATGGTTCTATTTGAGGCATTATATGGAAAGCATTGTCGAACTCAAGCTTTTTGGGACGAAGTAGGTGAAAGGAAGATGATGGGACCAGAATTGGTAGAAGAGATGGCAGAGAAAGTTCAGTTGATTCAGAAGCACATGAGAACAACTCAAAGCAGACAGAAAAGTTATGCAGATAACTAGAGGAATGATCTTTCTTTTGAGGTAGGTGATCATGTCTTTCTCAATGTTTCTCCATGGAAAAGTGTGATGTGTTTTGGTAAGAAATGAAAGTTGAGTCTGAGGTTCATTGGACCTTATGAAATTCTAGAGAAAGTTGGATCAGTTGAGTACATAGTGGATTTACCTCCAAGTTTATCCCAGGTACACAATATTTTTCATGTTTCGATGTTGAGAAAGTATATGCCAGATCCATCTCATGTTTTGAGCCCAAAGGTAGTTCAGTTGGAAGAGAATCTCTATTATGAAGAACAACCAGTCTAGATTCTTAACCATAGAGAGAAAGTGTTGCGGAATAAGGTAATTCACCAGGTAAAGGTTTTGTGGAAAAACTATATGGTTGAAGAGGCAACGTGGGAATCTGAAAATTCTATGAGGTATAAATACCCCTATTTATTTGATAAGTGAATAAAATTGCGAGGACGCAATTTCCAAAAGGGGGGAAGGATGTAGCATCCCAGGTAAATAAAGAATAATACATATTTAATATTTTTTAATATTTTTTAATTAAATATTAATTTTACTTTAAAAGGGTTGCTATGTTCGATAGCGTACCCGATATGCAACAACGAGTTTCTTGGAAATCTTACTTTGCACACTAATAATATAAAAATATTATTTTAAATGGTAGTTAACTCCTAGCTATTGTATTGGCAGGAATGAATAAAACTAACTACAGTATGATTATACATGTTTGTTAAATGTATTTACATTTATCCAATAAAAGTTAGAGGATTAAAATGTGAATGAATCTAATTTTAAGCATAATTTACATTAGAAGGTCGATTTACCGCCTTCTAATGGAGAACCCTATTTAAATATAGTTTTTTTAACTTTAATAAATTCTAATTGGTAAAATAAAATCCTTCTTTAGAATGGGGACATCAAAATTTACTTTGTGTAAATTTTTGGAATTTTTTCAATAAAGTTCATTTTTTAATGAACAGTGAAAATATTGTATTTTAATTCAAAACTGCATTTTAATATAATTAATTTATATAGTTATATTATCTTTTTAATTGGTTTTAAAGTTTAATTAAAATATATTTTTACCATTTAATACAATTTTGGTCATTGGAATTAATTTCACTTTGAAATTGGACATAAACAAGTGTCAATATTTTGATAGTTTTTGTTTCTAAAAAACAGGCTATTTGTTTTAACAACGGGAATTAATTTTAAAATTAATTAATGACACTTTTATGTTTTTATTTTTTCAAAATAAACATCATTTTTGAATTTGTAATATCAAATATATATTAGGATGAATTTTTGGTATTTTTCTGAAAAACTTCAATTTTTGATGAATAGTGAAACAACTTAGTGGTAGTTAAAAAACTAACTTTTTCATTTAAATGAAATTTTACCACTTTTGTGAATTGGATTTAGAAAATCCAACATACATGGTTTTTATCAAGATGTAAAATGTGGTTAAATAAGATGAAAATATTTTTTTGGTGAATAGTAACTTTTGAATTTTATTTACCACAGTTAAAGGTAAATTGGGTAATTCAAGGAAAAAAGAATATTGTAATAATTCAAAATTACCTTAACACTTGTTCTAACCTTATTTGATGAGTAATGGCCGACCATGGGAATATTTGGGTCTATTTTGGGACCCCATGGAGCCACTTATGAAAGATAATGACACTTTAGATTAATTAATTTAATGTGAAGGAAAAAATGACATAAACAAAAATCGTTTAGTAAATTAATTTTTATATGGTGTAATATAAATTATATTTTTGACTATAAATATTCATTGTAAAGATAAAAATATTTCCTAGATCTTGGTATTTTTTTAATATTTTTTAGACATCAAATAAATTAAATTATTTATGACACAATAATGATGCAGTATTTACCTCATTAATAAATGATTTAAATAAATAAGATTATAATGATTAAAATATTATCCAAAACATCTCCAATTCTGATTTGATGATTTTATTTCTAATATGAGTCATCTTATCTTAGAAATTAATGATTTTTGGACCTTTTGAAACCGAAGATATGTTTATAATAAAATAATGTTTTCACACTTTCCTAAAGAGTCCCTCCCCCCCTTATAAAAGGAGACCACTTCTAACCAATTATTCACACCTATCAAGTCTTTAGGCTCCTCCAACCCCTTTCCAATTAAGCTTCCTAAATCCCTATATTCCTCCTAGAAGCCTTACCTTAGGCAGAAAGCACTTTAAGAAGTCCTTTGGTTCAATTCAAAGGGAGTTACCCAAATTAAAGGTAACAGTTTCTCTTAAACTGTTTTCTTTTATTTTACTTATCCAACCCCTAAACTCTTTTTACTCCTTTATTTTGTAAAAACACCAGTATCCTTAATATAATAGGATATTTTTATGATAAGGATTCTAAATACACTTACAAACACCTCCATCTAATGGATGAAGAACATAATGTTTCTGTGGATGGAAAACTAACGCCTCACGAAACGATGATTGTTTGATTATATCCTACCGCCTCTCATGAAGACCATTATGATGGAACTGTATTTATATATGATATATGTTATGTTTATGTTTTTTTATTCTTCTGTAATTTCCATTTATATCATGCCTTTATGGTTTCCATTATGGGTAAACGAGATAATCTCATTAGAGGAAGTGCGGACTACCGCCCCCTCAAAGTGATATGACTCGTTAATGCTACATGTGGGACGTATAAAGGATGGAGTTAATGATATTATATATGATATTATATATGAAATTATACTGTAATTATAATATACCTTTGTATCATTATGTTTTAATTCCATTAAAATAAGAAATAGAAATGAAAGTTGCGTCCATGTGTACGTACGACTTACCATCTCCATGAATGGTGAATTTCATTTCTTACCTCCAAATGTTATGTAATATTATAAATACATGTATATACTGTATATATATGATATATATGATATCTAAATCATGAATATAATTCTGGATATAATGGACTATTAACCACATGGGCAACTTGTAAATATAAGGTGTTCATTTTTGACTCTAGTACCAAATATCAAAAAAATGACCATTATTAAATTGAATGATTACATAATGTTTATAACATGGTAATAAGTGATATAAAAGGAATAATAAACTTGAAAAAGGTTCTTAAGCAAGTAGAAATTAACTTTAGTTTACTATTCAAGAGATTAAAGAACGATCGAGTCAAGTCGGACACGAGATAAGGGACTCTGTCTCCATCTCCTTTCATTGAGGCATATTTTGTTTTAATACATGACTTTCATTTATATTCTATATAAAAACCCTTGAATTTTAAAAGGGGATATTTTTCTACGAAGTATTTTAAAAAATGACAAAAATAATGTTCCTTTTAATGTAAACGGTGACAACAACCTTTTCTGCCGCCGCGAGTATTATTTGATCTTTGGCTTCCTCAACAAGCCGTAATGTTTTTAAAAGAAAATAAATACCATATAATATTTTAAGTATTTTGTTATTGAAAATGGTTTTCATAAAGGATTTTTTATGTCAATATATTTAAGTGATATATTTTGATTGAAATGTGGAAATGTTTTCTTTCCTTTATATTTGTTTTATGTCTTATGATTTTATAATGGTACTTGGACATTTGATGGGTGGTTACTTGATAATCCAAATGATGGGTGGTGCCGTGAATACCAGGACAGGTGGTTACATTATAACCTCCAATGAATTGTGTATGGAATTTGGCCGTATGGCTATTCCATTTAGTGATATGTGTGGGAATTGACCGTATGGTTATTCCATTTAAGTATGTTTATGTCCCAAGGTACCTTTATATGTTATGTGTTATTTATATGGGTTTTATGGTAATATTTTGGTTACAAAAGGGTAAGTAATGATCTTTTATTTAGTGAAGAGTATTTACTACTTCATAAAGGTGAAAAATATTACTTATGATAACGTATTCATGGTTTACCTATTGTTTTGAAAAAACTTACAGTTTTCCTTCTTTGTGTATCCCTTACTGAGCTTTTTATGATCATCCCAAGTTTTTGAAATGTTTTTCACAGGACATAATGTGGAAGAGGGTCAAGGATAAGATCAAGTAAAAGTCATGTTGTCTTAAACATGGAACTATACATGACTCTTTTTTTCAAGAGTCTTTATTTTATGAAAAAAAGGGATACTAGGTAGAAGTTTCTACTTTGTAATCTTTTGAGATGTAATAGTTATGTCCTAATTCTCTAAAACTCTAAACCTGAAAATATCATAAATGTGAATTATTAACTTAATTCAATATTATGTATGTTTTAAGGCTGGGTCCTTATATTAGTACTTAAAATGAGCAAGAAAATATTTTTAAGAAAAGTTGACCTTATTTCCCCTTTGGTTGATGAAAATTTATTCCATTCCCATATTATTTAAAATGTTTTCCAAAATAATATTTTTATTGTAAAATTATTATTTAAATTCATTTAAATTCATTTAAATTCATATTTAACATATTTTTAAAATTTTAAAAGGAATTTTATTGTCATTTTTTGAACAAGGTACTTTTAGACTTTTTACCAAAAGTGTGTAAGAAATATTTGTTTTTAACATAATCTGAATGAATAAATTTTCCCACTACCATGACCATTATTTTATTTAAAGCCACCTTTACAAGTTTCCATGGTTATTTTAAATGAAAATATTTTTCTCAATATTCTATAGTTTTTTATTTTTCAAAGTCACCAAATAAAAGGAAATTTTCCCTGTTTTTAAATATATGTTCGAATATTCGTTTAATGGTATTTTTTATCTATGTTAATATCCTTTGATGTTTATTATGCTTAAATTGGGATACAATATAATGATATAATCTATATTATTTCTGTGTATGGCTTATTATTATTATCTGATTTTTAAATTTTTATGAAGCCCGTTTGTTTCCCATAGGTTATTCTATAATGAATTGATGGTCTTATTTCATCATTTACTGAATTATGGTTATACATTCATTAACTTTCCTATGATCAATTTCCCTATAAATCTCCAAAATTTCATTGGACATTATTTTTCTCCCTCATGTACACATTTTCAGTACCATGTATATATTCAGTATTGTCTTAACTATATACCATTTTAATATACAACATTAATTACAGGAATCTTATTTATTTCATTTATTGGGGAATTTTTTATGTTTTGTATTATTAATTAAATAAGGATATTTATTGATTTATAAGTCATATTGATTATGTATTATATTGGTGATTAAATATATAAGGAATTAAATGGATATATATAAGTGATGGGTGAGGCTTGGTTATAGATAGCTCGTCAACGCATCAACAGATCTCATGAGAAAAAACAAGTTGGGATGATATATAGGCCAAGGCTGTAAGATCATGTCATACTAGTTGGGTAATTTGTGTATACTTACCCATACAATGAAAGTGTCTTGGAAAAGTCATCGAATATAAGATTCATGATGTCTTGGACAAAGCCTTGACAGTAAGATCATGAATATATAACATTATACATTTCACTCATTAAAATTTCAATTATTATATCCATGTGATTGTTTTATTTTCTATTGATATATTTTGAAGTTCAAGTTATTGATTAAATGGTATATGTATTGATTATTTAATTTACCATATTGTTATGCCGTATCTACTCATGATAGCTTCTATTGCATGATTTTCATTACTGATCATTTAAGATCACCCTTTATTGTGTTTCCATTTCCCTAGGATATGGAGAAGTAATTTTTTAATGATATTAAAGTATACAATAAAGTTTTTCATGCTATGTTTTATTTTTCCAATGTAATATGGAAATCATCTATGTATCTGGTCTCTCAATAATTCTAAACCGATTGATCTTTCTTAGTGTGATCCCTTGTATCTTGTACCAATGTAATAAGTAAGCACTGACTTTGGGGTGCTGGTGTCAGAGCTATTACATAAATTTTATGAAAAAAGAGAATGAGGATAGGGTTAAAGAGTTCAATAAGTTTACAAAATATCATGCATACGATCCTTATCAAATCCTTTGTTTATATTTATGTTATTATTCAAGACTAATTAGTTTAGTGGAGTTGAAAGAATACTTGATCTGTCATGAAATAGATCAAAGTTATAAATATTGGACTAAACATGGAGAAGAAGTAAATTTTGATAGTGATTGGGATAAAAAAACATTCATTGGATCATCTAATATGATTACATGTGTGAACAATGATGAATATCATATCAAGGATCTGATTACAAGTGTAAATGATGATGGATATCATATTAAGGAAACAATGATGAATAAACTTCCTGATTATGTAAAGATGTTTCAGAAGTTAAAAAATCATCCGAAGCCATTTTATGCTGGTTGTACCAAATATACAACATTATCAGCCATAATGAATCTATATAATATAAAATATAGAAACATATGGAATGACACCAACTCTATTGAACTACTTTTTCTCTTGAATGATATTCTACTAGAATATAATGAATTTCCTTATCGAATATATAATGCTAAAAAAATTCTATGTTCAATTGATATGATCTATGAAAGAATAAATATATATGCAAATTATTATATATTATTTTTAAAAGAATACAATTCACTTAAAAAATTCCCAATGTATGGTCCTTCATAGTACAAGAAATATAAACCAAGTCATTCAAAATTTGTATAATACCTTCCAATAATTTGAAGGTTTAGGTGCTTATATAGAAGTGAAGAGACTATAAGACAATTAAAATGGCACAAAGATACAAGAAATAAATATGGGAAACTTAATCATCCAATAGACTCTCCTCAATGGAAAAATTTGATCACAAGTATCTTGAATTTTGTAATGATCCAATAAACCTTTGTCTTATGCTATCTATAGATAGAGTGAATCCTTTTGGTGTAAAAATTATAACTCACAATACATGGCCAATTATGTGGTAAATTATAACCTTCTTCCATGGTTATATATAAAGAAAAAATACATTATGCCATCTCTACTTATATCAGGTCCAAAACAACTAGGTAATGATATTGATGTTTATTTGATTCCATTGATCAAATATCTAAAATTAATGTGGGATTTATGTGTTACACTGTATGATTATTATATAAATGAATATTTCACATTTAGTGACATGATGTATGGGATGATAAATGGATTTCCTACTTATGAAAATTTTTAAGGATATAAAATTAAAGGAATTCTATGGTGCATCATTTGTGAACAAGGTACACACTCAGTTAGGTTGAAACATTCACCAAAGACTGTGTTTCTTGGACATCATACATTTTTACTTCGATGAAAAAAATACTAATCTTGGATGACATAATTCTATGGGAATTTAGAAGAATGTAAAACAAAGGTGATCAATTGGTTGATAAAGTGAAGTATATGGTCACTAAATTTGGAAAATATTCTTAAAAAAGCCTTACAAACACTATTTAGATAAAGCGATCTATTTTTTTGAATTATTGTACTTTAATTTTTTCTAGGTCATAAATTTTCTCAATGTCATGCATACAGAAAAATATATATGTGATAGTTTCTTTGAAAAATTAATAAATGAACCATAAAAAACAAAGGATAACATTAATTCTAGGTTATTCATGATTGTCATGGGGTATGAGAAAAGTTGGATCCATTGAGGGGTGAAAGGTGGACTATTCTTTTTTCATCTACTCACACTCTTTCTAGGAAAGATAGATATTAGTTTTCAACTTCCTGAATGATGTAATGGTTCTATAGGGGTATTTATCAAATATAAATAATATTATATCAATAATTTATTTAATGTTAAAGGTCCTGAAATAACATGAATATCATATATTGGTGAAATATTTAATGTCTATAGCTTTACATTACCTTTTTCCTAAAAATTACTATCATTCATTAACCAAGATTTATTTCTTTTTCAAAACTATATATAATAAAGTTATAGAACCAATGAAGCTTCCAACTATGGATTTTTTTCCATATTATGTGAATTGGATATGTTGTTCTCACCATCATTCTTTGATATGATGGTTAAGTTAATAGTTCACTTGGTTAAAGATATTTAGTAATGTGGAATTTTACATTATAGATTGATGAATGGTATATGATGATTTTGAAATGGTATTCCAAAAATCAAAGTCATCTATAAGGTTTTATTGTTGAGTGATATATTTTTTAGGATGCCATTGAACTCTATACCAACTACTTGTCTGATGTGGATATCATTGGCCTACCAAAATCTCATCCTAGTCGGTGACTTGTGGGTGAAGAAATTTTCAAAAAAAATATTTTTTTAATTACCATTACAGAGTGGTAGTAGGGTTACCTTTATGTTTTACATAACAATTTATATTTTAAATCATATGTTGAATCCCAAAAATTAATTCTTAGGAAATTAAATCCATCAAGGTATGAAATATGGATATCAAATATACATAATAAAAAATTTATAAGATGGTTTCAAGACCATATTTTTAAGGAGTTTTCCATAAATCTGAATTCAATTTTAGAATGAATTCGATGGCTATCTAGGAGACCAATTGTGAATGTATTATATTATAATTCTTATTTAATTAATGGTTATACATTTTATACAAAGAAACATGATGAATGCAATACCATGAAAAATAGTGGAGTTATACTTGTAATTAAAATGATGCATTTATATATTACAAAGGAAAGAAATCCAATTTAGGAAAATATGTCATAATTTGGCATCATTGAAAAAATATTGAAGTTGGATTATATAACATTCAAAGTGCTAAATTTTTAGCAAAAGTGGATTGTTAATAGGAGTGAAATCAAAATCTATAAATTGGAATTAATGAAAATGGATTTCAGTAAGTAATGTCATAAGGATGAACTGTTCATAATGGAATCACAGGTAGTATAGGTATTTTATATCCCTAATCTTGCTAACAAAAAGTGGTCAATTATTCTATTATTGACCAAAACCACTCCAAGGTTAGATGTCAATTCAATCATGGATGACCCTTTCATTGAGACTTCATAATCATTTCAAGGTGGTCCCAATGTAGATGGGGTTTTTTATGTCATAGTATACCATAGGGAGGGGTTTTTTATACGTGATATAGGGGTCAAATCCCTTAAATCTTTAAAGAAAAAATAGTTCAATAATTTGGTTAAATTTTCTTATTATACATTATGTTACCTCATAGTATTATGTGTTCACTATTTCATTTACATAACCTAAATTAAATGTTCAAATACTTATATAGATAGTGGATTCTTAAAATGTTGATTCTCCCAATACCAAGGAATAACATGTTTATCCACATGATGATGCTCTCAATCATGAGGAACAATAAATTTCTCCACATGCTATTGCTACCAATCACAAGGAACAATATATTGATAGTGTTAAAATCAAGGAAATGGTAAGATTTAAACAACCTATATCTGAGAAAAAATAGTATTTTCATAGATAGATAGTCTTATAAAAACTAATAAGTTGATAAATAAAGAAATAAAATTTGAGGCCGGATAGAATGCACATAATCATCTCATTAAACCCAACGAGTCTATTTTTATTATTTACATTAGGTCCACCCCTCGAATGAATGTGCCGATTGATATAGATACATGGAAAAATATTGTGTCTATGATAAAGACACTAATTTGATAATATTTTATAGTGTCACCCACACTTTGTGAGAGGGGAACAAGGTGTCAGATTACTGGGTCTCTCTAGTAACCCCTAGCCACCCGACCAATTGTCTTTCTCATGTTTCTTAATTTAAACCTAAGGGGGTGAACTTGATTCGGGGTGATTCCCTTGGCCTCCATTATTTATGCCCCCTAGGCCTTGGTTTTCACCTTCTTTGTATTCATTTTTCTTTTTTTTTGAATAAAAATAGAAACATTGATGATGATGGTAATATTATGATATAATTTCTCAATTTTATTAAAAAAATAAAATAATGAAATGTTGATTCACTCTTCATTATCCCTTGAAGAATTATTTTATACTGGATGATTTTCGAATAAAATTTACATTAATAGTCCCTATAAAGGCTCATAGATCCTTTTAGACTATTACTACAAAGGACCATATTATGGATTCTAAAGGGAAAGTAAACTTTCACCCGCAACATATATATGCACACATAATAAACCAGAAAATATGAAGTCCATTTATTGTCCATCGTGAGGAGCCATCATTTCAAGTACATTATGATTGGTAATACTCTACTTGGAAATACATATATAAATCACTTTGTTTAAAAAATTTTGATTTATGAAATATAAATTGAGTGTTGAAAATAAGTAGTTTTCATAAAAATCAATGTAACCCTATTGTAAATCAAGGATGGGTTACGCTTCACTAGAAAAAATGGTTTGTTTTTTTAATCTATAATAATACTTTTATGTGGAATGAAGCAATAAAAAAATTATGTTTATTTTTTTATATGAATATTGATGAACCAAAATCTAAATTCACTTTCACCCTACATCATGTTCTATGGAAGGAGGCTCATGTAAATAATGATGGAATACAAATAGATGAAAAAAAAGAGTATAAGAATTATGTGTAAGTATGAAATAAAATATTTTTTACTTTAAATTTGTATTACATAAAAATACTACTTTTTTTATATATTTTTATCTAGTTTAGACACAAGAATCATCATTAGTTATACCTGATGAGAAACTAATTTTGGTGGCCTAAACAATATGGATGTTCTAGAGGTGTGAGTTTTTGAGTGTTTCCTAAAACATATTTTGAGAAAATAAATGCACAAGGGGATAAAGACAATAAAATGGATGAGATATAGAGACAAATAAATATTCTAGAAGAAAAAAATTATTGTAAGACTGATTTGTTATATAATGTTATGGGAAGGAATCAAAGATTAGAAACAACACAACAAAAAGCACTACATGAAGATATAACCCCCCTAGATTTGAGGATATCTATTCCCATCAAAGATATAACTTACCATAGGTAATCAATTTTTTCATAACTATTTATGTGAAATGTGAATAAATAAGAAATTGATACCTTTATTTTACTAATATTCTATATGAAAAAATTTATTGTTATTTATATCTATCAACACCCACCCATCTCCTTGTTGTAAGGGGTAAAGTGTAAAATATCCAAGGAGATATTCTAAATAAAAAACAACTTTCAAATGATCATGTGAGAGTAGGGATTCACATAGATCATGATCCAATCATTGAGATACTTTTTCCCCTTGATGATTTGTATGTTCACATGGTTGAACTTTCTATTGGAAATTTTATAGCATGACCATTTGATCTTGTAAAAATACATGTTGTTAACAAGGTATGTCCTTTCAAGTTTATTTTTCATGAAAAAACTTTTAAAATTAATGAAAAAGTACCAAAATGAGGAATATTATTAAACATAGAGAAAAAAATAGGAAACATAAATTTTAATCAAAATAATCTCAAGGATTAACCAATCAATCAAAAATACCTTCAGAGAGAACCTTTACCCTACCAGTTCACCTGCCACATTAACTAATATTACAAGTTTATGTAGATACAATGTTTAAAGATAGTAATACAATTATTTTGAATAAAAAATATATGGATACTCTCTTACATATTGTATTGGTCTTGAGAATGCATATGAAATCCTCAAGCATGGATAGTTGAGAGTCTCGGTTATAAATGTATACATGAGGTGTGTTTTCATAATATGTTTTTACAATAGTTGATAAAATATGTTAATTATAGTTAAATACTATTCATATTTTTTTATAGCTATATATATTATTAACATGTGAAGGGAAAACCCTACAAATAATAATTTGTACTCATTAGTCCTCATATCACTTCTACATAAAAAACGTCATCAGAAGAAGTTGAATATTTAAAAATAGTGGAATAACTGACTATAATGTTTGAAAATAAAATTATAGATGATATAATTTTATTAATACCCATGATAAATGTGTAAAAATATACAATCCAATCATATAAAATATATTTTAATTTCTTTAATTACTTATTACCTTTTGTTTTTATGGATTATTGGTTGATCATTGTAATCAATTTGGATACTCTAAAGATTTATTTTTTGGATTCAATGCATGGATTACAAAAAAATAAAACATACATGATGAAAATTATGAATTTTTAATTCAATACATTCAACAATTTACAAATAAAATGCACGTTATACATTTTATATTACGTTTTAATGAAAATTTCATTATGATAGGGCAATGTTTAAATATCAGCAAAATAATGGTATGAGGACAATCAATGAGAAAAAGAAGCCTATCAATTTCTATAAATGGATAAGTATTAGGGTATATATAATAATATTTCACTATCAAAACATATATAAAAATAAATTACTTATTTTTCTTAATGTTTTAGTAGTTTCTAAAACAAACTAATGACAAATATTGTGGTTAGTAAATTTTTTAAATTTATAAAATATATTGCATTCCATCAATAAACTAGCATCTACCAAGAGGTATTTCTAATGATAATTAAAATTTCATTTAAAATATTTATTGATATTTTTTATTTATATTAATCTAGTACTACTTATATTGTCAATAGTGCACATATTCAAAATAGGAATTAAATTTGTTTAGAAATGAGTTGGTAGAATACATGGTGTCAGGATGTTTGTATACATCATAAAGAGGTGACTTCCTATCACATTTTTAATTTGTTTTATTTTTCATATATAATGAAGATTTGGTTTATCAATTTCTTATTTTGTAACTTTTAATATAATTTTATCTATTACTTATTTAGTTAATTCTATTATCATTTTTATCTATTACTTATTTAGTTAAATTTCATAGAGATCATGAAGTGGTAATTTATAATTTTTTTCTACAAGAATTTTTTGCCTATAAAGTGATTAAAATTCATTAATATAGAGTTCATGGTTATTTTGAAGGATAAAATGGTATTTTTTTAATTTTCAAGGACTATAAACTATGTATGGAGGAATTTTGTTTCTCTTTATAGGCACAAAATGCTTAGAATTTTTTTTGATAAAGGATTTTCCAAGGATGATTCACTGAGGTATATGTTTAATGTTCTCTCCATATAACTATTAGTTCTTTATTTTATTTTTTTATGTTCAGTAGTGATTTAATGTATTCTCTTTATAATCTAATCCTTTTTAATAACATTTCAGTGGTTTTTTCTAAGAAAATGATCCATAAGTCATATTTGATGTGTAGGAATCAACCACACATAAATCCGACACACAATATGCCCGATATGACTCAAAGTTCATGTTTTCTATAACACCATCATTTTTAAATGTTATAAAATCAACACTTTATTTTATTTTATAATTTATTTTTGTGGAGAATTTAAAACTTTGAACTTTATTTTTAACCTTACGTATGACCTAGGTCCTATGTAAAGGTAAAAAGGATTCTACCTATATGCAGAAGGGGTTTTGAGTGTTATGTAAAGGTAACGCTTATTTTTAAAGGGCTAAATAAGGTTGAAAGAGCCACTATGTAAGGGTAAGGGAGTTTTCCATCCACTACGTAAGGGTAGTTAGAGTTCTTACATGATACACAAGGGTAGATCCATATTTACAGGGGATGTGTAAAGGTACCCCTAGTGCTGCGTAAAGGTAAGTTAGAATTCCATGCACTATGTAAGGGTCTTACAACTTCTTGTAAGGGTATGCAGAGCTTCACATAAGGTTAACCTCTTCTTACTTAATTTGTGTAAGGGTAACTTATATGCCACATAAGGGTAACCCAAATTTTTCAAGGGGCACGTAAGGGTGGGGTTGTGTTGCATAAGGGAAAGTCCTTCTTTTTGAGGGTTGAATAAGGGTAAACTAGTACCCTCATGTGATACCTAGGAGTTTCATAAGGGTAAAACCATGTTACTCTTACAAAACATCCTTTTTGGGAAAAGTGATTTTACACTTTTTTCTCATTCTTCTTCCCCAACATGCTCCAATAAACCCTTTTGATAACCTTAAAAGCCTGAAATTTTGGGAAATATATTCCATTAACTCATTTAGGTTTAAAATAAA
This sequence comes from Viscum album, assembly GCA_963277665.1. Classification (NCBI taxonomy): domain Eukaryota; kingdom Viridiplantae; phylum Streptophyta; class Magnoliopsida; order Santalales; family Viscaceae; genus Viscum; species Viscum album. The sequence goes on from OY728137.1 coordinate 1,287,482,535, forward strand.
TTTTATGGATGAGATTAAAAACTTAGAATTCAAGAATAATTTCAAATACCAAATTAAATTATGAATTTAATTTGGGAATATCAATGTAACGAGCCACCCTTGACCTTTTCTTAAAAAATACCAAAACCTTCTCCTAAATTTTTTTTATCTTACTTTGGGTTCGAGAAGTCTATAAATTTTTTTGAATGAGATTTATGAAGTCTTCTTTGACCAAACCAAGTTCTCATCAGGTTTCCAGGCATGGAAGAACCAATTGTTCCTCTCTTCTCTTGGGTGTGGTGTCTTAAGAGGGAAAAATACCTAGGTAGAAATTTGTATTCCTTTTCCTTATTTTCATGAGAAACTAGGAATTTAGTTATTAATTTTCTCTTGGATAAATTTAATAAATATATATTAAATTATAATAACCTATAAATTATTTAATAAAGATAAATAATTATTATCTAGATTTTATACAGGATTATTCTAGAGAGAGAAAATTATTGTCGCATTTAAATTAAATTTTTCTCTAAGGAAGAAATTAGGAGCTCATGATATGACTTAAAAGGATAGTTTAGAAATATCTAGGAGAGATAAATAAATTACCACATGTATAGTTTTTATTTATTTTTGAAATAATATAATATAATTAATTCTAGGAATCATTGGGGAGTAGTTTTAGCCGACGAACACATGGATGTAGTTCGAGTAAAAATTCCTTAATGAACCTTCAATTTCTTAATCGATGAATTTGAGGTAGTAAGTTTATTATCTTTTCGGGATATCATTTATACATGTTTCCTTGGTATAGTTTTTTTGTTGGAAAGACTTGTTTCGTATGATTGATTATGATCGCATGTGGGTGTGTGTAGCCCATGAGACCAGTTATGATATTTGATTCTATGATTATTGGTAGAGTATCTTGTTTCTATGTTTTATTATGATAACATGTTTTTATGTATCACTAATATATCCTCATGATTGTATTCTATGTTTTACTTTTATAATCTAACATTTTATGTGTGATACCATACCTTGGAGGTTGTTATTGTTTTTTTGATACAGTTGGACCATTGTGTGATGTTTATCCCTTAGGGGGAAGTGCACACGACTTGTGATGATGGAAAAAATAGAATTGAGAATAGGGTAAGAGAATCAAGGTCTGGTGGCCTGAAATAAGGTAGCATGTTAGGGGCATGATGTTCTATGGGCTGACCCAAGACAATGCATTAGGGTAATGATAGCTTGGAGGCATGACCTAAGGCATAAACAATGTATGATGGTCTGGAGGCCTTACCTGTGACAGAGTTGGGATACAATATTCTAGGGGAAAGATCTTAATTGATTCCTTGATACCATTATGAGACATGTTACAAGTCTAGTGGAATGTTCTTGCTTACTTAAAACATCATATGATCATCCTACTGGCACTGGGACGAGGTAGGTGAGAATGGAGTTCTGTGGTGGCTTGGTTAGCTCATGAACACTCATTACATGTGTTATGGTTGTTATTCATATTACACATTTATTATTATCATGGAAGGAACCTATTTTACTTGAGGAAAATTATTTAGGATGAAATAGTGGCTTTATACTATATTTTATTAATAACAATTTGTATATAAATTTTGATGAATGTGCAAGATTCATGTTTAAGGATCCAAGTAAGGGAAAGGGGCCCATGGATGATGAATGAGTAGAGGAGCATGAAGTTAGTGGTGGTCCGGGTTGGACTCTAAAGGACTAATTTTTTTATTGACCATATTTCATTATATGTTGGTTTGGATTGCCACTTTGGGAGCCTATTTATTTATCTATATGACTTGTATAACATATTTTAGTTCTTCATGTTACTCTAGTTGTTTATCTTAGTCTATTTTATTGTTTTATTTATTTATGATATGAAATGATACTGATGGTATAGTATCCCCATCAATGGAATTAGACCCTCATTACTAGTTGATAGCCTCTCTCATATGGAGAGACACACATAATGTCATGTGACCCTCCAACTCAAACTTGGTGGTTCAGGTTGGGGAATTATAAAATGGAATTAGAGGAAATTTTTGTACTTTTCTTTTTAGACTAACCTGTGACATGGTATAAATGAGATTACTGTGTAGGACTTGGGTAAGGGAGTTTCTTTGTGCCTAGCCATATCATTTGTAATGAACCTCTTAGCTTCCATTGACGAGATTTTTGTTACAATTTTATGAGATTTTCAGGTGCATTTATGCATTATGACTAGGAAAATTGGATCACAAGCCACATATATATATACCCATTATTTTGCTAAATATTAGTTCTTTAATTAATTCCTTTATTTTTTCTATCTTTTTAGGATATATTATTTTTTGTGTAATATATCTATTTTCCCTACTTTTTATATATATCTCTATTGGTATTAATTAGTTGAACTATTCATAATGTTGTGTTATTGTATATATATATGGTGATTGTGATTAATGTTAAAGGACGAAGACCTTGGTTAGTGTTAAGTGGATTATAATTTGGGTTGTGGGTAGGCTCATAGAATAAACCTTTGTGTGACACCTTATACTGGTTAGGATATAATATCTTATGTTCTATTACTTACCTTCGTGTTATAAAAGATTCCACCTCATAGAAAATTGATGGGACAACCAACTGACATGGGTTAGGGTGATCTCAATTCCCATATTCTACCACCTTCTATCTAAGAGGGTATTGTAGATAATTATCTTTCACCTACTCCAATGGTTCATGTAGTAATCCCACACTATACAATAGTCTTTACATCGAGACCCATGGTCAACTACACTAGGGATTTTCTGCTCCAACATCCACCAACATTTCAGGGCACTAGTGGACTAAAACATATCGAGGATTGTGTGGAAATCATCGAGGGTATCTTTGAACTTATTGAGATACTAACAAATAGAAAGGTGATTCTAGCAGTGTTCATATTGTAGGGACCTGCCAGGCATTGGCGGGGAGTCATGGGACAAACTGGTCAATGTGAGGGACTCACTTGGGAGGACTTAAATGTGTAGTTATTTGGGGATTTTTTCTCGATACATTGAATATTGATAGAGAAAAATAGTTTCTAGAGATAAAATAAGGTTCTCTGATAGTTTCCACCTACTTCACAAGTTTTAATAAGCTTCTTAACTTTATGCCTCTTCTAGTTGGGAACGAGGATCAAAAGGCTAGGAAGTTTGAGATTAGACTTTTTATTAACATCAAAAAAAAATTTGAGAGCTTAAACCTATAATTATACTCTAAATTTATATGGAAGGCCTTAACCATTGATAATATCTTGTATGAGAGTTGAGAATTTTACCTTCTTCTACCATTCAGTTTTATAAAGAGTGAACCTCCTATTACTGCAATGAGTACCTTTTTCAATATCAGGAAGTGGAAGACCATGGATGTGTAGTAAAGAAATAGTATGTAGTTTCAGAAAATTTGAGAACCTTCGGTTCCCTTATAAGGTGACCCATAGTGCTTCAAAAGTGGGGAGATTGGACATTACCATTGGGATTTCTCAACACTTTAGAGAAAGCTCTAAAATTATGGAAATATGAGCCATCTATAGTAGTTTTTCCATAGTTATTTGAGGTTGGTCCTTTTTAAGGGGGGAAGATAGACATAGTCAGGAAACCGGGGATCTGAATGAGGTCCCCATCCCCTAACTCAAATAAAAACTCAGATTGGTCAAACACCTCTGGGATAGGGTTGCGAAGCTAAGGCAGGCCATGTGTACGTAGTGGATAATACCCTAGTAGATGGAAGTGAATAACTATCTACTATTTTAGGTATAGTTATAATCACCTCTACTATATTTACTACCTTGTTGGATACCATTGTTTCCTATTCCTTCATATCTGTACAAGTAGTTACTGGGATTTACTTACTGGTCAAGCTATCCTCTGAATTACTTTCCATTTATGCACCATTGGTTATAAAATCATACCATATTTTGTGATGGATAGAGTGTCCTATAGTTGTCTCTAGTTATGGACATCAATGGGAGTTCAGGAATCTAGAGATGACAAGCTTCAATATGATTCTTGGTATAGACTAGCTAACCAACTTCCAAGAATACATTGATTGCTATTGGAGACATGTGTCTTTTACTTAACTGAAGGGAGAGAGATATGTCATGTCTTGGGAATGGGAACTAGGAGTAGACATAGTTGTCCCAAACTTAATTCAACTCATGAAAATTATAGCACAGATAGAGGGATTGTCTCTTTCGACAAGATTAGTGGTATCCCTTCTATTTTCTCTATAGTCATGGATTTATATCAATATTTCTTCCCTATTTAATTCATAGTACATACTCTTGATAGAGGGGTTGAATTTGATATAGAGCTCATGTCAGGTGCACAACCCATTTCAATATCCCTGTATCGTATGACACTGGTTGAGCTGAAGGAGCTCAAGGTACAAATAAAAAACTTAGAGTAGAAGGGATTTATCTAGATGAGTACTTCATTATGGGGTGAACCTATCTCATTCAACAAGAAGTCATACATTATTATTAAACTCTACATCTATTACTAGAAGATGAACTAGGTTATAGTGAAAAATAGATATACTTCTCCCATGATCAATGATATTTTTGGTCAGTTATGAGTATCCCAATGGTTCTCCAATATTGATCATTATTTGGGCTACCGCCAGATGTGGGATAGATATTTGGAAATCCCATAGGCAATAATTCTGAGTAGTTATGGAATGTGTGAGTATCTAGTGATGTTTTTTGGTTTGACCAATACACTAGTAGTATTCATGGATCTCATGAACAAGATATTACACCCATATCTAGAATCTTTTATCATGGTGTTCATTGATTAAATCCTCATTTACTCTTAACACCAAAACAACATATCAAACATCTTGAGATAGTCTTTAGTATGATTTGAGAACATTGTATTTATACCAAGATGTCAAAGTTTCACTTATAGATTCAGGAGTTAATGTTCTTGGGGAATGTGGTGTCTGAGATAGGTGTATTCATAGACTTGGAGAAAGTGGAGGCAATGACGTCATGGACACTTCCTTAAAATGTGTTCAAGAGCATGATATTATTGGGTTTAGAAGGATACTACTGAAATTAATCCAGAACTCATCCCGATTATCAACACCTATGACCACATTGACAAAGAAGGGAGTAAATTTCTAGTGGTCATACCAGTGTGAAGAGGTGTTTATTAAGATGAAGAGGAGGTTAACTATAACTCCAAAATTGATACTTCCTGATATTGGGATCAAATATGCTGTATGCTCTAATTTACCAGGAATTGGTTTGGGAGTGGTACTAATGTAGAGAGATGAGGTTTTAGCTTATGGGTTATGACAACTATAAATCCATGAGTATAACTACCCCACTCACAACTTGGAGTTAGCAGTTGTGGTTCATGCTCTAAAGTGTTGGTGGAACTATCTATTTAGTGATAAGTTTGTTGTCTACAGTAACCACAAGAGCCTCCGTTACATCTTTACATAGTAGTACTTGAACTTGAGTCAAAGAAATTGGGTTGATCACTTTCATACATTTGACTTTGAGATGGCCTACACACCTAATAAAGGTAACATTATTGTGGACACTCTTAGAAGTAAGACACTTGTTGAGAAAGGTCTTGGTGAGTGTCCTTCTGAGGAGAAGTGATGCTTGATGATCTTGTTGGATGATTGGAGGATGGATGATTTTGAGGTCCAGGGTTTGATGACATATTCTCCTTTGGTGGTCACATATTCTCTAGTAGATCGAGTAAAGGCTGAACAAGACAATGATATAGAGTGTGATGTGATGTAGGAAAAACTTGTTATAGGTTATCCATAACATTTAATTACTTTCTTTTATGTGTTTTTGACTCATTGATTTGAGCATCCTTTAATTGGATCTCTTTACGAGTTGTTTTTAGTTTTTTTTCCAGAGTTTTTAAGGTTTCTAGGCCTGTTCATGGTTAGTGCATGGTTTGAAAACCATGCATCCTAACTGTGAAACATTTATAGTAGCCTAGGTAGGGGTGCACGATTTCCACATGATTATAAATGACATGCATCCAAACCATGAAACATAAATAGAAAGGGTCACATGGTTGGTGCACGGTTAAAAAAACAGTGCAAATTAACCATATAGAACTTCCACTGGCTCTATTTGGGACACATGATTAGGCACTTGATTAAAAATAATGGTGTGACCAAACCTAGGAAAGTGTACATATGGGTTTTAATTCCCTGAAAATTGTAATTAAAATCCATAAACCCCTTAATTAATCCTAAAATCCTCTCACTCAAACCTAAATCAATCCTTTCACTTTTGGGATCCCTTTAGAGGTGTTTTGTCTATCCTAACCTCATTTCTTAGTTGATCAAAGTACTGATTGAAGTAGTGATCTTCTTCTAGTAAGTTCTTCACCTCTCAATATTTGATCTATCTTCTTCTTTTGATTTGTTCTTCCTAGAGGTTATGATAGCCTTGTGTTCCATTGGATCATGTTTGATTGATGTGGGATTGTGGATCTAGGATATTTTATCTCTTCTCTTGAGATCCCTCTTCCTAGATTCAGTGATCACTATAGGAGGTGACACATCTTGGATCCATTATGGTTGGATTATAGATTCTCCAAGTAGGTGTTTCTATTCTTTTCCTTCATCTTTTAATTCATTTTTTCTTGAGAATTAATAGATATGTGTTTCTTAATTTCTAACACCTGTTTTATGAATGTTTTCATTGGAATTCCTTATGAAATATTCTTTTACCCTCTTTTATTTGAACTAAACATGGCATGAATTAAATGGATATAATATTGATCTATCTTGATTTTTTGAATGGTTGAATTCTATGTTTTTCTTGGATTTATTTTCAAATAAATTTTAAAGTATTATTTAGTGAAAGTGATGGATTTGGATCGAGATTTTTTCCCTAAAATTAAATGCCTTAATTTGAATGAAATGAGTTGAACTATTTGATGTTTTCTAAATAGTTTCAAATGCTTGAATTTGTGAAATGACCAAGATCCATCTTTGAATTATTTTAACCTTGTTTTGAAATGGTAATTCCTGTGTAATTTTTAATGAGCAATTCATTCACGTGGAAAGAGAGTGTAAACCCATGTTTTGAATTAAACTTAATATTTTTTTAAATTGTAAAAAATCCTTTAATTCCTTTAGGATGTTTTGAAAGAAATATTTTTTAAATTCCAACTTGAAATTACCATGTTGGTTTGTGAATGGAATTGGGTACAGATACCTATTTTAAATGTTAAATTTAAGAAAATATTTTGAATTAAATTGATGATGTTTGACAGCCTAGTTGTCACTTTATTAGGATACTATCTTATAATAATCCCTTAATGTAACTTTCTTGATTCCTATACCTCCCCTTGATGGGTGATTAAAAAGGTGTTATTTACTTCAAGGAATCTTGAGGGTGAGAGTGAGGTATAATTTTTGGGCATGTTCCCATGATTGAAATGTGAGGGCATAAGCCCATGATTGATATTAATAAGTATTCACATTGTGATCCTTATAAATTTATTATCTCACTCGCCTATTTTGATTAGTCATGGGAACCTAGATAGTTAGATAGGATTACCTAGATATATGCTTCATTAGTGGAATGACACACCCTTTAGTGGATATTTAGAGAACATAAAAGGTTTAGGATATGAACATGAGACTAGGATAGCAGGTGTGTGTGGAACTAGTTTTCTTGAAGTAAATATATATATTTCTTGGTGTAATCCTATTGGGATCTATATATCATACCATGCTTACACCATTTGGTATTTCTATCCTTTCTTATATTAGGTTCTTGTGATTTCGTATTCCTTTGTGGGTTTATGCTAGGGTGACCAAGGGTGGTTGAATTGGGACATGGTGGGTAGTTATGGACCACTATAAGACGGATTTTGGTTGTTATATTCCATTTTTAGTTTTTATAACATCTATTTATACTCTGAGATTATGTATTGATTTATTTATCTGAAATTGTTTATGCAATGTACTTTGATTATCATTTAATTTTATGGGATAAATCATTCCCAAATGTTAATTATGGATGCCCAAGTTCTTTTTGTTGACTCTTGGAGACTGAGAAATCTCGTTGGGTTAGTGGATAATTGACTTGGATGTTGGTTTAGATGAAATTGTGAGTTGGTTCATTACATGACCTGATACCTAGGTGGTCATTGGAAGATAATGATATGATCCTTGTTAATGGGAGACTAGTACCTACTTCCATCAGATAGGAGATTATGAGGGACTTATATAATTCTATATGTTTGTTATATTCTAGTGTGATAAAGATGTACCACAAATCTAGGTGATGGTTTTAGTGGCCATGGATGAAGAGGTATATTACCAAATTCATTTCCCAATGCCTTATCAGCCAGAGGGTAAAGGATGAGTACAGTATCCCTAGTGGTTTTCTCTAGCCACTTCTAGTTCCCATGTAGAATTGGGATGATGTCACAATGATCTTTGTGATGTGGTGACCCGGTACCCTGAGGATCCATGACACTGTCTAGGTGATTATTGATTGGCTGATGAAGTTTCTCATTTCTTACTAATCTATAAGACTCGCTTATTAAATGAGTTGAGAATGTTATAAATCCATGAGATCATATGCTTATATAGAGTTAACTTGATCATTGTATATAATATATATTCACATTTCATGTCATGGTTTTTACATGTCTTGCATAAGGCCTTAGTGACTCAACTGTGTTTGAGCATAGTGTACCATCCCTAGACTGATGAAAAATAAGATTGGATGGTTTTAATACTAGAGGATATGCTTTGGGATTATGAAATTAAATTTATTGGACCTTGGTATAAGCACCTATCCTTGGTGGAGTTCAATTATTACAATATTATACTAGTTTCTATTCAGATGACACCATTTGAGGATCTTTATGGGAAACCATACCACTCACCACCGTTTTGGAATGAGGTGGGTGTGGCAGTGGTTTTTGGGCCTAGTATGGTGCAGGAGACCTCAAAGAGGGAATGCAAGATCAAGAAGTGGTTGATGACTACTTAGAGCAAGCAATTATTGTATGCAAACTAGATGAGATACCATTTAGAGATCACTATTAGTGATTGAGTTTTCTCATGAGTGTGACCTCATTTGGGGAATCTATTTTTATAGAAGTAGGGGAAAATGGCACTAAAATTTGTTGAAATCTTTGAAATCACTGAATGGGTTGGGATAATGGCATACCATATGGACCTTCATCCATGTTATTGAGACATGAATGATGTTTTCCATGTTTCTGAGTTTTGGAGGTACACAATTGATCCTACACATTTTATAGACAATGAGTAAATTTAGTTGGAAACAGATGCATTCTATAAGGAGTGTATGGTGTGGATTATAGATCAGATCTAGAAGGTATTATGGGGGAAGATGGTTCCACTAGTCCTGTAAGATCCCGACCCTTTGGAATGATATTTCATTATTTTAAATTTTGATTAACTCCTTTTAAATGGATTGAGAAATACTTCCCAAGAGTAGGGAAGGTCTTGGGAGTGTTCTAGGGGTTTGGGATTAGAAACAAGATGTAAAATATATATTATAGTGCATGATACATGGTTATCATATGGTTAGTGCTAACTATGCACCATGACCATACAAAATGGTTTAAGGGGGATAATAGTTTTAAAAACCATTTAAGGAGGCCTAGAAACCATGAAGCATTAGTCTAGATATGTTCACATGACTTTCATATGGTTTGTAAAACCATACGGGTGGTCCAAGAGATCATGTGGCTTGAGTTACCCTTAGATATAGGAGCTTTCACATTTGGATTATGGTTTGGAAAACCATGTATCCAAACCATGTGATTCATTAAAATGAAAATTTTATGATTTTACTGATAATATTATATCCATACCCCTCAATTTACCTCATCATTTCACTCCCAGGTAATTCAACAAGTCTATTTCCTTCTATTCTATGGTAGATTCAAAACATGGTTATTCATCTTATTCTAAGCCTCATGCGTCTTATTTTCAAGAAGTTCCCTGATTTTGTGGTTGCATCTGTTTTAGCTTCAATCAAAGGTTGGGGTTGGATGGGTGGTTATCTATGAACCTAAGGTAGGTGGTCTAAGTGATATTTTCCATAGTCTCATTATTATTTATGTTTATGTATTATGTGAAATGAAACCTATTTTATGTTCATTCGATTCCTTGTTTATGAAAAATATATTGGTCATAAAAATGATATTTTATGCCCTTCACAAACCCTACTAGGTCTCTTAATTACTATGATATTGAACCTGTGGTCACCCATGGGGTGTAATAATGCCTGTGAAATTGTATGAATGGGTTATAAATGATGTAATAATGGGTTTATGTGTTTATACTGGTTATACATGTTTCATGGATTGTTATCATAGAATAAGGGGCTATTTGGTTTAATTTGGGAATTAAATGGTTTATGAGATGATAAAGGGAAGATATGGTAAATGGTTAAAAAAGGGATTTTTTAATTTGTTAATTTTTTTTAAAGGATATTTAATGGTTGGTCTATATGAATGAATTGTGAAATGGTTTAATTATGAAATTGGATTAAAAAAATGCGTTGAATGAAATGATACGTGGGGAATGATTAATGTTGAAAAGCTTCACCCTTGTTATTTGAATGTGTTAAAAAGGTCAATTATATTGGACCTTCGAATTTGGTTTTTCATGGAATGGTTAAAGTTATTGGACATGATTCTCTACATCATTTATTAGGATGGTTGAACATGACGATCCATGCTACTTGGTTTATGATGTTTTACATGGAGCTCCATACAGTTGATTGGTATTTTAATATATGACACTCCATATACATGGTTTAGATACTTGGAATGATTCTCCTGGTTTAAAACATTTGACCCCTATGGTATATTATTCTGATAACCAGCATAGGATGAAGATGATTTGATTGGATCAGGTGTCACTTGGAACTTGAGGTCCAATGAGGTTAATTGAATACTATTTATTTATGAAACATGTTATCTTTATTTCCAAATCCATTATTTCCCCCTATACATATTCATACACTATTGTTTAGACTATATATTACTTTAGACACCATTGGTGGTGTCCTATTGAGTTATAATCACACCCTACTTGGTCCATTGTTGGTACACGAGCAGACTTCATGGTTTCAGGTCAGGACAAGGGAAAAAGCCCAATGTTAAATGGATTATTTGGGACTTATGGGATGGATCATGGATGATTGGACAAAGTTTGATTTTAGGATCTGTTTTAGGTATTGTTAGTTGTATCTTTATTTGGGTTTGATTTTTACACATGACACTATTATTATATGACATGTTTACTATATTAGTTCATGGATATTTAACCCTTTTTGGGAATTATTTATGTGATATGTGGTTAATTGTTGATTATTTCTTATTATTTCCATTTATTTTTATTATAATTTATACTTTTGTATTTTTCTAATAAAGATGGTATAGTATCCCCACATTTTTTATTAGACCCTCACTCCTAGTTGGTATCCTTTGACATATAGGGAGGTGTGATTGAGGTCATGTGATGAACTGGTTCAACTACTAGTTTGAGTGAGCAGGGCCAGGATGTCACAAAGTAGTATCATATGGTTAGGTTATTTTCTATTTCCTTATTATTTAAGAAAGGTATACAAGAAACTAGGATGTTTCAGGTCTTGGTAATGAGCTCATTCATGGGAGTATCTTTCCCATGTTTTGGGGAATACCCAAGTTCCCATGGTGGAATTGTGGTTCTTGATGTTATATTGTTACTTTGAAATGTAATTTCACCTAGGGTGATACAATTTTTGTTCTATGTTACTAATTTATATTATTTTACTCATGGGATGATATGGAAAAAGATTTTCATATGAATGCATCATTTAGGGTACTCAGGGATTTATGTGGCATGCATCATATTAGGAACACATGAAAAAACATGTTATGGTCTGTGTCTTTAAAATAGAAAAGAAATTAGATAATGTGAAATAAAATTATTTTATGTTTCTTTTTTGTTTTTAAGGAAATATTTTCTTGTAACACCCCAAGATTCCACGGTACGTTTCCCTTTGAATAATTCAATGGCGTGCATTGTACGCAACTTCGAGATTCTAACACACCACAACCAATCAAACTAGCCGTTATGAATAGTAATACCTACTCTTTGAAATTTTATAAATTTTATCTTTTGAAATGGACTTAATTTTTGGATTCTTAATATCTAAATTAGCTTAGGGTGAAATTTTGGTACTTTTCGGATAACTTTCATATTTTGATGAATAGTGAAAATTACTAAATTTTAATTAAAAACAACTTTTTTAATCGAAATAATTAATAGTGATAAATTATTAATTTGAGTGGTTTTAAAGTATATTTAGAATATATTTTTACCATTTAATACAATTTTTTTCATTGGATGTAATTTCATATTTAAACCAGACATAAACAAGTGTCAATCTTTTGATAGTTATTATCTCTTAAAAACACGCTATTTGTTTTGATGACGAGAATTAATTTTTAAATTAATTAATGAAACTGATATGTTTTGAATTTGGTAAAATAGACATCATTTTTTCAAATATATCTTAGGCCTAATTTTTGGTGTTTTTTCTGGAAACTTTCATTTTTTGATGAATAGTGAAACCACTAAGTGGTAGTTAAAAAACTGAATTTTTCATATAACTTAATTTTACCTCTTCTGTGAGTGGAATTTCGAAAATCCGAGAGACACGGTTAATATGGTTAATATCAATTAGTAAAATATGGTTCAATGAGATGAAAATAATTTTTGGTGAATAGTAACTTTTTACTTTTATTTACCACGGTTAAAAGTAAATAGGGTAATTAAGGGTAAAAATGATATTAATATTACCCTAACACATGTCCTAATTCTATTGTACAAGTGTATATATACCAAAAAAAACCTTTGGAGTAAAATATTATCATTTAGGTCTACTTTTATTAGACTAGGACATTTATTATTATTTAATTCAAAGAAGAGTTAAAAGAGTTAAAATCAAAGTTTATTTACTAAAAACTTTTTAATATAGGGTTATACATAAGATAAATTCTATTGTAAATATTAATTAGAAATATAAAAAGATTTCCTAAATAATGGTATTTTATTTATAATTTTTAGACATTAAATAATTTAATTTATTTATGACACAATGGTGATGTAGTAATTACCTAATTAATGAAATATTAAAATAATTGATATTATAAATATCAAAATAAATGTAATTTGAGACTTTTTATGAATTCCACTAATTTTATAGGTTAATATTACATATTAGGACTGATTATATAAATTTTTTTCCAAGTAATAATGCTGTTATGAATTTATCAAAAACAAAATACCCAATAGTGTCAAAATTGACATAGAGGAGTTTAAAAAAAATATATTATATTATTAATTTATATTAAATTACTAAAAATCTAAGGTTCGGCAAAGAGAATTATATCATGATATTTGTATCATTAGTGGACCAATTGGGGGTCTCTTGGATGTATATAGTGAGTTTATTAACCATATAATATAAAAATACAAAGAGACATTGTAAAAGTGAAACTAATTAACTAAGAGTTAATACTTAAAGATAAGGTTAATATAATGACCCAAACCTGTCTAAATTATATTGGTTGAGTGGTTTTCGACCCATAACTACCTCAAACTTTAAATAATCCACTTTGGAGAAAATAGAAACCAAATATGAACTTATTATAAAATAATATTTTTAGCTTTTCCAAAGGTGTCCCTCACCCCTCTTATAAAAGGGAACTCACCCTTCTCATTAATTCACACCTTCAAAGCCTTTTGGTTTGGCCAAAACCTACACAAATACTCTCTCAACTTCCCTCACTACAACCTAGAGGCCTTATTTTGATAAAAAAGCCAACCTAAGGAGCCTTTTTGATCAAATCAAAAGGAAGAACCCGAAGAAGAGGTAATGTTTTCACCACCCTCTTTCAAGTTCCTTTCTTCTTCAACTTATTCTTTATTTGTTATTTATATTCTAAAATAATAACTCCAGTATCTTATATATACTGTGATGTTATTATAAATATGGTACAACCATATTCAGTATTCTATCCATCCTTTGAATGGCATGTCACCATACGTGCGTACGTACGACATACCGTCTCCACGTCGTGGTGTATTTGTCATTTAATAAATTATTATTTGTATGGGTATAATAATGATGTTTAATTCATGTAAATAATAAATATAACATGATAATTATTCTGTCTATATGATATTTCATCCAATTATATATTATTTTAACATCAAAATAATGATATTGTCGCTCGTGCGTACGTACGGACTACCGTCTCCACGAACGCGATGAGATTCATTTTCCATCGTATCCATTCAAGTATAATTCTCATTTGATGATTAAAAATAATTTTTATGGACTTGATATAATTCTGGATATGAATAAGATACAACCTATCCATAACAAACACGACTTACGTAACAAAGAATATAAAGGAAAACGAGTAAGTTAACACCTGAAATGACGATAACACTAAATATTATTAACAAATAAATGTTAAAAGATCATATATGATATCGTATTAATGTAAATGATTCTTGTATAATTCAATAACAATTATTTCACCATTATACAGGAGGTTAACCTACCATCGATCAAGGAAAAGTACAAAGTAAGGGGTTTCTTATCTCACTTTTAATTCTGTGAGAATTCCATTGTTCACCACTTATTTATTACATGTGGTGTGTGTACTGACCATGTTTGTATTCATTGTGTAATATAATTTAATTCATGTATATTTACATCATCATTTTATGATACTTCTTTCATGGTTGTATGTTTTGTATGTTACCAAATCAATAAGGGAATTTAAAATTTCAATTTCCACTCATTCGGCTTTATGCATACTTTATTGATTATTTTACTCTAAGATTATGTGTAGAATCACTATTAATTTGATTATGTCATAAATAACTATTTCGCATGGAATCCGGGGATGACCTCCTAGATGGGAGATTCAAACATTCCGATCGGTTTCTAACGGGTTTGTTCGTAGAACCGGAAACATCCAATGATTCCATATCCGTTTGGACCTACTTTCCAAAGGCAGGCGCCCATTATCTTGTGGACTAATGAGGCTTAGGAATTTGCATTGGTCGAGAGGATGGGAGGTCAGACTCATCACACCTTTTTGAGGGGAATTATTGTCTACTCCGGGACTCTCTTTATAGATTTAAGTTATGTTCGTGAATCCTTATTACATTACCAAGTATAAAATGTGCTTTCCTTTAGTTTTAACAATCAATGATTAAATATGCAAAGAAATTTAGAGAATCTTTTATATGTATTCTAGGTTCTTCATCAATAGAGAATAATCTATATTTGTTTAGAGATTCTTGGTCAATGGTATCCTTTAAAACATTTATATAAAAAGTCTCTTGGTAATTTTATGATGACCAGGCTGGTTTTAAAGCCACTCAGTGGGGCACTTGAAGTTTATCGTCATTCAGAAGGATAGAGATTATCTCAAAGTTGGGATCGAACCCATAAATGGGCTACCTACGTATCCTTTGTTTTGGAAAAGGAATCAGAACCCACGTAGTTCGAGTAATGGAGTATGATGTTTATGATTGATGGCTCAAAGATGAATGTCATAATTACTTTTACACTCTAAGCTCACGTGAGTCATGCTAGGTGTGAGAAACAAGAGGTATTGGTAAAATTTAGACAATTGTGCCATGAAAGATGCAATCATAAGAATTTGTTTGGGGCTTATGTATGGATGACTGCCCAGATAGATGAAGGTTTAGGATTTACTTTTAGGGAGAAAATCCATGAACATGGTCTATAAAGTTATATGTGCTTCATGGAGATTTGAATACTCTAATCTTGGGGCTTACTCCTAAGGAGGATGACCAAGTTTAGGAGGGGACCTATGATTGGGTTTTACTCCTAAAAAAGGAAACCCTAATCAAAGGTAAATTATGACTGGTTAAGAGAAATTTAAGGGGACTTGGGGCTTACTCCTAAAAAAGAAGCCCAAGGTTATGACTGAGTCTTATTCCTGAAAAGGAGACCCAGGTTAGGGATTAAGGTTTGGGGCTTACTCCTGAGGAGGATGCCCAAGGTTTGAGGTTGGGGCTTATTCTTAAGAAAGATGCCCAAGATTAGAGGACTTGATTGGGGCTTACTCCTGAGGAGGATGCCCAGATTAAAGGTTTTATAACTGGGGATTATTCCTAAAAAGGAGACCCAGGTTAAGGATTCTCTCATCTTAAAGGATGAGGTTGAATGAATGAACTCTCAATCTTTGGTGATATAAAGATGTTTAAATCACTAGGTTTTGAGAGATATTTCACAGAATTCCTTTCAGACAAGGATGTCAAATCAAGAAATCATGCCATAAATGGCTTTGAAGAGTATCTTGAAGACAGAATCTTGAATAGGAAAGGTGAAATGGCTTAAGAGGGGTAAAATGGGCAAGATGGGCACCCAAAAAGATAGGGGCGCACAAGTCTTGAAAGGCGTGCAAGTCCTACGGCGGCGCGCAAGTATTGGTCGCGCAAGTATACTTGCGCGACATGAGGGGTACTTGCGCGATTTTCAACCAGTATTGAAATGCTTGAGCGAATCTTTATTAAACCCTTTACAATCCTCTTGAGGTTCTTCCAGAGAAGGGACGCGCAAGTTATATTGAAGGAATTAAGTCGGCGCGCAAGTATTTGATAAGTTTCAACACTTAGGCGTTCCTTCTTCTCTTTAGATCTTCCATTCTAGGTAAGAAATTACCTTAGAAGTGTTCTGGAAGCTTTGAGAAGAGACTTGGGCGTCAGGAGCTTCAATCCGAGTTTCTGGAAAAAGATCCTCTCGAATGGGGGGCCCAAAGGGTCTATTTATAGGCAAAAGAAGACCCAGGGCGGTTACCGGGCGGTTACCAATTAGGTCGCGCAAGTCACCTGCGCGACCAAAGGTGTCGCACAAGTGTACTTGCGCGACAGTGATAAAACTTGCGCGGTTCAGTTGCTGTCGATCCTTCGTTCATGACTTTGTCGATTTTTGATGTTTTCTTCAAAGGTTGAATCACTTTGAGCTCAGATATTCCCTTTTCCGATCTTTAGATTCTGTGACGAAAGGAGCGTCAACAAAAGTCCCCCCTCAGAGTTGGATCCAGAGAGAAATGAGGATTTGACTCTGAGGAAATCGAATCCCTCCAAAGGAAAAGGGAGGCGCGCAAGTTTGCAGTGCACAGAGGGTGGCGCGCCAGTTTGCATCGCGCATGCCTTAAGCGCTCTGGTACGGCGCGCAGGTAGGCCTCCTGGCCTATAAATACACGACCTCACCTCCGTACAAGTATCCGGATTTCCGGTCTTCATCCCTTATCGAGCTCTCGCCGCGCCGGTCACCTAAGCCGCGCAAATCTCTTTTCCACTGTTCCCTTGCTGTCGCGCTCCTGTAAAGGTATTCGTATTTGCGCGGTTTATACTTGCGCGTCAAAAACTAGCGCGGCACACGAAATACTTGTGCGCCATTGTTTAGACTTGCGCGACTTAATGCCTTGGCCATTTTTTTCAAATTTTTTCACAAATTTTATGAAAAATAAACCCATTTAAGAGTTAAATTTGTTCAACTTTTGTGCAGATTCAATGGCTCCTGAGGGAATTGGAACGGCTGATGAACTGGCTAGCAAGCGGATTGATGACACGATGAACATTATTGGCCATGATTACTATGATATCTGCGACAGCACTTTCCCAGATTTGGATAAGTACTTGAAGAAATATCATCTTAATTTCCCACAGATCATCTACCTGTCTCTGTGTGTTCATGGTCATCTGCAAGGAGTCAATGTTCCAAATGCAAACAATTATACATCTGAGATGCAGCTGCACTGCTACTTCTCTATTTCGGTTATGCTGTGTATTAAGAGTAACAACAATGGTGTGAACTTTCAAATTCTTCCTCCATGTCATTCCCTTGCAGATATGAAAATGGCAAACCCATGGGCTGAAATGTTTTCTACTAATGGTTGGTGGAGAGAAGACAAACATGGTATTAGAGCAATATCTGAAAAGAGTACTCTCTCCAAATGGCTCTTTACTTCCAATGCTCCATTCTCAAATCCATGTATCCATCTTCCAAGTCTCTTCGATAGAAACAGAGTCACTGTTTGATCAGCAGAAAATTTTCTCAAACCGCACTCAAGAACATCCTTTTACAATTGTTCCAAGAAGAGCTGGTATCACTGCATCTCTTATTGTATCCAGTTGAATGAATGAATTCCAGGTGGTTACTGATGAAGCTCGGGATGCCGTAAATCAAATGAAGTGTTATGTTGAAAGCCTCTTGTAATTCTCGAAAAAGAGAAGAGACTCCAGTCTGTGGATGTCCTTCTAACTCTTGTGTATCAATGAAAAACACTTTCGTCTTCAATCATTTGTACCTGCATTCTTTCATTACCTGCTTCAAATTTACTTAAGCCAATGGGCTTAGTAATCATAGTTTGATTTTTACTAGGATTATTACAAATAACCCTACAAACTTTGAATCTTTTAACTGCTCAATATTACCTAAATCATACAAAAAATTTATATTTAGTGAGCTGGAACTTGACTTTTATTCAGAGTTCCTTTGTCTTTTGTGTGGGCAGTTTAATGTCATGCACGCCGGACATAAAGGGTCTAATGTTTAAGGTCGAAATAGCTTTTACCGAAAAATGGATTAAAAATGGATTCAATTCCTTGACAATTTATCTGAAAACATATTACCATACTCAAGTATGAGGGAAAAAATGTAAACTATGGCTTAAGAATATTTGAATCTGAGGAATGATATGAAAAAGAGCTAAAAGGAATTAGAAGAAGTAGTTTCCAAGAATGAAGTTACTATTATTTAACAAAACCCGTTAGGGGGTTGAAATATGCAGGGCCACCTATGGGCATTGGCTGCATGGTCAAATAAAATAACATCTTTTGGCTGACAAGTCTGTTATGTGGACTGTTTATGCAAGGCCACCTATGGGCACGTGCTGCATAGTTAGGCAAAAGAACTCCCAGAAATTTACTTTCCTAGTGCTAAAAGCCAGTGAAAGTTTATGGAGATTCAAATTTTCTAAAGTATAGAGTTTGTTGTATGGAAAGAGGTACTTGAATATGGAGAAGATATTTCCAAACAAGAATATCGAAGAACTGGATGAATATCACTCCTACGAAGGTGTGACCCAAACGTAGGGAAGAAGAATAAACCATAGACTTGAATACTTTCAGATCATGAAAAAGGATATGGGACAAATATGTTAAGGATGGCTATTTTTGCGGATCCCTACATACTGTCGTTTTAAGACAAATAAGGACAAAAGAGGCATTCTTCCCAAGAATGAAGTTACCATTATTTAACAAACCCGTTAGGGGGTTGAAACATGCAGGGCCACCTATGGGCATTGGCTGCATGGTCAAATAAATAACATCTTTTGGCTGACAAGTCTTTTATGTGGACTGTTTATGCAAGACCACCTATGGGCACGTGCTGCATAGTCAGGCAAAAGAATTCTCAGAAGATTGACATTTTTGTGACTAGAAGTCATGAAAAGGGTTATGAAGATCTGAAAATATTTAAGGTTAGGATTATAACACATAAAGATGGGTATTTTTCAATGTATATAGAGATACATAGGTCAATGAAAACCATAATCATGTTGTGGCTGGGTCCTGAATTGAAATTTTGGACTTCACTACGTATCTCATAAGAATGAGAATCAAGCCATACGTAGTTCTTGAAATGCAGTTTAACGTCGTGCAGGACGAAAGTATGAGTGATCTTAGTTTAGGGTCATAGAATTCGGACCATAATAATGAATACACAGTGTGTGTTTTCATGAGGACTTTTCAGCCAAGGTACTGAAAGTGAAATTTGGGGTTAGGCCCAAAAGACTTGGGACTGGATTTGAGGGACACTCGAATGTTCCTACGTATCCCATAAGGATGGGAATCAAGTCCACGTAGTTCTAGAATTACCCTTAGTACAAATTTGGTTCGTACATGTGAAGGGTGAAAGGGGAATTTAGTGTAATGATGGTTTAACCTAAGAAAAAAAGTTCAGGCATTACCATGTATGCACGTAGTCTTTTGAAAATGAAAACCATGATTGAAAAAAAATCAATGTCAATAATGGTTCCTTCTCAAATGAGGAAATCAAAGAATATTGTAGTTTATTGTCGTACCGGACAAAAGTGTTGTATAGTTTAACGTCATATAACAAGGACGAAAGTGAATCAATGTAAAGATATTGATTCCAGGGGCGGTTTCACAAATCAACATCATATGAGGTTGTGGTGAACCGATGTGAAGAGATTGTTTTTGGGCTTGAACCTTGGGAGGTTGCCTACATACCTAGCCTGGAGGGCGAGGATCAAAGTCCGTGTAGTTCAATTAAAGAATGAATTAATGATCAAGTTGTTCTTGGGGACAATGATCTAAATAAAAAAAAATGTTGGGACTTACACATGGTTAGTGGCCTAAAGGGAATGTTATGGTTGATGTTCGCTCTAAGCTCACGTGAGTCATACTCGGTGTGAGAAACAAGAGGTAATAACAACCTTAACGATGCACAGTTTAATGTCATGTAGGACATAAAAAAAGGGACTATGCAGTTTAAAGTCTTGCAGTTAGGACTATTGGTGCTGCACAGTTTAGTGTCATGTAGCAGGGACAAAATACAGTTTAATGTCATGTAGGACATATCAAGGACTTTCTGTATAGTTTAGCGTCATGTAGTTAGGACGATGGGGATAAAATAGTTTAACGTCATATTGGACGAAAGGGGAATTGTGCAGTTTTAATGTCATGCAATAAGGACAAAAAGAGTGTACCATTTTAACGTCATGTCGGACGAAAGTGCGAATAGTTTAAGGTCATATGCATGGACCGTGAATGGTGCAGTTTAATGTCATACTGGACCTTTGAGATTATATAGTTTAACGTCTTTTCGGACGTGAGGTACTTTTATACAGTTTAGCGTCATGTAGTTTAGGACGTCACAGTTTAACGTCTTGCTGGACATAAGGGATTTGCAAAATAGTTTATGGTCATATATATGGACCAGGGATGATGCAGTTTAAGGTCATGCTGGACGGTTTAGGGAACTTTTTCACAGTTTAATGTCGTGTGGGATGATGGACCATTGTTGTACAGTTTAAAGTCATGTAGCTAGGACTAAGGTGAACCAATATGAGGATATCGATTCTGGGGACTTTTTTACAGTTTAACGTCATGCTGGACGTTGGAAGTGCCACACAGTTTAATGTCATGTTGCTAGGACACAATATAGTTTAATTTCATCTCGGACAATTTAAGGTGACACAGTTTAACGTCATGTTGGACGAAGTTGCAGTTTAAGGTCATACTGGACCATCGCTGTATGAACCAATTGTAAGAGTCTTGGTTCTGGGAACAATATTTTGTGTTTATACAAAATACTTCTTCAGAAATCTGGCATTAGTTGGAGTCGTGATGTGTTCTCCATCCATTGAGATCAGAGAATACGCTCCATTGGAGTAGACCTTATGTATTGAATAAGGTCCTTCCCATTTTGGTTCAAGCTTGGGAGGCTTCTTTCCTGGTATCATTGGTGCTCTGAGAACCAATACCAATTCTCCCCGAATGAATGAACGAAGACGCACTTTTTTGTTAAAAACTCGTGCTATCCGATTCTGATAGATTTCCAAGTGGTGCAAAGTGCACAATATTTTCTCATCTAACTGTTCCAATTCATTCAACCGCTTTTGGGATTGCTCATCTGTTGATAACTGATCACAAATGGATATTCTGAGTGAGGGAAATTGAACTTCAATTGGCAAGACTGCTTCTGTTCCATATACCAATGAATATGGAGTAGACCGCGTTGCATTGCGAGTGGTAGTCCGATAAGCCCATAAAGCATGAAAGAGTTTATCAGGCCATGACCTCTTATCTTTATCCACCATCTTTTGCAGTATATTTGAAAGAGTCTTGTTGAAGGCCTCTATCTGGCCATTAGCCGCTGCATGATATCGAGATGAATGGTTGGACTTAATGTTGTATTCTTAATACAATTTCTTTACCTCAGAAGAACAGAAGTTGGTGTCGTTGTCCATCAATATGGTATGAGGGACACCAAATCTAGTAATGATGTTAGATTTGATGAAGCTAACAATGCATTTAGAACTGACTTCTTTGAGAGGTACTGCCTCTACCCATTTGGAAAAGAAATCAGTAGCAGTAAGAATGTACTTAAACTGCTTGGCCGTAGCTGAAGGGTAAGGTCCCACCACATCCATTCCCCATGTGGAAAATGGCCATGAGTATTTAGCTGTATGAAGCAACTCTGGAGGTTGATGAATGAAGTTGGCATATACTTGGCATGAATGACACTTCTTTGTGAAATTAACACAATCTTGTATCATTGAAGGCCAGAAGTATCCAAGCCTTCAAATTTGATCAGACAATCTATGTCCAGACTGGTGGGCACCACAGACTCCTGCATGCACTTCTTTTATGACAACCATTGTCTCTTCACCATCAATACATCTGAAGAGAACTCCATCAAAACCACGTTTGTAGAGAATTTTCTCGAGGTGGTTTGGACCATCATAAAGAGTAAAATTGACCACACGTCGCCGAATTTGTTCTTTCTCGGCTCTATCAGGTGGAAGTGTTCCATTTTGAAGGTATTCCTTGATAGGTGACATCCATCCTGTAGTATGACCATACGGTTCAGGAATGGGACTAATTTCATTAATTTCCTCTGTTCTGACTTGAACATAAGGTGAAATTGCACGACGGTGGGCAATACCGATGGTTGTCTCGTCCCGATTTGGATCTGCTAAAGTTGTGGCTATATTAGCCAGTGCATCAGCTTGAGCATTTTGTGATCTTGGGACATAAGAAAATGTCGGTTCTTAAGGGAATTCCGACATTAACTCTCTGACGTAATCATACAAAGGGATTAATTCTTCTTTTCTGATGGCATAATCCCCATTGACTTGTTTGATTACCAGGTCTGAATCACCTTTCACCTTTAAGTGATTCGCTTGTGATTGAAGCGCTAACTCCAAGCCTACAATGAGAGCTTGGTATTCAGCTTCATTATTGGTACCACCTTCCCACAACAAAAAGGAATAAGGTAACACTGCCTTATCTGGAGAAATGAGCACAATTCCTAAACCAACTTTGTTGAATTTAGGATTTTCCATTTTCTTCCCTGTTGGACTTCTAGAAGCACCATCAAAATACATTTCCCATGTTTGAGGACTCTCTTGAATAGAGAAAACTTCCTCATCAGGGAGTTCGATATCTGAATACGTGTCTTCCACTGAAGGATGTTCAGCTAGGAAATCAGCCAGAGCTTGGCCTTTAATTGCCTTTTGAGACACATACTGGATGTCGAACTGCTGTAGAATAACCGCCCACCTTGCCAAACGTCCTGTAAGCATTGGACGACTAAGGATGAATTTGAGTGGATTATTACAAGATACCAATTGGACCTCGTGATGCTGCAGGTAGTGTCTCAGTTTCTGAACTGCAAAGATTAATGCTAGGCAACACTTTTCAATACTCGAATACCGGGTTTCTGCTTCAAGCATAGTTCTACTGAGATAGTAGAGACTATTTTCATTCCCAGCATCATTCTTTTGAGCGAGAAAGGCACCCAATGATCGCTCTAAAGCTGTCACATAGAGGATAAGAGGCCTACCCTCAACAGGTGGCATGAGTACTGGTGGACTCAAGAGGTATTTCTTGAGAACATCAAATGCTTCTTGACATTCTTCAGTCCACTGGTAAGTGACTCCTTTCTTCAATAATTTGGTAAAGGGTAAACTTTTGCCTGCCAAATTGGCGATAAAACGCCGAATATAGGCTAAGTGTCATTGAAGTCCTCTTAATTCTTTCAAATTCTGAGGAGGTGACATACCAAGGATTGATTTGGTCTTCTCAGGATCGACTTCAATACCACGATGGCATACAACAAAGCCGAGGAATTTTCCTGAGGTTACCCCAAAAGCACATTTTAAGGGGTTTATCTTCAAATTATGTTGTCGAAGCTTGTGGAATACGACTTCCAAATCAGCCAAGTGATCAAAACGTTGTTTGGATTTAACCACCAGATCATCTACATAGCATTCAACAAATTTCCCTAGAAAAGGTTTGAAGATACGATGCATGGCGCGTTGATATGTTGCACCTGCATTCTTTAAACCAAAGGGCATCACCCGGTAACAAAACACACCTTGAGGAGCTCTGAAGGCTGTATATTCCTCATCTTCTGGGGCCATTCGGATCTGATTATATCCAGAATATCCATCCATGAAAGAAAGTACTTCATATCCAGCCGTCGCATCAATTAAGAGTTCTGTAATCGCAACTGGGAAATCATCTTTAGGACAATACCGATTAAGATCTCTGAAATCGATGCAAACCCTAATTTGTCCGTTCTTCTTCTTTACAGGGACAATATTAGCCAACCACTTGGGATATTGAACTTCTCTGACGAAGTTAGCTTTGATAATCTTATCCACTTCAGCCTCGATTTTGGAAGCATAGGTTGGGTGTGTTCTTCTCGCGGCTTTCTTGAATCCTCGATGTTCTTTTGGCAAACCCAAATGATGGGTGGCAACATCAGGATCAAGGCCAGGAATCTCTGTATAATTCCAAGCAAAAATATCTTTATTTTGCTTTAGAAAAGAAATATACATCTCTTGTTCTTCAAGGGTCATGGCCGCACTAAATAAAGTGGGGCGTGGATCTTTCTCTGTACCCAGATTTACTTCTCTAAGTTCATCTACAGTGGTAGAGATACCCTCTTCAAATGCTGGAGGAGCATCTCTAAGATCTTCCTCTTCCTCTTCATCATGTGTTATTTCTTCCGTTTCTACTTGCAAAGTAGATGAAAAAACGAAATTCTCATGATCATAAGAGATGTCAAAATTTTCACATTTTGAAGAAGAAGCTTCCATTTCCGACCCTATTGATGAAAAAGGGTCTTCTTTGGGAAATAAAGAGGAGATGATGGATTGAGAATCGACATCAATATTCACCTCTGGTGTTGCTATAACTTCTTCTGGCCTGATTAGCGAAGTACAGACTTGTTGGATTTCAGCAGACGAAATGAAAACGTCACCACTTATGCTTTCATCACTGCTTGGTAAGTTACCAATTTCTCCCTTGTTGTCTGGCTCGATTTCCGTAATTGACATTATGGATCTTTCCATAAGAGTATTTTGATTTGGGCCTATTTTTTCAATTTGACTGATAGGTAACACATAATCTGTACTCACATGTGAAAATGGATTTATTGGAATTTTTTCCAAACCATATGGAGCATTAACTTTGGTAATTTCCTTCATTGTAGATTTTTCTCTTCCCTTCATGTGATAAAATTCTGCCTCAATGTATTGAGACTCACATGTCTTGAACGGGGCCTTATCACCATACAATGTTCCAACTTGACCATCGAAACAGTATTTGAGACATTGATGGTATGATGACGGAATAGATGCATGCTGATGTAGCCAGGGTCTTCCAAGCAAGATATTGAAAGGTGAGTCTTGATCAACAATCATGAAATCCGAATTGGAAACAAGATCTCCAAACTGAGTTCTGAGCGTAACTTCTCCCAGTGGTTCTTGTTCATTTTTATCATATCCTTGCAACATCATGGTAGAAGGAGATAAATCAGATTCCGTGAGGCCCAATCGACGAAGTGTGCGAATGGGCATGAGGTTGACTCCTGAACCATTGTCAATAAAAGCTCTTCGAACATCTATACCATTGACTTTTCCAGATAAGTACAAAGGTTTTATGTGCCCATGCACAACATCATCTTCATCTTTATCAGTAAAAGATATCACTGCATGGAATTCTGCAAGATTATTCTCTATGTGATAAATTTCAGCTGCAGCAATTTCAGCTTCAAACTCCTGAGGACTTGACAAAGCTTCGATGAATGCTTCCCGAAGATCTCTTGATAGATTCAAAGCATCCAAAATTGATAATTTGGCTGGTACTTGGGCCAAGTGTTTCAATATATCATACTTTTGATCTAGAGGTCTGCGTTTCCCAATAGGAATATGCGGTTTAGCAGGTACCTTGGAAGAAGATGCTTTGGAAGCTGATGTATCTTGTATTGAAGTTGGCAACATCTTTGGTTTTGGAAAATTAGACTGATTAGATCCATTTACTTGCTGAGATAAAGAAGATGGAACCTTTAATCGGTCTTCCAAAATAACTGTGCCGAAGCTGAGTTGGCCATTGGCAGAAGAACTTGCTTGTTCTTTTTGAGCTCGCTGAAGGGCTCTACCACGAGTTTCTGCTGCATATATAGTGCTAGCAGGGGTAGAATTAGAGTAATGGCTTCGGAAAGATCCACGTCTTCCCCTATATCCTGAACCTCTAGAACTTCCTCGGGTTCCCTTATTTGATACAGGGAATTCAGGCTCATTAAGACTAGAATATGAATCTGTTAATTGAATCATATTAACAGAACCAAAGATTAACTCTTCGTATGATAAAGACTTTGCCTGGTTAGCTTGTTTAGGCTGTGCCGTTTGGTGGGACGGTGCCCGTAGCTCTGAAGTAGATGGCATGAAATCTGCCAGAGTCAAAGACAATTTAGGCTTTGATGCATACTCATCTTCTCCTAATTCCTCTTTCTTCTTTGAATTGCGCTGCCCTTTTGAGGATTTGTCTTTTGATGGAGGCTTTACTGCAGCTTTTGTAGGAGACACAATTGGCTTCTTCAATTGTGTTCGCAAAATGGAATGAGTCCGATTGATTGTCTTTCTGACCATCCAATCATCATATTTTTTCGCAATTTTGCTTTTGACTTCCTGCCACTCACCTCCTTCTTCTGGATCTGTAGCGGTAATACATGCTACATGAGCTGAAGAACCCTTCAATTTGACTTGTCCCAAGTCGACCATCTTTTACAGGAGGTATTTAAAGACAAAACACTCCTGGATGGGATGCCCCAACATTTGATGAAAGGGACAATAATTGGGACGGTCTTCATCTCCTTCCTTGTTTGGCCTCTTCGGCACTGGTAATTGAACCAAATTATTTTCCAGAGCTGAAATGAAGTAACCAGGAACTTGCTCATTTCGGAAAGAGTATGTTTTACTCTTCATATCCTCAAATTGTTTTCGTCGTTGATCTTTTTGATCATTTGACGAAACAGCCTTTGTTGTTGGCGTTCAGGAGGTAGATCCCTTTGAGAAGATGAAGGTTTTGAAGTAGAAATAGGTACAGGTGCCTGTTTAAGCATAACTGTAGCAGTTTCTGCTTTACCCATTCTTCTTCCTAGAGCTGATGGAATTACACGAGATTTAACCTTAGCCTGTATAAGGGAATCTTCAATCTGTTGAGCGATTGAAGTAAGGTCTCGAAACCCTCCTGTGTATTTCACAGGGATCAATGGCGTGCGTAATTCGTCACGCAAATTTGCCACACAGATTGGAAACAATTCCTCCTGAGGGAGTGATAAACTCAAGGAATACATTAATCCCTTCCAACGAGCAATGAAATCAGAGACTCTTTCATTCTCCCTTTGCTTGCAGTTTGTAAGATCGAAAACTGTCGTTTTTGGCAAAGTTGAGCTAAACTGAAGAAGGAATTTTTGACGAAGATCCTCCCATCCGATGACTGACCGGGATTTCAAGCTTGTATACCAGACAAAAGCTGGTCCTTGCAAGGTTCGCACGAAGCATATGAGTTTCACTGCTTCTTGCTGCTCTGGAGTTCCCATCATAGGATCACAACAAGACACGTAATGCGTCAAATGTTGTTCAGGGTCGCCTGATCCATTGAAAGTAGGGAAAATAGGGTTTCCAAAACTGGATGGAGGAGAAATTGAATCTACCCATTCAGGGTAAACTTTCTTTTCAGGTTGAACTTGCGCCCGTTTCCGTTCCATAGTTTCTAACCGAGCTGTTAATGACTCAATAGTAGTTATTAACTTTTGAGAAACGTCAGGTTGAACTTGGTTTTGGGTAGGTGCAATGAATGGAGCTTGGACAGACGTGGTGGTTGGTGCTGTAACTGATGGTAGTGCTGCCAACCGTTGTTGCGTTTGACCCATAGGATTAGACCTCTGTGGGTGTACTGACAAAGGAGGATATTCTTGATCCATCTCAGTAGTTACAACAAATTCCTTCGGCTGTCGGACTTCAGCATTCTTAAGAAGAAGACTACTCTGAAGTAGTTCTGCATTCAACCTTCTTAATTCTTTCATTTCTTCTTCCTGTTGTGCAAACCTTTGCTCTAATGAGAGCGATTGACCTCCTTCAGAGGAAGGGTGAGAAGTAACCTGATTCTTTCCTTTCCCCTTATTGGATCCTTTTCGGAGAGGGGGAAGTGGGTTACTTGAAGGAATACCCAGATTTTGGGTAAGCCTTTGATTATGTGTGCGCACACCTTCTTCATTTAGGTCTGTGTGCGCGACTTCTTGAGCAGGAACCTCTTCGTCTGATCCCTCTGATTGAGCCTCATCTGGTGAATCAGCAGCAACGACATTGATGACATTAATGGATGCATATTTCATGGAATCCTTTCTATCAGCATTTCTGTGATATTGTCTCCTTCTATGTCCATGATGAGACATGACATTCCATTGACTTGATCCCTCAGGAATTTCTTGGAGAACCGTCACTTGGAGAGAATCTCCTGACAGCTTGGCTCTTCATTCCTCTTGAGGCTTATTCCCTAATCGAGAGAATACTGACTTTCTCTGAGGGAGGGATTGAAGATTTGAAAAAGTCCCCAGTCCGATGGACTGGGGGTGTTCCTGTTGCTTCCGCTCAACTCCTCGAATCCCATTCGTTGACTCTGAGGGTTGGGTTAGAGAAGTCCCCAGTCTGGCAAGCTGGGGTGTCTCTTGACATGCTATGTCTGAGATCTTCTTGAAATCTCTCTTGATCTTGCGAATCTTAGTTCAGAAATTAGCTGGATGCATTAACCTGTATCCACTTTTATCACCTGGTTCAACAGACCGTTGGATGATTTCCGAAACTTCTGTCATTTGATGACGTGTTTGCTCCAGACGAGAGGCTTGTGCAATATTCTCGCCTGCTTGATGTAGGAGCAATTAAACAACTTGTTCTCTATATACTTGATTTTGAGAGGAACTAGTTGAAGCTTGTTCTTGAGCAAGATTTTGATTATGAACAAAGCCCATTGACTGTGGCCGGCCCTGGGCAATAACATTGCATGAGACCATTTTCGGCGGGCTTTGCTGACCGGAAAGCACTGTGAAATGTAGTGCTCCGTGAACACCCCATCCTCTGATATGAACATTATATGGAGCATTGGAAATTAACTGACGCAATCTTCTTAGTGAGCCAAAGCATGAACGTTGAAGGGTTCTCTGTTGCTTTTCAGCCTTCGGATACCGAGAGACTGATAGAGATGCCAAATCAATCTGGCGTTGTAACCCTTCTATTATCTTAAGATGATTTTCATATTCATCGTAAGATAATACCTTCTCCTTTAATTGACAAAGAGTTTTCCATATGTTGAGACGAATATCATGGATTCCATCATCCGTCAACATCTTTGGAATGTCGTATTGGGAATCAGCCAAAGGCCAAAACATGACTGGTACTTCACCTTTTGCCAGTTTTTTCCTCATGTTCAGCATTTCCTCTTTATCATTAAATGAAGATTCTTCTACCTGTTTGGACCAGAGTTGGTGTTTCCTTGTTGCTTCATCGGATTCAACAAGATTGGTAGAGAAATCACTATTCATGCTGGAAGATGAATGACCCAGGGAAGGTTCGGAGAATAACCTGAACCCCAGGCTATCTTCTGATGGAGAAAGAGTTTCACCTGCCGATAGTAAAGCATCAGACATGACTGGTTTTACGTTTGCAAGTGCCTCGAGATAAAAGGGCTTTCTCGTCACTACATTGCCTTCTGAAAAATTTTCGAGACAACGTGAATCACTACTGCGGAGAGGACTTTCACAGCGAAGTTCATCACCATGAGGAGGACCATCATGATGGGTTATAGAAAAAGATGAAATCTCTTGCTTCTTGGCCTTCTGACCACACAGAGGGTTCCTGTGGCTCTCATATGAAGAAGAAACTTCAAGATTGACCGAATTTTCATGAAGCAAGTCTTCATGAGGAAGTGTCTGTTGAAGACCTTCAGAATTAATGTTTCCGTTATTGGGAACTGAGGGAGTAGAATCTTGAATTCCGACAGATAAATGTCTGAGAGCTTCAAGAACTCCAGCATCGAGCAAGGCTTGGTTACAGATTGTCCTTTGATCTCCTGACTGTGCTGGGCGGATTTTTTTCTTAGATTCCTTCTTACTCGCTTTAGAAACCACTTGATGACGAAAGTGATTGCTCTGAGCAGGTGTATGTGCCTGATCAGAAAAGATGGTCAGGTTAGGCTGATGATCATCGCTCAAATCAGGTGTATGTGCCTGACTTGGTTGTCCGTATGATATGGGGGAGTATGCCCCATAACCCTCTTAGACTGGAACAGATGTGTGTGTCTATTCCGGAGTGAATTGTTGATGTGTCACTCCACTGCTAGGGATAGATTTATGTGTCTGTCCCTGAGATGATGCTGAAGATGTTATGATATCCTGGCAAGCATCCAGAATATGAGTAGGAATCTTCTTCTGCTCTTTTACCATTGACAAAATATGCTTGGTGACTTCAGCCACCGGAACGGGAATATACGTCCATTCCGAGTTTGGAGTAGGTGTATGTGCCTTCTCCTGTCCTCCTTTTCCTGTCAGTGAATCCTGACAGTACTCAAGTGTGGAGGCAGAGAGTTTAGTCTGCCTCCTGTTTGTCGTCAGGACTTTCCGACTGACTTCTCCGTGCGCTACCAAGCGAGACTGTTGGTAGGCTTGATTAGTATTAGCAGGTGTATGTGCCTGCTGATTACACTTCGCCAAATGCGGTTGACGAGATCCATCATATGTAGTCAGACGAGCCTGCTGACTAACTGGTGATGTATAAGCAGGTGTATGTTCCTGCCTATGGTACTCTGCCGGAATTGCCTGGCGGGATCGGCTTGATGCTGCCAGACGAGTATGCTGGACAGCTGAATTAAAACGGGCAGGTGTGTATGCCTTCTCATTGTTTGCCACCAAGTTAGGTTGGTGGACTTCTCCGGAGATGGTAGGGATGACAACCTGCCTATTGTTAACCGGATTCCGT
Source organism: Viscum album (assembly GCA_963277665.1). NCBI lineage: Eukaryota > Viridiplantae > Streptophyta > Magnoliopsida > Santalales > Viscaceae > Viscum > Viscum album. Next base: position 1,287,513,713 of record OY728137.1, read on the forward strand.
CTCTGGCGGTTCATCTTGCCTGCTCGGGTTCGAGGAACCTGAGCTGAATGCCTGGAGTCGGTACCCTCATCATGTTGAGGGCGCACTACCGCACGAGTCTGGCGGCGATTGTTGATGGGAGCCCTCGGGAAGGACTCATGTCTTTTTGAATTAAGGCCCCGAGGGACCTGCTCATTCACTTCCTCGGAGTAAGGGAGTGAATGGAAATTACGTTCCGGGGATAACGACTCGAAACGGTTGGAGATGGTAGTCAGCACCGCCTGCTTCTTGATTGCTGGCCGCCGTTGTCCGGATGACCAGGTAGAATTGTTAACTTGGAGGTCTTGACGAGCGGCCTCCAGAGTTGGGATAGTACCATTGCGACGGTACTCCTTAACCAGTGCATTAGAAACACAGCGTTGAAGACGCTGAGTTGGTGATGTCATCCTCAGAGCGGATGACGTTCCAGCAGGAGTAGCAGCATTGGTTTTCACAGCAGCAGACCTCACAGTAGAGGTGTTCATAGCAGCAGTATTCACAGGGGTGAATTTAAGGAAAGCCATTTCGCAGAAGATCTTGAGAAAAGAGTGCCTATTCCATATAACAGACATAATCAAGATGAATCTGGCCACTGCATCTTTTGGATGAGCACATGTCAATGATTGATTTGTTGGCCCAAGGGGCCTAACAAATAAGAAAAACATCACTTTAACTTGGTTAAGGATTCACGTCGGGTTCACCATTTTTGTTTCGCACGGAATCCGGGGATGACCTCCTGGACGGGAGATTCAAACATTCCGATCGGTTTCTAACGGGTTTGTTCGTAGAACCGGAAACATCCAATGATTCCATATCCATTTGGACCTACTTTCCAAAGGCAGGCGCCCATTATCTTGTGGACTAATGAGGCTTAGGAATTTGCATTGGTCGAGAGGATGGGAGGTCGGACTCATCACACCTTTTTGAGGGGAATTATTGTCTACTCCGGGACTCTCTTTATAGATTTAAGTTATGTTCGTGAATCCTTATTACATTACCAAGTATAAAATGTGCTTTCCTTTAGTTTTAACAATCAATGATTAAATATGCAAAGAAATTTAGAGAATCTTTTATATGTATTCGAGGTTCTTCATCAATAGAGAATCATCTATATTTTTTTAGAGATTCTTGGTCAATGGTATCCTTCAAAACATTTATATAAAAAGTCTCTTGGTCATTTTATGATGACCAGGCTGGTTTTAAAGCCACTCAGTGGGGCACTTGAAGTTTATCGTCATTCAAAAGCACATAGATTATCTCAAAGTTGGGATCGAACCCATAAATGGGCTACCTACGTATCCTTTGTTTTGGAAAAGGAATCAGAACCCACGTAGTTCGAGTAATGGAGTATGATGTTTATGATTGATGGATCAAAGATGAATGTCATAATTACTTTTACACTCTAAGCTCACGTGAGTCATGCTCGGTGTGAGAAACAAGAGGTATTGGTAAAATTTAGACAATTGTGCCATGAAAGATGAAATCATAAGAATTTGTTTGGGGCTTATGTATGGATGACTGCCCAGATAGATGAAGGTTTAGGATTTACTTTTAGGGAGAAAATCCATGAACAGGGTCCATAAAGTTATATGTGCTTCATGGAGATTTGAATACTCTAATCTTGGGGATTACTCCTAAGGAGGATGCCCAAGTTTAGGAGGGGACCTATGATTGGGTTTTACTCCTAAAAAAGGAAACCCTAATCAAAGGTAAATTATGACTGGTTAAGAGAAATTTAAGGGGACTTGGGGCTTACTCCTAAAAAAGAATCCCAAGGTTATGACTGAGTCTTATTCCTGAAAAGGAGACCAAGGTTAGGGATTAAGGTTTGGGGCTTACTCCTGAGGAGGATGCCCAAGGTTTGAGGTTGGGGCTTATTCTTAAGAAAGATGTCCAAGATTAGAGGACTTGATTGGGGCTTACTCCTGAGGAGGATGCCCAGATTAAAGGTTTTATAACTGGGGATTATTCCTAAAAAGGAGACCCAGGTTAAGGATTCTCTCATCTTAAAGGATGAGGTTGAATGAATGAACTCTCAATCTTTGGTGATATAAAGATGTTTAAATCACTAGGTTTTGAGAGATATTTCACAGAATTCCTTTCAGACAAGGATGTCAAATCAAGAAATCATGCCATAAATGGCTTTGAAGAGTATCTTGAAGACTGAATCTTGAATAGGAAAGGTGAAATGGCTTAAGAGGGGTAAAATGGGCAAGATGGGCACCCAAAAAGATAGGGGCGCGCAAGTCTTGAAAGGCGCGCAAGTCCTGCGGTGGCGCGCAAGTATTGGTCGCGCAAGTATACTTGCGCGACATGAGGGGTACTTGCGCAATTTTCAACCAGTATCGAAATGCTTGAGCGACTCTTTATTAAACCCTTTACAATCCTCTTGAGGTTCTTCCAGAGAAGGGACGCGCAAGTTATATTGAAGGAATTAAGTCGGCGCGCAAGTATTTGATAAGTTTCAACACTTAGGCCTTCCTTCTTCTCTTTAGATCTTCCATTCTAGGTAAGAAATTACCTTAGAAGTGTTCTGGAAGCTTTGAGAAGAGACTTGGGCGTCAGGAGCTTCAATCCGAGTTTCTGGAAAAAGATCCTCTCGAATGGGGGCCCCACAGGGTCTATTTATAGGCAAAAGAAGACCCAGGGCGGTTACCGGGCGGTTACCAATTAGGTCGCGCAAGTCACCTGCGCGACCAAAGGTGTCGCGCAAGTGTACTTGCGCGACAGTGATAAAACTTGCACGGTTCAGTTGCTGTCGATCCTTCGTTCATGCCTTTGTCGATTTTTGATGTTTTCTTCAAAGGTTGAATCACTTTGAGCTCAGATATTCCCTTTTCCGATCTTTAGATTCTGTGACGAAAGGAGCGTCAACAATTACACTCCCCTTTCTGTGGATATACTTTTGATACACATAATCACTCCATTGATAAATTATCATGCCATCGGTATGAACTTGATAAGAGTAATTTTTACTCAATCTCGATTTGTTGAGTTAAACATCCAATTCATTGGTGTTGTTTTTACAAGAATATGTGTGAATGTCATCTGATTGATTTACACTAAATATCAAATCATATTGAGTGTATTTATATTTGTCACACATAATTATGTCGTTGATTTATCCTTAACCTAAGGATATGGTCTTTATAAGAGAATTCATCTCAATTTACATTCCATTGAGACTTCTTTGTTGTTATACACCAAATCACTTTTATATGGTGTATATAATGTACTTTGACATAGTATATCATGAATCCCTTTATTCTCATGATATTAAAAAGTTTTGATTACCTCAATTATTTTTATTCAAGTGTCTCTCTTTTGGTTAGAAACTCTAACTAAAATACCATTTTTAAATGTTTTAAAGACTTATTCTTCTAAATATTTATCATTAATGTCCATGTTTTAAAAATGGTTTTAAGGATTTATTTATATGGACATTAAAGTTTTAAAATTAAAACTCCTTTTAAAAGTTTCAAAGAGGTATGAGACACTTTGATTCTAAAATCTATTTTAAATGGATTCTTGACAAATAGTGTGACTTTTAAATGATTTCAAGAAAAAGGGGGATATTTCACTCTAATTGTTTTGATGATTATTTTCATCTATGTCAATATCCTTCATCATTCTCGATTGAAGTTAATATGATACAATAAAATCTTCCATATTTTATCGAATGAGTTATGTTTGACTGTGGATGTGATATTTTTATACCATTCATGGTTTGTGGATAAAGTATTGACATTTCGTATGATAGTTTTAATACAAATGTTTATGTTATGTTTAAAACTTTTTATATGAGGAATTAATTGGACTTAGTAAGTGATGGGTAGAGGCCTCTATAGCTCCTCGATGCATCGATAGGTCTGATGAGACAAACTAGAGTCTTGGCACGAGGCCTTGACAAAATCTTAATTGTAGTCTTGGCACGAGGCCTTGGCTACATGGTTATGATAGTATGGAATTATGCATTCCATCATTATGAAAGTGGTTATTAATATTTTCATGTGATTATTAGACTAGTAGAATATCCATGTGAATAAGTAAATGAAATTATTTCATTTTATCCTTGCCATATTATGTTGAAGTTCAAGTTTAAAAGGCTTTTGTTTTAGTTATACATTGCCTTAAATTTTTATGTTTATTTATGAAAGTTTCCGCTATATTGTTATCCTTACTAAGCATATGAGCTCACCCCTTTCAATGTTTTATTTTTCCCAGGATGTGAAGAAGTATTTTATGAATGACCTATAGGGATAGTATGAGGGGATATGAAGACAATATGTTGTTATAGTTTTTCACTTATTGATGTAATGTAAACTTTATGAATATATCTAGTGTTTCCAAGGCTACTAAACTAATCGGTATTTCGAGACTTGATCTTTCTTGTGATCATGCCAATGTTATGTAATAATGCACCGAATCTGGGTATCTAAGGTCAGGGCGTTATATTCCTAATAAAGATTTTAAACTATTTAAAATTGAAATATGTTAATTGAAATGGTTAAAATGGTGTCAAATATAATGCTTGTAATTTGGAAGTTTTCTTTATTGTAACTTAGCTAGTGGCCCTAGATAGGGATGGTTGGGTGGGGTGATAGTGTTGCAGTTATGGATGTTGGGATAGTGTATGTGGATTATCTTGTTCATGGAAAGTTTTTCCCCACTTTTGTGTAAGGAATAAAATTTTATGTTATGCTCCCTAAAACATGTGCTTGTAATTATAAAGGGATGCCTCCATGATGGTGTTTTATGGTAGGTATATAGGAGGAAATTTCTAATAATTCACCTATGATAGTGGAACCAGATCCCCTATTGGTTTTTAGTGATAGGGTAGAAGAGAAGTTCCATGAGAACTTCACTTTATTTATATATTTTATGGAGAGAGATCTAGTACGGGTTGTACCAAGTATGTTTGATGTGAATAGGGAGTTACATCTATAAAATCCTTTGATGTTCACTAGAGAGGGTGAATATGAGGGATCATAATTTTGGATTGAGTCTATTAGGATGATTCTAGATCACTTGGAGACTCATAAAGAGAAAAAGGTTAAGTTGGAAGCCTATATGTTATGGGGGACTGTGAAGAGCTAGTGGGATATCTAGGTTCATGATGATAAGTTAGAGGGTATGAATTGGAAGGAATTTCAAGAAAGGTTCTTTGAACACTTTTACTTAGAGTTCCTGAGATAGGAAAGAGTAGCAATGTTTATGAATTTGACTCAGGGGAATATTTTTGTAATGGATTATGTTTTTCGCTTCAATAACTTGCAACATTTTGTTCTAGCATTGGTAGGGGATGAGGAAAGTCTGAATTTATTTTTATAAGATGTAATTAGATATGATATCAAGTCCTAGGTAAATATTTTATATTTGAATAATTTCACTGAGGTGGTGAATCAGGATCTCATTTCTGAGGTGAACCTAAAGGAGGCCTCAAGTGGTGGAAAAATAGTTTCATATGGGCAATCTAGTGGTACATCCTCTGATAGTAGGAAGTTTCGTTATGAGAATTTTTTAAAAATTAGTGGTGGGTAGAGTAGACCGGGGATAGGATTATCCTCTTAGTGAAGTGATAAAGTGTTTTTCTATTAGTGTGGAAAGCTTAGTCACATGTGTGTTCAGTTTCCTCGACCACCGATAGAGTGTCGAGCATGTGGAAGGATGAGACACATACAAAGGTTCTTCAAGAACCCTAAATTGTACTTTCTCTATGACACTCTAACCAAATATATTCCAATAATTAATGAATCTCTAATCTCAGCTTGGGACAATGGACATTTTCCAAATTCCATATAAAATGACTTAGAATAATCCATACCAATGGTTAATCAATAGATATTATTATTATCAAGGATGAAAATCATTTAATAGGCATCTAATATAGATTCTTGGATTCTTCCTAGTCCTATACATTATGGTTTTGGGGTGATGGAGCTATTAAAATATAGTTTGGAGGAGAGTGATTGAAGAGGATATGAGTTTGACCCAAACCTTTAGATGTTAGGGAAATCTAGTTGTAAAATTTAGCCATTATATTGTGATTTATTCATTAATAGAGTTATATAAATACTATTGCATCTAAGAATTATATCCTAATCATTTAATCATGGTTTTTGAAATTAAAATGTGTATAAATATTTTATATAGTAATACCTTAGGTTTTGGTATTTTCCTATTACTATTTAAAGTGATGATAGAATGTGTTATATCATGGTTATTTATAATTGAGTAATGATTTGTTTTGGGTGATTTTGAGTTTAAGAGTGAAGCTAGTTAAAATATTTTAATAGGTTTCAAGGGTTTTTTCAATAATTTTATAAGACCATACATTAAGGAAAAACAATGGTTATTAGGCTATAATATTCCAAGACATTATCAAAATAGAATGATCATTTGTTGAGTGAAGTGGAAGAGATAAGGGTAGTTTTACACCATGAGTTTCAAAGGTATAATTGACCTACCTTGTTACACCATAATGCTACTGTGTTATGCCCTAATTTTTTAATGTCACTATTTTGTTATAAATTTTAGGTATCTATTTCCCTTGGTTTAATTCTCTTTATTTCAAACCTAAGGTGTCTTAGTGGATTTATTTCAATGGTTCTTATCACCCTTAGTGGATCTTAATCCTTTAGTATCATGTGATTGAGTTCATATGACCTTTGGTTCTATTACCTTTCATTTTCCATGTTATTTCTTACTTATTCTCTCTTTAGGAGGTTATGTAAGAGGTTTTTGAAAATTTTTGATTTATTTTTTTCATATTATTTATGATGGATTTATTGTTAAGGTTTTTGAAGGGTTGTTGAGAGTTCATTGCTATTTGATCATAGTTTTTTTTCTTTCCTTTTTGGAATGGTTCTGATCAAGCATTATTCAAGGTAGGGTATTTGGATTATCACTATTTATTTACTATATTGACTTGGGTTAATCATTCATTGGATTTATTTGGGTAAAAAGTTGATATTTTTCTAATAGAGATAATAATTGAATCTGAATTAATGGGAAGTGAGTTTAACTTGTTTTACATTATTTCTATATTGTTATGTTGTTATTTACAGATTTTTATGCTAAGAATACTATTATTAATTTCTTATTTTTTCTTCTATGATGAATCATTCTTAAACAAGTTATGTTATCTAAATATATAAATGAATTAAAGATGAATAAATCTAGAAAATTTTATTTGATTAGTTTTAAATATTTTTGGTTGAGTTTGAAGTGGTAAATTGATCAGTAGAGATAAATAAATGGGTTTATTATCTATTTTATATGGTTTATAAATTGTTGTGATAGTTTTATTATGAATTTATATGGTTTCCTACTATGGTGGAAGAAGGATATGTTGTTGTGTTTTATTATTGTGGCTTGGTGTGGTTGATGTGGTGATTAGTGTTTCATTGTTTCTCAGGACATGTATATAATGCGTTAACAATTATGGAAGCATAATATTAATTAATTAATTAATTGTATAAAGTGTAATGGGAGTGGGTTTATGCTTGATAATAAAGTTATTTATATTGTAAATTAAACTGGAAGTGAATATAGGTGGTATCTACGATTTAATTATTGTGGAAGTGGAAGTAAAATTGTTCAAATTAATATAGATGAATGAATGAATGTTGTTAGTTAATAATTAATATAAAGTTGGAACGACTTATGAAATGGGAATAAGATGTGTGGTGGTTATGTGGTTGTTTTATTATTGTGGTGTTGTATTGGTTGTGTCTAGATTTTATAGTAGCTAATGATGATATATCAGTGATGATGTAGCAATGGTCCATGGTTATACATGTGTTGTGATATGAGGTTGACCCTAGGTTCGTCTTGTGCTTACATATTATATTAATTATATTTTATAGCATTTATAACTTTCCTCCACCCAAGTTGGTTAATGAAACCTACATCCATATGAGGACATGAGTTAAGGGCGTACCCCCAACATCTAGGATATGGGTGATACTGCTAGTTGACTACTCACCCTCTCCCACTCTCTCTTCAAGACATGGTGTGGTTATGTTGTAGTGAAGTAGTGATGATGTGGTGTTGATATAATGATGAGGTAGTTATGTGGTAATATAGTAGTGTTGTGTTTTTTTATTCATTCAAAGTATATTTTTTTGTTTTAAAATAATAAACTTTCATAGGTTAAGTGTGAACCCTCACAAACACTAAAACCAAGAGACATCTATTAGAAAAGTTCACATGCGGACAACAATCAACTACAAAAAGACATATAAACCATCACCACAACTAAAAACTATACATACTAGTGGAGAAACAATGATATTTCAAAGATAGATATTTAAAATTGAGTTTTTTATACTCAAAATATATTTTTTCAATCATAAAAACTAAAAAGTCTACAATCATGAGATAAAAATCCATAGAGATATCATTTATCTCTATCTCCAAAATAGTAAAATCTTGTTGGGATTCAAACTATTTATTTATTTCAACATTGAGGCCATGGATATGAATTTATTTATTTAGATTTATTTCATACTTTGATTTCAAATTGATGACTATATTCTAAGATCTATTTAGTTCTTCAGGGGAATCCTTACCAAAACATTTAGTGGAAACATTCATCTTTTATGAGAAAATATCAAGAAAGATGATGTCCCCATAACTCTAGTCTCCAAATACATTACCCATGGGTATAAAAAATTGGTATAAACCCTCAAATATTTACATATTATCCACCTTTGATGTAGAGGGACCCTAAATATTCTCCGGATTATATACTTCAGATTTTATCCTAGACTCCTTTAAGCCAGCATTGTTGAACGTAATAGTTTTAAAAGATGATCTGGTCATCGTTGACTTGGGTGGGCCTGAGTAATCCTTAATATGTCTTTCTTCCTTGGGTAAAATGAGAAACCCACTAAGGTAGTGGTAACACCTTATCTTGGGGCCACTCAACAGTGCTTGATCTAGGGTTAGCACAAGACATGAGGTGCACCTCCCTATACCCCAGAGGCTTCCAACTAGCGATGGGGGCCTAATACATATAATGGGGAGACTATTACCTCGAATTAGTGACACAAGAACCTAAAAAAAGCTAAAAAATATCTACATTAGAGTAAATATAATAATAAACACAATAAATAACATACATTATGTTTTTATACAAAACATCTAGACATGGATCGCCCACTAGACCAAAATCAAATACAAAATAAAATAAAAATATAAAAAATTTACACTAGCACTAATACTAATCCAAGGCATCAAAAACCCTATCTCCACATACCCATAGAGCTATCCTAACCTCTTCCACTACATGTCCTATACCCCGACCTAAAATGAAAACATAAGGTTGGTATACACACAGAGATGTTCGTATAGGGAGTGAGAATAAAACTCAGTTGGGTTCCACCAATCACCCCTAATATATATCATCATATGTAAGTGTATTAATAATAAAAATAAATACACTAAATTAAAATTCTCTCTATGTAATTATGCACTAACCAGGACACCAAAACACTCGATGAGATACACACACCTCTCAGGCCATCAGGATCTAACCACAACACCTCGCCCCTAACCATACATGCGTACACATCATGCTAGAATAAACTTGTCACCCTATTCCATTATACTGATGAATTAACCATACCCAAAGACTCAAGTTTGGGTAGCATCGAAACCTTAATCCACTTCCTACATACATTGGTCCCATACATACATCTATAAGTCTCAACCCACTACTAATCACTCCAAATAGGGTCCATCAATCCCGTCAAGTTACCACATGCCCCATCCCACAGGATGGTTCTTGGCCTAATCTTACTCAAGGTAAAGTCCTATTAATGAAAAACAACTCATGCCACATATAGCAAGGTCCCTGACCCAATACTCATCTCAGGGTACAATCATCACATTGATCCATCTACATATACTCTAGGGAGGTCGTATGCACAATGACACATCCCCATAGACTTTGAGGGGGGGGGGGGGGGGTCCAAGCACACCAACCCACACTAAAGACTCTTGGGGTCCAAGCACACTAATACATCCACACAAACACTGGGGGAGGTCTAATAGGCACATGAAATGCAAGTAGGTCTTGTAGGTTATCACAAAACTCATCGACTAATCCCAGGGCACTAGTCACTTGATACTTTTCCCCTCATAAAAACACATATAAACTCACCCATCATGGTACCCAATGGGTCCCCTAGACCCTTTATGATCTATGATCATCGATACCATCTTAATCCCATCACTCAATGGTGAAATCACTACTTGAATGATCCTTTAGTCCAGACCTGAAGATCTGGTCTAACCTTTCCAAGACCCATGTAACTCCTAGTCCCACTACCCAAGGACAATCCCAATCCATCACATTCTACTAGACCTTGGTCTTAATATGTGGGCTCCAACACCCAACCAAAACCTCATTGTAATCCTTAGAACATGTCCCATATGAATCTTCTTACTCTAAGAGCACATCAAGAATTTCCTTTAACCTCAGGAGGGAGTCCCTCAACGCCTATGAGACATACATCTATCTTTACCTTCATCACATGGACACCAAGACTCTCATTCCTACTCAATACCCCCAAGAACCCAACCTAATATATTTACATATCATCTCACAACCCAATAACTCCCAGAGAGATATCTCTATTTTAAATGACACCCTTACCCCTTGGAAACATTATCTCCAGGTGATCCAGACTCACCCAAGTGCTCAAGAGAACATGGTCTCATCATGGGTGGCTTAAATCCACCCCATCATATCACCTAAGGAATCTACTTGTCTTTATACCCCATTACAAAATCCATGAAATTATGTGGTAATACAAACTAATAAATAGAAATGCATTTAAAATTTAATATAGGGGGAACCTTACTGAAACATAGATTTAACCCCTCAGAGGTCTTCTTACAAGACAACGAAGTCCTTTTCCATGTTCTCAGACACCTGTCTTAGGTCACATGACATCAAAAATTTATTATAAACATTTTAAAATTAATTAAACAATTTAATTTAAATTGGATTAATTTCTAAAAAGTCACCAGGTGTATTTTGCTCACCGAAACCTCAAGCAATGAGGTATGGTCCACTTATGACATGCACCTAAACCTGAACCATGAAAAATACACAAATTAAATTCCCATTCCAATGATTTATTTCTCCTAATATCACTAAAAACCCTAGGAAAAATTATCAGTAAATTTAACTTTTCTAAAATCACTTCAAATAACATGCATATAGTATCTTGAGATTTCTTCTAGCCACCACACACAAAATACCCACCATCCTCAGTCAATTCCACGATGATCCAGTGGAATTGACACCAAAACCTAGCCCAATTTACAAAAAGTTAGTGAGAAACCTAAAAAAAGTAGGAAGAAGGTATCTAGGAAATGAGATGGGTTAACCATGCCATGAGGAGTTATTTGGGTTTAATGGTGCTTTGATCTGGCATGAAACAAGGTTGGAGATTTTCCTAGAATCTAAAAGTCAAAAAAATCATGAGCGAAAGGTAGATGGGAAGAAATAAGTGGTTTTTGGGTTGAGTAGCCTATTTTAAAACACTCAAATAATTTTCTTATGGTGGTTCATATCATGAAAGAAACTTTCATTCCATTGATGTTTTGGATAGAACCTCTCGGTAGAATTACCCAAATGATTCACAATGTGACATGATTTATCACATCCTGAATCCCTACCTACAATGCCAGAATAATTGTAGATCTCTCTAAATCCTCCCAGAATCACTCTCAAATTCTCCCAAAAACTCCAATGGATAATTTTTTTTATAAAATAATCTTTTAGAGGTATTCAAACCCTTAGATTCCTAACTCGAGTTTGGGTTCTCAAAATGAATCGCCCACCATCTCAAAACACAGACCCATTTTCAAAATGTGAAAAAACAAAATCTAAAGAGAATTAAAAAATCCCCACCATAATTATTCTCATCCTCAAGAATCTATAGTAATCCTTGAAAAAATTATTCCAATATATATTGGTCATCAATTCACCAATAACATTCCATGTTCTAACTTCAAATGAAAAATGTACTTCTGCTGCACAATTCCAACCTCTAAGGGAACTCTTCACCAAAAGTTAAGACACTCACTCACTAATTATGATAGCAATGAGATAGAAATCAAAAAACTATTCTACCATAAGTCACCGTAATGTATTCACCCAATTTATCTTGAGTCTTATGGTGCTCCCCTCTATAAGAATCCACTTTCCATGGCTGATTCCAAACCATGATGCTCCCCACCATAGGAATAACCTACCGAAAATGCTCTTCCAGTAGTCCACCAACCCAATAAACAAATTCCACATGAAACTCCCAACATGGTTCCCCTATCACCATGTTGAATGTCAAGAAGAATACCAATAAGACCTCTTTCTGCGAAAATTTTCCAAAATTATCTGTTTCACCCGTTGACTTATTCTTAAAATAACCCATACCTCTGACTTGGAATTTTGAATAAAAATCCCCACACATAGGGTCCCACTCATGACCCAGACCATAGAAAGGAATTATCTTAATTAATAAGATTTTTCATCCCAACAGACACCTTCACTATGTTTCATTACATGATTCACTCCCGGAATTATGTGATGAAACAGGTTCACCCCTGAACTATGTAAAAAAACTAGTTCACCTATTGAAACATGAAACAAATCATGGATTACCCTAAAAATATTCTTGATATCACACTAAAACCACCTCAAGACCTCCACCAATGCACTAAATCCATATGACACCTGATTCAAATTTCAAACCTGATATTACCCAAGAAACGAGATATCAATAGATCTTATCATAAATTGCTACCCTGATGTCACCTCAATCATATATTGAATAGTATCACAAAACCGATGACCCTTTTTGATATGAGTGTCATTCACCTGCAACCGATATGATGCTTCCCACTATAGGTTTATTGTTATCATCACTTTGAAGAACCTAAACACCCCTTCTACATAGCCCACACTCAGCTCATTATCATATGTAATGAATAGATGTGGTCATCCCATTCATACTCGAGCATCAGCACAAAACACTAACCAACACCACCCATTTTTGGCTCACAAGGAACAACTTTATCAAATATCCAATGGTGTATTCCAAACTATATGGATTCTCTTACACCGCCCCTCGAGCGCTGACCCCAAACGGGTTCCAACACCACACACACATCGTTTATTCCAAGATGTGCTATCTCCCATCAAACTATGACATCACACATCCCTAATATTCCATGTCAAGCCATACACTTAGGTCAACCATACCATAGTACCCTTGAACCATCACTAATGCCACCTCCCACCACCGAGGGATATCTCTCATGCATCGAACTCCTGGCTAGAATTCATGTGAGTGTCACACTAAATTCACCAATCACCTCACTCTAAGAGTGAACCAAAACAGAAATCACCATAGTTCTACTGACTCTAAGCCACTTAAGTTTCTTCAAAACCCAAAAAATTATCAATATAACCAAACATGGACCATTCATTTATTTGTAACCCAACAAGGCACCGTGTATACCCAGCATGAACCTGCCCTCACACAGTAAGAATTTTACCATATTTTCTTTATAAATCTCACTCTTCCTTTATTGGGGTAGAGTTATTCACCAAGAACCCACTAATATGTTTTTACCCACTATCCAACCTAATATTAACTAAACCCAATGACTACATACTCCCGAACAACCCGACCGAGCAACCCAACTCACACTCCAATGAGTCACATCACATCTACCTTAGGCTTACACACCTAACCTGATGACCATGCCCCACTAAATTCTAGGATCAACCTATAGCCTAAGTCATCTCACCCACCAAGGTTAACCACATGACCACCCTCCACATGGGTGTTAATCCAAAACCATGATCATTCAACCACACTCTAGCTACACTACATAAAAGCTCATCTAAAAATTGTTGAACTAGACGCCCAACCAGTCCTTCCCACAAAACCAACCTCAATACCAAAAATTCTCTAAATTAATTACATACAAAATCCAAAGTCATTCACATGTATTATCTCAAATACCCATTTTAGTTATGTATAATTACACCAAGAATATATATGGGAAAACACCATATAGGTTATTGTTGACACTTTAAGTAATGCATCCCAATGACCCTAAAGGGTCTATAATTCTTAGGGAAATTAATTTCCATCATTGAATCAACTCTCATACATAATTTTACATCATTGATTCATCACTAGGGAATCAAATTCCCATACTATCCCACATTGGCGCTCTATACATCCCTTGATCAAGGGACTATTTTACTATCATTGGAGAACCTACCATTGTAATATCCACATAATCTTCCATCAAAATGAAATAAATTGTAGTCTAGTTTAGAAGAACTAAACAAAAAATTAATTCATGAAAACACTGTATAAGTTATTTTTGACACGTTAAGAAATTGAACCTCCCATCAGAAAACAACTACAGGAAAGCACACATATGTAATGTGAATCCTATATGCCTATAATGATACATGCACATGACCTATTTCCCATGGTAAAAGATCCAAAAACCATAAAAAACAAATATAAAAATACATTTTACCACCATAGTTGAAATAAAATAACCATAGAATCAAAACCAAGAACAAAAATACCATCACACTAGTAACCTAGAATTTTTGTTAGAACATGTGTTCTCAACACACCAGTATGATATCCATCAAAAGATATGAAATATTTATAGATCACCTATCTACCATCTACCCAAATCATAAAATAAAACAAATATTTGATACCATGTTGTAATTATCCATCTAAGGTCCACTCAGGAGTTCCTAGGAAAAGGTTTTAACATGATATAAGGCATTACTCTCCATAAACTAGAGTCTTCCAACTAGTGGAGAGGTCCTAATAAATAGAATGGGGAGACAATTACCTTGAATTCGAGTTATAAACATAGTAGAAAATAAATAAACAAAATCCAAACTAGAGTACATAAAATAATAAACATGGTAAATAACATACATGATGCTTTCACATAAAAGAATCATACACTAATCTCCCACTCATCTGTTCCTAAATACAAAATAAGCAAAAAAAATAATACAACACATGAACACTATACCTACTACCAAATGATTTTCCACTAAAATTAGATAATTTTAAATACATTTTGATGAATTTTCTTTGCATATTTTTTCTTAAAATACTTAGTTAAAAAGATTTATAGTTTTAAATTCATTTCTCATCATTTGTGTAATTCATGTTTAAAATGTATTAATCTCGAACAATTTTTAAATCAGTTTCTAGAAAAATCTATACCCATTATTTTAATTTTTAATTTTAGGATCATGAATATCACTATTTGAGGAGAATTTATTCTTCTTGGATAAATTGGATATTTAAAAAAGATTATGATCATATTGGGTCTCCAACATAGAAATTTTTGGGCAAAGATGATTTTCCACCATCCCATTAAAATGGACGTGGATCCCGTAATTTAATTACAATGAACCCAAAAATTTGACTTAATATAGAGTATTTCATGGATAAAATTTTATTAAACTAGGATAGATGCTAATTATATCATTTTGAGGCATATCTAGAATGCCTAGGTTGAAGATTACATTATAGGCAAGATTCTATGGTCCAAAAAGTAATCTCACCATTATTAATATAACTCTTAAATGAATCATACAATTGGGATCCAATTTTTATATATTTTAGAATACATAAATATAAAAATATTTATATGATAAATCTAATACCAATTTATCATCTATAAATGTCATTCTAGAATGTCAAGGAGGGGTGATAAAATTCATGCATACTGCCTTGAAAATGATGCAAAGTTATTACTCCACCCACTTTTCACAACCCTTTGGTGTACCTATTGAATAGTTTGAATTTGAAGGGTATGGATCAACCAAATGGGATAAAATGCTATATTTTAGGTGGATTTTGGGAAGAAAATGGGACATTATGGTTATTTTTCCTTTATTTTAATATTATGGAGTCATTTTGTTGTCGTATGCTTATTCATCATTGTAAATTATTCAATTTAAATCTATTTTTATAATTTAAAGATCTTTCTTATTCTTAATTATTCTTCTTATCATCTATATCACTATAATTCTTTTAATTTAATGGTGTCAATACATTCATATAACCATGTATGTAATTGTTCTTTGTTTTTTTATCTTCATCAATCCCACTTATTTAAGCTGACTTCCTCCTTCCATTGAGATATTTGCATCAATAAAATGCTAACCCTTTTTTAGGTTTATTATAGGGAGTTTATTGGGGGATTTATTAGATGTTATTTGAGGTGATTAGATTCTTAAATTAGTTCTTTGGTTTTAGGGTTCCTTTCAATGACTTATTTTCTTCTCTATATTTACCATCTTTAATGACTAATTTTTTTGAATGTTAGTATTATCCTATTACTTAGAGTGATAATTAATGTGGTCCTCTAAGTGATTAAGATATTAGACTTGGAATTGTGTATATATTAAATTGGTGAATTATTTTGGGTACTTATGTAATTTATTTTATATTTATTAGACTAGTGAGATAATTTTTTCTAAGAAAAAAATTACAACCATTATATCCTAAGTAAAAACCTAGGATTTACCCATATTTATGAGCTATTTTAGTTCAATTATTTGTTTTTTTGTTATTTAAATCAAATAATTTTTTTAAATAAAATAAATCCAATTAATTGGTCATTTTATATCCACCCCAACAAATATGAGTGTCTCAATTTTACTTATTTGATCCCCATGTATTCAACCCCTACTTGTAATATTATAACAGATTATACCAATAGGGTAAATTTGTGTGAAACCAAATTTCAGAATCATTTTCGAAGACCCAAATCTATTATTTGAGACACTCAAATTCTATTATCACCTCAATTATATTTTCTCACCCCTATTCTCTTATCTTTTCCCCCTACTTTTTATTTTCATTTTTTGATGCCTTATTACCTACACCCAGGACTATTCAAATCATTTACATACCACACACCTAGTGAGATGTATAATCTTTGGGATGATGAATTTTTTGTGCATAAATTTTCATCCCGCTCAAGGATGATTAAAGAGATTGATCACATGTAAGTCTATGATGTTTAATATTTTAGACCTTTTTAAACAATTTGTAACAATTATGACTATATGGCTGATAATTTTCTAACAATTCTATAAATCAAAGAGGTTATTCTAGGTATACCACAAATAGAGGTAATTTCTTTACATTTTCAAAAATCCTCAAAACTGAAATAATTTTAATATGATGTATAATTACTATCCTAGATTCTCTTGGTGGGATAATCAACTATAAAATAAAGTAAAATGCATGAAGCTCAACAATCTAGAAATATTTTTTGCCCACAAAAAATTTCAATCCCAACCAGTACAACCATATATCCAATCAATTCCACAAACATTAAAAATTGTGTGATCAAATGGAGGGACTGAATTATGATGTTTAGTCTTTGAAATTATAACTAAAATGCTTTAAAACTTGTGATTCACCCATCACCACAATGATTGTCCCTTCCTTAACCTTATATAGAGAGTCTAGTTTCCTAAAAAAATCTCATGAGAATGATAAATAAAAATTATTTTAATCTAGGATACCTGAAGAACATCAAATAATTATTGATGTGTGTTTAAATTAATAGAAAATTCACTTTATTCATTTAAAAGAGTGTAATTTGAAATCATGCATTGATTTTACTAAATATTTCTCTATTTTTGATTTTTTTAGAACAAAAAATCACTGAATGATTTGGAAAAATCTTGAACTCTAAGCCTATACTAACCCCTAACACCGAAATAAAAAATTTTGTGGTTAAACCATATTTTTTAAAGGAACCAATTCATTCTAAAATTTTGGGAAAATAAATTGGTTTTGTTTAAAATTTCCAATCTTATTTTTAATATTTCAACTAACCTAATATCAAACTCAAGGAAAATCCTTCCTCTCTCAAGTACTTATTCATAGAGGATAATCAAAACCTTTCAATTGTTATTTCATTATCTCTTAAAGATAATGATGATAAAAATATCCTTGATGTCTTAAGAAATATTAAGAAAGAAATTGGATGGACCCTTTTTTATATTCATGGGAAAACCCATACACCAATACTTATATGATTCTTCTTGAATAAATTTCAAAACCCTCACACCAACCCCAATGGATACACAATCACAATCTAATTAAAGTGGTGAAAAATTAAATCCTTAAAAAGTTGAATGTTTATATTGGATAATTTGGGGGGTCCGTTAAACTAAACATTTTCTTGGAGGTAACCCATCTTCTTTTATTATCTTCATTTTTCTCATAATAAAAAAATAAAAAAGTGTTTATTTTTAACCCATTTTTTTAGTTTTTTAGTGTTTTCAGATAAGGAAACTCTTTTGGGTTTCCATAGTGATCAATTGTTTTTAGTGTGATATTTAGAATATGAATAATTTATTTATATTCAATGGAAAAAAAATTCCATCTAGATTTAAATCCTAGTTATCAATCATCCATGTAGAGCTTCCATATGACATGGATAAGGAATGATCAATGGTATAATATTTGGTATTCATCTTCAAACATGGTGATTTTTCTCCATGATTTCATTTAAAACCCCATTCCTAAACTTCACTACCCCAAATTCATTCTAATTATGAACTTTTTTTATCTATCCTCATTCATCATTGAGTGTATTATAATTATAAGTTGGGGGGGGGGGCTCTGCAATTTATATGATTTTTTTGCAAGAAAATTGGGGTTTTATGAAAAATTTGATTTTATTTTCCTTTACTGTTATAATATAATTTTTGAAACATGAAATCTGAACTAACAAATTATTTTTAATTCCTTGATTCTGATCTTTATTCATGTTTAAGTCCATGATGATAAATTTTGGTTGTCATGGCTTTTTAATGTCATTTTTCACCACATACTTTTTAATCTATTTAATCAAAATTCCAAATCACACATCCATTATATTATGGGTGTAAGTTTGAGTTCCCGGGGTACATTATTTATAGTATAGGGTTTGATATCACTTTAAGTTTAATTTGAGTATAAAATAAAAAATTTAACAAAATAGAAAAAAAAAGAAAAAAAGAAAAGAAAAACCCTATAGAGAAATGTTTTTTTCCTAATGTGTAGCGTTCAATAATTGGGGATCGTGACTCCATAGCTGTCTTTCCAAGATTTAGTATTTACATCTCTACTTTATAACATGGAATTGAAAAAATGTGTGGTGTTTGGAAATTGTGGATGGTGAATCCATATTTTTATTGCTCGGAGTTAGTATTTTTATCTTTATTGTGGTTAAAAAAACTAAAAAAAACACAGAAAAAAGAAAGAAGGAAAAAATTGGATGCTCATCTTAAGTTTTTATGTGATTCCCACATAGTACTGCCATTTATTTTCCCCTTAAAAAAGAAAATGAGCCACATGTATTTTATGATTCACATACCATATTCATGCTTAATTTGAATTGGTTAAAGGGTAATAATAAATTTGAACAATGTAATGGTAATGGTATTGGGTTATTCTTGTGTAATTGTATTTTTATAAAGTATTTTTATAGGATTCATGATTTTTTATTTGATTTGATAGTGTTACACATTTTATGATAAAACATGTTTGGATAAGTGGATCGAATTTTGAACTTTAGTAGTTTGCGAGGGAATAAAAAATAAAAAGTGTGTGTGTGGGGGGGGGGTGATTGTAAATTAAAATTAGATAATTTTTTATTTAATTTTTATGAATTTTCATGTTCTTCATTATTCCTAAAAACCTTTGTTAATTAATTTTACAATTTGAACTTCATTTCTCATCATTTTTTTAATTCATGTTTAAAATGTATTAAACTCATCCCATTTTTACATTAGCTTGTGGAACACTCTCTACCTATTAATTTAATTTATTTATTTTTTAAATTAATATAACTATATGAGGATCATTTTTTATTTTTTTATAAATTGGATATTCATAAAGTATGATGATCATATTGGGCCTCTAACATATAAATGTCTTGGTGACCTTGGCCCATTAAAATAGACTTGGATCCTGTAATTTAAGTCCAATCAATCTGAAAATTTAATTGAAGATAGTGGATTCCATAGATAAATTTTTATTAAACTAAACCTGAGGGTAATTATATAATTTTGAAGGGATATCTAGGCAGTCCAATTTTATGATTACATTCTGGGATAGATTGTAAGGCAGAAAAATTTTTCTCCCCATTTCAAGCCTAACTCTTAAACTTATGATCCAATTGGGAAAAATTGTTTATATGTTTTATAATATGTAGATGTATAATTTTTTTTATTCCATGTCCAAGCCCAATTTGGTCTCCATCAATGTTGTTCTAACATGTCATTGAGGAGTGGTAAAATTCATGCATACGACTATGGTAATGATGTAGTGTTATTACTCCACCCACTTTCTACAACCATTTGGACTACCTATTGAATTTTTCAAAATTTAAAGGTGTATTTAGACCCAAATGGATCCAAGCCTCTATTTAATGTGTATTTTGGAAATAAAATGGGAGATTTTTTTTATTTTTCATTCATTGTAAGGTTTTGTGAAAATTTTATTGTTGTACACTTGTTATTCACTTGTAAGTTGTTTATTTTCACTCTAGTTTTGTAATTTAGATTCCTTATTATTCCTTATTATTATTTTCATCCACATAATTGTAATTAATTTAATTTCATGGTGTGAATCCATTCACATTACAACAAAAGTGATATTTATTTTTTTATTTTCTCTTCTTCAACCCCACTTTTTTAAGTTGACTTCTGCCTTCTATTGAGAGCTTTGCATCAATTTAAATATAACCATTTTGTGAGTTGATTTTTGGGAGTTTCTTTTTGATATATTGTTTTCTATTTAAAGTGTATAAATTTATAAATTAGTTATTTGGTTTTTGGGTTCCATTCATTAACTTATTTTCTTCTTCATCTTCACTGAATTTAATGACTGGACATTTTGGGTACTAGTACAATACTATTCCTTAGAGTGACCATTAATGCGGTACTATAAGTTAATAAGATATTTGACTTGGAATTTTTTATAGATTAAATTGGTGAATGATTTTTTATACTTGTCTCATTTATTGGATACTTCTTTAAATAGTGAGCCAAATTTTTCTAAGAAAATAATCACATCAATTCTAGCTCGAGTGGCAACCTGAGATTGACCCATATTTATTAATTGTTTTAGTTAAAGGATTTGGGTTTATTTTTTATATTTAAATAAATTCAATCAAATTAATTGGAAAATATATAGCCACACCAAAAAAATACGAGTGTCTAAAGTTTACTTCTTCGGTCCCTATGGATTCGACCCCTACTTGTGTTACAAAAATCGATTCTACCTATAGGGTAAATTTGGGTGAGGAAAACTTTTGGTTCCATTTTAAGGAACTAAATTAGTTATTTGAGTCTCTAAAATTCTACAATCACTTTAATTATCTTTTCTCACCCTCCATTATCTTATCTTTTCACCTATATTTTTATTTTCAATTTTTTGGTCCATGTCCACCTACACCCAAGACTATTCAATTTATTAACATGCCCCACACCTGGTGAGATGTATAATCTTTGTAATGATGAATTTTTATAGGATAAATTTTCATCCTTATCAAGTATAGTTAAAGATATTTATCTTAGGGAAGCCCATAATGTTCAATATTTTCCCCCTTTTTGCAAAATTTTTGATAAATATAATCATAGGACTGATAATTGCCTAAACATTCCATCAATAAAAGAGGTTTTTCTAGGTAAAACACAAACAAAGATCATTTATCAAAATTTAAAAAACCCTTAGAAACCTAAAAATTTCAATTTTACATATAATGACTAAGCTAGATTCCGTTGGTGGGATAATCAACTACCTAATCAAGTAAAAGGTCTGAATCTCGAAAATACACAATTTTTTTCAACAAAGGCCAATTTCAATCCCAAATAACTCAACATTCTATCATATAAATTCCACAAAAATTACTTTAAAATTTGTGTGATCAAATGGATAGAATTAATTTTGAGGTATCATATTTTAGATTAGAACTATAATGCATTAAAACATGTGATGCACCCATTCCTATGCTGATTTTCCCTTAATTAACCTTATGTAGAGAATATAGTTTCCCAAAAACCTCTCATGAGAATGAAAAAGAAATATCATTTGAATCTAGGATAATTTAATAACATAGAATATATTTTTTATTTATATTTAAATAAATTTTAAATTGATTTTATACATTCAAAATATTATAATTTCACAACATGGATTGATTATCCTAAATATTTTTTTTAGAACAAAAAATCACTGAACCATTTGGAAAATTCTTGATCTCCGAGTCTATACCATCGCCTAACACTAAAATGGAAAATTTTGGGGTTAAAACATATTTTCTAAAGAAACCAATTAATTATAAAATTTTGGAGAAAGAAACTAATTTTAAATCAAACTTCCAATCTTCTTTTGGAAATTTCCACCAAAAGGAGATCAAACTTAAGATCTGTCCTTACTCTATCAAGTATCCCTTCACAAATAATAAACAAAACCTTTCATTTTTCATTTCTTCCTCTCTATTAAAGATAATTATTATAAAATTATCCTTGATATCTGAAGCAAATTTATGAAAGATATTAGATGGTCCATTTTTAATATTCATGGGATTATCCCATACATTATTAATTATATGATTGTTCTTGAATCAATTTCAAAATATTACTACCAGGCCCATTGGATAATCAATCAAAATCTAATTGAAGTGGTGAAAATGAAATCTTTAAGAATTTTAAATTTGGTATTGGCTAAGTTGGGGGGTTCATGTTGAGCTAAGGAATTTAAACTAAGAACTTTAAAAGAGGCAACCAAACTTCTGTTATTTTTTTCATTTGTTTTGTTTCTATTTTCACCCTATAATCATAAAAATAAAAAATGGTGTTTATTTTTAATCCATTTTTTATTTTTTGATTATTTTTAGTTAAAGGAAACCCTTAGGGTTTCTGTTATCCGCTAATGTTTTTTTGAGTGTGAGATTTATAAGATGAAGAAGTTTTGGATTTTCAATGGAACCAAATGCAATATAGTGTTCAATCATAGTCATAAATCATCCTCGAGGAGCCTATATATTTTATGAGGTAGGAATTATCAATAACATACAATTGGGTATTCATCTTAAAACTAGGGGATTTTCCTCTATGATTTCATTTCAAATCCCATTATAGAACTTATATCCTCCAATTTCATTTTAATTATGATCTATATTTTCTCTTATAATCCATCCATGAGGGTTTTTAAATTCTAGTTTGGGGGTGAAAATATGAATTTTTATTGATTTTTTTGGAAAAAATGTGTACTTTAATTGAAAATTTTATTTTATTTTCCTTTATTGTTATAATTTACTTTTTAAAACATGAAAACCAAATGTTAAATGATTTTTCATTCCATGATTCTGATTATTATTCATGTTTAAGTTCATGGTAATTATTTTTTTGGTATGGTTTTCCAATGTCATTTTTGACCATCTACTTTTTCATCTATTTAATCAAAATTCTACATTGCATGTCCATTGGATTGTGGGTATATATTTTATTTCCTAGGGTCTGTTATTTATAGAATTGGATTTGGAGTCACATTAAGTTTAATTTGAGTATCCAACAAGAAAAGGAAAAGAAAAAACAAAAGAAAAAAAGAAATAATGACCACATAGATGAATGCTTTATCCTAATTTGTAATGTTCAGAACTTGGGGATCATGAATCCATAGCTGTAATTACTATAGTTATGATTTAAATATATATTGTAAAGCATTAAATTGAAAAAATATATGTGTTTCAACACTTTGGGATCGTGAATCCAAAGTTTTCTTGACCGAAGTTGGTCTTTTTATATCTATTGTGGTTAAAAAATAAATAAAATAAAATAAAATAAAATAAAAAATAAAGAAAAAATCGTATTATCATGTTATGTTTGAATTTGATTCCCACCTTTCACTTCCATTTATTTTCCCCTTGAACATGAAAATTATCCCCATGTATTTTATTATGCACAACTCTTCTCCATACTTAATTGGAATTGGATGAATGTTAGTGGAAAATTTTAACAAAATAATGGGCATGGGCTTGGGATTTTATTATGTACTTGTATTTTTATAAATTATTTTTATAGGATTCATGATTGTTTTACATGAGGTTATGGTGTCAAAATTTTTATGTTAAAACATATTTGGAGAAGTGAATTTAATTTTGATACCTAGTAGTTTTCTAAGGAATATGAAATCTCATGTTGGGGTGTTATTGGACTCTAAAATTAGATTATTTTCATTAAATTTTTATTAATTTTTATTTAATCAATTATTCCTAAAATCCATGGCCAATTAATTTTACAATTTGAACTTCATTTCTCATCATTTGTGTAATTCATGTTTAAACTGTATTAATCTCAGCTCATTTTTTACATTATCTTGTGGAAAAATCTATAATAATTAATTTAATTTTAAATTTAAATATGATTAATATCACTATATAATGAAATTTTTTAATTCATGTAGAAATTAGATATTTATAAAGGATGATGGTCATATGGGTCCATTAACACAGAAATTTCTGGTCAAAGATAATTTGACCTCAGACCATTAAAATGGATGTGGATCACGTAATTGAAGTCCAATGAATCTAAAACTTTAAATTAAGATTTAGTAAATCATGGATAAAATTTTATTAAACTGGTTCATAGGCTAAGTATATCACTTGGTAGGATATCTAGGTGCCCCAATTTGAATATTATATTATGGGAAAAATTCCAAGGCCCAAAAAGTCATCTCACCACTGCAGGAATAAATATTATAAAGATGATCCAATTTGTCTAAAATTTTTAAATATTTTTTAAGATATTTAGATATAAATTTTTCTAATTTATGTGAAATCCCATTTTTTTCTCTATAAATTTATTTATGGTGTTTCATGTAGGGTAGAGAAAATTAATGCTCGAAACTTAAAAATGATGTAATGTTATTACTCCACCCACTTTCCATATCTATTTGGAATACATATAAAATGGTTTTAATTTAAAGGGTGTTTCTAGACCAAATGGTATATAGGTAACTATTTAAGGTGGATTTTAGGAAGAAAATGGTATATTTTGATTATTTTTATTTTATTTTAATTTTATGAGGTAATTTTATTGTTGTAATCTTGTTTTTAACTTGTAATTTGTTCAATTTCACTCAAGTTTTATAATTTAAATTTATTTATTATTTTAAATTATTATTATTCACATCCATATTACTATAATTATATTCATTTCATGGTGCGAATCCATTCAAATAACCATAGAAGTTATTCTTATTTTTTTATTTTCTCTTCTCCAACCTGGCTTCTTTAAGCAAACTTCAACCTTCTATTGATAGATTTGAATCAAATAAAGGATAATCCTTTGTGGATTGATTATAGGTAGTTTATTAAGGATAAATTAGATGATATTTTATGTTATTAAATTATTTAATTAGTTCTTTGGTTTTATTTTTCCTCTCATTGATTTATTTTCTTTTTCATCTTCACCAACTTTAATGAGTAAACATTTTGAGTGATAGTATGATCCTACTCCTTAGAGTGATTATTGAAGCTATATTCTAAGTGACTAATATATTATACTTATAATTATGTAGGTATTTAATATTTTAATTATTTTGGGGAATAATATCATTTATTGGATAATTATTGAACTAGTGAGGTGAATTTTCTATGAAAACAATTAAATCCATTTTATCTCGAGTGACAACCTACGATTGACCCATATTTACTAGTTGTTTTAGTTAATGTCATTGTGTGTGTTTTTTTATATTTAAATAAACTAATTATTTCTTAAAATAAAATCAATCCAATTATTTGGCCACTTTAGATCCACCCCCAAAAAATCTAGGTGTCTCAAGTTTACTTCTTCGATCCTTATGGATTTGACCCCTATATGTATTAAAATGATCGATTCTACCTACATGGTAAATTTGGTAAAGTCCTTGAAAATTGGGCGTCACACACCCTATATCCACATAACCTTTTATATAATCTACCCCATTCCACTATGAGTCTTGTGCTCTGACTTTAAATATAGACATAAGGTCTGCACACTTATCAAGATGCTTGTGCGGGGTGTGAGAATAATTATCAGTAGGGTCTTCCCAATAAAACCTAATATACACCATAATATATATGTGTATTGATTGAACAATATTTTACATGTTTATTTTAATATTAGACACATTGTTTATGTAGTTTAAATGATTAATTCTTCCTACATTTAATTATTTTTGTGATTTATTGAAGGATTGAGATTTTTATTGAAAACAAGATTAACAATGAATAATTAAAGATAAAAATTATGTCCCATGATGTCTCATAGGAAAAGGACCAAATCTAAGTTCCAAAACGAAAGAATCAAATGAAATCAGAGTAAAACCTACTCAAGAACACATATTTACATATTGAATAGTGAATTTATGATGTAAATGTTAAAGGATTCAAGGTGTAAATGAAAGATTAAAGGAAAAAAATATTGAAAATAACATTATGTGTCAAGGAATAACACATATATGTTACACCATGATGATCATTTGAAAATTTATGAATGTAAAAAAGACTTAAAAATTCTTTTCGAGTGATGAATCAATGATTTTACATCATAAAACCATTTTTTGATTTAAAAATGTTAAACCGAACAAAAAATGGTGATTTTCACAAAATTAATGATAGAAATACTTCTTAAATATTTAGGAAAACCCATTATGACCATAGATTAATTTTTTTCCCATTAATAGTGACTAGGGGTATGATTTATCCTTATAAATATAGGTCTATTGGGATTGAAACAAATATAATATAGTCTAAGTAATTAGATGATGTGCTAAGGAAGAGGGTTCTACTGCCGATTTACTTTTCTACTTTAGATTTTTGTTTCTTTTCTTTCCCACATAATTTCATATTCATATTTTATTAAAGTGTTTCCCATAACTCCTTCCATCTCAATCTCTCTTTCTTCTTCCAATATCATAACTTCCCATATTCTCTCTTTCCTTAGTGATATATTATACTCTCAATAATGAGTTATTAGCATAAGGCTTAGCATTGGGGGAGGTTTCACGGTGTTCTCGAATTCTTGAACCTTATTTATTAAATGGTTTATTTCTGTTTGTGATGAATAAGGGTGAAATGTACTAGTGCAATTATTTTCCACCACAACACGAATCCTTAAATCAATCCTAGTCTTCTATTTTTATCTTTTACCTCCATTTTATTAGAAAAATATCTTCATATTATTGAGTTGGGTTTATCTAATAGATGAAATGAAATACTATGGATTCAGGTCCTAGAAGTTTCCACACTCTCGATCAAGGAGTGTCATTAACATTGATTATAGGAGGAGGTAGAGTTTTGTGTTCTAAATAATTTTACTAGGCATTAAATATTTCACACCCAATAAATTGAATAATTTTATTTCATGAATTAGGTTTCTTAATTTATCTATCAAAATGAATTTCAACAATAAGAAATTAATAATGAAGGTACCTACATAACAAACCCCTAGGGACAAATACATTTATTACTAATTTCATTTATTCTACTTTTCATTTGTTTTTTTTTATTTTCAAATTTTAAAATTTATTTTCCAAAATCCAAAAATCATATTTCATAGTTTTCATAAAATAATAAAAATACAAATATAAGTAGTTTAGTTAAATTTGGAATAGCATTTGATTGACTAAAAAATCTCCTCAAGTGAGACAACCCTGGTCATGGACAATGTTTTACTAGGAAAATAAATTAGTTTTTGAACTTCCCTATGATAATCGTGTCAAAATAGGTATCATTTCCAGGAATATAAGATGTTTTTCTTTTAATAATCTCTATTTTATACTTATAAATAATTTCATAGTTTTTAAATAAAATAATTTTTTAACTCACCCTTGTCTATGGAGTATGGTGTTTCTATTTTTACTTGATAGGTGGGATTATTTTTTAAATCAATTTGTGGGGACTAGTAATTGAAATAATTTTTATCCATCATGATGGAAGATTTGGGAGAACCAATTTTTGAATTCATGGTTAGGGAACTGACTAAGTTATACTACTACTTTTTGGAATATTCTCAAGAAGTGGATGATGCACATCAAGAGTACCCATTTGTCTTTCTTAATTTTTCTGAATACATCCAAGAGTTTGAGGTCATACTTGAAAACTATTCACAACCCAAGAATATAGAGATCCAAATTGAAACTTACCATGAAGAGAAATAAAGTGAAGATGAAGACTCATGTGATTACATACATATGAGAGATAAACATGTCCTAGATTAATATTGGAATGAATGGGTAGATGATGAAATGAAATGTGGTCTCTCTATTTACAAGGTAGAAGAATCAACAGCTCTATACCAATATTAAGATATGTAAGAAGAAAAAAACACTAATCTTGTGGAATTTAATGAAAGGATATATGATCATAACTAACTAACTCTGCCTAATACCACTCAAATCAAAGAGAAAATTTCAACTAAAGGAGAAATCAATGTCAAACCAAATTATAAATATGACTAATTCTTGAACTCAATTTCATTTAATTCTGTTTAAGATGAATTGAGTATTACTTCTCATTGTTTAATTTTTTCAGAATCGGATAACCCTTGCTTTACCCTGGAGGAAGATGAAGAACAATATACAAATCCTAAAGAACACATGGATCTCTAAAAACACATTGAAAAATTATTTGAGGAATCACATGAAGATATCAAAGTGTCCTTACCCTAAGAAACTAGATAGAATATTTCTACATAAAATGGTAATAATTCTCAATTAATTCTTTAAGTAATATTTTTCTCAAATTAAATTACATTCTCACTTTCCCATTAGTCATTTCATTAATGCTTAAAATATTGGGCAACCATTAGATAACTAATAATACATTGTACAAGTAGCAACCACTAAAGAGGATGACCCATACTTTATTCTTCTCCTACCATGCAAGTTGTCCCTCATTAAAAAGGGGGTGGATCTAGTGTACTTTTTCCATGGAGTCCTCCACAAAAAAGATGAAGAAGTGCATGTTGGGAAAAGAGACATCTGGTGATTCAAATTAAAGAAACTAAAACCACCATCATGATTTGGATAGTAGTTGGTATTACGCTTCCATAGGAAGTAAAAATACAGGGCCCACTTAGGGGATCAAATAAAGATTTATCTTTATTTTATTATCCTTCTAGGAATTTCAATTTATTTTTCAATTATTAGATCTATAAATATATTAGGATGAAACCCTAATCCCTCTATATTTTTGAACTTAAATGACATGGTAATTTTTCTTTAATGATTAATTTTCTTTTATAGGACCATGATGGCATAAAGTGGTATAAAGAAAAATTGAATAGGTTGCATAAATATATTCATGCTGTGTAAATGGAATTCCCACTATGTTTAGGATAATTCACAGTATGAATGTTGCAGAATAAAAATTGTACAAAAAAAACTACCCAACCCACATTAAAGAATCATCGAAAGGGGTGTATGAGTTTAAATTATTCATTTTATTTCTCCCCCATAATTTTTAATCTATTTTAAATCTTTAAAATAAAATTTCATGTCCTAATTTGAAATCTTAAAGTATAGTATCGATATTGGAGACATAAGTTACTTAGGATAATCATTATTCCATGTATTAATTTTCACTATGAACATGATTCTATGACTGTAATGGTAAAATTAATAAGTAGAGTTATGCGTGAGGGGTTAAATTATAAAAGTCATGATTTTTTTGACTAATTTTATTTCTGTAAGTGAGATTATTATTATATTTGGAATGTTTTCAATTTCGAAAATTAAAATTTATTATTTTATTGTTTTTTTCATCACTTTGAATAATTTTCACAAACCATATATTCTCATTCCTGAGAAAAATTATAAACCCATATTTGATATTCTTTTTTAGTATATTTCTTGAGGTATTTAAGAATGTTTTCTTATTGAAATTTCTTGGAATCTTATCAAAACTATGACTGAATAAAATAATTTTTAATATGATTGAGGAAATTTTATTTTTAACCTCTTTATACTTAGACCCACCTTTACGTCATTCCATATTTTTCAAATAGAAGACATGAATGAACTTGATAGGAAAATATCCATGTTTCAATCCCAGTATACTCATTCCTACCATACTTATAGTATGTTTTATGATATTTTAAAAGACTAAGTGTGGGGGAAGAGTTGTCCATGGTTTATGGGTATGTACTACATTGAATAGATTTTTTGGGGGTTTTTTCATGAGATTTTGGGAGAGTAAATGTATCATTTATTATATTTTATTATTGAACTCTCTCACAGAAAAGAATAAAAAATTAAAATAAGTTTTGTGTCATGGGTGAATAAAAAATCACTATTTATAGACCAAATATCTTTTGATCATATGTAGTTGGTTGGTGAATGTGATATTTTTCTAAAATAAATTGTTTTACATAAGAAAAAAATACAAAAATAAATCAAAAGAAAAAAATAAGAGAATGTGATTTATTCATTATTCTTACTTTTATCATGTTCCTACTTTGAGCTTTGGGGAATGGGGAGATGAAATATTCATCATTGTAATAATATCTCCTTTGAGCTTATCATTTTATATCATGAAATATTCTAAAGAGTCAATCCTCATATTTGAGCTTATTTTTATTCACTACCCACCTAGATTAATCCTCAAAGATATTTGAACCTTTATAAAAGGTCCTTATGATTAAATTTTATCCCTATCTTTATTTGGTGGAGATACTAGATGCCTTGTAGGATAATGGTAATTGAAATGTACTTGAGGTTTGAGAACATGTATATTGCATTTATTAACTTGGTAAATGAGTGAAAATAATTTCAATTTTGTGTTCACATTAATGATTAATTTATAAATAAAAGTTAATAGAATGAGAGAAATTGTTTTTTCAAAAGAGTAAAGGTAAAATAAAAGATTGATTTTATTTCTTTGAAAAGTGAGGAGTTAGAGGAATTGTTTTGTGAGAAATTTGAAAGTATATTTTCCCATTTAAAAAATTTTGTTTTTTTTTTGTTTTGAAATTTAAATATTGGTAGATTGAAATTATTTTGTGACATTTTTGATATAACATGCTTAAGGAAAAGCATGTTCTATGTGTGGGGGAATTGAAAAACCAATAATTATCAAGCTTATTTTGATATTTAACACATTTTTTATATAGTTTAAATGATAAACTATATCAATATTTAACTATTTTTGTGATTTATGGATGGATATGTAGTTTGAATGAAAATGATCTTAACAGTGAATAATTCATGATGAAAATGATGTCCAATGATGTCTCATAGGAAAAGGACTAACTCCAAGGCCTAAAACTAAGGAATCAGATGAAGAAAAGGGAAAATACTATTGTAAAACACATATTTATTTCATGAATAGTGAATTTACAATGTAAATGTTGAAGAATTCATGGAATAAATCAAGGATTAAAGGAAAAAATCAATCTAGGGAAGAACTTAATGTGTCATGACATGATACATACATGTCATTCCATAAAGATACTTAAAATTTTTTAATACATAACATTATTATCAAGTGATTCCTCAATGATTTTACATCATAAAACCACTTTTTATGATGTAAACATGATGTATAAGGAAAAAACAATGCTTTTTGATGAAATTAATGACATATAGCTTTTTAAACTATCAAGGAAGACCCATTAAGATTAGATACTCATTTATTGACCCATAATTAGTGCCTGGGGTTATGATTTATCTCTATAAATAGAGGGATAGGTGGATTGAAATAAACATATTCTAATAGAAGGATTTGGTTGATGCATTGAGGAAGAGGGTTCTATCACTACTTTACTTTTCGTCTTTAGGTTTTTATTTTCATTTCTTTCCAATGTAATTTCACATTAATATTTTATTAGTGTTTCCCATTTTTTTCCATCTCAATCTCTCTTTCTTCTTCTAATCTCATCTCTTACTCTTTTACCCATTTTTAGTGGTTTAATACACCTGCAATGATAAACCATTGACCAAAATCATGACCTTGGTGGATTTTTTTGATGTATTCCCAAATTCTTGTGCCTTATTTCTTAAATGGATTATTTTAGTTTGTGAGGAATGAGGGAGAAATGTATGAGTGCATGTAACGTCCCGACCCTAGTTACCCAGAGTCGGTGCATTATTACATAACATTGGCATGATCACAAGAAAGATCAAATCTCGAAAGACTGATTGGTTTAGTAGCCTTGGAAACACTAGATATATTCATAAAGTTTTACATTACATCATAAAGTGAAAAACTACTACAACAACATAATGTCTCTATAGACCACACTATTATCTCCACATAATATCCCTACAGGTCATTCATAACTTACTTCTTCACATCCTAGGAAAAATAAAACATAGAAAAGGGGTGAGCTCAAATTCCCAGTAAGGATAAAAATATAGCGGAAACTTTCAAAAATAAGTATAAACATTTAAGGCAATGTATAACTAAAACAAAAGCCTTTTAAACTTGAACTTCAACATAGTATGTCAAAAGTAAAATGAAATAATTCCATTTACTTATTCACATGGATATTCTACTAATCGAATAATCACATGTAATATCAATAACCACTTTCATAATGATGGAATGCATAATGCCAGACTATCATAACCACATATCCAAGGCCTCATGCCAAGAATACAAATAAGATTTTTCCAACGCCTTGTGCCAAGACACTATTTTGTCTCATGAGACCTACCGATGCATCAAGGAGCTATAGCGGGCTCTACCCGTCACATATTAAGTCCAATGCATTCCCATATGAAAAGGTTTAAACATAACATAAAAAATCGTATTAAAACTAGGATACGAAATGTCAATAATTTCACCATAAACCATGAATGGTATAAAAATAGCACATCCACAGTCAAACATATCACAAAACCTTCAATACAATGTAGAAGTTTTGTATCATAATAAATCAACTTCAAATAAGCGTAAAATCCATCAAAGGATGTTGACATAGATGAAATCAAAACTCTTTTTAGAGAAATATCTCTTTCTATTTTGAAATCATTTAAGAGTCATATATTTATTAAATAAAAAATTTTCTTTGAAAATATTCTTATAAGATTTTAAGGGAAGCTTTGACTATTTTATAACGGCAGAAAATAACTGCACCCTCCGTATAAGATAAAAAAAACATTCTTACCTTAATTCTGTCGAAAAGGTTAAAAGCACCTTGTTTGGAAAACGACGGAAATATTCCTTTATAAAAATCTTATAAAAAGTCAAAAAATGGTATAAATTTCTTTAACCCATATTCTTTTAAATAGTAAAAATGTTTTGAAATATATTTTTAAGAAACATGGATGTGGATGATAAAGAGATCCCAGTAGATTATTACATATAAGCAACCTCAGATAATGTAGAGATTGTGAAATTACCCTTACCTTGTACTTTTCCTTGGTTGGGGTAGGTTAACCTCATGTATAATAGTGAAATAATTTTTATTAAATTATACGGGAATCATATACATTCATATGATATCATATATGATCTTTTAACATTTCTTTGTTAATAATATCTTAGTATTATCGTCGTTTCGGGTGTTAACTTACTCATTTTCTTTTATATGTTTTGTAACATAAGCCATGTTTGTCATGGATAGGTTGTATATTATTCATATACAGAATGATATCAAGTCCTTAAATATTATTTTTAAATCATCAAATGATAATTATACTTGAATGGATACGATGGAGAATGAATCACATCGCGTTCGTGGAGACGGTAGTCCGTACGTACGCACGAGCAACAATATCATTATTTTGATATTAAAATAATATATAAATGGATGGTATATCATATATACAGAATCATTAACATGTTATATTGATTATTTACATGAGTTACACATCATTATTATACCCATCCAAATAATAATATATTGAATAACAATTACACCACGACGTGGAGACGGTAAGCCGTACGTACGCACGTATGGTGACATGTTATTCAAA
Source organism: Viscum album (assembly GCA_963277665.1). Taxonomy (NCBI): domain Eukaryota; kingdom Viridiplantae; phylum Streptophyta; class Magnoliopsida; order Santalales; family Viscaceae; genus Viscum; species Viscum album. The sequence continues at coordinate 1,287,547,789 of OY728137.1, forward strand.
GGGTGGATAGAATACTGAATATGGTTGTACCATATTTTTAATAACATCAAATTATATATATGATACTGGATTTATTATTTTAGAATGGTAATAACAAAGTAAGAAGAAGTGGAAGAAGAAAAGAACTTGGAAAAGGGTGGTGAAATCATTACCTCTTCTTCGGGTTCTTCTTTTGATTTGATCAAAAGGGCTCCTTAGGTTGGCTTTATGATCAAACTAAGGCCTCTAGGTTGTATTTAGGGAATTTGGGAGAGTATTTGGGCAGATTTTGGCCGAACCAAAAGGCTTTTAAGGTGTGAAGAAATGAGAAGGAGGAGTGCCCTTTTATAAGAGGGGTGAGGGGCACCTTTGGAAAAGCTAGAAATATTAATTTATAATAAATTCATATTAGGTTTATAATGGATCCAAAGTTTATTATTTAAATTTTAAGGTGGGGATAGGTCGAAAACCATTAAACCAATATAATTTAGTCAGGTTTGGGTTACTATATTATCCTTATCTTTAAGTATTAACTCTTAGTTAATTAGTTTGACATTTACCATGTCACTTTGTATTTTTATATTATATAGTTAATAAACTTACTATATACATCCAATCGACCCCCAAGTGGTCCATTAATGATACACCTATCATTATATAAGTCTATTGGCCGAACATTAGATTTTTAGAAATTTAATATCAATTAATAATATAATATTTGTTTTAAAAACTCTTTTATGTCAATTTTGACACTATTCAATAGTTGATTTTTGTGAAACTTATAACAGAATGATTACTTCGAAAAAAGTTAATTAAACCAATTATAATATGTCATATTATCCTAGAAAATTAGTTTAATTCATTAAAAGTCTCAAATTATATTTATTTTGGTATTTATAATATCAATTATTTTAATTTTTCACTATTATGGTAATTACTGCATCATCATTGTGTCATAAATAAATTAAATTATTTAATGTATAAAAATTATAAATAAAATATCATTATGTAGGAAATATTTTTATATTTCTAATGAATATTTATAGTCGGAAATCCAACATATATAACCCTATGTAAAAATTGTTTTTCTAAAAGATATATGCTTGTGTCATTTTTGTATTCATTTTAACTTAATTAAAATAAAGTGTCCCTATCACCTACAAGTGGATCCATGGGGTCCCAAAATCGACCCAAAGATGCCTATGGTCGAAAATGTATCAACAAATAAGTCTAGGACACGTTTTTTTGGTAATTTAGTATTATTATAATATTATTTTTTAACCCTTATTTACCAGATTTACCCTTAACCATGGTAAATAAAATATTTACCGAAGTAATTATTCAAAATATATAAAAATAAAAGTTACCTATTTAAAAAATTTGAACATACTGATTCCAAATATGGAATCCATTTTTCCAAATTCAAAACACAGAAGTAGCAGAAATTAATTTAAAATTAATTCTCGTTGTTAAAACAAAAAGTGTGTTTTTAAGAGATAATAACTATCAAAATATTGACACTTGTTTATGTCCGGTTTAATTGTAAAATTATGTCCAATGAACAAAATTGTATTAAATGGGAAAAATATATTCTAAATATACTTTAAAACCACTCAAATTCATAATTTATCACTATTAATTATTTTGATTAAAAAAGTTGTTTTTAATTAAATTTTTTTAATTTTCACTATTCATCAAAATATTAAAGTTATCTGAAAAGTACCAAAATTTAACCTTAGGCTAAATTCAATATTCCAAATCCAAAAATGAAGTCCATTTTGAAATATAAAATATATATAATTTCAAAAAGTAGGTATTACTATTCATAATGGCTAGTTTGATTGGTTATGGTGTGTTAGAACTCGGTGTTGCATAAAACACACACTATCACATTATTCAAAGAGAAGCGTACCGTAGAAGCTTGGGGTGTTACATTCTCCCCTCCTTCAAATAATTTTGTCCTAGAAATTTCTAGAATACTTATCACATGAAAAGACTCGGGTGGTTCTTCATCATAAGTTCCTCAGGTTCCCACGTTGCCTCTTCCATCTTATGGGTTCTCCACAAAACTTTTACCAGACGCGTCGTCCGGTTTCTCAGTACTTGTTCTCTCGTATCAAGAATCCTGATGGGCTCTTCACAATAAGACAGATTGGGTTCTAGTTCTAATTCTTCATAGGTGAGTACATGCGTTGGGTCAGGCATCTATTTCCTCAACAGAGATACGTGGAACACATCGTGAACTTTGGAGAGACTTGGCGGCATTGCCAATCGGTAAGATACAGCCCCAATTCGTTCTAGAATTTTGAAAGGTCCGATGTACCTGGGACTCAATTTACCATTCTTACCAAAACGTATGACTCCCTTCCTTGGAGATACCTTCAGGAAAAGATGATCACCGACTTGAAATTCCAAATCCTTCCTTCGATTATCGACATAGCTCTTCTGCCTACTTTGAGCTGCTTTGATGTGATTTTGGATTACCTTCACCTTTTCTATCGTTTCCTCCACCAGTTCTAGACCTACAAGTTTTCTTTCACCAACGTCATCCCAACAGGTTGGTGTGCGACATCTATTTCCGTATAACTCTTCATATGGTGCCATCTGAATACTCGAATGGAAGCTATTGTTATAGGAAAATTCTACCAAAGGTAAATATTGATCCCACATACCCTGAAAGTCAAGTGAACACGATATCAGCATGTCTTCTAAGGTTTGAATAGTCCGTTCTGATTTTTCGTCTTTCTGAGGGTGGTAGGCAGTGCTCAAATGAAGTTCAGTATCCAAGGATTTCTGAAGACTCTTCCAGAATCTTTAAGTAAAACGTGGATCACGATCAAAAACAATCGATAGGGGTACTCCATGAAGTCTCACAACTTCATTAATATATAGTCTTTCTAGATGTTCCAGTGGTAGATCTTATCTTATAGCAAGAAAATGTGCTGACTTGGTAAGACGGTCAACAATAACCCATATTGCATCATTCCTTCTTGGAGTCTTTGGTAGCCCCATGACAAAGTTCATCGTAATATTGTCCCATTTCCACTCCGGTATGGGAAGAGGTTTCATGACACCTCCAGGGTGTTGCCTTCCAGCTTTCACTTGTTGAAAAACCATACATCTTGACACAAAATCAGCAATCTCCCTCTTCATAATGTCCCACCAAAAATGTTCCTTCAAATCTCTATACATTTTGGTGCTCCCAGGGTGTATAGAGAAATTGGAACTATGAGAATCATCCAGAAATTCCCTTTTTAGATCAGGTATATCGGGAACAAAAAGTCTCTTCCTGAATTTCAAAATTCCATCTTCATACACAAAGTCTCTCAGTCTCCCATCATTCACAGATTTAATCTTCTTTTGAAATTCTTCATCATCGGTCTAAGAACTCTTAATCCTTTCTAGTAAAGATGGTTTGGAAACCATTTGAAAAAGAATTGATGTTTCTCCTTCCCTGGTTATTCCCATGTCCATCTTCACTGGATCCATGAAAATTGGATCCCTTTCAATTCTCATATTGTTAAAAACTCCATGATCTTTTCTTCTCAAAGCATCTTCCACCTTTTTTTCCTTCCCCGGGTGGTAGTGTTTCATGCAATCATAATCCTTGAGTAATTCAAGCCATCTCCTTTGCCTCATGTTGAGTTCTTTTTGTGAGAAAATATACTTCAAACTCTTGTGATCAGTATAAATCTCACATTTTTCACCATAGAGGTAGTACCTCCATATCTTCAAAGAAAAGATCACAGTTTCTAACTCGAGATCATGAGTAGGATAGTTTTGTTCATGAATTTTCAACTGTCGTCATGCATAGGCAATAACTCTATCATTCTGTATAAGGACACAACCATGTCCTTTCTTCGATGCATCACTATAAATAACAAACCCATCATTCCCCGATGGTAGAGTCAATATAGGAGCATTGACTAATCTTCTCTTCAGTTCTTTGAAACATTCTTCACACTCTTTTGTCCAAACAAATTTAACCCCTTTACGTGTGAGCTTCATTAATGGGTTAGCCAATCGGGAAAAATTCTGGACGAAACGTTGATAATAACCTGCCAAACCAATAAAACTGCGTAACTCAGTTATACTCATAGGTGATGGCCATTATTGGATAGCCTTGGTCTTAGAAGGATCAATAGAGATTCCATATTTAGAGACAATATGGGTAAGAAAAGAAATCTCTTTAAGCCAGAATTCACACTTGCTAAACTTCCCATATAATTCATGCCTTCTCAGAGTCTTCAAGATAATGCGCAAGTGATTTTCATGATCTTCATAGATTTTGGAGTATACCAAGATATCATCAATAAATACCACCACAAATTCATCGAGATACTCCTTGAAAAATCTATTCATCAGATCCATGAATACAGAGGGTGCATTAGTCAATCAAAAAGGCATTACAGTAAACTCATAATGCCCGTACCTGGTTCGAAATGCTGTCTTCGGAATGTCTTCCTTCTTCACACACAACTGATGGTAGCCAGATCGAAGGTCAATCTTTGAAAAGTATTGAGCTCCATGCATTTGGTCAAATAAATCATCAATGCATGGTAGGTGATACTTGTTCTTTATTGTTATAGCATTGATGTCTCTGTAGTCGATACATAACCTCATGGATCCGTCTTTCTTTTTAACAAAAAGAACAGGGGCTCCCCATGGATAAACACTAGGGTGAATAAATCCTTTATTACTCAATTCCTCTAGTTGTTTCTTTAGTTCGACTAATTCTACAATGGACATTCTATAAGGGGTCTTCGATATAGGCCTTGATCCAGGAATTAAATCAATGGAAAACTCAACTTCTCGTTCTGGAGGATGTCTAGGTAAATCTTCCGGAAATACATCTACAAATTCTTTCACAACAGGTACATCCTCTATTTGAACATTCCTTTCCTCACCCACAGTTATTTCATTCTATTCCTCCCCAATAATTGAATTTAGTTGAGCTACTGGGGGTGGATCTAGATAAGAATTAGGTGGTGAAAATTCTTCTCTAAAGATAAGGTGTTCCTTATCATCATCATCAAGAATCGTAGCCTCTTTCTTCTTACAATAAATCTTCACATCATAGTCCGAAAGCCAGTCCATACCGAGGATTATATCAAACTAAATCATAGGTATGACGATGAGATCAACAGATAAAGAACATTTATGTTCTCTAATGGGGACTGATTCACAAAACTTTGTTGCAATGATACTTCCCTTAGGAGTTTTAACTGACAACTCCCTTGTTAAATCAAATTGGAAATATCTAATTTTCTTAGAAAACTGGGAAGATATGAAAAAATGTGATGATCCAGAATCAAATAATGCATTTTCTAAACTTGAGGAAACCATTAAATTACCTGCCACCATGTCTTTCAGAGCTTCTACCTCAGCAGTAGTGATATCATAAGCTTGGCCTTGATCCCTTGTCCTTTTCTAAGGTAAGTTCTCCTAACGCTTAGGACATTCATTTGCATAATGTCCCATCTCCCTGCAATTTTAGCACTGAACATTGGTAGCTTCTTTCTTCCCTTTGCAATCACGAGCTTGGTGGCCTTTTTCACCACACTTGTAACAGACTCCTGTTCCCTTCAAGCATGTACTGGGGTGTTTCTTCCCACATTTAACACAGGATGGATATTCAACATTTCCCTTCTTCCACTTATTTCCATTCCCAGATTGATCAGCAGATCTCTTCTTCTCTTGCTTTTCTTTAAAGTCATAAGACTTAGAGAATTCCTTTTCGGTCATGATAGCACATGAGACAATGTCTTCGTATGACGAGAAGGATTGTGATAATAATGCTCGATGGAGAAATGGTTTTAACCCTTGAAAGAAACGATCTATCTTACTTCTTGGGTTATGTATATAATCTCCAACATACCTTGATAACCTTGTAAAGTTAGCCTCATACTTTGTGACATTCTCATCCTCCTTTTGTCTCAGACTCAGAAATTGCCTTTCCATATCTTCTCAATGGTCGCGAGGAAAGTATTTTTCTAAAAATAGATCTTTGAACTCCCTCCATTCCATATTTTATACTTCATCATCTTCCTTTGTATTTTGAATCAATGACCACCATTGATCAGTATCTCCAGTGAGGCGGTAAACTGCCATGATAACGTTTTCCTTTTCACTACTCCCCAAAGCCTGAAAAATTTTCTCTAGGGAAAATATCCATTGCTCAGCTACTAAGGGATTTGTACTCCCATTGAACGTTGGTGGTTGTTGCCTCATGAAGTGATCTGAGATTGATCCTCCACACTGTGGATCAGGGTGATCCATACGGGTAAGGTTATTATTCATAACCTGAGTAAGTTGTCCCAATATGGTGATTATCTGATTAGCACCAGTTGCATCACCAGCTCCACTATAATTATCTTAAGTAGGAGGGAAATCCCTACATGGAGTGCATGCATTGATATGGTTTCCATTTCTTCCACTAGGTTCCATTTCTAAACAATGGCATAAACTAGACTAGTTTATGAATCAAAATACATAATCCCATACTTATAAAACACTTAACATAAATTGAACTATTTATGGATATAATCCATAATCATAAAAATGTTTTCTTTGAGGAAGTATATACTCATAAACCCTTCATAATTATTTGTAAAGAAAATGAGAGTTATCCTAAGCATATCCCCCAGAAGTGTCATAACCAAGAGTGCAGCAAGGCCCGTTGTCGTGCACCAGTTCTCGTTCAAGACTAGCTCAAAGCAGTGTTTTTGGGTTTTACCCCTAGGTACATCTGTGCCAGATCCGCCTCTACCTGCTCATATCTAGACAGGGATGTATTGCTCGGAAAACTCACAAAATCTCTACAATACCAAAATTATAGGAAGTTCTTCTATACTAATCCTCAAAGTCCATCTTAAATCTATGTGCTCTAATTAGAGTTTATCTAAATCTAGCTTCCAAGGTTTGTACTAAACTTCCTATGATACCAACTGTAACGTCCTGACCCTAGTTACCCATAGTCGGTGCATTATTACATAACATTGGCATGATCACAAGAAAGATCAAATCTTGAAATACCGATTGGTTTAGTAGCATTGGAAACACTAGATATATTCATAAATTTTTACATTACATCATAAAGTGAAAAACTACAACAACAACATAATGTCTCCATAGTCCACACTATTATCCCCTCATAATATCCCTACAGGTCATTCATAACTTACTTCTTCACATCCTGGGAAAAATAAAACATAGAAAAGGGGTGAGCTCAAATGCCCAGTAAGGATAACAATATAGTGGAAACTTTCAAAAATAAGCATAAACATTTAAGGCAATGTATAGCTAAAAAAAAGCCTTTTAAACTTGAACTTAAACATAGTATGGAAAAAGTAAAATGAAATAATTCCATTTACTTATTCACATGGATATTCTACTAATCAAATAATCACATGCAATATCAATAACCACTTTCATAATGATGGAATGCATAATGCCAGACTATCATAACCACATAGCCAAGGCCTCGTGCCAAGACTATAAATAAGATTTTGCCAAGGCCTTGTTCCAAGAAACTAGTTTGTCTCATGAGACCTACCAATGCATCGAGTATCTATAGCGGGCTCCACCCGTCACATATTAAGTCCAATACATTCCCATATGAAAAGGTTTAAACATAACATAAACATTTGTATTAAACCTAGCATACGAAATGTCAATACTTTCACTATAAACCATGAATGGTATAAAAATAGCACATCCACAGTCAAACATATCACAAACCTTCAATACAGTGTAGAAGTTTTGTATCATAATAAATCAACTTCAAATAAGCGTAAAATCCATCAAAGGATGTTGACATAGATGAAATCAAAACTATTTTTAGAGAAATATCTATTTCTATTTTGAAATCATTTAAGAGTCATATATTTATGAAATAAAACATTTTCTTTGAAAATATTCTTATAAGATTGTAAGGAAAGCTTTGAAGATTTTATAACGGCGGAAAATAACCGCACCCTCCATATAAGTTAAAAAAAACATTCTTACCTTAATTCTGTCGAAAAGGTTAAAAACACCTTGTTTGGAAAATGAAAGAAAGATTCCCTTATAAAAATCTTACAAAAAGTCAAAAAAGGTATAAATGTCTTTAACCCATATTCTTTTAAATAGTAAAAATGTTTTGAAATACATTTTTAAGAAACATGGATGTGGATGATAAAGAGATCCCAGTAGATTATTACGTATAAACAACCTTGGATAATGTAGAGATTGTGAAATAACCCTTACCTTGTACTTTTCCTTGGTTGGGGTAGGTTAACCTCCTGTATAATAGTGAAATAATTGTTATTAAATTATACAAGAATCATATACATTCATATGATATCATATATGATCTTTTAACATTGCTTTTTTAATAATATCTTAGTATTATCGTCGTTTCAGGTGTTAACTTACTCGTTTTCTTTTATATGTTTTGTTACATAATCCATGCTTGTCATAGATAGGTTGTACATTATTCATATACAGAATGATATCAAGTCCTTAAACATTATTTTTAAATCATCAAATGATAATTATACTTGAATGGATACGATGGAGAATGAATCTCATCGCGTTCATGGAGACGATAGTCCGTACGTACGCACGAGCAACAATATCATTCTTTTGATATTAAAATAATATATAAATGGATGGTATATCATATATACAGAATCATTAACATGTTATATTTATTATTTACATGAGTTACACATCATTATTATACCCGTCCACATAATAATATATTGAATAACAATTACACCACAACGTGGAGACGGTAAGCCGTACATATGCACGTATGGTGACATGTTATTCAAAGGGTGGATAGAATAAGGAATATGGTTGTACCATATTTTTAATAACATAAAATTATATATATGATACTGGAGTTATTATTTTAGAATGGTAATAACAAAGGAAGAATAAGTGGAAGAAGAAAGGAACTTGGAAAAGGGTGGTGAAATCATTACCTCTTCTTTGGGTTCTTCCTTTTGATTTGATCAAAAGGGCTCCTTAGGTTGGCTTTCTGATCAAACTAAGGCCTCTAGGTTGTAGTGACGGAAGTTGGGAGAGTATTTGGGCAGAGTTTGGCTAAACCAAAAGGCTTTTAAGGTGTGAAGAAATGAGAAGGAGGAGTGCCCTTTTATAAGAGGGGTGAGGGGCACCTTTGGAAAAGCTAGAAATATTAATTTATAATAAATTCATATTAGCTTTATAATGGCTCCAAAGTTTATTATTTAAATTTTAAGGTGGGTATATGTTTAAAACCATTCAACCAAAATAATTTAGACAGATTTGGGTTACTATATTAACCTTATCTCTAAGTATTAACTCTTAGTTAATTAGTTTGACATTTACCATGTCACTTTGTATTTTTATATTATATAGTTAATAAACTTACTATATACATCCAATAGACCCCCAAAGTGGTCCATTAATGATAAAAATATCATTATATAAGTCTCTTGGCCTAACCTTAGATTTTTTGGAATTTAATATCAATTAATAATATAATATTTGTTCTAAAAACTCTTATGTCAATTTTGACACTATTCAATAGTTGATTTTTGTGAAACTTATAACAGAATGATTACTTAGAAAAAAGTTAATTAAATCAATCCTAATATGTCATATTATCCTATAAAATTAGTTTAATTCATTAAAAGTCTCAAATTATATTTATTTGGGTATTTATAATATCAATTATTTTAATTTTTCACTATTATGGTAATTACTGCATCATCATTGTGTCATACATAAATTAAATTATTTAATGTATAAAAATTATAAATAAACTATAATTATGTATGAAATCGTTTTATATTTCTAATTAATATTTATGGTCGAAAATCCAACATATATAACCCTATGTAAAAATTGTTTTTCTAAAAGATATATGCTTGTGTCATTTTTGTATTCATTTTAACTTAATTAAAATAAAGTGTCCCTATCACCTACAAGTGGATCCATGGGGTCCTAAAATCGACCCAAAGATTCCTATGGTCGAACATGTATCAACCAATATGTCTAGTACATGTTTTAGGGTAATTTAGTATTATTATAATATTATTTTTTAACCCTTATTTACCAGATTTACCCTTGACCATGGTAAATAAAATATTTACCGAAGTAATTATTCAAAATGTCTAAAAATAAAAGTTACCTATTTACACAATTTGACCATCCTGATTCCAAATATGTAATCCATTTTTTCAAATTCAAAACATAGAAGTGGCAGGATTTAATTTAAAATTAATTCCCGTTGTTAAAACAAAAAGCGTGTTTTTAAGAGATAATAACTATCAAAAGGTTGACACTTGTTTATGTCCGATTTAATTGTAAAATTATGTCCAATGACCTACATTGTATTAAATGGTAAAAATATATTATAAATATATTTTAATACCACTCAAATTCATAATTTATCACTATTAATTATTTTGATTAAAAAATTTATTTTTAATTAAAATTTAGTAATTTTCACTATTTATCAAAATATTAAAGTTATCAAAAATTTCACCTTAGGCTAAAGTCGATATTCCAAATCCAAAAATGAAGTCCATTTTGAAATATAAAATATATATAATTTCAAAAAGTAGGTATTACTATTCATAACGGCTTGTTTGATTTGCTATGGTGTGTTAGAACTCGGTGTTGCGTACAACACACGCTATCACATTATTCAAAGAGAAGCGTACCGTAGAAGCTTGGGGTGTTACAGTGTAACAATTTTCTACCATGACATGAATCCAGAACACATTTCTATTATTCTATTTTTATATATTTCCCTCCCTTATGTTAGACAAATATATTCATATTATGGAGTTTACTTTATCCAATTTATGAAACAACATGTAATAGACCCATGTCCTAGAGGGTTCCACACTCTTGTTTGAGGTGTATCATCAACCTTGATTATATGTGGAGGTGGAGTTTCGTGTGCCAATGAATTTTCTTGTTCATTTATGATTTTAAACCCAATAAATTTAAGGATATTAGTTAATCAATGGGGTTTCATAATATAACTATAAAATTGACTTTAAACAATAATAAATGAATAAATAAGGAACCCGTGTAACCAAAACCTAAGGACCATGACCTTTCTTCCCAATTGCATTCATTCTGTTTTACTTATGTATGTTTTCTTTCCAAATTTTAAAATTGATTTTAAAAAACCAAAAAAATCATATTTTATAGTTCTCATGAAATAATAAAAACACAAAAAAAGTATTTTAAGTGAATTAGGAATATCATTTGATAGTTTCAAAAGATCCTCAAGTGTGATGACCCAGGTCAGTCATTGTGCTACACTAGAAAAATAAATTAAGTTTTGCACTACCCTATGAAAGGTGAATCATGTATGCATGAGGAAAATAAATATAGTAAATAAAAATGATTTCTAAGTCATAATATAATAACCAGGTTTCTATGAAACTTGATAAGATAGACACACTAACTAATTACGTTCATATGTCTATAAGCCTTGACCCATTACTAATTACTATGGGTAGAGTCCATTGGTCTCATCATGTCACCCCATGAACCATCCCACCTCGGGTAGTACTCAACAAAAGCCTACTGAAGGAAAAGTCCTATTCATACGAACTAACCCAATCCATCTCTAGAATGGTCCATAACCCTATAACCTATTCATAGAATAATCCTCACACTGACCGATCCTATAGACTATAGGGAGGTAATAAGAACATATATTCATCCCTATAGACTCTAAGGAGGTCCAACCACACCATCGAATCCCCATAGAATTTGGGGAGGTCTAATAATATTTATCCATCCATATAGACTCTAGAGAGGTCCAATTGGCACATGCAACACAAGAAGGTCCCACAAGATATCACACAACTCACTGGCTGATCCCAGGGTACAAGTCCTTTTAGGCCTATCCCCTCATCACAACACATCTCAACTGACCTTTCAGGGAACCAACTGGTTCTTCTAGGCCTACCATAATCTATGATCATCAATACTGTCTAAAACCTGTAACCAAATAATCACATCACTACCTGAATGCTCCTATGTGTCACGAACCGAATCTGGTCGCCTTCAAAATCGGCACCCGACCCGGTCCATGGCAAGACCCGAAGGGCGTTCCCTATCCCCACAGGCTGGCACAAGTGCCCGGGTATCATAAAATGAAAATTGAGAACGATTTACCCGAGTTTATAAACATAAAACAACAAAAGAATCCAATGAAACAAATCTGGATTTTTGAAACCAAACAATCTTTTACAAAAATTCAGAACTGAATTACATGGCTTAAAACAACTCAAAAGGTCTATACCAAAGTTACAAATCCAAATAAGGACATCCCAAGAACCCTCATGGCAAGGGGCACCGCCCACAAGCCACCTCCACAAGACTTCACCACCAAGGACCTGCTAGAAACCCGAACCACTGGAACAAAAAAACTGTACCCAACCTGCGACAACAAAAAAAACCATGTCTACTTACACCCAAGGGTGTAAGTAGGGTGTGAGCCAATGCCCAGTAGGATACCACCACTAAGAGATTCCATGTGATAAACATTTAAAGACGAAAAGCATGCAAGTTTTCAAAAACATGAAAAGCTAGTTACAATTTCTAAAAGATGCTACTTTGAATAAAAACAGTTTTCAAGTGGGCTATCATTAATAATCAACACTTTTAAAAAAAATTTCAACACTACTGAATTTCCCAGCCAACTATACCGTATGCCGATGGTAAGTACAAAGTAAACAATGAGCACAAGAAATAGGAAGTAACATCTAGGCACTAGCTAGCTGTGGGTCCCAGGTACCTCGTATCTTGGTGAGAGTAACCATCACAAATATCCATTCTCATGCACGAGCCACTAGTAGGGAACATACCCATAACCTAGTGGTCCCCAATCATCATCATCATAGTTTAGTTAGAGTTGTAAGCGTCAATATTGCTCAGTGAAACTGAGGCCAAACCCCACGGATTCACTAGCATACTAGTACACGTCCACCCATCTAGATACCCAGGTTTTCCCCTTGTGCTCAAACAAGTTCAACAATTCAAGAAATGTACATTGAACATGAAAATATCCTTTCCACATCACAAATTCACCAAACAGCCCATATGTATACCACACAAGTCACAAAAATCCATTTTTCATTCAAAATGATTTTGAAATCCGAATCACACCAAAATAGCCCACAACACATTTCACATTTCTTCAACACTTCCAAAAAACCATTAAACAATTTTATAAAACAATTATAAGATATTTAAACTCATATAACAGCCCACACACATGGAATATAACACTTCTTTCATATTCAAAAATTCAATTTTTCACATCACACTCACACAAAACACTCCACATCACTTTCACATCACTTTCACTCCAAAATATCTCCTTCAAACAATTTAATAAAATATTTCCAAGATGATACATATCACATAACAGCCTTTTCACAAATGAAATGGACCTTTTAAAAATATACTCCTACCAAAACAGTTTGCTGATATAGTTTCACCTATTACACAACCCAATAAAGCATTCAAAACTTTCATAAAACAATTATAAAGAGTATACCCAAACTTTGCACATAAAATCCATTTCAAAAATCTCTTTTTAAGCCAAAAGCACACAAAGACCCTACCAACACAGAATTTGCAGCCCAATAAACATGAAATAATCCAAATTCAAATGTTATATAATCACGTTGAATAATATCACAGAAGATACCCATGAGAACACAGAAATCCATAAAACACTTTCAAGGAGTATAACAAGGTTATACAAATAAAACCATTCAAATACATCCCATTTTTAGGCCCACATGGAACTATATCATTACCTAACCATAATTGGCAGCCCCTTTCAACAACTAATAAATCACTTCCACATTTTACAAAACTACCACAAGATATAACACATGAAATACATTTGAAAAATACACACTTCAAGCAAAAATGTAACTCTAAAAACAAATGCTTTACTATTGCAACCAAAAATGGTTTTCTCATAATGCACAGCACATAAGGAACATGCAAAATTATTTAATCAAGCAAACTAACTCATCATTAAATGGTTACCCACGGAATCACCTACCGAATGTGTCGAAACCCTCAAATATTGGGACGAAACATCAACCGCATGACCGCCGCACCTCAAGGAAGTTAAAAGAAACCTAAAACCTTAATATTTCACCCAAAATACAGTAATTTAGAACCTATGCACGAACCCTAACTTCTGGAATTTTTTATAATTCAAGAATTAAGGAAGAAACCCTAAGCAATTTGAAAGAGGAAAGAAATAGACTCACCTACTTGAAGTATCCTGAATTAATCACTCCAAAAACAACAGTTTCTGAAATTGAAAACAGCTAAAATTTAGGTATTCTTCGAACAAGATATAGGAGGTAATTTGGGAACTAGAATGGAGGGAAAAGATTAAGAATTGAGAGAGTTAAGAAGGTATGAAGTTACCTCTTCAATTCTGGCCGATTTGAGACACCCTATGAATATCAGCCCTAATTCGCGATATCAAAGAGCTCCAAGGAGGGGGGGAAGGTAATGGGAGCGCTCCTGGGTTTCTTAGGGTCGAGTGTGAGGTGGAATTACCGAAAAAACGCAAATATTGAAGGAGATATAAAAAATTTAGAAATTATTTTTAATGTAGGAAATGGGCCTTCGGGCAGGCCCAATATCTTAAATAAAAACCCATATCCACCATGATTATGGATTTATAAAGGCTCCAAATTTATATTTTGGTGTTAATAGGTCATAGGAGACCATTTAGGAATTGGAATGAAGGAAAAATATTAAAAAATGAAAACGTTATAAAGGAAACAAATTTTATTTTTAAATCTGGAATTGGGCTCACGGTTTGGCCCAATTCATGAAAACTCATCTATTTCTTCATAAAACCTTTGGAAACCATCCAAAACAAAAGATGAAAGGAAAATAAATGAAATTTAACTTCAAAATAATTCATGTATGTGACAATTCTCCCCACCATGAAAACTTTCCGTCCCCGGAAAGCTACAGAAAGGCCAGATACGAAAGCCAAACAGAACTGATAAACCAAGATGTACTCCCTTTCCAGGTTTCGCCCCCAAAGTCCAAAACACCTCCATTGATCAATTAAGGAAGGAATACTTCACAAGAAAATTATATAACACTTTCCTGAAACTTGTTCTTTATCCTTCAAGGGTTACTAATGAAATGATTTATTTTAATCTATGAGAAACAAATTAATTAAGATATATGAAGGTTTTAACCTAATATCATTCCAATTAATTAGGTACAAAATTGATCCCTATATTTTGCATATTTATGATACCATGGTGAAAAACCTTGGTAATATGTTTTACGAAGCCTTGGTGATAAACCTTGGTGATATGATTACGAGTGTCTAATTTTTATATTTTAGCCACATTACCTTATTATATATCATATAATTATGATTATTATCTCATTTTATTCCCCATTTTTCATCCATAATTATCTCTCATGTTCCTTTTCCTTTATTTATCCCTTATTGGGCTATATATTGGGCCTTTTTTTATTGATCTATGTCCCTATGAAATTACTTACAGTGAGGTGACCTAAGAATAAATAATAAAAGATTATTTCAATAGGATTAACCAAAGATTATTTTTACATTTCCCTTATTTAATTCATGTATTATATACCCATTTTCTAAGATATTAAACCTCAAAAGGTCCTTCCAAGTTGTTTTTATGATATTTTATTTAAGAATTGTGTTAAAATAATGCATTAAAAAGGTAGGTATCCATAGACCATATCCAAACACACCATTATACCACTAAATAAATGCTATATAAATGTGATAAAATTTATAAACAAGAAAACAAGGAACTAAATGATTTAACAAGTCTATACAAAATTATAAAATAAAATGTATTATAAATTTAAAACCATAGAAAACATCTATGAAATCTACCCCCACAACTCATGAACCCATGAAAACAAGTTTTATTATCATAATTGGGAAATATGTATAGACCCCTACAATATGAATCTTATAATAGATTAAATTATCTTTCATGAGGGGGATATTAATTTTTTTTATGATTTTTAGGCCACAATCCTAAAAACCCTAATTATCAATAAATCACTATGTTGGATGAAATTGAATACCCTATGGATATAATTATATGTAATTAAAAAGAATAATATAGTATAAGATATAAAATTTAGGTCCCCTTACATCAATATAAGCTTGGATTGCTCCAAAACTAATGAAAAATGAGTTTGTTGGATGAATAAACCCAATAAAAAATTCACTAAAGTTTGATTCATCATATATGAGAGAAAATAAAGAAAATTTTAGAAATTTTAAATTAAAATAAAAAAATTCACACATTTATTTAATGAAATAAAAATTATTTATATATTTTGTATATTATACAAAAAATCAAATCTAGTTAATAATTCAAGATAGTGGTTCTATAAGGGTTTAATATTATTTTATAACCATATAAATAACCATGTATAGTTACTTTTCCAAAACATAGTCTTAACATGATAGGTCTAATGGTTTAAAAATCATGAACACTAACATTTTTCCCATAATCCCCCATATTTCAAAATATATCTTGAAATTAAATAAAATAATAATTAATTAAATATATACAAAAAATGGGGGAGTTACAATTCTTCCCAATATATGGATTTCTACAAATAAAAATTAAATTTACTCCTCCTTTAGTAAAAGTTTTTATTTTTTTCCACATAAGTGATTTTATCTCCCTTGTTTCATTTTGATTTGGGTTATGATACCATAAAAACCAAATTAATGGAATATTTCTTCCACTATAGTATTTTATGTTGTTGACCAATAATATGAACAACTTTCTCCATTAGGTTTCATCTGTCTCAAGGTTAATTTTATCCTAGATAATGGTATGTGAAGGATCAAAATCATATTTTATTAGCTGAGATACATGAAACATGTTATAGATAGTGATGTTTATGAGACAATTATCCATTACACTATATGATGGAAAACTACCTCAAATAACTTGGTATGATTTTTTACTACTTTTGAATATTTTTGTTCCTCAATATAGATAACACTCTTAAGAAAGAAAAATATCATTTGAAAAAATATAATGGCAATCAATGATGGTAAATGTAATATTTTTCACCTTTATAATATGTCTATCTACTTACATATCAATTAAATTCACTATGTTTTATTCTATGCAAAACTATGCCCTAAAATAATTTTCTACTTGATATTCATCTTATAAAAGGGATATATAAAAGGTTAACATTACAATCCTTCAAAAGGTGTTATATAAATAAACTTATGTTGATTTTTTTCATAAGGGAACTTTAACAATGATATATGGTATTTCCATTTAAGACCCACTCTAAGAAACTCCTAAGATCTTTCCCTCATTTAGTTTCCAATAAGGGTGTTAGGACCTATTATATTTCTTTCATAAAGCTCATATTACATAGTGGAGGTGAAGATCCTATTCACCCAACCTAGTGGTCATTTCCTATTTTTGGCATTACAAAATAGACTTTCATCTAGTTTATTTTATTTTACTCCCTATTATGTATACACATTGGTGTTTATGTTTTCTCCTCTCTCATCTATTTTTGAAAATAATAGTTTCTTTTTTCATTCCTTATATAGAGAATTAGCCTTTTTCATCACTTTTATTTTTTACCATGTTTCTTATATCCTTCATATAAACTTTTATATATCTCAACCCTAGTAGAGAGGGTAACTTATTTTTTACCTTTTTGGGATTCTTCCCCAATAATCATCATAGCTCAATTTTTTTCCTTCATTCATTTATATGGTGTGTGTCTCCACCCCTAGTGAAAAACGTTTCTTAAATCATCATATTTTGATGAAAAAAATTATTTTTCATTTTCTATTATATACCAATAAGTTCTCCCTTTTGTTTATTATAGAGTTTTTTAGTCATTTTGTGACAAAATTCCCGTACATCAACCCTTATGTGGGGGGTTTTTAATTCTAACTATTCAATAGAAGAAACTCCCCATTATCGATGCCTGTTATTGTGTTGTATTTTCATAAGTCGTCTTTATTAGTGATTCATTTTTCCTCAGTTATTTATCTACTTCTTATAATGGTGGTGGTGGTAGTTTTATCTCTTATTCATAATCATTTATAATTTTATGTTTCCATGCTTTCCTTAATATGAATGAGACACCCCAAACTAGAAATTTATAATCTAATTAAATAGATATGTGCATGACATAGATAAAATTAATATTTATTACATTAAACCAATATCAATTTTCTATATTTAGTGACATTAGAGATGTGGTAAAAATACATCATCAACCTCTATAATATCATAACATTCTAATTACATGCTTCATATTATACCTCATATTTTTTTCAACCCCTTCTTAATATATATGATCACCTGAGGACATACATCAAAGAGATGTTAAGATAAAAAAATCATAGTAAAGGGAATAAAAAAGGAAACATGGGAAATATAATCAATTTTTGATAACAATATAACATTAATTATTACATGGGATCAAATCATAGGATACACATAAGGCGTCACAAAAGGACATGGGATAGAAATGTGAAACACCAATAGATTTTTGAGAGAAACATTGGATAATAATCCTATGATTAAGGGAATCCTAGGAATAAAAAATGGAGTATGGAACATTTACTAAAATGAAACATCATAAACACAATTCAAACTAACTACCAAAACATCATAACATAATGAAAAAGGATAATTATATCATGATCATGAAAAATATTATAGAAAAATAAAATTGCATCATGTCTACACATATTGATATCATGAGATATTATGTTTTACCCAAGGAATTGGAGGACTGTATAATTTTGGTACCGACTATCTTATCATAATATGTTTAAAATAATTTTTACACATATAAATAAAAATTATGTAATAATCATAGTTAAATACATAATCATAACATGTATAACCCATGATTAAAAAGTAACAAGTTTCATAAAAATATCGTATATCATATTATAGGATTAAGAAAAAATAAGGTCTACAATGGAAGGTAATTCCAATTAAAATCGAGGTAATATACATAATTAATAGTCAAGGTAAATAATAAATACAATTTGTCCAAACATTTTGATGGTGTATACCATTAATAGATAATTGGATTTAAAAGAGGGCTTAAAAAGAGTTTTTATAAGATAATCTTTAAGATTTTTTGGGAGATTGTTAAAGTTATAAAAAAAATGAAATAACAAAAATAGAATTTCTATATATTTTTAAGAGAATAACATATAAAAATCTTCTGAAATAATATAGATAAAAAGAAATAACATCATAGATATAATGGAAGAAAATTATATATAATATTGTAATCCAAAAAAAGGGATTATTGAAAATGAAATAATACCCTAAAAAGAAATAATGAAGGAATAAAAATTTATTATATGGAATATGGGTCACAAAATATGAATTAGGAAGATGAGATAAGTGAATACCAAAGGGTAGAAAATTTAGATGATAAAAATACCTTACAAACATTATAGGGTATGACATGAGCATAAATATTAAATAATATATATATAAATCCTTAGAAAAGGTAAATAAGAAGATGAATAATATAATTAGAGTAAAAAAATATATAAATATTTTGAAATTTTATTGGATAAGAAATACAATCTCAAATAAGAAGAGTGGTCAATGGAGAACCCCTTATCTTAGGTCTCGTATTGCTTCATCATGTTTGAACCTCCTATATAACCAACTTATGTTTATTAAAACAATATTAAAGAGGTATATATCATTTATTTTAATTTATTATTAACCATTTATTACTATTATAAATTAATTATTAGATTTTCATTAAATATAGAAAGGCATGTAAATATTTTTTTATAATTATTCTATTTTCATTTCAATATTGAAAGTTTGTCCATTGTTATTTATTCATTAGTTATGTTACCAATACTAGATTAAAATACATGAAAATTCATTTAAATATATACATACATATTTCTATATGTGTTTTGGAAGGATTTATAAGCTATACAATCCACCCTTAAGGTAATTATAAATAAATAATTGAAAACCTCCCCAAATATGGTAATGTTAACCATTAATGGGACATGTAAAAAGAGGGAAAAAGATAATATATATATATTAAATAGTTTACAATGTTTATATAGTATCATAATAATATTTATATCAAGTATATTTATTAATTATTTATCTTAGAAAGGTTTAAATGTATTTTATAAGAGGAGAATAGAATTAGAAGAAAATGAAATGAAGAGAAAGGGGGTGACCTCTTCCTTGATGATTAATCCTTTCCTAAAATATTCAATCCTTAAATTATTATAGTGGAGTGAGACTAGACTATCTCTAAGACTCTTAGAATGATTCATTGTAGGGTTTTTTGAAAATATTGGTCAATTGGATTTATTTTTGAAGTGGTTCTCCAGTGGGTGAGAGGGGTATTTATAATTGGAGGGGAGGGGTATTTTGAGTTAGAATAATGAATAAAATACTATTACTTTATCAAAACATGAAATAATGTTCTTATTTTTTAATATGATTAGTATTTGACTAACAATATATATTTTTATGACCTTTAAAATTTACAACACTAAATTTAATTATTTATAAAAAATAAATAAATAAATGAAAAATAGTTTTTAAATAGAATAAATTAACTTCTTTAACTTTTTAAATCCCTATTTATGTTTCGGAATTGAATTAATTATATTTAAATAGATTATTTGTCTTATTAAAATTAAATTTTTCAAAAAACCATTCTAAAATTCATTAGGTCATCAATAAATCATTATTATTTAATAAAACATAGTTTATTTAAAGAATTATATTTGTATTATTTACCTAAAAATTAAATATTTATAGAAAAATAATAAAAAAATAAAACTTGAATAATTTTAATATATTGATTCCAAAAAATGAAATTTATTTTATTAAAATAATTTAAAAACTTAGGTAATTTAAATATTTAAATATTATCATAAAAATTTAGGTTTCTAAAAAATAAGTTATAAAATACCTTATTAAAAATATAAATTTATACTTTTAGCGAGTTACTTAATTTTAATATTTAATTTTTTTGCATATCTATTCTAGTTTACCTTCACTATTATTGAACTGGGTACCATTATAGCAACCCAAGATAAACATATCTTTAATTTACATCATTATAAAAATTTAAACATTACACATCATTAAAATATCACATAGCTTAGAGAACCTTTTAGTTTAGTGTCTTTGAGGACCAGTTACATAGGTATCATATTTTACCAAACTTACGAACACTTATCCATAATAGAACTCTTCTAAACCTCCTTCTAGACATCTCATAATTTATTTTTATTTTTATAATCCATGAAATTGAATAACAAGAAATGGGTGATATAAAATGATCAATAATGGAAACACTTATTAACATAGCATCAAGGGTTACAACATAAGTATATAAGGGAATGTGAATCTAGAGAAATTTATTATTAAAAAGAACATGGTACAATAATATTTTTCCATATATCATGTAGGAAGGACATATAATCTCAAAATAACAAACCTATACCATGAGATAATGGTATGAGACAATCATAGAGACAATATATAAATAAATGATATCATAAGTTAAATGAATCATAAATATTCGGAAATAACATAAAACATTGAATCAAAAGCATAAGTCAAGACTAAACGCTAAGACTATCACTGAGGAAAGTGTTTTATAGTGGATTTGGTTCACTCTATATTCCCTTTCATATTATCTCATGAGATTTGAAGCTTTACCCAATGCATTGGAGGGATATATATATTTTAGGCCCACCCATCACATAACATAGTGTTCTTAGGCCAATTGTTCGTGAACTATTCATGGTATCACATGAGATGAAAACATTACCCAATGTATTAGAGGGATATATAATT
This sequence comes from Viscum album, assembly GCA_963277665.1. NCBI lineage: Eukaryota > Viridiplantae > Streptophyta > Magnoliopsida > Santalales > Viscaceae > Viscum > Viscum album. Next base: position 1,287,569,697 of record OY728137.1, read on the forward strand.
CTGAGACCACCAATCACATAATAAAAATAAAAATATGTAAATTTATACATGTACTACTTGAGAAAAATAAACCATACATAAATAATAATCATGATAAAACCCATGAGAAAGAAGTGAGATTCATAATCTTATCTCAAAGCATAAATAAAGGCTATATCCTAAGTATTACCAAGAGAATAAGGAACTAATTAATTTTGGATATTAATTTTTAAATTAATAAACATAAGTCTTGATCATTAGGTTCCAATGTATGAAAATTCATGAGAAGGATCAATGATAAGTAAAAATAAAAATGAACCACATAGGTGATGCTTTTCAAAATGAGCATATGAAATTTTAAAGAATGAAATAGATTATTATTTCCCTTTAGACCATAAATGAACTAGGATTATTTTTCCTAAAATAATGAGTGTTTTTGAAATATATTATTGTTGAAAACATTTATGGATGTAACACTTATCATGATACAATAAATCTGAAATTTCTCTTATGTTAGGTTTACCTAGAAGGGGGAATTTTGAAGGAAACATAAAATATGTATTAACCCCTAAAAATAAAGTTACGGTAAAATAGGTATACATGTAAGGAACATATATACATAATATTAAATAATTAAATGATAATAATATAGATAAAAAGGGTTAAAAATTAAGATAATTTGTAACTAAAAAGTAATGAGGGTGGTTTTGAATTATCCCTTTTTATATTTTAAAACACTTTTACTGAAATCTAACATCATAAAAACTGTAGTAAAAAATTTATTTTGAAAATAGGATAAAGAAAATATGAATTTCACATGAGATAAAATATAATTAAAATTATAATTAAAATGGATAATATTTCCAAGATTGGAAATGATAGACAAGTATGAGAAAACCCCATTAAAGTGGATGAAAATTATTCTCAATAATGATATGATTTTTGAGAAGTAAAATCATCAAGGTAAGAGATTTTAGTTAAAAATTAATTTCCCCATAGAGAAGAAGAGAAGGTTAAATATAAAATATTATGGTTTAAGAAACCAAAAATATAATAAGTTCAATATGATATATTCTAAAACAGAAAATAGGGTTTGATTTAATAAAAAGACCCTTATAACATTACAATATTTCGAATCAAAAATTCATGGAATAATGAATATGGGTTGGATTTGTAAATAAAATTTATTTCATGAAATTTATGAAAAATATAAATATATATACAAAAAATACACCCCAAAATAAGAAAAGTGTGGTGAAAATAGATCATATCTCAATGAAACCAAATTGACATCCAAAAACTCTAACCTTAATTACTGATTCCCACTAAAGCACTCAAATCTTATTGAAACATTTTCATTTTTTGAGGAATTCCCAAAATTGGGGTCTTAATCTTATTTATTATAACCCAAATCTAAATTAAAAGTAAGAGTATTGTATGGAAAGGTAAAAGGGCCAAGTTTCAAGAAGAAACTAAATTATTTGAGTGGTTTTTAAGGGTTTGTGAGAGGCCCCTTTTATAAGTGGTTAGAATGAAATTTTTATAATTATAATCACTTAATATATAGGTATAAAATGTTAAAAATGTCATGTATCTTAAAAAATAGACAATAATTTCGTGTTGGATGATATAAGGTTGATATTACCTCAACCACACATTTTTACACAAGTTATAAACATGTTTTTAAGTCTTTTATTCTTATAATTTCAACTTTTCCATTTTTTTGTTTCTATGTGGTAACTAGTTTTTACCTAAGTAAATTATATATTTAGGAAAAAAGGAACCATATTTCATATTTTATACAAACTAATTTCAAATATTAAATCAATTTTATCAGATAAAATTTCAATTTTTATTAAAAATCAATTTTAGCATTAGTGCATATAAAGCGTAAAAACTAGTTTTTTTAGAAAAGTTTATTTTTAACTTAACATTTACGGGTAAGGTAAAATTATCAATGAATTTGACTTTCATGATGTAAATTGGTTTATTATAAAATAATTAAAATTTATGGGGCTTTTAAATCTAGCAACAACCAAATTTTATGAAAACATTATTTAATTAAAAGAAAAGGCTAAACATTGTTTTTATTGTAAAATATTACTTTAGTTCCTAAAATGATAATCAATGTTTTTCTAAATTTAACCAGATATTTTAAAATTCATATTTTTTATTCCATGAATTAATATTTTATATTTTATAAATTTCAATTCAATCTTATCTTATGATAATGTCTTAAAAATAATATTTTTTTCTATTCACATTAAAAACGACTATTTTAGAAAAATCCCAAAAAATATTTTCTAAGATAATAATTTCACAAGGAATATAAAAAATATATCAATTTTAATAAATTAAATTTTTTAAATTTATAAATTTTACCATTAAATGAAATCTTAAAATATAATGAAAAATATTTTTTATAGGAAAGTAAATTTAAAAAATAGTAGTTTTTCTTACTTTTAATTTCTATTAAACACTAATAAAACTAGCATTAATCAATAAATATTGTTGTTAATTAACATCATCATTTAATATTAATATATATAGTTTTATTTAATAAAATGTATAGAACATAAAAAGACAGATTCTTAAACACAACAAATAATTCATTATATTTATATTAAAATAACCTTTACATACACACACATAAATATCATAATTTAGTTAGTCATATTCATACTTATAAATTCAACAACTAATTTTAAATGTCATATGTAATATTTTTAAAAAATATCATAATTTTTTTAGTTCGGTGTTTCATGTATTGAAAGATATTAAATACATTTGACTTAATTATAGTGGAAAAATATATTAAAATCTCAAGTCATTAAATCACCCAGTAAATAAATTGTTTCCTCATAATTTTTAAAACACGTATGATGAGAGTAATTTCCATAGCGATCTCTTAATTAAACATAAAAGATAATTTGACCTTGGGTTGATTTAGGATATAAAATGATATTTTCTTATAAGAAATTTGATATGAGCCCTTTGTAAATGTAGCTAGTCTAATCCTAATAGAATCCTTATAAATGAAGAAGATATAAATCCATGAGAATTAAATTTCTATAAAACTTGAAGAACATTATTATACTAGGGATATAATAATTATACCACCAAATGGTTTTATTTATAAATCAATATCAAATAGGTGAAAACTTATATGACGCATGAGATAGAAAAATTAGGAGTGAATAATCACTTTATAATTCAATAAAAGTCATTACATATGATTTTCCTTGTTCCCTTGGTCTTAGAAGTTGTTGGTGCCTATTTTCCTTGTTTTCCCTTAGATCGGGGCATTTATTTTCATAAAGTAAAATTTACATAAAATTGAATCAATTGATTTTTATAGATTTTGTATTTCCCTTACACTTTTGAGTTTGATGGCCTTCATCTTCATAATTTTAGCATCTACTTCCACTTTAAAGAAATTTCCCTCATGTTTCCTTCTATATTTCTAAAATACGGGGAATTAAATATTATTTCCTTCATTATCCTTATCACATTAACTTATATGAGGATACATACTTATATTATTTGGTGTGTTTAGGACCTCCACTATGTTCATATTGTCAATCATATTTTATGACAGCTGATTTTGTATAATCTTAAGGTTTCTTACTCCATATCCCATTCCAATGGGTTGTTTATTGAGGTAATAATTGCATTATCCCTCACACCCATTGTTAAATAGGATAATTTATGTTCCATACATTACTAAAACCAAAAGTGGTTTAAGTTAGTGATGAATAATTAACCTCATAATAGAATTATCATAAATGATTTCATGAAAATTAAACCTAAAAATGTGTTGATCTTGAAAATTATAAAATTATATTTCAGTTCAATATAAATAACTCTTCATTAAATATAGTTTTATTTATATTGGTTTCTCTCATAATTATTATCATACTTCCTTAACATAATAAATCATTCATAATGTCTCATACAGATAATGTGATTAACCAAAGTATATCCTCTAGGAGTTTTAAACCAGGTGTAAAGTTAGGCCTCTTTATCATTCACTAAGTGACGATTGAGTTAATAACTAATATAACCATTTTAGGGTTACAACACCTAGGTACATTTGTTCAATATTGTTTATCCATTTATCATATCTAGATTGAGATTCTCTTTCCAGGAAAACCATACAATATCAACTTTAAAAATATTTCAAGATATTATCCTATACTTTGACTCATCCCTTAGACTTATCCCTTGGTTTTCACTAAATTTCCATAATCGAAACCCCTAAAACTACTAAACTAATCCTCATACAACTAAACCATACTTTGATACAAACTATAGAAACCTAAGTTAAACATATCTTTATTTTACATTTTACCAAAATTTAAACATTATATATCAAATAAATCTCACACAACTCATAAAACCTTTTGGTTTAATGTATTTGAGGACTAGTTACATAGGAAAAATATTTTACAAAACTTTTGAATACTTCTCCATATTCAAAATCTTCTATAACACCCTATAGAATTATAAAAATTTACAGGCATCTTCATAACCTAAGGAAGGGAAACAAAATAAAGTTGTGAGATTAAACTATTATGAGAGAAAAAATTATCAATATTTCATCCAGGGTAACATTATATACTTATTAGATAACATGATCAATAATAATTTTCTAATTAAAAACAACAATGAATAATAAGAGTAGTCCATATATCATGAATGCGATACCTTGAGATTATTAAATGAAGAAAATTGGGTTTGATTGTGTATATGAAATGAAACATCAAGATTAGATGAGAATTTAACACCCTAAGACATTATGATATATTATGTTAAATAAATTTAATATCTTTGATAGCTAGAGGAACATGAAACTCCAAGTCTAAATGAATTACAATATAGTATACCATCATGAAAAAGTATATAAATTAGCTTGTATTAATAGTAATAAATAAATTATGAAAATTTTATGGTTTACACGTATATAAAATAAACACATTGGTTATCAATTTATTATAAATTAAAATAAAAATCATTCAAAATAAAAAGAAGTTTTTATGAAAAACTATATTTTTCTAAAAGGCAGTTTAATTTATTTTTGGTCACATAATTTATAGTTAGTTTTTACCAATCTTATAAAATTTATATTAAAAAATCAAATTCATTTTTTAAATCATAGTCTCAAAATTAAATTAAATTTAATTTTTTAGAATTATCTAAAAGAATAATTTTTGATTAATAGTGAAAATACTAGTTTTTATTAAAAATTTCATTTTCATTTAAAGAATATAATAGTTTAATTTTTATTTAAAATTTATTTAAAAATAAAATTAGATAAATTAAATTATAATTAATCAAATTTATTTCATTAGAATCAATTTTATATTGAATTTAAATATAAAAACTTTTAAAACTTTTGAATTATTTTCTTTGGAAACCTATTTTTTCATCGTATCTGTGAGTTTAATTTTAAAATTAAATTATGCCACTTAGTTGAATTTAACTTGAAAAAAATGTATTCCAAATTTGGAATCATAATAATTAATATTATAAAATAGGGTCACCTTAATTTTTGGTTATAATGAATAGTAAAAACAATAAAAATTTATTACCACTGTTAAGGTTAAAACGTGTTTATTGGTGGTCAAATTAAAAATATAAGGAATAAAATGAGTAGAAACTTTTAAAATTCCTATTTGATGGATTATTTTACCTTATATCGTCCATGGTTTTATAATGACCCATTTTGGAGCCTTGTGGCATTTGAAAAATGTGGGTATCACTCTTTCTTTTAAAAAATTTCAAGTGTGTCCACTCCCCCACTTATAAAAAGTTACTCCTCTCATCACCTCTTCACACTCCAAAAAACATTTGGTTCAGAAAATACCTAAATAAATATATTAATTACATCCCTACACACATCTTATATTCCATGGTTTTATTATAAATCCACTCTAGGAAGGATTTAGGTATAAACCTAAAGAGGTTTTCCGAAGAAGAGGTAAAGTTCCTAACCATGATTTTTAATTTTACTTATTCTTATAAATCCATAAAATATTCTCCAACTATGATAAAAAATATATATTATATACTTAGATTTTATTATTTTAATTTCATAACCTAAATCCACCTCTTCTTCTATCAAATGGGAAACTAAACTGTCGATCATGTATACGACAGACTACCGCCTCATGAAACGATGTAATTCAGTTTCCATAACCACCTCACAAGATTGGATATAATGATATATTTAATATATTTATATTATATTTATTACATTAACATAATTCTGGAATTATAATATCACATATACCTTCTTACTTTATGATCTGTTGAAAAAATAACATCGCTCGTGTGCATGTATGGACTACCACCGCCATATAACAATATGTTTTTTTTTCATTTTATTTTGATAATGATGATAATAAGGATATATTTAATGAATATAAAAGAAATTTTTGATATAATAATTTTTATGTAAATGTGAAATATTATTTACCATTCTTAAGTTCCATCTATTGGGAAAATATAAACAGTGTTCATGTGTACGTATGGCCTACTGTCTCCATGAATAATATAAATCATTTTCCCATATCTAAATTTTATATAATATTATAAATACTTACATAATGATTATATATTATTTTTATATCATTTTTAATATTCTTTAGATTATGGTACTATTATAAATGTAAAAGTATTCAAATTACCGAACAAAAATATACATGAAAAACGATGCAACTATCACCAGAAACCATGATTTTAACAAAGAATTATTGATAAATGGGCCATAAAAGACTATAAGTAAATGATATATGGTATAAAATATATTATCATTATTATTTGATGGATTTATAATAAATTTATATTTATTTTATAGGAGGTCTGAACTCATATGAAGGAAATCAGACCTGAGGTAAGGGTTTCTCGTCTCACTTTTACTTCTATGTGACATATACCATATTAGACACTTATTTATTTTTTGTGGTTTATATACTAAAAAATCAATATATTATATCATGAATACAATTATATTAATGGTATTTTTTGTTTCATTTAAAGTTATTTATTTCAAGGGGATTATGATTCATAAGTTACTAAAGTGGTAAAGGTTTATATTACAGTCTAATTGTTTATTAGGATTGTTCATTATTAATTATATGATGATGAAATATTATGATATATATTTCAATAAACTCATGAATTTATTCTCTTTTGGTTATTTTTTAGATTAAATTATTTCCTCTCATTTTTCTCTCATTAAGAACAAAAGAGACCAAAATAATGTTTTTAGGAAAATTGACTTCATTTCTCTCTTTGGTTGGACACCCTTTTTATCCATATCCATGTTATCTAAAAATGTTTCCAAAAATGTTTTAAAATTTTAAAAATTAATTATTAAAGACATTTTTACCTGTGATTGTCTTAATTAATTTTTTTAAAAGGAATATTCATGCCATTTTCTAAAAAAGGTACTTTTCAAATTTTCTTACAAAAATTTAAAATGAAGGTTTTTTAATGCATATGGCATGAATGAAGTTTCCCACCATCTGGACCACTAAATGTTTTAAATATTAATTTACAAGTTTCAAAAGTTATATTCAAAGAAAATCATTTTTACAATATTTTCGTAACTTTTAGTTTTGAAATGGGACTTTTAATGTGGAAATATCATTTTCCTCAAGAATATTTTTAATGATATATTTATATAATTTTTATCAATCAACATAAAAAACCATTATTTACTTATACTCCATTGGGGATATGTTGTAATGATACCATCCTTATTATTTTTATTGATGGTTTATGATTATTTTTACTGGGGATATACTATGTTAATACTATTCATGTTACTCTAAATGGTTTATGGTCTATGTTTATGTTTATTTATTGGGGTAATTATTAATATTTCACATTCAAGGTTTTCAATACGTTTTTCATATTGATTATGTTTCAACCCTTTCATATGAAGAATGCATTAGACTTATTAAGTGATGATTGAGGCCCTCTATAGTCCCTCGATGTAGGTCTCATGAGACAAACAATATTGGATTTTGGATGAGGCCTTACACATTTATATATATGTCTTGGCACAAGGAATTCATAGTATTTCAAATGTCTTTTAAGAAGACCTTGAATATATGTTGTAAATGTCTAGAATTATGCATTCCATCATTATGAATTCAGTTATTGATGTACATGTGATTATTTTATTTTTTTATGATATCCGTGTATGATTTTCAAGCTCATGAGATTATTTATATATAATTATTTGGTTATCATTTAATCCTACTATATTATTCATTCCTTCTTAGTTTTCACCGTATGATCTCCCTTGATGGGCATTTTATCTCACCCCTTTCTTATTTTTCCTTTCTCTAGAATGCTAGGAAATTTTTTAGGATAGATATACAGGCACATGCTATAGGGAATAAATATGATCATAAATAAAATACATTATTGTATTTTATTTTTTCAAAAATATGTGAAATTTATGTATATATATTGTTTACCAAGACTACTAAACTATTCAGTAATTTAAGATGCAATCACATGAATCTATTGAAAATTTAATAAAGTAACCATAAACTTTAGGCTACTAGGGTTGGGGTTTTTTAAGTTAGTATCAAAGAAATTTTAGTATAAACCTTTTTAACTAGATTTAGGAAAACATATATTTGGGTATATAAACATATGATAGACTTTGAGGATAAGTATAGAAGAATATTCTAAAGTTGTAGTGATAAAGAGATTATGTGTTTTTCCTAGTAATACATCTATGTCTAGATATTGCAAGTATAAGTGGTTTTGTAATAGATATAACTAGGGGTAATAACTCTGAAAAAGGTACATCAAGATTGACTGAATCATTATCTGCGACATGACAATGAGCCTTACTATGCACCAGGTTTGAAAATCCTAGGGTATATGATTTGGTTAATTAAAATATTCATTATAAATAATTATGAATAATTTGAAAATATTTCTATGATTTTAAAACTTTCCCAAAAAACCATGTTTATGATTATGATATTATAAATGCATAAAATTTTCAATTTATGTAAATTATTTAAATATTTTTGGGATTATACATTATTCTTCATAATGTTATGATCTAATATATTGTATTACATTATTTAGAAATGGTTCCAAGAATATGGGATGAGAACTATATAAATGTACATAATCTATATAGGGATTCCCCACCTAGGAAAGTTAATGAAGATGGAGTAGGAGATACAATTGGAACTAATAAAATTATAACCATATTAGGGAAGATTACTCAAGTTATGAATAATAGGTTTTCTCGTATATAGTATCCCTTTTGATCCACCATGTTGTGTAACAATGTTATACTGCTTCATTTGTTAGAAACCTCCATAATTTAATAGTACTACAAATCCATTTGTAGCTATGAAATGGATAAGTTCCTTAGAGATGATATTTATCAATTTGGGAAGTAATAAAATAGAGAATGTTTTCATGGAAGTTTATCATCTCAATGGATATACAGATAAATGGTGTTCATTGATACAAAACACTAACAATGAAGAAGAAATAACAAATATGGAGTGGAAGGATTTTAAGGTACTATTCTTGAAAAAATAGTTTCCTTAGGAGTAATGAGTTAATATAGAGAGAAAATTATTGAGTCTAAGAAAATAAAAAGATGAAAATATATCTAATTATGAAGCTAACTTTAAAAGGTTAGAAAGTTATGTTTTGGATTACTTATATAATACAATGAAAAAGATTTACTATTTCTTTGATGGGATTAATCCAAACCTTTAAAGGGAACTAGTCTTTTAAACTTTATCATCATATGAGGGTATAGTATCATGTGATATCAAGATAGAGAAATAATTCTCCAATTCTTATATATTCAAAGGGAATCAATAGAAGAAGAGGACGATAGAGAAAAAAATGGATATTGGGAAGAATGTAAAGAAGTATTTCCCCATATGTGATAATTGAAGAAAGAAACACCCTGGTACTTACTTGAAGGGAATTAGGGTTTTCTAAAAGTGTGGAGAGAAAGGCCACCATGATCATTCTTTCGAGGGAAAAAATAAGATTACAATGTGAAATGATTAAACTATAATGAAATGGGGAACTATAAAAATTAATTCCCCAAACATCAATGGAATATACCTTAGAAGAAGTTAAGGGATCAAGGTTAATCTTATTCTATTTGTAGATACCCTAAGCTTGACATACATGGACATTACATTACTTTTGTGGAATACTTAGTACATAACAAAAACACACACACAAGGACCGTAATAGTTTAGTGTCTTTGGAAACTCGGAATATAATCTTCTAATCGTGGTGAAAGATCTTCAATATCTCCCATAGAGATATTCCCTTTTTTTTCTTACCTAAAACCTTTCTTTATATCTTGGGGAAAATAAAACATAAAAGGGTGAGCTAAAACGCTCAGTAAGGGTAAACAAAATAAATATCAATCACATCATATTCATAAGAACATAACATTTTAAAAATATTAACCTGCAAAAGAGATCATAGTATCATAACATGGGATAAATCATAGTAGTGAAATGTAATCCCAATAATCATGACATAAAACATGAAACTTTGTGGCATACACACATAATAATATAGAATCATTTCTTATTAGTCAAGACTCATTTCCAAGACTATCTTAGTGGACAAAGTCCATTTCTGAACCGAGTTCACTCCTCGTTTCAGTCCTGTTTCACTGAACCAGTTTAACCTGCCATTCCAGCCATGTCTATCTCATGAGATATAAAATATTTACCCAATGAATTAGAGGGAGATATAGGTCCCACCCATCTCATAATGATACCATTCTTATGTGTGCCACAAAATCATAAATCATACATCATTGCATAACCCATGTAATAAAAATGGGATTCTTAAACATCATAAAACAATTCATATAAGATAAAGGAATTAATAAAAATATTTCCATCACAACATAATCAAATCCATGTAATAATAGGGATAGAAACCGAACCCTATATTATCTTAGATGGAAAATAATTTTGATAAAACACTTAAACTCCATTTTTGAGGAAAATATCCTTTCTACTTCAAAAACACTTTTCCTTTCTTAACATGTCATACAATTCTAAAATAAAATAAGTTTATTAAAAATAGACTTGAAAACTTGTAAAGAAAGCTTCTTGGAAATAATGATTTAAAAATCGATTCATGTCGTATAAGTTAAAAAAACATTCTTCTCATACTTTTGTTAGAAAAGTCAAAAAGTACCTCGTATGAAAAACGACAAAAGATTCATTCCCTATCTTTTACTAAAAACTCACCGAAGGGTAAAATTGGATATAAACTATTGTAGAAGGATATAAATATTACATATTGAGGAAAAATGGATGTGGATGATTAAATACACCCCAGTAAATACCAAAGTATAAACAATCTCAGATAAAAATGAGATTGTGATATTTCCCTTACCTTAGGTCCAATTTTCTTTGTAAGTGTCCAAACCTCCTCTATAATGATTAAAATAATGTCATTGACTTATTCCAGAATCATACTCATTGTTATGATATCATATATGGTCATATTCTTAGCATCTTATTAGTAATATTTCATTGTTACTTGTTATTCGGGTGTTTATTACTTTTTGTTCTTATGCGTGTTTTGTCGAATAAATTATTATTATTCTCATTACGTCGTAGATACCTCATTTACAGAATGTTATTAGTGTACTATATATCATATTCATTCATTCAATTCATTTATATAATCATTATGCAATGAAGATCATGTAGAACGAATCACATCACATCGTGGAGACGGTATTCCGTACGTACGCACGAGCGATGATATCGTTCCCATGATCGTGTAATTGTATTGGAGTGTATGTATACTATTTCAGAATCAATATCAATTTAAAATAATCATATATATTCATTATTTACACCATTATACCCATTCGAGTAAGGTGGTGGTGGAAAATAGATTACACCACGGCGTGGAGACAGTATTCTGTACGTACGCACGCGCGGTAATTTCATTTTCTGTAGGATGGATAGATGGTGAAATAGGGTTGTTTAATACTTATAATAACATATAATTATATGAGTGATACTTATGTTATTACTTCATAATGAAACAAGTAAAGAAGAAGAAGTGGAAGAAGAAATAAAGTTGAAAGAATCGGTAACGGACATTACCTCTTCTTTGAAGCGCTTCTTTGAGACCTCCTTTTAGGGCACTAAAATTGGTCTTTGAAGAAGAACAGGACCTCTAGGATGTCTCTAGGGAAGTGTAGAGAAGAAATTTGTAGGGTTTGGCCGATCTTTAAGGCTCTAAGTGGTGTGAGGAAGAGGGGGAGGAGGTTCCCTTTTATAAGGGAGGAGAGGGGCACCTTTGAAAAAACTAAAAATATTATTTTATTATAAAGCCATATTTGGTTTTAAATAGCTCCAAATTGATTTATTTCGAAGATAAGGTAAGGATGGGTCGAAATCCTCCCATCCAATAGAATTTTTACAAGTTTAGTTTACTATTTTAACTTTATCATTTAGATTTAACTTTAAGTTAGATAATTTTACTTTTACCGTGTCTTTTTGTGTTCTTACACTATAAGGTTAATAAACTTAATATAAGAAGCCAAACGAACCCCAAGTTATTTATTATTAATATATATAAAATTATATAAGTCATTTGGCAAAACCTTATATTTTTAAGAATAAAATAACAATTAATAATATAATATTTGTTTTAAAAACTATTTTATGTCAATTTTGACACTATTTAGTAATTGATTTTTTTGAAAATCATAACAGAATTCTTAGTCTAAAAAAGTTAATTAAATCAATAATAACATGTCATATTAACCTATAAAACTATTGGAATTTATAAAAAGTCTCAAATTACATTTATTTGGGTATTTATAACATCAATTATTTCAATATTTCATTAATAAGATAATTACTGCATCATCTTTGTGTCATAAATAAATTAAATTATTTAATGTCTAAAAATTACAAATAAAATACCATTATGTAGTAAATCCTTTTATATTTCTAATTAATATTTATAGTTGAATTTATCTTATGTATAACCCTATATTAAAAATTATTTACTTATTAAACTTTGATTTTAACTATTTTAACCCTTCTTTAAGTAAATTAATAATAAATGTCCTAATATAATCCAAGTGGACCTAGATGGTCATATTTTATTCCTAAGGTTGTTTTTGGTCGAATTAAACTTATCCAATAGAATTAGGACATGTGTTAGGGTAATAATAATATCATTTTTACCCTTAATTACCCTATTTACTTTTAACCATGGTAAAAAAAGTAAAAAGTTACTATTCACTAAAAATTATTTTCATCTCACTGAACCACATTTTACTTAATGACATCAACTGGGTCTCTCAGATTTTGGAAATTCCATTCACAAAAGTGGTAAAATTAAGTTTTATATAAATTTGCAAATTCTCTTAGAAGGTGGGTAAAAGACGGTCAAAAGTTCAATAAAATTTTTATATATCTAAAATTATTAAAAAATGACTCCAATGAATTACATTGAACTTATATAGGAATTATGTATCAATTTTGACCTAAAATAAATTTAAATAAAATAAATAATTATTTAAATAAAAAGTCGGTTCTTAAATAGTAACCCAGTGTTTTCACCATTCCTCAAAAATTGAAAGTTTTCAGAAAAATACCAAAATTTCACCCTAGGCTAATTTCGATATTCCGAATCCAAAAATGAAGTCCATTTTGAAAGATGAAATTTTCAAAATTTCAAAAAGTGGTTATTACTATTCATAGTTTTAATAATATTTTAATAGCATATCGTTGTTTAGTGAAACTCGGTATTGCGTACAACACATGCTATCGAGGAAGGTCGCGATTGTGTATAATGCAGCCAAGTTAGGGTTGCGAGTTGTGCAAGACTCATTTGTTGTAGCGTACAACACAAGACATCAATAAAATTAAAAAAGAATATTTTTCATAAAATCTTGGGGTGTTACATTCGACCCCCCTTAAAATGAATTTTGCCCTCAAAATTTGTCGGAGTTATAAATGGTTTACTACTTGAAAGTTTCTTTAATAGAAACCCACATCGTAAAAAGGAATACCAAAACCAATCTTTAAAAACTAAAGTATGAAACATAACGGTTACCCAAATTAACTAATTACTGGGTTTCCACATAGGAGAACATAGGTGAAAATATGGATATGGAAGAGAAACCTAACCATCATGTTCTGATGGAGAGTGGTAAAGAACATGGCTATGAAAAAGCCAACAATCACAAAGCCATAGATTTGTGATGATCTAAGGTACCATCTTATTCATCAGATACAAGGGAACTAGGACAACATTTTTTGTTTTCAAGATCATTTCTCTAAAGTTGAAGAATTTGAATTAGAATAAATACTTACTTTATTTTGGTACAATATCACTATTGCTCGTGCTTTGAACAATTTCCACTTCATCGCTTAAAGAAATGAAGTTGAATTTGTTATTCGTGAAGTGTTAACAGATCATGTGATAGAGTGATGGGTCATTCCATCTGTTTCAAACAAAAGGTTAGTAAAAGTTATCAAATATACCTAAGTCCATCTATGGTGAGGTTAATCATATACGATTCCAAAAATGAACTTATAATTCATATATCATACCGCATAATAAAATAAAACTAGTTTCTACTAACCAGGGACTTCCTGTAGGCCAGTGGTAGGCGATAAAGGTTAGTCGCACTTCGGTTGTGGGTTCGATTCCCACAGCCTTGTCCGACGCGATGGGCTATCGCCCGTCCTGCAGGTTTTCCTTTTTCTAAAGCTATATTACTATAAAATCCCATCAATAATATCGAAAAAAAAGTTCTATCCTTAAACAATACTAACTTATGTCCAACATAATCCATTCCAATCTTTAGTCTTATCTAAAATACTTCGGTCCAAGCTCATAGTATAAAGAAAATGATTACTTGAAATGTCACATAACAATCACGTGAATGCCATCATTTATCCCCCATATATCATAAGATATATCTTGTTGGTCAAATTACAAACATTTGAATACCTTAATCTTATATTCTCTTGAATAATGAATACCCATTGAACCTTAGTGAAAACATGAATGCAGTTAAAATTTAACACTTTCTACATACCAAAATCCTCAAAATTCTTTATACTCAAACCATGATATCACTTAGTTCTTATATCAATCATGAGCTCATGAATACAATCAAACATCTCATTATCTTCTTATACCTTCATTATGCACATATCATCTGCTTATCAAAATTTCTCAATCACTTTACATGGTTACCGGTACCATAAAATTATTGAAAACCACAATTGACCAATACATAAATATTCTAATATTCTACGATACTATATATAGAATTATTTTGGAATCCCATTACATAAATACTTAATCATTCCACCACATCATTGTCATATCCAACATTGCCAATAGTGATCGCATGTGACTTCCCTTTGTCCTTTTCCTTAAGTGGTTGCTCATGTCGATCATCATTAACCCTTGGATTAGGGCATTGATTAACATAATGCCCCATTTCATTGCACTTGAAGCATTGAAGTGTTGTTGGTGAATTCTCTACAGTATTTTCTTTATTCACACCATTAACAACCCTTTTTCCATTAATTTGACACTCAGCTTCTCGATGACCTTCTTTTCCACACTTAAAACATTTTCTATCCCCTTTAAGACAATCTCCACCAAGCTTCTTTCCAAACTTTGAGCATAAGGAAACATTCATCTTCTTTTCACCATTATTCTGAGATTTCTCCTTGAACTCCATCTTTCGTTTCTTGTCAAAACCATGAGATGGATATGTAACACCAACTTTCATTTATACCTTAATAGCACAATGCACAATTTCTTCATAGCTACTGAAGTCTCTTATAGCTAATGCCCTTCGAAGATTTGGTTTTAATCCACTAAAGAATCGATCAACTTTACTTTCAGGTTAGATGATAAATCCAGATGCATACCTTGCAAGCCTTGTAAAATTTGCTTCGTATATACCAAAACATTCATCATCCTTTTGCTTTAGTTCAAGAAACTCCTTCTCCATCCTTGTTCGAAGAATACGAGGGAAGTACTTATTGAAAAATAAGTTCTTGAACTCGTCCCATTCCATGGACTCAATTTCATCTCTTGGCCTCATATTCTTGATAAGATTCCACCATTGATCAGCATCACCTTCCAAATGATACACTGCTAAGATGACTTTATCATGTTCAGAACATTGAAGAACTGAAAATATCTTTTCAGTGGTACTGATCCATTGTTCAGCAACAAGTGGATCATAAGACGCACTGAAAGAAGGTGGACATTGCCTCATGAAGGACTCAATAGAATATTGTTCCCTTCTCTTCTCATTTGGAAGTCCAGAATGATTCATAGCTTTTGTAAGTATAGCAATAAGATTTTGCACTCCATCTCCCATAACATTTTTTTGTTCAGGGGGACAATCATTGCATTTTCCATTACATTGATCAACACGGTTCCTTCGGGTTCCAGCCATCGTCTAAAACCCAAATAGAATAGCGTGAGAGGAAAAAATCATGCTAGGGAAAACAACATAATAAAGGGGGAGTATCTTCAATATCTAACATCTTAGGTTACCGTAATTCTAGTACTATAACCTATTCTTATACTTAACCTTAGGGACATCCCTATACATACCTTAGAAATATCTATAGGGATCTCACCGAAGTTTTCGCATCCTAGTTTCCAAAGGTTGACTAAACCTTTCCTCTGATACCAAATATAGAGACCCTAAGCTTGACGTACATGGACATTACATTACTTTTGCGGAATACTTAGTACATAATAAAAACACACACACAAGGACCGTAATAGTTTAGTGTCTTTGGAAACTCGGAATATAATCTTCTAATCGTGGTGAAAGATCTTCAACATCTCCCATAGAGATCTTCCCTTTTTTTCTTACCTAAAACCTTTCTTTATATCCTGGGGAAAAGAAAACATAAAAGGGTGAGCTAAAATGATCAGTAAGGGTAACCAAAAGAAATATCAATCACATCATATTCATAAGAACATAACATTTTGGAAATCTTAACCTGCAAAGGAGATAATAGTATCATAACATGGGATAAATCATAGTAGTGAAATTTAATCCCAATAATCATAACATAAAACATGAAACTTTGTGGCATACACACATAATAATAGAGAATCATTTCTTATTAGTCGAGACTCATTGCCAAGACTATCTCAGTGGACAAAGTCCATTTCTGAACTGAGTTCACTCCTCGTTTCAGTCCTGTTTTACTAAACCGGTTTAACCTGTCGTTCTAGCCATGTCTATATCATGAGATATAAAATCTTTACCCAATGAATTGGAGGGAGATATAGGTCCCACCCATCTCATAATGATACCATTCTTATGTGTTCCACAAAATCATAAATCATACATCATTGCATAACCCATGTAATAAAAATGGGATTATTAAACATCATAAAACAGTTCATATAAGATAAAGGAATTCATAAAAATATTTCCATCACAACATAATCAAATCCATGTAATAATAGAGATTGAAACAGAACCCTATATTATCTTAGATGGAAAATAATTTTGATAAAACACTTAAACTCCATTCTTGAGGAAAATATCCTTTCTACTTCAAAATCACTTTTCATTTCTTAACATGTAATACAATTCTAAACTAAAAGAAGTTGATTGAAAATAGACTTGAAAACTTGTAAATAAAGCTTCTTGTAAATAATTTTTTAAAAATCCATTCATGCCGTATAAGTTAAAAAAACATTCTTCTCGTACTTTTGTCGGAAAAGTCAAAAAGTACCTCGTACGGAAAATGACAAAAGATTCCTTTCATATCTTTTACTAAAAACTCACTGAAGGGTAAAATTGGATATAAACTATTGTAGAAGGATATAAATATTATATATTGAGGAAACATGGATGTGTATGATAAAATACACCCCAGTAAATACCAAAGTATAAACAATCTCGGATAAAAATGAGATTGTGATATTTCCCTTACCGTAGGTCCGATTTGCTTCGTAAGTGTCAGAAAATACTGTATAATGATTTAAATAATGTCATTGACTTATTCCAGAATCATAATTATTGTTATGACATCATATATGGTCATATTTTTAGCTTCTTATTAGTAATGTTTCATTGTTACTTTTTATTCGGGTGTTTATTAGTTTTTGTTCTTATGCGTGTTTTGTCGAATAAATTCTTATTCTTCTCATTAAGTTATAGATACCTCATTTACAGAATGGTATTAGTGTACTATATATCATATTTATTCATTCAATTCATTTATATAATCATTATTCAATGAAGATCATATAGAACGAATCGCATCACATCGTGGAGACGGTATTCCGTACGTACGCACGAGCGATGATATCGTTCTCATGATCGTGTAATTGTATTGAAGTGTATGAATACTATTTAATAATCAATATAACTTTAAAATAATAATATATATTCATTATTTACACCATTATACCCATCCAAGTAAGGTGGTTGTGGAAAATAGATTACACCACGACGTGGAGACGGTATTCCGTACGTATGCACGCGCGGTGATTTCGTTTTCCGTAGGATGGATAGATGGTGAAATAGGGTTGTTTCATACTTATAATAACATATAAGTATATGAGTGATACTGATGTTATTACTTCATAATGAAAAAACTAAAGAATAATAAGTGTAAGAAGAAACAAATTTGAAAGAATCGGTAACGGACATTACCTCTTCTTTGAAGCGCT
Organism: Viscum album; assembly: GCA_963277665.1. NCBI lineage: Eukaryota > Viridiplantae > Streptophyta > Magnoliopsida > Santalales > Viscaceae > Viscum > Viscum album. The sequence goes on from OY728137.1 coordinate 1,287,588,432, forward strand.
TCTTTGAGACCTCCTTTTAGGGCACTAAAATTGGTCTTTGAAGAGGACCAGGACCTCTAGGATGTCTCTAGGGATGTGGAGACAAAAAATTGGCAGGGGTTGGCCGAGCTTGAAGGCTCAAAGTGGTGTGAGGAAGAGGGGGAGGAGGTTCCCTTTTATAAGGGAGGAGAGGGGCACCTTTGGAAAAACTAAAAATATTATTTTATTATAAAGCCATATTCAGTTTTAAATAGCTCCAAATTGATTTATTTCGAAGATAAGGTGGGTATGGGTCGAAATAATCTCATAAAATAGAATTTGTACAAGTTTATTTTACTATTTTAACCTTATCATTTAGATTTAACTTTAAGTTAGATAATTTTACTTTTACCGTGTCTTTTTGTGTTCTTACACTATAAGGTTAATAAACTTACTATAAGAATCCAAACGAACCCCAAGTTGTTTATTATTAATATATATAACATTATATAAGTCATTTGGATGAACCTTAGATTTTTAGGAATAAAATAATAACTAATAATATAATATTTGTTTTAAAAACTATTTTATGTCAATTTTGACACTATTTAGTAATTGATTTTTGTGAAAATCATAACAGAATGATTAGTTCGAACAAAGTTAATTAAATCAATAATAACATGTCATATTAACGTAGAAAATTAGTGTAATTTATAAAAAGTCTCAAATTACATTTATTTGGGTATTTATAACATCAATTATGTCAATATTTCATTAATAAGATAATTACTGCATCATCTTTGTGTCATAAATAAATTAAATTATTTAATGTCTAAAAATTAAAAATAAAATAAAATTATGTAGTAAATCTTTTTTATCTTTATAATGAATATTTATAGTCGAATTTATCTTATTTATAACCCTATATTAAAAATTATTTACTTATTAAAATTTGATTTTAACTATTTTAACCCTTCTTTAAGTAAATTAATAATAAATGTCCTAATCTAATCCAAGTGGGCCTAAATGGTCATATTTTATTCCTAAGGTTGTTTTTGGTTTAATTACACCTATCCAATATAATTAGGACATGTGTTAGGGTAATAATAATATCATTTTTACCCTTAATTACCCTATTTACTTTTAACCGTGGTAAAAAAAGTAAAAAGTTACTATTCACAAAAAATTATTTTTATCTCATTGAACCACATTTTACTTGCTGACATCAACTGTGTCTCTCGTATTTTTGAAATTCCATTCACAAAAGTGGTAAAATTATGTTTTATGTAAATTTGCAAATTCTCTTAGGAGGTGGGTAAAAGACGGTCAAAAGTTCAATAAAATTTTTATATATCTAAAATTATTAAAAAATGACTCCAATGAATTACATTGAACTTATATAGGTATTATGTATCAATTTTGACCTAAAATAAATTTAAATAAAATAAATAATTATTTAAATAAAAATTCGGTTTTTAAATAGTAACCCAGTGTTTTCACTATTCATCAAAAATTGAAAGTTTTCAGAAAAATACCAAAATTTCACCCTAGGCTAATTTCGATATTCCTAATCCAAAAATGAATTCCATTTTGAAATTTGAAATTTTCAAAATTTCAAAAAGTGGTTATTACTATTCATAATGGCTAGTTTTAATAATATTTTAATAGCATATCGTTGTTTAGTGAAACTCGGTATTGCGTACAACACACGCTATCGAGGAAGGTCGCGATTATGTGTAATTCAGCCAAGTTAGGGTTGCGTGTTGTGCAAGACTCCTTTGTTGTAGCGTACAACACAATACATCAGTAAAATTAAAAAAAGAATATTTTTCATAAAATATTGGTGTGTTACACTATTAATACAACCTAAGTGGAATGGTTAAATTACTTGTGTATTTGAATTTATGAATTATATTTTAGACGAATTTTATCAATGAAATTATCGTTATAAGAATCAGTAAATGTATAAGAATTTTACTATAGTAGTATTTCTTTAAGTATTTGAAATCATATGTTGAATGTTACAAAAAAAGTGATTTAGTGGAAAATTGATCTTTTTTTAAAACACATGATTGAATGAATATGACTCTTAATATGTGCTTGATGTTAATATAATAATGATAAAGATATATTTATGTTATAGTATTGGTGACCTTGAAATTGTTGAGTGATTTAATAGTTTATGTTATCCTTGCTGGAATTTACTGTGTTTTTTGATTTATAGAATATGTTCTATAATCAAATATTTTATTTTTGGAAGAATTCACGTTTTCATTAATGTTTTATGGAAATCAAGGTATTCACATATTTGGTATGTGACATTAATAACTACATTATATTGTTTGGGGAATCTAATGTTAAGTTGATTTTGGAAAATTAGTGACCTTCCATCTAAATTTTTTGTCTATGAATTTAGTCAAACATATTTTGGATGAGCCTTAAGGTTAAATATTTATGAAATGGATTAAGTTGAACTTTGGGGTTATTTTTGAGGTTTTAGAAATTAATGTATTATTTTATAACTTGTACTAACCATATTGTCCTCGGAAGATATATACAGACAGGAGGAATGACTTGTCATTCTTTTAAGGATCTTATGATCCATTAAATGATAATTTTAATTATTTAGGTATAATTTCTTTGGATATTCATTGCTTGGAGTAACAAATGAAGTGTAAATTGATCAAATAGCAACAAAAGGTTGAAATTGTACTTTAAATCTATCAATTAAGTATATTTTATAGTGTCCTGTATCTTGATAGTAAAATAATCCCTCAACACTAATAAAAAGGATCTTGAAAAAAGGTTATTATATTACCTTCATATCCAATGAATAAAATGGTCATTTAACTCATCACAAATTCATGGTTTAGTAGATATTGAATTTCTATTGATCATTTACTTTTTTTTGTGATCACTGTTCTCTATCACTCTCTATAATTATTTATGCTTTTCTTCCATGTCCATATTTTTACTTTCCATTAATGTTATCCTTTATAGAAACCTAGTTATGTGTTATTCCATATGGCATTATAATTTCCCTTACTCTTATTGTAATCGACCAACCTGGGTCAACTAAACCAGTCACCCAAGCCAACCCAGCATGGGGTGGGGTAAAACAAAGATAAAAAACTAGTCTTGTATATAAGAAAAAAGACATACAACTAGAGTACAAAGTGGAAACAACATGAGATAAAACTAAGATAAACATGTTAAACCATAAAGAAAGACTAGTCTAGAAAGAAAGTCTCCATGTAACCAAATGCCACCTCCAAACTATCCCAAAATGAAATAAAAATGTAAACAGAATCCTTCATAATACAAAATACTCCTCCCTTTACCCAAATCCTATAAAATAAGGTCTACAACTACCCACATGAAGAAGTAGGGTGGGAGAAATATACCCCATTAGGATACCAACAAAATATCTATACAAGTTCTAAAAACAAGAATGCATAAGTCTAAGAGTTAAAACAAAATAGTTTTATAAGTAGTTTTATAAATAAATCATTTTTTAAACAATCCTTGAGTTTTCAAAATTGCATGCAATATTTTTCAAATCTATAAAAAAGATGGTAAAGATACCTAAATATAAATATACATTTGAGATAATATCTATGAAATAAACTATCATCTAATAAACAACCAGAAACAACAATACACCTACCAGATAAACTTTAGCCTATGGGAAAATATATACTAAACACTCAAAGTAATAACAAGTCATAAGGTTAGATCCAACTAACATTGAGGATTTCCATATACCACTGACAAAAAAAATGATACCTCATAGTGTTGTCATAAACACAAAGGTTAATCGTGTATCTATATTGATGTACCCATGGTTACTTCTATGAAATGCTTGTTATTTTTTGTTTTAAAAACCATGCTCACTTTTTTATAAAACAATTTCAAATCCAAGACAATCTGCTTATGTGTTTGAAAATCCATTTTTCCATTTCAAATCAATGAAATTCCATTTTTAAAGAAAAACCACTTTTCAAACACAAAACCATTCCCTTTTCAATTACAACACATGGAATTACATTTCTAATATCAAGGAATAAATATAAAAAATAAGAAATTTAAGAAATTAGAACAATTTAATAGATCCACCTTCCTTAAGAGCATAGAAAATCTAACCACTTGAAAACATGGATTGGAAACCACAAGATTTGCCTTTAGAAGACAAGGAATGAAAAAACACTGAAAATGATTGATAAAAAACACAATCCAATTAATAATCCCTACAAAAAATGGTACCAAAACCGCAAATGAGAAAGAAACTGAGAGGAAGGATTACCCAGAGAGATGAAGATCCCAACCCTATTGACTAATCATAGAACGAATCAATCTGAAAGGAAGGAAGAAGCTATAAATCTCCTAGGGTAAGAACTCTATCTAAGAGAAGAAGGATGAAAAATAAAATAAAGCCTCAACCACCCTCATAAAACCCTAAAAATTGGAACTTAGGGAATTACATGGTGTGTAATATTTTACAGGTTATGAACCCATTTCATTTTAAGTTACTCTGAAAAATGTGTCACCTTTTTAATTAAAAATCAAGTTTCACATTATATGAAATGTAACCCTTACAAGATGAGTAAAAAATCATGTTGTGTATTCAGTTCATAAGATTTTTTTGGAGGACAATACATGTCATGTAATCCCATTACACATTGTGTAACTGCCCATGAAATAGAAAAAATTATAGGTTCATGCTGAAAATCCAATAAATCCACGGCTTCACCATAACATGTATTCTACCAATTCAAGGTCAAAAACACACACTCAATGAGAAAAGGAAGACAAAAGTAAATATCAGAATATACCTGATAGAAAGGTAATATAGGATTACAATCTTGCCACAAAATAAATATTTCTTTCATCAGAAAGAGCTCAAGATCTTGGATTTGTAAAAATATAAAGCCACTACTACCCTATCAATGAATCACTCTCCCACATCTTATGGTGATCCCATCTACACTGCCACAATACTTGAACTAGGGGAATCATTTTACGATGCATTAACCTATCTTGGAAATCTATAATATGAAATAGCTAAACAACCAAAGTGGTATCGAGCTCAAGAACAACATCCTCCCATCAAATAACTTGGGAAGGATCTGGTATATACCTCTCCAACTAAGAAATATGAAACACGTCATGTATAGAAGTAAAGCTAGACTATAACAAAAACTGATAGGCCACCCTCCCTAGTCACTCAAAAAAATAAAAGGGTCCCACAAACTTTGATTCCAACTTACCATTCTTACCCAACCAACGATGTCCCAATCAAGGTAAAACTTTAAGAAAGACCCGATCACTAACCACAAACTCCAGTGGGCGATGCTGATAGTCCACATAATATTTCCGAAAAATATGTTCCATGATAAAATGCCTTTGGATCAACTACACCACTTCTGTTATCTTTTGAACAACACATTTCTCAACAAAGGACCACTCTCCCAACTCTACCCAACACAAGGGAGATCAACATGGCTACCCATATAAAGCCTCCAAGGGTGCCATCCCAATCAAAATCCGATAAATATTATTATAGGTAAATTAAACCAAAGGAAAAATTATATCCCATGATCCTCCAAAATAAATAACACAAGCCTAGAGAATATATTTAAGAACCCGGATAGACCTCTCCATTTGGCCATCCTTCTATGGATGATAAGACATGATTTAGTGTGTCTGTCAATAATGACCCAAATCGCATCCTTCAAACAAGGATTTCATGGAAAACCAATGACAAAATCCATGGAAATATAATCCCAATTCCATACCAAAATGGGTAAATGATACAACATAACTACAAGTATCTAGTGTTATACCTTAACCCTTAGACAAGTGAGACACTATGATACAAAATTTTCAATTGGCCGCCTCATCCTTGGACACCAATACCGATGTATCAAATCATGGTACATATTTGTATCCCCAAGGTGAATGAACCAACATGATCAGTTTCCACTTTCCAAAAAATTTTACCTCAAGGAAAAAAAATAACCAACTTATTACAGAAGAAAAAAAACTCCATTGGGAGACTGAGACAACTCACACAATGTCTCCCCACCTTTTAGGATTTCTCTTAATCATCAGTTCTTTGTCTCTGTCATCTGCTCAAGTCGAATAAAATGTCAAGTCAACTTTTATTGAAGCCAAGAACACCTGTCCACCAACCTACACCACTCCTAATCTCATCTTAGCAAAAAAACTCATTAGAGACCAATGTTTGACTAATTCCTTCACGACTTGTGTCAGTAATTTTCTGCTTAACCCATCAGCCACCATATTCTCTTTCTTTGGGGAATATTTGATATCAAAATCAAAAGTATAAAGATAATCATCCCACCATATCTATCTTAAGTTCCGATCTATTTGAGTGACCATATACTTCAGGATTTTTTGATCATAATATATGATAAATCGCTCTCCAAAGAGATAGTGACACCACATTTTGAGTTCATGTATAATAATTTACAACTAAGGATCATGGGTAGGGTAGTTCTTCTCATTAGGGAATAATTGGTGTGATACATAAGACACAACTTGTTTCCCCTACATGAAGACACATCCTAAACCCATACCATTTTTTTTGAAAACATCATATCCCGAACTTGGTTTCAGAAGAATCAAAACCAGTGCTGAAGTCAACCTCACCTTCACCTCCTTGAAATATCTCTGCTATTTTTTGTTCCATTCAAACCTTACACCCTTATGGGTTAAAGTTGTCATCGAAGATATGAGTTTTTATATTTCTTGAACAAAACATCTATAGTAACCTACAAAACACAAAAATATTTAGATCTTAAACACATTTCAGGGATTCTCCCAGGACATAATTTCCTACACCTTTTCAGTATCAACTAAGACACCCCTCTTAGATATCAAGTGCCCTAGAAACTTCACTTACTAGATCCAAAACTCACACTTGGAAAGATTACCATACATATGATGTTCCCTCAAGGTTCAAAGAATGATATCCAAATGGTCTCTATGCTCCCCCTCTAACTTGGAGTAGACCAAGATATCATTTATGAACACAAAAATAAAAGATTCCAAGAACCGATGAAATATTTACTTCATTAAATCCATGAATATCTTAGGAGAAATAGTGAGTCTGAATGGAATAACCATAAACTCAAAATTCCAATATCAATTCTTAAACACTGTATTGGGTATATCCACTTCTTAGATCTCAACTAGTGGTACCTCGAACATAGTTCAATCTTAGAAAACCAATAATCCCCCCTCAACTGATCAAAGAGATCATCAATTTTGGATAAAGGATGCTTATTCTTAATAGTCACCCAATTCAACTTCCGATAGTAATACAAAGTATAAGACTTACAGATCTATTCTTATAAAATAGTATAGGTGAATACCACAATGAAATGAAAGGAATAATAAATCATTTCATCTCCAGGTCCTCAAGCTAGACTTTAAGTTCCACCAACTAAAAAGGTTCCATTCGATAGGATGAAATACAAATGGGCATCATTACATGTAACATGTCAATAGTAAACTCTACCTCTCTCTACGGTGGAAAGACAAAAAAATAATTCATAAATACCTCAAGGTATGCACACACAACAACAAGTAGCTAACCACCCAATCACAGGTCATCTACATCAAGAAACATTTCTAACAATTGACATGATATTTTACAGACATAAGGAACAAATGGACCATCAATTGTTGATATAGAGTCACACTCACCCTAAGAAACATGAGTGACCCTATTGGTATATTAGAATTGAACCTGATAATGATAATAGTTTATCTGGTCCTTAACACTAATCATACAATCCATGCTGATGATCAAGTCAAATATTTCTAGATCAATCACTGAGAAGTACCAAACCACATCAAAGCCACCTATCACCACCCAACACATGAGACATTTGAAACCCTATTCAAAAATCTTTACCAAAGGCATGGAATGATCCAACAAGAAAATAATAATCTATGAACACTAACCCAACACATCAAATGACTTTGATGATATAAAATAATTATTAGAAGCTATATCAAACAAATCTAGCACCATAGAATATGAAATAAAAATCAAACCTCTAACAGTAGCTGGACCTACTTCAGATTCCTCTAGTGAACACTCAAATTTTTAAATCCATCCACAATTAGACACCTAGACATTTCCCTTGGCATTAGAATGATACCCACCACCCTGGGAATAATCAACATAAACTTACAACCCATTAGTAAAAGTGGATCTCACCTTACTACCTTGGGACGTCTTATCATAGAAATGCTTCAGATGGAGGGGTTTCCCATAATGATGAAAAGTTCTAGGAGCATATATACATTGAGGACTGGTATGACCATGCCTCCCAAACTGGTAGAAAATAACATATTTCTACCTTTTAGAGGCCCCTGAAATAAGTCCTATAAAAACCTAACCACTATTGCAAATCATTTTTTGACCAGAAGAAGCACCCTAGCTAACTGCTGTAATTATTGAATATCCCCCAAGCCTATACTTATTTATATTTCTATCTCAACCAAATATTTTTTATCCACTATCGCTACAAAGGTCATAAGGCACAAAATAACTATAATTGACCAAACATCATCCCTCAGATCCATCTCAAACCTCTGGGCCTTTAGGTAATCATTGGCGGTAAGCTTCGGTTCCAGATTCACCAACTCAAAAAAGTGGTTGGAGTACTCCAGAATGGTATAATACACTTGATATAACATTATAAATTTCTAGGTATTTACCACATGTATGGTATCCAGATAAAACTACTGATTGAAGATCTTCTTGAAAGAAAACTAGGTAAGACCTTCATACAACTTAGCTTGTACTATCGAGTCCCACCATATTCTTTCTATCCCTTCGAGTATATACGTAGAAGAAACCACTTGATAATATTTAAGAGTCTTCAAAAAGTTGAATATAATTTCTATCTATTAAAGACACTCCTTTGACTCTTGTGGTCCTTTTCACCACATAATATAGGTGGATGCTTCTTGGTAAATTCTAAACCATGATCCACTACGCGTCTCGGGTTCACTGCACCCACTGACCCTAGAGTCTGAATGTTAAAAATCACTACTTCAACTACGAAAGGGTCCACTAGAAAATCTTCCTATAGAACTTTCCATGTGGATTCCCCTATTTTATTTATAAGGGATCTTCTAGGAGGAATTTTATTTTAAACACAAGACAAAAACCAATCATCCATGAGAAAATTCCAAAACCTTTGAATGAAAAACAAGAATCCAAAACCAATCCTTAAAACAATAAGAATTGAAAACATTTATGAATCTTATCACAATTAGGATACACATTTTTATAGGATCAAGTCCATCTAAATAAACTCTCCACTTAATTTATTCAAATGACCTTACACACACCAAGTCCTTAGACATTGTAGATAGGTTAATTTAAATAAACTTCCCATATTTTTTTTCAAATGAACCTAAATACTCTATCTTAGAATTAGTAAAGATTTCCCAAACACCTAAGGAAAATTGGATTTAGTAACAGGAGTGAGATGGACAAGCCCATTTTTTCACACCTACAGTCCAAATTCCAAAAATCCTACTATAGTATACCTAAGACAAAGAACCAACTCATAAAGTGCTAACACCCTTCAAGATAAGTAACCCCTTTAATAACAAATTGTAACAGACCAACCCGGTTCAACTAGACCAGTCACCCAAGTTATCCTATAACGGGGCAGGAAAAACAAAGATAATAAAACAAGTCCCTTATATAATAAAAAAAAGACATAAAAATAGAGTAAAATGTGGAAAAATGGGAGATACAGCTGATCCAAATAGTCTAAACCATAAAGAAATACCAGTCCAGATAATAAGTCTCCATGTGACCAAACATCACCTCTAAACTATCCCAAAACGAAATAAAAAATGAGAGATAAGACTAAATGCTATAGAATGGTCTTACCTTTACCTAAATCCTATAAAATATGGTCTATATCCATCCATAGGTGGAAGTATATTATGAGAAATACAACCTAGAAGGATAACACCAAAAGATATATACAAGTTATAAAAACAAGAATGCACAAGTCCAAGATTTAAAATAGAATGGTTTTACAAGAAATTTTATAAATAAAACAATTTTCAAACAATCATTGAGTTTTCACAAATTTCATTCCATATTTACCAAAGAAAAAAAAGAACGTAAAGATACCAAAATATAAATATACATGTGATCCAACATCCACTAGTGCAGAAAACGTTTTTTACGTCACCATTTTTTACGTCGGTTATATAAAACCGACGTCATAATATGTAAAACGAGGTTTTTTACGTCGGTTATTTCTTAACCGACGTAAAAAACCTGTGTTCGGTATACATTTAACGTCGGTTATACAAATAACCGACGTTATTAATCTCGCGGTTTCGTTTTTTACGTCGGTTATTTTTATAACCGACGTAAAAAACGCGGTTTTCGAAGGCCCTTTCACGTCGGTTATTGAATAACCGACGTAACAAACGCGGTTTTTGAATGCTTTTTGACGTCGGTTATAAAATAACCGACGTCAAAAAAGAATCCGCAGATGTTTTTGACGTCGGTTATTCCATAACCGACGTAAAAAAACGCGGATTTTGAGCCATTTTTTACGTCGGTTATATAATAACCGACGTAAACAATGAATCGGAGGAAGTTTTTTACGTCGGTTATTGAAATAACCGACGTTATAAATGTTTTTAAAACAATTATCACGTCGTTTATTGAATAACCGACGTGATAACTCAATTAAAAATTTACCCAGACCCGTGGATTGTCATTCGCGAGTTTACCTTCGACAGTCGCGACTCGTCTCTCTCGCGCGTAAACCCGAATCGGCTCGTCCATTTCGTTGGTTTAGATTCGTTTTGCGATCATCGTTTCTCATATTTAATCTCCTCGGATCAATCATCTAAACTCGCAGCACTCAGGTAATCCTCCCACTCGTTCGTTTTTTTTCGCGGATAGTAAATATATATGTGTTGTGATTTTTTTGTTGAAACTAGCTAAGATTCTTCGATTGCGAACCCTTTTAACTCGTTTTGGCACCATAATCTTATTTATCATCCCTAGATCTATTTGTTCGACTTGCAATATTGAGTAATTTTATGATTTCACTAATTTTTCATCGTTTTCTATAAATCCCCGAGAGGGTTGGGGCGTGTCCATTTGGATGGGTTGCCCTTTTACAGTTGTTACTACTTTATTCAAACACAACCATGGCATAGGTGCATGGATTTGGGGTCGGGGGGTGTCCAGGGGGGTTTACAAGGGGGTGGGTGGGTGTGGGGGGCTGTCCAAGGGTGTGGGTGGGTGTTGGGGGGTGTCCAGGGGGGTGTCCAAGGGGGTAAGGGGTGGGGGGTGGTGTCCAGGAGGGGTGGGGGGGCTGTCCAGAGGGTTGGGGGGTGTCCAGGGGGGTGTCCAAGCAGGTCGGGGGTGGGGGGTTGTGTCCAGGAGGGGTGGGGGTGCTTTCTAGAGGGGTCGGGGGCTGTCCAGAGGGGTCGGGGGGTGTCCAGGGTGGTGTCCAAGGGGATGGGTGGGTGTGGGGGGCTGTCCAAGGGGGTGGCGGCCTGTCCAGAGGGGTCGGTGGGGTGTCCAGGGGGGTGTCCAAGGGGGTGGATGGGTGTGGGGGGCTGTCCACGTGGGTGGCGGCCTCTCCAGAGGGTATTTGGGGTTGTCCGGGTGGGTGGGGGGGCTGTCCAGAGGGTTGGGGGATGTCCAGGGGGGTGTCCAAGGGGGTAGGGGGTGGGGGGTGGTGTCCAGGAGGGGCGGGGGGCTGTCCAGAGGGGTCGGGGGTGTCCAGGGGGGTTTACAAGGGGGTGGGTGGGTGTGGGGGGCTGTCCAAGGGCGTGGGTGGGTGTTGGGGGGTGTCCAGGGGGGTGTCCAAGGGGGTAGGGGGTGGGTGGTGGTGTTTAGGAGGGGTGGGGGGGCTGTCCAGAGGGTTGGGGGGTGTCCAGGGGGGTGTCCAAGCAGGTCGGGGGTGGGGGGTTGTGTCCAGGAGGGGTGGGGGTGTTTTCTAGAGGGGTCGGGGGGTGTCCAGGGTGGTGTCCAAGGGGATGGGTGGGTGTGGGGGGCTGTCCAAGGGGGTGGCGGTCTGTCCAGAGGGGTCGGTGGGGTGTCCAGGGGGGTGTCCAAGGGGGTGGATGGGTGTGGGGGGCTGTCCAAGGGGGTGGATGGGTGTGGGGGGCTGTCCAAGGGCGTGGGTGGGTGTTGGGGGGTGTCCAGGGGGGTGTCCAAGGGGTAGGGGGTGGGTGGTGGTGTTTAGGAGGGGTGGGGGGGCTGTCCAGAGGGTTGGGGGGTGTCCAGGGGGGTGTCCAAGCAGGTCGGGGGTGGGGGGTTGTGTCCAGGAGGGGTGGGGGTGCTTTCTAGAGGGGTCGGGGGGTGTCCAGGGTGGTGTCCAAGGGGATGGGTGGGTGTGGGGGGCTGTCCAAGGGGGTGGCGGCCTGTCCAGAGGGGTCGGTGGGGTGTCCAGGGGGGTGTCCAAGGGGGTGGATGGGTGTGGGGGGCTGTCCAAGGGGGTGGATGGGTGTGGGGGGCTGTCCAAGTGGGTGGCGGCCTCTCCAGAGGGTATTTGGGGTTGTCCGGGTGGGTGGGGGGGCTGCCCAGAGGGTTGGGGGATGTCTAGGGGGTGTCCAAGGGGGTAGGGGGTGGGGGGTGGTGTCCAGGAGGGGTGGGGGGCTGTCCAGAGGGGTCAGGGGGTGTCCAGGGGGGTTTACAAGGGGGTGGGTGGGTGTGGGGGGCTGTCCAAGGGTGTGGGTGGGCGTTGGGGGTGTCCAGGGGGGTGTCCAAGGGGGGTGGCGGTCTGTCCAGAGGGGTCGGTGGGGTGTCCAGGGGGGTGTCCAAGGGGGTGGATGGGTGTGGGGGGCTGTCCAAGGGGGTGGATGGGTGTGGGGGGCTGTCCAAGGGCGTGGGTGGGTGTTGGGGGGTGTCCAGGGGGGTGTCCAAGGGGTAGGGGTGGGTGGTGGTGTTTAGGAGGGGTGGGGGGGCTGTCCAGAGGGTTGGGGGTGTCCAGGGGGGTGTCCAAGCAGGTCGGGGGTGGGGGGTTGTGTCCAGGAGGGGTGGGGGTGCTTTCTAGAGGGGTCGGGGGGTGTCCAGGGTGGTGTCCAAGGGGATGGGTGGGTGTGGGGGGCTGTCCAAGGGGGTGGCGGCCTGTCCAGAGGGGTCGGTGGGGTGTCCAGGGGGGTGTCCAAGGGGGTGGATGGGTGTGGGGGGCTGTCCAAGGGGGTGGATGGGTGTGGGGGGCTGTCCAAGTGGGTGGCGGCCTCTCCAGAGGGTATTTGGGGTTGTCCGGGTGGGTGGGGGGGGCTGCCCAGAGGGTTGGGGGATGTCTAGGGGGGTGTCCAAGGGGGTAGGGGGTGGGGGGTGGTGTCCAGGAGGGGTGGGGGGCTGTCCAGAGGGGTCAGGGGGTGTCCAGGGGGGTTTACAAGGGGGTGGGTGGGTGTGGGGGGCTGTCCAAGGGTGTGGGTGGGCGTTGGGGGTGTCCAGGGGGGTGTCCAAGGGGGGTGGCGGTCTGTCCAGAGGGGTCGGTGGGGTGTCCAGGGGGGTGTCCAAGGGGGTGGATGGGTGTGGGGGGCTGTCCAAGGGGGTGGATGGGTGTGGGGGGCTGTCCAAGGGCGTGGGTGGGTGTTGGGGGGTGTCCAGGGGGGTGTCCAAGGGGTAGGGGGTGGGTGGTGGTGTTTAGGAGGGGTGGGGGGGCTGTCCAGAGGGTTGGGGGGTGTCCAGGGGGGTGTCCAAGCAGGTCGGGGGTGGGGGGTTGTGTCCAGGAGGGGTGGGGGTGCTTTCTAGAGGGGTCGGGGGGTGTCCAGGGTGGTGTCCAAGGGGATGGGTGGGTGTGGGGGGCTGTCCAAGGGGGTGGCGGCCTGTCCAGAGGGGTCGGTGGGGTGTCCAGGGGGGTGTCCAAGGGGGTGGATGGGTGTGGGGGGCTGTCCAAGGGGGTGGATGGGTGTGGGGGGCTGTCCAAGTGGGTGGCGGCCTCTCCAGAGGGTATTTGGGGTTGTCCGGGTGGGTGGGGGGGCTTCCCAGAGGGTTGGGGGATGTCTAGGGGGGTGTCCAAGGGGGTAGGGGGTGGGGGGTGGTGTCCAGGAGGGGTGGGGGGCTGTCCAGAGGGGTCAGGGGGTGTCCAGGGGGGTTTACAAGGGGGTGGGTGGGTGTGGGGGGCTGTCCAAGGGTGTGGGTGGGCGTTGGGGGTGTCCAGGGGGGTGTCCAAGGGGGTAGGGGGTGGGGGTGGTGTTTAGGAGGGGTGGGGGGGCTGTCCAGAGGGTTGGGGGGTGTCCAGGGGGGTGTCCAAGCAGGTCGGGGGTGGGGGGTTGTCCAAGCCGGCCGGTGGCATCAGTGAGTCCACTTTTCAGCTTTCTTATGCCAACTCCTTGGCAACATTTTGCCTGTGTTTACCATGTTTATCATTGTTTAACATGCTTATCATATTACCGATGTTTACTATTATGTAATTTAGTACACTTTTCTATTTGTGAACTAATGTTTGTTTTTTTGATTTGAAGGAAAATGACAGATCAATCAGTTGATCAGCCACATGATTCTGGAGATGAGCATATTGGTCATACATCTGGGGAGGAACATTCACATGCTCCTATTACGAAAAAGAGTTCAAAGGTTGGTAAGCGTGGGTGCACACGTTTACCAAAATTATCACTTGCCCGTACGAAGGAGGAGAGGGTAGTCGTGGAGTTTGATGAGGATGATCTTCCTAGAGGTCCAAATGCTAAAGATTTTAAGGGTTTTGTAGCAACTCAGGCTAAGAGCAAAGTAAGCATTCTTTATGATGATTGGAGAAGTGTGGATAAGGCGATAATTTCTCAGCTGTGGGAGACCATTTTGGTAAGATCTTTTGCTATTGTTTGACTGTTCTTTAAATGTTTCTAGTATATATAATATTTTTAACCTCTTTTTTATCAGATGACATTTGATATTCCTGACACTGGAGGAGTCAGGAAGAAATGCTTATCGTTGGCTGCTAGGAGATGGAGGGATTTCAAATCAACCCTCTCATCTGATTTCATTTATGGTCATAGGAGTCGTGAGAATCCATGTCGTATATATCCTTTTATAGATGAAGACACATGGAGACAATTTTTTGAAAGTAGAAGAAAAGAATCATTTTTGGTAAGGGCAATGTAAACTTTTATAAGCTTTCTTATATAAATGATCTTATTATTGTTTTGTTAATGATTACTTATTCTTAATTTACAGCAAACAAGGAAAGCTCATCAAGAGATCCAATCTAAAAATGTATACCCTCATAGTTTATCTCGGGGAGGGTATGCATTATTGGAAGAACAAATGATGGCAGAAAAATTTCAACAACTAAGAGCTGAGTCTTCAAGCTCTGGAGAGGTGGCCCCTCCATCCCCTCCATCTAGACATGAGAAATGGAAAAGAGCTCGGAAGGGCAAAAAAGGACAATATCTTTCGGAAGAATCGAGACTCGTAGTTGAGAGGATTGTAAGATATCTATTTTATTTATTTAAGTTTACTATTTTCGTCATATATTTCCAATCATTATAGAAAAGTTCAATTAATTATTACAGGACTCTCTTGAGGAGCAGAGTTCACAGGGGACATTTACACCATCTGGGAGGGAAGATATTTTATTTGTGGCATTGGGAAAGCCCGAACATCCTGGCCGTGTAAGAGGATATCCGGCAGGTGTATCGGTAAGAAAAGTGTTGCCACGTTCCTCAACTTCTAACATTGAGGGAGTTTATAAAAAAAAAATAGAATCGTTGGAGGCTGAAGTCCATAATATTAATGCGACAATGGAGGACAAGATTAGAGCATCGGTGCAGTTAATGTTTGCAGACTTGCAAAGACAATTTCAGGGTGCAGCTCCCACTCCACCTCTCCCAGTAGCTCCCACTCCCCCACCTCAGCCTGCGGACCCCATTTTTGATCCTCCTCCTCCGCCGCAGCTACCTACTTATTGTGAGTTGTATGTTGATGATCCTCAACATCATATAGTTGCATATGGGATGGTATATTGTATAGGAGATACAGTTCATCATCAACAGTTAGAGGTAGAGAATCAGAGGGTCACTGTACATGATATTATAGATAGATCAGCTCGGATACCATTACCTACAGATGAGGTGACGACAGTTGGACATAGTATCGGCCATTTTTTACTTTGGCCATCCAGACTTCTTCGACTCATTACCATAGAGGTATGGATGTTATATCTTTTATTTTATATTTTTATTAATGTTTTATCATTTGAAAACTAATATATTTTTCAATTTATTTTTACAGGAATACTTCAAAGGTAAAGAAATACTGTATAGACAACAACAAAGACAGATAGCTATGACATCAGATGCAGATACTAGCAGTCTTGACAAATTGTCAAGATATTCAAATTTGTTGGCGGATCATTATGACTTTACAATGGAAGCTCATGTCTGTGGACGTGAACTATGTGTGGGGATTATGAAAAGTGATATCATGGAGTTTGTCACTGGAGATAAGATGGGCATCAACGTGGTGCAAATTTTTATCATGTAAGTCTTAACTCCTTTTCCTTGCGTTATATTTATTAAAAATGTATACTTATGTCTGCTTTGTATTAGGTATATGTATAAAATTTGTGAGAGGAATGAGCTGACAGATGTATATGGATTCATGGACCCACAATTGATTTCCCCTGAAGCATGTGCATTGGATGAGGAACAAAGAATGCTTTATATTGCTGATAGATTTGAAAAGAATGTAATCACACAGTGTTGGATGATGCCTTTTTGTGAGAGGTATGAAACACATCCCTCTCAAAGAGTTAATTATATTTTAACATAAAAAACCACTAACGTTAAATTTCCTTTTCTCAGGGATCATTGGATGTTAGGGGTTTTTTGCCCTAGGGAGAAAACACTTTATTGGATATGCTCTCTCCATGATGATGTGCGAGAAAGTTTTAAGAATATATTGGAAACGTAAGTTTCAATTTCACAATAGTTTTATATATTATAATGAATTTTAAATTTACCCCATTCGTATTATTTTCTAACAGGGCATGGGTCCACTTTCGAAAAAGCGCAAAGAAAAGGAATTACAAGATCAAATATGTACATGCGAAGGTAAATATCCATTTATAATTTGTACATTTTGATTTATTACATAAAAATAATATATTGAATTTACACTCATTCAAACAGAAATGTCATGAGCAACAAGGCATCATCGAATGCGGATATTACATGTTAAGATTTATGTATGAAATAATAACAACTGGGACAGTTCTGAGTTTTGACCTGGTAAGATTTCCTCTTTCTAATAATATTTCAATTTGATTTATTCATTATACACGTTGACTACTATCCTTTTCCTTTGTAGCTTTTTGATGACCCTCAACCCTTTACTGCTGAAGATATCAAACACTTACAAGTGGAGTGGTCAAATTATTTTACAGGTTCGATTGACTTTTAGTTGTTTGTAATGTAAAATGTAATTTTGAATATTGTCAATGTAATTGTGTATTTCGTAGTCGTTTAGGTTGGATTTAGTTTTTTTTGAAGTTGACATTGTAAGTTTTGAATGTTATATAAGTGAATGTTTAATTTTTCTCTACTTCTTGTTTTGGTCTACTGTTGATGGTTTTTCTGGTCTGGATTTTCGTATGGGGGGAGAGGTTCCAAGGGGGTGGGTGGGTGTTTGGGGGGTGTCCAAGGGATATGGGAGGGGTGTCCAAGGTGTGTTTGGGGCTGTCCTAGGGGTCGGGGGGGGGGGGGGTGTAAATGAGGGTGGGGGTGTCCAAGGGGTGGGGGGTGTCCAAGGGATATGGGAGGGGTGTCCAAGGTGTGTTTGGGGCTGTCCAAGGAGTCGGTTGGGTGTCCAAGTGGTGGGGGGGTGTCCAAGGGATATAGGAGGGGTGTCCAAGGGGTGTTTGGGGCTGTCCAAGGGGATGGGGGGGTTTCCAAGGGGTAGGGGGGGGTTTCCAAGGGGTCGGGGGGTGTCCAGGGGGTGGGGGGCTGTCCAGTGGGTGGGGGGGTGTCCAAGGGGTGGGGGGGTGTCCAAGGGATATGGGAGGGGTGTCCAAGGGGTGTTTGGGGCTGTCCTAGTGTTCGGGGGGTGTAAATGAGGGTGGGGGGGCTGTCGAAGGGGTGGGGGGGTGTCCAAGGGGCAGGTTGGGTGTAAATGAGGGGGGGGGGGGGGGTGTCCAAGGGGTCTGGGAGGGCTGTCAAGGTGTGGGGGGGTGTCCAATGGGTGTTTGAGGCTGTACTAGGGGTCTTGGGGGTGTCCAAGGGGTGGAGGGTGTCCAAGGGATATGGGAGGGGTGTCCAAGGGTTGTGGTGGGGCTCCAATGTGGTGGGGGAGGGCTGGCCAGGTTGTTAGGTGGGTATAGATGAGGGTGGGGTTCAGTTGGGGCTTGGGGGAGGGCTGGCATGGTTATTTTTGTTTGGTTTCTGGTTGCTTTTTGGTGAGAGCAGTGCAATTATTTAAAAAAAAAAAAAAAATTTCACGTCGGTTATTTTATAACCGACGTGGTAAATAAATCGGTAGGGGTTTAGCACGTCGGTTTTTTCTAGAACCGACGTGATAAACCTTTCCCGGGGATTTTATCACGTCGGTGCTTAGTATAACCGACGTGATAAAAGGCCTGGGAATCGATTTACCACGTCGGTTATTGAATAACCGACGTGCTAAAACGTTTCCAGGCCTTTTTATCACGTCGGTTTCCTAAATAACCGACGTGGTAATAGGCCAGGGGAAGGGTTTAGCACGTCGGTTATGACATAACCGACGTGATAAACGATATCCCAGGCGTTTTATCACGTCGGTTTAGGGAATAACCGACGTGATAAAGCCCCCCGCGCATATTTATCACGTCGGTTATTATATGAACCGACGTGATAACCACCGTGAAGTTAGGGATATTACGTCGGTTTTAAATAACCGACGTAAAAAACGTTATTTATAACGTCGTCCGTATTAACGTCGCCTAAAAACCGACGTAAATAATAAAAAATAACCGACGTAAAAAACGTTTTCTGCACTAGTGATCCATGAAATAAACTATCATATAATAAACAAATAGAAACAACAATGCACTTACAAGCTGGGCTCTAGCCTGTGGGATAATACAAACTAGACACTCACAAGACTAACAAAGAATAAGGTTGGATCCAACTGACATCAAGGCCTACCATATACCATTGACATACAAGAGTTTACCTCTTAGTGGTGTCACACACACTAAGGCTACCCATGTATCTATATAAAAGTACCATAGGTTACCATTGTGATTTTTTTTCAATTTATGTTTAAAAAAATATTCTTACATTTTAATAAAACAATTTCAAAGAGAAGACAATCTACTTCATGGTTTTAAAATCCATTTTTCAATTTCAAATCAAGGCAATTTTTTTCAAAGAAAAACCCCTTTTAAAATGAGAACCCATGTCCTTTTCAATTACAACACATGAAATTCCATTTCTAATCTCAATTAATCAATATAAACAATAATAAATTCAAGAAATTATAATAATTGAACAGATCCACCTACCTAAAGAGTGTATAAAAGCTAACCACCTTTGAAAATGGGGATTGGAAACCACAAGATCTTCTTTTGAATGATAAGGCACAACCAAATACTAAATATGATTGATAAAAAACACAATCCCAGTGAGAACCCAAAAAATAAATGGTTCTACAATCACAAAAAAAGAGAGAAACCGAGAGGAAGATTTACTTAAAGATATGAAGAGCCAGACCATACTAATTAATCATTAAACGAATCGCTTCAGACAAATGTAATACACCCAAAATCACATTGGATAAGAGTTTTGGCCGGGAGGAGATGAATAAAAAATATAATGAAGCCTTAACCACCCACAAAACACCATAAAAACTATAACTCAAGTAATTACATAGTGTTTAATATTTTACACATCATGAACCCCTTTCATTTTAAGTTATACCAAAAAATGTATCACCTTTTTAATTAGAAACCATATTTCTCATTATATGATGTGTAAAATCTCACTTTGTGTATTCAGTTCACAAGATGTGTATGTAGGCCAATAAACATTGTGTAATAACATTACATGTCATGTAACAAACCAAGAAATAGTTGAAACTACAGGTTCATGCTGAAAATCCAACAAATCAGTGACTTCACCATTATAGGTATCCTCCCAATTCAAGGTAGACAATACATGCTCGATAAGAAAAGAAAACCAAAAGAAAACATCAGAACATACCTAACAAAAAGGTAACATGGTTTTACATTTTTCAAGAGGATGTTTTCTTAAACCTTTTTATGATATGGGTTTCCAACAAAGGTATTTTCAAATGTCATATCCTTGATTACTAAGATCAATATTAAATTATGAGGAGGAAATTTATTTAAGAGGGGTAGAATATAATGCCCTAATATTTTAAGAAGAATAAATATGGATTAGATAGGATAAATGACACACAAAACTTATCTTAGAAGATAATTTTACACCATGATACTTTATGATATTTTTTTAAATAAATTTGATCTCTTTGATATCTTTTGAAACATGCAACCATGAGTCTAAATGAACCATAATATAGTATACCATTATAATATAACTGTTAAATTAGAGGGTATGAATAATACTAACTATATTATAAAATGTATATGGTGTAAAAAAAGTATAAAATAAAAACACTGGTTATCAATTTATTATAAATGAAAATGAAAATCATTTATAGGAAAAATAAATGTTTTATGAAAAAATATTTTTTCTAGAAGATGCTTTCATCATGCTTTGCACACATATTTTAAAATTTATTTTCACCAATATTATAAAATTTATTTAATAAAATGAACTTAATTTTACAAATAATTTTTTCAAAGTTAATTTAGATTGAATTTTTTATAATTTCTTGAAAAGACTATTTTTTGATGAATAGTGAACAATATAGTTATTTATTAAAAAATTCCTTTTCATTTAAAGAATTTAAAAGTTAAATTTTGATTTAAAATTATTTTAAAAGTAAAATTAGTTCAATTATATTATAATTAATCCAATTTATTTCATTATAATGAATTTCATATTGAATTTAGACATTAACACTCTTTAAACTTTTGAAAAAGAATTCATTGGAAAACCATTTTTTCATCTCATCTCTTGGGTTAATTTTAAATTAAATTCTGAAACACCTATGAATTTAATTGGAAAAAATTAATGATTTATTTGGAATAATAATATTTAATATTATATAATATGTTCAAATAATTTTTTTCATAATTAATAATTAAAATAGTAAAAATTAATTACCACAGTTAAGGTTAAAATAAGTTTACTTGGGTGTTAATTTAAATAAATTAGCCTCAATATGACCTTGAAACATGTAAAATTCCTATTTTATAGACATATTTAGACCTTATATATCTTATGTTTCGATAATAACTAATTTTTTTCCTTTTGGAATATGAAAAAACATGGGTATCACTTTTTATTTTGAAAAATTCCAAGTGTGTCCTCTCCCCCACTTATAAAAGGCCACCCATCTCCTCTCCTCTTCACACTCCCAAATACCTTTGGTATATAAAACAACTAAAAAAATCTTACTTAAATCCCTCCCCACATTCTAGATTCATTTTTATGATAAATACAATCTAGTAAGGCTTTAGGTATAAACCTATAGAGGTTGTCCAAAGAAGAGGTAAAGTTCCTAACCATGCATTTTCGTTTTACTTCTTTTAACTCTTTGAAATATTATCAAACTATGATAAAATAATAAAAACTATATATATATATTATATTGTGATGTTATTATTTTAAGGTAATAATCTATATATATCTCATCTTCCATCAAATGGGAATCAAAATTGTCGACCATGTGTACAACGAATTATCGCCTTGGGAACCGATGTAATTCGTTTTCCATCACCGCCTTTCACGGATAGATATAATTATGTATTTAACATATTTATATGATATTTATGAAATTTATACTATTAATGAATTATAATATCATATTTACCTTCTTACCTTTCAATACATTGTAAAATAATAATGTTTCTTGTGTGTACATGTAAACTATTGCCTCCACATAACGATGTGAAATGGTTTTCATTTAATTTTTACATAGATGGAAATAAGGATATATTTAATGAATATAAATGAAATATTTTATATAATAATGGTTCTTTAAAGGTAAAATATTATTTACCTTACTTATGTTCCATCTGTTGGAAAAATAGAAACATCGTTCTTGCATATATATGACCTACTGTCTCCATAAATGGCGTAACTCAGTTTCCAATATCCAAATTTTACTGAATATTATAAATAATTATATGCTGATTATATATGATATTTATATCATGTTTAAAATTCTATATATTATGGAACCATGATCAATGTAAATGTATTGAAATTACCGAATAAAAACATACAGGAAAAACAATGTAATTATCACATGAAAAAGTGATTTTAACAAAGAACTATTAATAAAAAGGTCATAAAGACTATAAGTAAAACATATATGGTATGAAATATATTATTATGGTTCTATAATATATTTTTTTAAAAAACTATATTTATTATCTATGAGTTTTAAAGCATTCTAAGGAAATCAGACATGAGGTAAGGGTTTCTCGTCTCACTTTTATTTCCCTGAGACATATTCCATATTCACCACTTGTTTATTTTTCATGGTGTATATAATTCCTATTTTATATTTTATATAATTAATACCTTTATCTTCATTGTATTTTAAGTTTTGTTTCATGTTATTTCTTTCATAGGGATTATGATTTAGAAGTTACCAAAGAGGTAAAGGTTTATGTTACAATCTCAATGTTTATTGGGATTATTCATAATTAAGTATCCAATGATGAAATATTATGATATATATTTTAAGAAAATCATGAACTTTATTATAGTTTTATTATTTATATAGAAGACATGTTTTACTCTCATTTTCCTCTTTTCAATAACAAAAGAGACCAAGAGAATGTTTCTTTAGAAACTAACTGCATTTCTCTCTTCGGTCAGAAATCCTTTTTCTACGATATCTATGTTTTATAAAAATGTTTTCAAGAACATTTTAACACTATAAAATTATTTATCAAATAAAATTTCACCCTTGGTTGTATTTTTACAAAAACAATTATAATAAATCTTCCTGTCGTTTTCCGAAAAGGGTACTTTTTGACTTTTCTTACAAAAATGTGAAATAAATATTTGTTTTAACATGTAAAAAATGAATGGAATTTCCTACCAACATGAACACTAAATGTTTTAAATATTCATTTATAATTTTCAAAATTTATTTTCAAATAAAATAATTTTTACAATATTTTGTTAAATTTTAGTTTTAAAATGTTATTTTCAAATTGAAAAGCTTATTTTCTTGAAGAAAGCTTTTAACAACCTATTTATAGAATTTATATTCATAAATGTAAAAAAACTTTATTATAATTTTTATCCAAGGGGGATTTGTTGTAATTATATTGTCCTTATTATTTCTCTAGATGGTTTATGATCATTTTGACTGTGGATGTACTATATTGATACCATTCGTCCTACTTTGGATGGTTTATGATAATGTTTACTGATTATGGTAATTATTAAAATTTATTATTCTAGTTTTTCAATAATATTTTTTATGTTGATTATGTTTCATCCCTTTTTATATGAGGAATGAATTGGAATTAGTAAGTGATAGGAGGGCCCTTTTGTAGCCCTTTGATGAATTAATAGTTATCATGAAACAAACTAGATTGTTTTTTTGGCCGAGGCCTTGCTCATTAATAAAGGTATCTTAACATAAGTCCTCGATGGTATATCATATGTATTGTCACAAGGTCTCAACTGTATGTTTCAAATGTTCTACATTATGCATTCCGTCATTATCAATTCAGTTATTAACGCCCATGTGATTACTTTATTTGGTTTGATATCTATTTACAAGTTTCTAGATATTGAGATTATTTATATGAAATTATTTGATTATAATTTATTCCTACCATATTATTCATTCCTTATTAGATTATATTTTATGATTACCCTTACTAAGATTCTGAGATGACCCATTTCTTTTGTTTCCTTTATATAAGATTCTTGGAAATGTTTTATGATTAATATGAATGAACATGCTAGAGTCAATAAAGATGATCTCAAATAAAATAATATGTTGTATTTTATGTTTGAAAATATATGTTAAATTAATTTATGTATCTATTTAATAAATACTACTAAGCTATTATGTCTTTTGGGATGTGATCACTTGTATCTAGTTCCTATGTAATAAAGTAACCATCGACTTTTTGGATACTATGTTTAGGGTATTTATAATGAAGGAAGGACATGTAATCTCAAAATAGAAAACCCGTAAAATCACATAAAAATGTGGTATAATCATAGAAACATGACACAATGAAATGATGTATTATGGTCAAGGAATCATAACAATGTGGGAACAATATAAAAATTGACATCATAAGCATAATATAATGATCAATATCAAGAATACCATTGTAGACAGAGTCCCATGGTAGATTAGGGTAAATCCTCATTCCCTATTATATTATCTCATGAGATTCAAATCCTTTCCTAATGCATTATAGGGCTATATAAATTTGGGCCCACACATCACATAACATAGTGTTATTAGGTTAAACTCCTATGCACCATAAATGGTATATCATGAGATGAAAACATTAACCAATGAATTTGTGGGATTTATAATTATTATTCCACCCATCACATAATGAAATTCATAATAGGTACAAGAATATGTGTTCCACATGAGTAACAAAAACTATATATAAATCATAATCATGATAAAACCCATGATACATAAGTGGGTTTCATAATATTATCTCAAAGAATAACCAAATACTATATTATAAGGATTACCCAGAAAATTTGGAATTAAATCATTTTGGATGTTCATATTTTGATAAATATACATGATAATTGAATATTGAGTTCAAATATATGAAAATTCATGAGAAGGATTAAGGAGAAGGAAGAAAAAAATGAACCACATAGGTGTTGATTTTAGAAATGAGCATAGGATATTTTAAGGAAGTAGATTATTATTTCTCTTTATACTATAATTAAACTAGGTTGGTATTCCATAAAATAAAGATGGTTTTCAAAATTTATTCATAGTGATAAAAGTTGTTGGAGGTGACACTTATAATGAAATAATAAAATAGAGAGTCCCCTTATGTTGGGTTTACTTAAAAGTGGGAATTTCAAATGGGAACATAAAATATGTATTAAACCTAATAAATAATGGTATAATAGACTAGTTATATATGTAAGAAACATATATAATTATTATGGAATAAATTAATGAGAATAAGATATAAAAAATGGAGAAAAATAAAGAGAATTCATAACCCAAAAGTAAAAATGATGATTTCATAATATCCCTTTTTATGTTTTAAAACACTTTTATTGAAATATCACATTTTAATAATGACAATAAAACTTTATTTTGAAAATAATATAAGGAAAATATGAATGTAACATGATAAAATACATAATTAGGTTTACAATTAAAATGGGGATCATTGGTGGGAATATAAATTATGGACAAATAGGGGAATCCATCATTACAGATGAAGAAAAATATTCTCAATACTGATATACTTTTTAAGAAGTAAAATCATCGTTGTTTGTGATTTGAGTTGAAATTAATTTTCCCCTATAGGGGAAGATAAGGTTGAATATAAAACATTAGTGTATAATAAAAAAAGAATATAAGTAATAAATTCATTTTGAGATCTTATAATTTAAAAGGTGGTTTGAGTTAACAAAAAAACCCTTACTGTGTTACAATAATTCGAATTGAAAATTCACGGAAGGTTAAACATGGGGTGGATTTATAAATCCATTTGATTTAATAAAATTTATTAAAATGATAACTCTATGTACAATAAATACACCAAAAAAAATAAGGAACAAGTGGTGAACACAAATCTTATTTCAATGAAACCAAATTGAGATTAGAAAACCCTTACCTTAATTCCTGACTTCCACTAAAGTGATTGAATATCATTGAAATCTTTGAGTTTTCCTTATAAGGTTACTTAGAAATGGAGGTATTAAGATAATTTATTGTGATAATGATATCAAGGAAAAGGAATATGATTCTAGGGGAATGAAAAATGTCAAAGTTTCAAGAGAAATTTTAATTCATTGAGTTGAGATGAAGGGTAGTGAGAGGCCCCTTTTATAAGTAGTGAGAATTGTATTTTTGTAATTATAATAGCTTAATATAATGGGAGAAAATGTTAAAAATGTAAATTAGGACAAAAAATAGACAATAATTCATTGGGGTATGATCTAAGTTTGATCATCCATCAAATATCCATTTTCAAACAATATTTAAACATGTTTTTAAGTACATCAATCTTAGAATTTTAACTTTTACCATTTTTGGGTTTACTGTGGTAACTAGTTTTTACCTAAGTAAATAATTTTTATGCCTAAAAATAAAATTGAACTTATAATATAATATGTTAATAATACTTTAAAATATTAAATCCATTTTATCATATAAATTTTTTAAATATAATAAAAATAAATTTTAACATTAGAATGTGTAACGTGTAAAAACATTTTTTATAAAAGTTTATTTTTTTAGCTTAGAATTTATGGGTATGGAAAAATTATCAATGAATTTGATTTTCATAATAAAAATTGGTTTACTATCAAACAAAAAAATGTTATGTTCCATTTAATGAAATCCAGTTTTTTTTCCAAAATATTTTTTGAAATTAAAATAAATGACCAAAATAGTTTTTATTAGAAAATATTACTTAAGTTTCTTATTAATCATAGGGTTTATAAACTAAACCTAAAATTTTAAAATTCATAATTTTTATTACTTAAATAAATATTAATTTTTTTTTACAAATTTTTAACTTGTTCTTATCCTATGAAAATTTCATTTAATCAGAATTTTTTCTATTCTCTTTAAAAATAAACTATTTTAGAAAAATCACCAAAAAATTAATAATCTAATATTTTCATGGTGAATCTAAAAATGATGTAGATTTTTTTAAATTCAGTTTCAAAAAAATTAGAAAATGAGATTTTAAATTCAATCATAAAATATAATGGATTTTTTTAGGAAAATAACTTTTTAAAAAACTAGTTATTATTATTCCTAATTTATATAAAACACTACTAAAACTAGAATTAATCAATCAATATTATATTTCATTGACATCTTCACTTAACAATAATATACTTAGTTTTATTTAATAAAATGTACAATGTATAAAATAATATATTCTTAAATACAAGGAAAATGAAGAAAATTTATACTAAAATAACCTATATATATATCACAATTCGGTTACTCATATTCATACCCTCTAATTGAATGACTAGTTTTAATGGTAAAATTTAATATTTTTTAAAAAATATCATGGTTTCATTTTAGTTCGATGTGGCATATCGATAAAGTTTTCAAACACAATTGACTTAACTAGTGAATATATATATTAAAATCTCGGGTCATTATAGCCATATACCTCAAGTGTGTCTCCTCATACATGAGGGGATACTAACTAGCAGTGTGGTTCTATGTAATTAGTGGGAAGATTACACTCTTATGGTGAATATATCCATAAAGCACAAAAAAAGGAATATAATCAATATTCACCACTACATAACCAAAATAAAAGTAGACATCATAGATATATGTCATAAAAACAACAACAACACACTTGTTATAATAGAATTAGTAGTATCACGTTTGTATCATAATATATAAAAGAACAAGATCCCCCATGGGAAAATCACATACCAAACACCCAAAAGTTAAGAAAAGACTAGAGATGATATAAAACATAGCCTCGATTATATGATTGTTTGAATTTACTCACTCCTACTAAAATCCATAGATGATCCATTTATAGTAGAGCCATTGCCTCTACCTGGATCCTAAACTATAAATTCCACTCATGTGCCTAGGTTCCCGAGTAGGGTGTGATTATAATTCAGTTTTCCACCACTATTAGTGTCTATAAACATGTATAGTATATAAAGTCACATGTATAATGTGATATTAACTTAATTAAAGATAATTAGGAAATGAAATTACTAATAAAAATGTCACAACCATAAGTACCACACAACCACCTAGGTGTAACCATACCCGCTTCGGTTAGTATTAGGGTGTCTTTGAACATATCACAATAAACCATAAGGATAATGGGGAAGTATCTTCCCATTCCTATAAGGTATCAAATCATTCATCTTGATGATAATATAATGATACAAGGTCAAAGGAGTGGGGTCCCCAAATTATACAATATAAGCTCCATGTTATCTCGATCCCATCTCAAATCAGTGTAATCCCAATGGAAAGGTGGACCATAGATATAGGGATCTAAACCCAATGGTATCTCAATCACCATATCAAAACAACTAAAAAAGGGAGAAGTGTCCCATGTATATAATCTCTCAACCCATAGGCATTTGGACTATGGCATAGAAGCATAAAAGAAATGGGATATGCATCCCTATCTATAAGGTCTCACCCCATGGGAATCTCACCCATAAAATTATAGAATAAGATAAATTGGAGAAATAGAACGTAATCTAGTAATGATGACCACTGGGAATTTGGCCCAAGTCTAGAATGATCTCAAACCTTAGGAATATTTATTCCAACCCATATTTATAAAAGTAAAATTTAGAAAGGTGGCCCTAAACCATAGCGATCATAGCTCAAAAGAATAGTGATCTAGTGTAAAACATCCATAAGACATTGGTAGAGGTATCCTGGATGTATATTAGACTCAATCCATATATTTCCCAAACCCACATTTACCCATGTGGGTTTACAATACACCAACATTAATTAAATAATTCAATACTGGTCATAACATCCCTAGAAAATCACATAAATGTGGGTATTATGTCCTAACTACATTATTAAAAGAGGGAATAATGTCCCTAACTACATGAATGGTCACCATACGGATAAGTGTAACTAGTTCCAAGACACATAATATAAGCATGAATCTAACCAACATCATGGAAATAATAATATGATAGAGTATAATATCCCACAACACAAACACATGCACATCCAGGCATAACTAAAAACTTAGGAAAAATAATATAAGAAAAGCATAATTAGGTTAACATCATGCCCAACTCACTTTAAGTCTACCTAGGTTGGTCCTCACCCACCGAACTTATATACATGTCTATATTTAAAGTATAAATTACTTGGTTAACATAATCACAAAGGGGGAGGAACACTCACCCTTCATGTTAGTCATACAAGCGAAAAGTCTAACAATCCCTCATTAATGATCCACTAAATTCAAACCTCATAATGGCCTCACATTATTCACACATATACTAATAATGGGAGGCTATGGGAACCTATTCTAGGTACACTGTTTTATGTTCTATCAAGTAGACATACCCCTCATTTATAAGTATATATTTCCCAACATGTTAATTTCTACCCATGGCCTTCGGTGGCCATGGTATCAAACTATATAAAAATGTGAGTCTAATCATAATCCTAATAGAATATACTTTCCCCCAAGAAGTAGTAGGAAAACATCCATTTAATTCATTATATCTATCTCTCTGAATTACACACCTATTATATGTATAAGAAGACAAAATGGACATAATAAATTATTTAGTCATCATGGAATAACTCAAGGAAAGCCTCATTAGGTCCCATGTATAATTTCCAATGTACTTTAATTCAATACTATGGTCTTCAGTGGATATATAATAAAGTATAAAATTAATAGGGTCCCTCCCAACCCTATATTTAATCACCCAATTTATATAGTTTTACGGAAAACAAAACCAATTTATATTTAGGTCAATCAAACATACGAGACAAGACTTCATATCACACGTCACATATAAAAATACATACACCATCTAGAATTTTTAGGGACCACCAACCTCAAATAATAATATTAAACTTTGTAAATTCTCAACCCCAATTTTATTGGATCATATAAGCCCACACTATCCATCAATCACATCCCTAGGGAATATCTCAACCAAAAATAATTTGATTACTTATGAACCATTAAGATGAATTGAAAAAATAATACCATAATCAATTAATTTAGTAATAATCGATGGATAAATCACTGAATAACATAACGATGTCATAACCTCTTTCAACGAGGTAAAATATACCCCTAGAATATCCTCTATCCCACAAAAAACAAAATCCCTATCACCCAATATCGATTCATTAACCAATTAAATTATAATTTGATGAAAAATCCATAAAAAACTAATGCATAAGGTTACCTCAAGTGAAACCTCGTGAAACCTTGAGATCTAATACTCCTTAAACCTTCCCTGTCAAAGAAGAACCAACAGCCTGTAATCTTTATCTAATTCTATGATGATATGGTGGAATTAGTGCCAAATCCATAACTCCCATCCATTGGAATTAGAGAAAAATAGGGGAGAGGATATGAGAAGAGGAAGGGGAGGTAAACTCAACCAAATAAATGAAGGACCACACCCTTGGTTTTCTTGTATTAATGAGAAGTAAAGGAAAGGTAGGATATAGAAAGGGGATTTATCTAATATATCTCAAATAACCAAGAGTAAGAAAACTAAAAAGGGTTTTAAAATACAAACCCCCAAAAGATGGGTTTCCCCTATATTAAAAAACATTTATGGGCTCCACTAAGTACATAGTTTTCCAGAATCGACCACCCTATGGATCACCTGGTAATCGATATAATTCACTAGCCACATGGTGGTCCCAAGTAGTGGGAAAACTCCTAAAGAACCCTCACTGGGTTCCTGGTACCACCCAAAAAGGTACCCAGTGACCCTCTGCAGCTACCAACCTACACCATTCATCCTCTAAAATCACAAAAACATTCTATGGACCTCCTAAACTAGAGATACCAACTCAAAAAAAACCGATTAATCATTTCAAATGTGTTTATAAATTTTAATTATCAAAACAAATATAAAAACATAAATCAGACTCTGGACCCAAAAATATTGGCATCTGGTTTTTCTCCAGTTTCTCCAACATAAATCAATATGATGTTTTACAAATATATCGCATTATATTTTTTATATTTACAAATTTTATCCATGGTAAATATTACTTACAATTTATTTTATAATCTAATGGTTAAATTACTATTTTAATGATTAGGTTACTATTCTAATGACCAAGTTACTATTCCAATAGTCATATTTCTTTTATACTTCCTATAAATACCACTTATTTACTTCATTAATTATTTACATAACTT
The DNA here is from genome assembly GCA_963277665.1 of Viscum album. NCBI lineage: Eukaryota > Viridiplantae > Streptophyta > Magnoliopsida > Santalales > Viscaceae > Viscum > Viscum album. Next base: position 1,287,619,637 of record OY728137.1, read on the forward strand.
CTCTCAAGTTATTTTAAACATAATTTAAACAATTCCAATCATAATTCTAATGTTTGTTTTCTTTTTACAGAATTGTTTATGGTTGTGATAATTATATAAGACCATGATCCTATATATTTTCAAATTCTTCTTATATTATTTATTCATTTTTTTTGTTCTAATACTTTTAATTTTGTAGGATGTATTTACCCATCATATGTAATTTTATATTTTAATGAAATTATATCATGTTTATTTTTTATGTGATGTGTGTGATTTATTTATATTATTTACTTATACTTTACTTTCTTAATGAAGAAATTCACTTAATCAAGGTGGAAAAATAATTAATGGATAAATAAATAAGGTAAGGTAGAAAATTAAACACACACACATGCAAACTTGTTACATTATTCCCACCTTAAATAAATTATTTCCTTGTAATTTTCATTTATTGATATACACCTATTGATGTTTTATACCTATTCTCTTCTAACCAAAATATAAACCCCTAATGTTATATAAAATATTAACTATGAAAAATTCTCAACATGAATTAATATAACACATTTTTAAATCCAAGCCAATATACTCACGCTAGTTATAATTTAACTAGTTTTATATAACTAAAGGTTATCTACTTAGGGATTCTTATCCTAATATTTTATATACTACTTAGAAAAAATAACTAAACTCCTCTATAATACCAAGTGAGATTTACCAAATCCCATACTTCTAAATTTTATGTAACACATACTTACTTTTATATATAATATGGACATTTATTATATTTTACAATTCCTAGAATCCTAAGCTTAGTGTCATTATGATATAGGTACACAATACATCATAAAATTCTATAATATCATAACAATCTAATTGAATCCTTCATTATATACCTCATATAATTTTTTGAACCCTTATTAATACATTCAATCACCTTAGAAAAAACATTAAAGAAATGGTGGGATAAAAAATTCTAGTGAGGGGAATGAAATAGAAATAGTGAAAAAAAACATTATTAGATACCAAGATAACATTAATAATAACATTTTATAATAATAAGTCATTTAAAAGTAACATTAGATAATAATTTACAATACCATGAGATCATAGAGTGAAACATAGGATCATAAACATAAGAATAAGGGAGTCATATAAAGATGAAATGGAACATATCTCAGGAATAATAATGGATAATCATAAAAATAAGTCATCACTTACTTCCAAATCAACATAACATAATGGATAATGATAAATTAATCATATACAAAATAAAATTATAGATAAATGTTAATTAATAATCTTTACACTTAATAATATCATAATATATAATGTTTTACCCAATGACATGGAAGGATGTATAATTCTATCCCCACCTCTCATATAAAAATATTTTAAAAGCAATGAGTTTCATATAGAAAGAAAAAAATGTAATGATACTAGGTAAATCCATAATCATAACATGTATAACACATGAATAAAAATAAATGGGTTTAATAACATTCTTATACCCCATATGTAACAACCTTGTACATTCCATGGGTGTTATACCTTATTTTAGGGATTCTTTGAGAGTTTTTTTGAGATATGATTTATTTGGATAAAGTATCAAGTAGATTTTGGGTGGTTTTAAAGTCTTTATAATATTGTTAGTGGGATTATTTTTTAATAATTGTTAGGGTAAACCATGTGATTTACCCCATTTAACCATGCGACATGTTAGAGAAGAGCATTGGGTGGCGTATAATTAGAGATGAACATGTGACATTCCAAAATTAACCATATAACTTGAAATAGAAGTAAGATCATGGTTGGAATATATTTTACTAAACAATGAATTCAAACCATGAAGGTACATTGAAGAGGCCATGAGATTCTCATGGTTGGCACACATTTTTCTAAATCATGAAACCAAATAATGTATGCAGAATTAAATAATATGAAAATTATTATTTTGACTTGGAATCTACCTAAACTTGGAATTATTCCTTCTAAACCTATGGATCTCAAACCTAGGTACTAATTTATCTATTATTGGTGAACTCATAACATTTAGAGAGAAAATACATTGGATCTTGAGATTTCGATCCTCGGGATTTAAAGTTAACTGATCATTTTTCCTTCATTCTTCTCATTCTTTCTAGATATTATCTCTTCTCCCTGGAAAATACCCTAGATCTAGAATTTCATGGATGGATATATGAATCAGGATATGATCTAATATGATTTCTTCATTCTTATTGACATGTTATTTTTCTTTTATCATCACTCTTGATTCCTCATGTGGTGATTTGGGGTTGATTCTAAAGATCATTGGTGTGTGAACATGATTCAGGTGGTGAACCTTGACGTTTTTATTTGATATGCATAAAATAGGAAGATACTTACCATATTACAATAGTTTTATAGACTATATGATATGAAATTATTATGTGTGTATGTTTATCCCATAATAAATTTTTATATATGACAGTCTTGTGTGTGTCTATAGCCCATGAGACTGATCTTGATTTAACACACTTTTGCATGTGTATAGCTTAAGAATTTCAAGCTATGGATTGTTCATGTATTTATATTTATGTATGGATTATAGAATTTTTTTATCTGGTATCAATGTAACATGTGTAATCTTTATGGATTGATTAATACCTTAGAGGGGATAACATGTGTGATGTGACACTTGATGATTATAGTTAGGTATTAAATGAAAAATGACTCCGCATGATGGATTTGAGGCTTGGCATGAGACTAAAAGTGGAACATGATAGCCATTTTTCCTAGTACGAGATTATTGGTGGGGTATAATGATCTTATGGGATGACCCAAGGCATGATGGCCATGTGGACCATTCTAAGACTTGGAATGGTCTTCTGGCTTATTTTTAGATTCACTGAAACTAGAAATAACTTCTCCTCTTTCATGGAGCCAAAGTAGGTGGGTCTAGGGTTTGTGGTAGCCTGGTTAGTGCCTGATGATTTAGCATGTGATTGTTTACTTATGAATTTACTTCCTTTTATTTTATAAAAATTTATATAAATTTTGAAGTTATGTTAAAGATGCATTGGTGGTGTCCTATTGGGTTTGTAATCAAAACCCATATAGGCATATTGGTTCACATGTAGAATTTATGGCTAGGGATCTAGTAAAGGGAAAGTAACCTACATTGGGTAGTTGAGATAGAGTAGAGTTGATGTGTAAAGTTATGGTGGTCTTTGGGTTTCTTGTTATGACATTTGTTATTATCTTCACTATTTTTTTATTTAGTATTTGAATTATGGTTGAATTGTAGTTTTGTTGTCATGTATGACATATTAATACAATATAATATTTGTTGTTTGCATTGATTATATGATTATTTTATTTTATCACTACTTCCTAATGTATATGTATTATTTGGGTATCTGTACTAAGGGTATAATATCCCCATGTTCTGATTTAGGACTTAGCCACTAGTTGGAATCATCTTGCATTAGGGGAGGCACACATGAGGTTATGTGAAACTTCATCATGAACCTAGTGATTTGAGCTTGGGAATTAAAATATTGTATCAAATTTATCTATTTTCCTTGTATATGATTTGGGATTTGAGTATAAAGGCTATAGTATAGTTGGGACTCAGGTAGGGGAGTTACATATGTCTCTGTCCAGCTTATAAACCTCTGAGTTACTAGGGAAAGTGGGATTAATATTACTGATTTTGGTATTATAATTTAATTTTGATCTTGAGTATTTTTGTGTAGTTAAAATATATGGTATTTGGGTGTTATCATGCATTATAAGTATCCTCCTAGTTTTACATTAATTTCACCTATTTACTTGTCATAGATAAAGGTTTAGTTAATTTAATGTGATACATAATCTATGTCATATTCCATTTTGATTTATTATTGCTGGGATTTAATTATTTGAGCTCGATAATCCTATATCTTGTTATATATACATGAATGTGACTAACATAAGGGTACTAGAGACTTGGGATTAGGACCTTGGTAAAGTAAGGGGTTATGAATTATAGTCATAGCAATCCTCTTAGGATGAGTCTCTATAAAGTAGTTCTTTTTTATGTACCTATTAAAAAATTAGGTATTATTATTATTTAATCTATATAAAGTGTTTTTATGGAATTTTAAATAATTATTCGTCAACTATGTATTAAGGGAACAATTATAGAAGAAGGCCAGTATGCCCCCATCATAGAAAATGCTCCTAGAGTACTTCCAAACTTACAGGGGAATGTAGTTGATCATGCTCCCATAATCACTATATCAGTCTAAGTAGTAGAATCAATTTAGGATAGATTCATTATGATAGTACCAATTTATGGTGGAGAAGCCCACATGGGTGGGATGGTTATGGTTGATTTTTCCTGAGATTTCATATTATATAATCCCATAGGATTCTAGGCCACTGGATACCCCCATAATTTTGAGGACAGTATTGAGACCACTAAGGGGATTTGGATCTATTAGAGACTCCTAGTGACCAACGAGTGAAATTGGATGCATATATGATTTAAGGAACTCCTAATAGGTGGTGGGGAATGATGAACCAGGTCGAGTGGCATGAGGGTCTGACATGGGATACCTTAAAGAATATCCTTTTCAATTATTTATTCCTAGATGTACTAAAGTTGGACATAACCTAAGAGTGCATGGAAATCTAGTAGTGAATGATGACAGTGATGTGGTATTCTGCTCATTTTATGGATCTATTACATTTTTTTCTATTTTGGACAAGAATTATGCACCAAAATATTGGAAGTTAGAGATAATATTATGACCTAAGTTGAGATTCTAGGTGAGGAACTTCCATATACTCTGAAGTGATTCTCATGGCCCTTACAATTGAGAAGGGTTTAGAGGAGGATAAAGCAGCAGGTGTTCCTCCTTCCCTTAATGGACCAATATGTGGGCTCTCAAGTGGAGATATGAGTTCCCTATCTAGAAAAAAACATAATAAGGCTAAGAATATGTGTTAGGGATGTGATTTGCAGTTGGAGTAGAGAATATTTTCTTAATCTCTCTATGTGGGAGGTGGTATTCCCCATTTCTTTATCTATGATCAGATTATAAATAACTAAAGATTCTACCCAAATACTCATAGGGAGTTTCATCAGTTTGGTATGATGAGATTTAACCAGTGATTCTATTTGAGATCACCTTGATCAAGATTCCATGGGAATGTAGGGATGATATAAACTCCAATTGTTTGTCTAGGAGGATCATATATATGAATTTGGGAAACTATAGGAGGGTTACACCATAGAGTAGGAAATGGGTCTCTACATCAATTACAGACTTCATAGGGTTCAGTGTATCTAGTGACTTAAGGATCACGAGTACAAGTCCATGGATTTTATATGAGTAGAGTCTATGTATTGGATCATATTCCTATTGAGAGGTATATGGTCCTTCGATAGTTCTAGGTATGGTTTTTATTATATCTATTCTCTCTACTACCTTATTTTATACATGATCTTTTCATTATTTTATATATTATCAAGTAATTATCAGGGTATTTTTTCTTGTAATTTCTTTCCTTGAATTATTTTCTCTTGATAATATTATAATAAAGAGGATAGAGTATACTAAGAGATATCCAAAATGTCCTATAGTGATTGCAAGTGATGTATATCTATGGTATTTAATATTTTATGAGATATTAAATTTTGATGTGACCTTTGGTATGGACCAGTTGACTTGTTACAGATCTCATAAGGATCTTTATTAGAAAAAAGTGACATTCACCACCCTAAAAGGAGGAAAGAATGTATTGAATAGAGAATGGGATCTAGGGGCAGGTATACTGGGTTGATATCTCATTCAAATTTAGACTATTATGACACAGGAGGAAGTATGGTTCTTATAACAGACCAGGTAATGGCTGTAACCACTTTTCCTCATATGGTGGAAATTACCCTGAAATCTTTCAAGCTTATTTATTAGGACTCCCTCCCTAAAGAGAAATCATGTTTTATATTGAAATCATGTTAGGCTCATAACCTATATTGATCCCTCTATATCAGATGAAATTGGACGAGATGAAGGAGTTTAAAGTGCATATTAAAGATCTTGAGGCGAAGGGGTTTATTTGGATGATCACTTCCCCATGGTGTGATCTAGTTATTTTTTCTAAAAAGGTATGTTTCATCCTAATGATATTCATGGATTACAAAAATATTGTTTTGGTTCACAATGAATAACCAGTATCTGTTCCTGGGATCGATGATTTGTTTGATCAGTTTATGGGAGCCCAGTGGTTCTCCAAAATTAATCTATGATCAGGCTGTCACTAGCTTTGGGTTAGATAAGAGGATATATTGAAGATAGTGTTCAAGAGAATATATGGGTTATAAAACAACATTGTGATGATTTTTTATCTGAAGAATTATCCAAAAGTGTTTATGGACCTCATGAATAGAAATTTTCACCCAAACATGGATTCCTTCATTAGGGTTTTTGTTGACAACATCTTGGAATATCCATAGACTTTATAATTTCATGATAGATATTTGGAGATCATGCTAAGTACACTTTTTGTGAATAAAATTTATGTCATGCTTTCAAAGTAACGTTTTTAGATCTAATAGGCATGCTTTTCTTAGGCACTTTAATTCTGAGATGGGTATTTTTTTTTGATACAGAGAAGGTTTTGGTGGTTACATCATGGGAATGGGCCATGGATGCATTTGATATTTAGAGTCTCCTCAGATTAGATAGGTACTATAGGTGGTTTATCCTTGAATTATCCTATTTCATATAACCTATGAATTCATATACTAAGGAGGTACATTTCAAGTGGACTAACCTATGTAAGGAGGCCTTCCAAGAGTTGAAGAGATAGTAGACTTATGGTCTGATTCTAATTCGTACAGATCCTAATATTGGTTATGAAATAAGTAATTATTCATCTATAGTTGTTTTTGGGGATGTATTGATGTAGAATAACTAGGTACATACTTATGGGCCTCGCAAGCTATGATCCCATAAAAAACTATCCTAAAAATAACCTAGATTTTTCTACTGTGGTTCATGCTTCTAAATTTTGGCATCATTATCTATTCGATGGGAGATTTTTTTTCTATACAGAAAAAAGATATTATGATATATTTTCTCCCATAAAGACCTAAATATATGACAAATACATTGGGTCAAGTAACTGTTGACATTTTATTTTGAGATGGCAATTTCCCTTAGAAAAAGTAATTTTGTTATAGAATATCTTAGTATGAAGATGTAGGATTTTGGATCTTAGATATTGGAAGAAGAGTGGATGTTTATGAGTATAATCATGAATTGGAAGGTAGTGTCGATTAGGAGGTGGTATCTTGTGTACCCTTAGTCATTACTTCTACCTTAGTTGATCAGCTCAAGGCCATTCTGGTGAATGATCAATATTTTTTAGTGATGCAGGAGAGGTTGATAGGAGAAGACATTGTTCTAGGATGGTCCTTTAATGATAATGATTTGCTTCATGGATATGGTAGAGTGGTAGTTCCTTATTCTATGATAGAGTAATTGATTATTGATTCACACACCTCAAAATGGGTTGTGCATCCAGGATCAACTATGATGTATCACAATATATGACATTATTTATGGTGGATAGGAACAAAAAAGGGCATGGCAGCATTCTTCACTCATTACCTAAATTTATATAGGATCAAATCGGAACATGAATAACCTATTGGTTTACTTGAGCCTCTTTATATACCTATGTGAATGTGGGGTGAGGTGGGGATGGAATTTTTCATGGGGTTTCCCATGACCTTGATAGGTATAGATGAAATGTGGGCTGTCATTGATCATCTTACAAAGGTTTCAAATTTCTTGACCATTTGAGAAACTCAATTTGGGGATTATTTGGATATGTTTTACATTTAGAAGATATCATGGATGCAAAGAGTTCCTATGATTATTTTGTGAGACCTAGATGCTCACTTTACATCATGGTTTTGGAAAGGCCTTTAGAAGAAGATGGGTTTATAGCTCAAACTGAGTATGGAATGTCACCCATAGATTGATTGAAACTCTGATAGGATGATATAAATTTTATAATATATGCTTATGGTTTGTGTTCTAGACTTTGGTGGAGAATGGTACGACCATCTATATTTGGTATAGTTTTCATATAATAACAGTTTTTAGTGTTCAATTCATATGGATCCTTTTGAGTCTCTTTATAGTTGACTCTATCATTCTATATTATAATGAAATGAATCTAATAAGTTAGTAGTTATTTGTATGATTTTAGTATAGGAGACCCCCCGAGAGGGTGCAGTTAATATGAATGTGGTTGGTTACCACTTGGATTAGGTATTTTTTTATATAGACCAATGAATATGATATTTAGAGTTTATCATTGGTGACCAAGTTTTATTGTGGGTGTCACCTCATCTGAGGCACTGATGATTAAAAATGTAGTGAAATTTGGCACCACGGTTTGTGGGAATATTCAATATAGTGGAATAGATTAAGATAGAATCATAACAACTAGATATTCCTCCATGACATTGAGTTATACATGAAGTGTTCCATGTGTCTCAACTTAGTATGTATGAGTGATATCCTTCACATATGATTGATAGTGAAGAAATTGTGTTGGAGGTGGATGCATAATTTTAGGAACATTTGATGTGGATTTTTTATCAGATTGAAAAGGTACTTCAAGGGAAGATCGGGCATATCTTTCAAGTTTTATGGAATCATGGACATGTTCAAGAATAAACTTGGGAGTTGGAATCAGATTTATGGGTTCATAGGCCTAAGTTGTTTGATTAATAACACTAAAGACACTTCTCAACAATGTAAAATCCTTAAAGGGGGAGATTATAATGGCATAAAAATTTATAGGTGTGTTATGACTTATTTTCAACCTTCTTTAATTTTTTTGAGTTATGATTTTTTTGAGTGAAGTCTTTGGTAGCTTTTAGGTGGTTTTGGTGGGTTTTAGAAGCCTGTAAGGGGGAGCATGGTTTGAGTATGGTTAGGGTAACCTATGTAACTTCGCTTAGGTAACCTTGTGGCCTATAAGATAGGATCAGTGGGTGGTGGATAGTTAACACATGGTTATAGCTAATTGTGTGACATTCCATAGGTAACCGTGTAACTTTGAATAGAATCATAAGCATGGTTAGTGAATAGTTTACTAAATTTTGTTTCCAAACTATGTGGGTACCCTAAATAGGCAGTAATCCTCACATGTTTATCATATATTTCGGTAAAACATGCAATGAAACCCTACATGTGAAATTTAATATTATAAAAAAATCTTATTTTGACACAAAAAATCCCTAAAACTCCCCATTATTCCTCTTACAGATAAGGATCTAAAACCTAGGAACTCTATTGGTAGTTATTAGAAAATTCCTTCCATTTTGAGATTAAGTTAATTTGATCTATAGATGTCACTCCAAGTGATTTCAAAGTAAGTGATAATTTTTCTTTTGTTCTTTTTGTTCTTACTAGATCTTCTATCTTCTCCTTGGAAATGACTCTAGATTCAGACTGTCATAGTCAGATATAAGAATTATGATGTGATATAATGTGATTCCTCTAATATTTTCAATAAAAATAAAGGCAAAAATCTATTCTTACCATAATTGTTTCTATATTGTTCTAGATCTATTTATTACCTCAAGTAGAATTTTTTTTAACATCGATTATTTTTGAGTTTTAAGATCACTTTTATTCGATGTAAATACGACTAATGTCATATGTTTTATTTTTAACATTGTTTTATATAAAATGACATTATAAATACATTTTGGAATTGGTTATTATTGTAAAAAATGTTAAAATTTCACGCGACATCACTTTTGATGTTGATTATTATGATAACTGACATCAAAAGGAAGTTTTAATGTTTGTTATAATTATAACTGATGTGGAAAGGGTTTATTTTTTTTGTAAATATTTCAAAGTAAATTACTCCATTGGAATAAAGGGTTAACTTGATGAATTATAAAATTTCACAAATGAAATGACAACAAGGAAAATAAAGATAAATCTTTTATTTTGTTTCCTTACTAGTTGTGGTGTCCATAGAATGTATATTTTGTTTTTTATGTTCACATTTTATTCAATTTCTATTCATGAATGAACTCATGCAACAACTTTAAATGCAATTGAGATAGAATTTTATCCTCTAGACATAAATATCATGCGATATCTTCATATTCTCAACTCGAACAGAGGAAGTCTTATTTGAAAAAGAAAAAATTATAAAAATTATAAAAATGGATAAAATAAATCACAAAAAATGTAATGATGAGATTAAAATGATAAATACTAAGTTTAAATCATTGAATTAATAAGTGGTTAAAATAATTTCAAAATCAAATAGGATGTAGATTGAAAATGAAGAATGATGGAGACTGAAATGTTATATAGGGAATGAAAAAATGTTTTCACATGACATAAAAAAATTTAGTCGATAATTTAAAAATTAGAGGCCTGTGTTGAAAAAATTAAAACACTATCTCATGAAAATTTTTATTTAACGTTTTAACTTTAGTTTTATTAAAAATAAGTTTAATTTTTTTTACTTTGATTTTTTAAAAATCCAACATGAAAAAATCATTAATGCTAGTTTTAAGAAAACTAATGTTAAAACACTGATGTGAATGCTATTTTTTCTAATATTGTATATTGAAAATCATTGGATAATTATAAAATGATTTTAGACCTTGATATGTTCTTATATTTGGATATTCTATCTCGAATCCTCATATGGTGATTTGGTATTTTTCTAGGGATCATTGGTGTGTGAACTTTATTAGGGTGAAAGAAATTTGATGTTGGGATTCAATATGATTAATTTAGTAAGTTCCTTAGCATGTTACAATAATTGTATAAACTATATGATATGAAATTTTTGTGTGTATGTGTGTATCACATGATACCATTCTTGATATGACATGCTTGTGCATATGTGTGTTCTTGTGTATCACATGAGACCTCTCTTGATATGAAATGCTTGAGAATGTGTGTATGTCTTGTAATAACTCTCTTGATTTTACATTCTTGTGTGTGTGTATAGCTTGAGACATTATTTTTTTATATCTTGTGTATACATATATATGTGTCGGGACTATATAATTATACCATATAATATCAAAATGATAGGCTTACCTTTTATAGATTGGTTAATCCCTTGGAGGGGATAACATGTGTGACATGATGTGAGATGATTATTATAGGGTCTTTAATGATAGACGGTTGGGCATGATGATATTAACACAAAAACCTGAGACTGGTAGTGGGGAATTATGGCCTTGTTACCTAACCTGATATTGTTTGTGGGGTATGATGACCTTGAAGCCTGACCTGAGGCATGATGTCAAGGTGGACTATTCCAAGACTTATATTGTTCTGGTGGATTATTTTGACATTCATGGAAACCAAACATAATTATACCTCCCTCATAGAGCTGAAGTAGGTGGGTTTGGGGTTGATGGTATCCTGGATAGTTCATGATAAACCGGTATGTGATTTTTTACTTTTCAATTTACTTACTATCATTGTATAAACTTTTATATAAATTATTTTTATGTTAAGGATGAATTGGTGTCGTCCTAGTGGATTTATACTCACACCATGCATAGTTATAATGATGTCCATATAGAATTTATGGACATGGATCCAGTAAAAGGAAAGGGCCTTATGTTGGGCGGCTGATCTGGAGGAGCCTGGTAGATGGGTGGAGTTATAATGGACTTTAGGTTACTTGTTATAGCATCTCTTATTATCTCACATCATTTCTTTCTTTAGTAATTGGCTTATAGTTGGATGGTAATTTGGCTGTATTGTATGAAATATTGATACAATATGGTATATGTCATTTACTTCGATTATATGATTCTCTTATTTTATTATTGATTCATCATGTATATGCATTGGTTGGATATTTGTACAAAGTTAATGGTCTCTACATGTTCTAATTTAGGCCCTCACTACTAATAAGCATCCTCTTACTTATGGGGAGGTGTTCATGAAGTCATGTGAGACTTCATCCTGGACCGGGTGATTCAGGTTGGGGCATTACACCATATCATATAATCTATTATGTAATAATTAGTACAATGGAAGGACATTCCAATGAAAATTTAGGAAATATAAATATAATAAGTGTTTAAGGTAAATGATTAATACAATTTAAACCAATATTAATAATCATTAGACCATCAATAGATAATTGGATTCAAAATTATTATTGGAAAGGGTTTTTTGAAAGAGTTACTTTGTGATTTTTATGAGTAACCATTAAAAATATACAAGACATGTAAAAAATGAAATAACCAAAATATAAGGTCTACAAAATTTTATGATAAGAACCCATACAAATCTTCTGAAAGAAGATATAGAAGTTTCATAGAGGGTAAAAAAGATGATTTTGTACAATGTCATAGTCCATAAAAAGGAATCTTAACAGTGAAATAATAGCACAAAAGGAATAAAACTGAATTAATATATGTTAATTAGACAAAATATAAGTCATAAAATATTTATGACTAATATGAAATAAGTTAATTCTAAATGGAAGACAATTTAGACAAGAAAATACTCAATGAAAATTTTATGGTATAACTCAAGAATAAATGTTAATGAATATTTATGTAAATCCAAATAAAATTTTAATAAAGAGGTGAATAAGAAATTTTGATTAAGAAATACATAAAAAGTATTGGAAATATGATTACAAAAGAAAAAATCCCAAACAATAAGTGAGGTCAAAGGAGAACTCCCTACCTTAGGTACTATATTACTTCATCACATTTAGACCTCCTGTATAACCAATTTATATTCATTAAAATATTATTAAATAAGTATACTATATTTAATTTATTTTATTATTGATCATTTATTAAAATTATAAATTACTTATTATCTTTTCATTATAGATTGAAATGCCTAAAATCATGTTTGTTTGAATAACTATATTTTCATTTCAATATTGTGATTTTGTTCATTTTTATTTTTCCATTAGTTACATTACCTCCAAAATATTAAAATATATGAATATATATATATATATATATATTATTTACACTAACTATCTATGAAGGCTATGATAAATAAATAATTAACAACATCCTTGTTGGTGATAAAATCAACTATTAACAAGACGTGTCAAAAGAGGGATATGTATAATATATATATATAATAAATAGTTTATAATAATTATACCATTTCATAATAAAACTTATATCATTTATATTTACTAATTAATTAACTTACATGGTTTAAAATGGATGTAATGAAAGGATAATATAATAAGAAAATGAAATAAATAGAAAGTGGAGTCACCACTTCCTCAATAATTACTCATTTGATAAAGAACTTAGTCGTTGAAAAATTAGATTCGGGTTAGGCTAGAACATATCCACGAATATTTGGAGGTCTAATAGGTGGTATTTTGTGAAATATTTTGAAATGAGATGAATTTTGGTGGAGAGTTTCCATGGGGCTAAGATGGTGTATTTATACTTAGAGGGGAGGGGTATTATAGTTTAAAATAATTAATAAAATATTATTTCAAGACCAACAATTACTGTAGTGGTCTTATTTGAGACTATATATATCATTTAATTAAATAAAATATTTTTTGATAACCATTAAACTCTCATATCATCAAATTTTAATTGTTTATATAAAACAATGAAATAGAAAAATGAAAAAATAGTTTTAAATAGAATAAATTAACTTCTAATACTTTGTAAATTACTTTTTAAGCTAGTAAATTTAATTTATTTTTGTACGTAGATTAATTTTCTTATTAAAATTTATTTGGGTCGATAAAACTACTCTAGAATTCATTAGTTCATTAATATTTCAATATTATGTAATAAAACATACCATATTTGAAAAAATTATATTTTTAATAATCACCTAAAAAATCATGTTTTTTAGAAAATACCAAAAAATAAATCTTAAATAAATTTTTCATGACAATTCCAAAAATAAACTTCATTCTATTGAAATAATTTTTAAAATTAATTAATTTTAATAACTAAATATTATGGTTTTTACAAAATACATTAAAACATACTTTATAAAAAATTTGTACTTATACTTTTTTCAGATTACCTACTATGAATATTTAATTCAACGAATTATAATATTTAAATTTACTTATTTTACTCATGGTAAATATTAAATACTAGTTATTTTATTATTATAATAGTGGAATTATTATTCTAATGGTTAGATTACAATTCTAATGGTCTGGTTATGATCCCAACGATCATATTTCTTTATACATCCTATAAATACCTCTTTTTTATTCATTAATTATTCACATAGTTTCTATTACGGTACTTTATACATCATTTAGAAAATTTTAACCATATTTCTAGTGTTTTGTTTTGTTTTTTGTATAATTGTTCACAATTTAGATTTTTCTAAGAGATCGCGACCCGATAGATTTTTTAATTCTACTGATGTTTTTTATTTGTTTTTATTAACCCATTATACAATTTTTAATTTTATGTAATATATTTATCCTTTGTATTTATTGTTTTATATTTAAGAAATAAAATAGTTTTTTATTTTTTTATATATTTCATGTGATTTACTAATAATATATATTTAAACTTAATTTCTTAAGAAATCAATTCATTTTTTAGTAAGGCATAAACACAATTAATAGATGAATAAATAACTTTTTGGTGAGTCTAATTGAACTTTTTTACACATATATAAGTTAAGGTAAAAAATTAATATATATATATATATATATATAAACTTTGGGTTGTTATAATTACATTCCTCTTTGGTGATGATGACACCAATAGTGATGTATATCAATGAATTCCTTCTGAATCTATATTTCCCACCAGTGGGTCTATACTCATGTGGTAATATTTTTTTATCATATTGTGTATCAATTTATTTTTTTGGAAAATTATAGTAATAAAAAGTAAAAATAACGAAATGATAATTATTTCCTGATCCCATGAAATATAAATTATAGGCTATAATAATATCTTCTAGAACAAGCATAGTCTACTCAAATTAACCATTGGTATGGGGATAGTGAAATATACTCAATCAAAGTTGAGTTACTAAAGTAGTTTAAAGGATTTTAAAGAATATTAACATAATACTTCAACCTAGATTTGACACAATAATTTTATAAAATCCATGAATATCATATAATTCCTTTAAATAAAACTTTTATAATTATTCAATTGAAAGTCTCTATTGAATTTAAAAAAGACATGACAATTTAGTAAGTCAGTCAACAATTACCTAAATGTAATTTTAACCCCAAGGGTACATTATAATTATAATAAATAAATACATTTTGGTTTCTTCCCATTTACAAGTTGGGATCAATAAGTGTTATTACATAATAGCGGGTTGATGATGTTTTCCCTCTACTTAGACACCTTGGAAAAAATCTATCCAATATATATCCAATATCAAAACACCAAAACCAAACCTTATTATAATTTTCATTTTCATTAAACTATTATAAACATACCAATTATAATGAGGGAAAACCATCCTGCCTTCATCCTATAATTATGAAGGAATGAAAACCCTGTTTCAAAAATAAAGAGTGTGTTCATGTCTTTTCATCCAGTCATATGTGGTATCCTCACCATTTAATAAATTTTAAATCCTTATATACCTAGGGTATAACAAATATTCTTGATTTATTTTATCTACTAATTCTTAGGTAACATTCACCCATCATAACATAATCTAGCCACAATATTCTTCAATCCCTATATAAAAATAAATGATTGTACTCATAAATTTCCATCAATCCTTTAATTCCTTAACTACCATCATATGTGTCTTGTGGATCAAAGCATAAAACCAAGTGTTTCCATTAACTGGTGTATATTATAATTAAAAATAAAAGGTTTTAAAACATTCTACCCACTTTTATTTCCTTATAATCATGTCTCATTGAGTACACATATATTTTAATGTATTTTTATTAGTATACACAATGATTTTTTTCACTAAAAAGGTATTTCCATATATATTTTAGTGTGTAAACCACTTGGATATATCAAAATCATGTATAATGTTATTAGTATCACAAAGAGTGGGATTTTATGTTTCAAAGGCCACTATGTTTTCTCTATTCATGATCACACATCCAGGACACACTCCAGATATGCCATAATATACTACATAACAATACATTGGATTAATAAATATGATAATTGGATAAGAGAGTATCAAATTAATATCATCAGAAGATTCCATACATATATTTCTCCACTTAAAATTTATGTCAGTCTGGGATAGTGTTATCATTATTAAAGCCAACTTAGAAAATCATTGTTTAATTTTTTTTGTAATATCTATATAAAATGAGTAATATTATAACTTAAAAAAAACATTCCAACACATCAAAAAAATAATTTTATATTAAAAAATAAATATTCATTTCTTGGAGACAACATGGTTCAAAAAATTTACATCAAGTATGTAACATAACTTTTTTGAAAAAAAAATCATGTAATCAATATTCTTGAAAAGTTTTAAATATAACCCCTAAATGATGTTTCACCTGGTTAAAAGTATACCAAAATTTTATCCATGATCATTACAAAAAAAATCAAGATATCAATGAAAAATAGGGTTTATCAATCCAATGACTAATTTTAAATCATTTATGATCCCAAAAGGCCCAAAGAATACTTATAATGACCATGTCATCTATGATATTTCACCTTCAGAATATATTCCTTCATCACATGAAGTTTATACAAAAGGTATTATAATATTCATGGTATAATTAATAAATTAAATATGAGATCCTAATTGATCTATCACTCGAGCGAAGATGAATATATGTGATGCCCTCTAACCAAAAAAATTAAAAATCATAGTTGATGCAATTAGTAAGGTACCTCACATAGTATAAGTTCATACATTTATATTCACTATTTCCTACTTGGGAGTAAATATATGACTTTATCCTTATGGGTAAATGGGATACCCACTTTATAAAGGGAAATCTAATGCACACCACTTATGGACACTGAATCATTCCTCCCAAACTGAGTGTATTTTCATGGTATACTATAATTGGCTTCCCTTTCTATACTCATCATTCTTGTATCTAATTAGAAACATCAATATGAATATCCTTATTCAAATACCTATAATACATCCTTTAATGTTCCTTCTATCCACATTAGTGAGATTGTTTTTTCCCTTCAGTGAAACTGTGTTTTATGTTTTTTGAAGCCCCAAAATGTAAACATTCAGTATGGTTTCTCTCCAAATAAGATTAAAATTTTATTCCTAAAAGGAAATAATTGGATATTTATCTCTTATGAAGTAAATATTATTGATTTATCTTTCGTCCACTAGCCTCATAGCTTTGATCACTGATATGGGGAAAAGAGAGTCTACCCAATCCATGAATCCCCATCATTAATGTTTCTATTACCATATCCTTGTAATTAGTATAGAAAAAGAAACTTTCTAGAACATCACAACCCTTATCCTTATTTTGGGTTAAATTTAAATCTATAATATTTAATATTTATATGTATAATTCATTAATTTATTAACTTAAAACCAAGAATGATCAGTTTATTACATAGTGTAATCCATAATAGATAAATACATTTATTAAAAGCCAATAAATTATTTTGTTTTTACCACCATATGAATTTTGGGATAGAAATATTTATTAAAAAGGTTTTTGAATGCATTTCGTGTGGTATTTTCTTATAACACTCCATCACTACTATTTCCCACCATTTATATGTGGGTCCATTTAACTTATAGTCATTTAAATTTTCCATAAATGGTTTGGGAATATCTAAAAATTAAAATATATTATCTATTCTCTCCAATAAATATTTTACTCCCTCATGTATCAAATCAAAAATGAAAACTGGTGGATTTTTTCTCTAGAATTCAAAAAACCTATTTGTTTCATGAATTCCTTATAAATTTACATCACTACCTATCACCTATAGGTAATAAATTAAACTCCTTAGAATATTTTTTTCCATTGGAGGATCAAATGGAGGAAAAATTTTAATGGTACCCTCTTGTCAGCCGGTGAGATCTCTCCATTGAATATTTTTATACAATTAATAAGAAATTTTATTAAAATAATCCATAAAATATAACATTATTTAAATTTTAGATCATGAAAGGATTTAATATACTTATAAAATGAGCATGATTAAACTTAAATAATCTAGAAAATATTTTCATAGTATGTTCATTATAAAAAATCATGAGGAAAACAATGAAATAACAAGATGTACTTATTTATAAATATATAGATACTATTCATGGTTTAATAATCATGCATAAGAATATATTGAGATAATATATTGGGATACATAATAAACTAACTATGTCACAAGAAATACACAAAATCATGCACAACCACTACATTTCATGAAATGATTTTGTAATTATGCCTTTAACCATGATTCAAAGCATACATATTACTATAATTTCAATTCATAATTTAAAAATAAAAATTATCATTCCAAATAAAACCTATACAAAAATTATTTTCAAAAACTTTAATGAAAATAAAATTGACATCCTATGAAATACATTAAAACTAACCAAGCAACCATCACTCACATAAATCACCTTTATTTTATAAAATTTTATAAAATCTTCAATGAAAACATTACTCACATAAGAATAAAAATCAACAAACAAATAAAATTTCACTATATAAAAAGTACATGAATTAATGTAATGAAATGCCTATATAAAACTATATATTACATGGATTATAATGCCCTATCATGATATATAGTATGTTCATGTCACCCATTAAAGAAAAAATAAAATAAAAACCCTATAAGGGGTCTGTAGAAATCTTATTCTACCTAAATATTTATGGTAAATTGAGATATATTATATATATTACATGTAATACCTTTAAGAAAATATGAAACAAAATTCCCAATCTAAAACACTCTAATAATTCTGCTATATTAACCCAAATCACTAGAGGCCGTTGATAAACAATGAGGGTAAATTTCACTTCATGGGGAAATATTTTTTCCCTTGATATTACTAAAATAATATTGATAATGTCTTAGTTAAAAATATATAAGAGTTTTCCATATATTATACTTAACCAAAACAAATATAAAAAATAATGCATTCTTTAAATTATTCTATAAAAACACATAAGACCTCTACATTTAATAATAAATAGAATTATATTGTTTTTTATTTTAATATATGATGAATATAAAACACACATAATAAATACATAAAAATGGCTAATGTGATACCATCAATAATAAATAAAACACAATATCCCTAAAAAATGTAAAACAATAATACAAAATGAAAAACGTAAAAGGTCGACCATAACTACAATGGAATATTATCTAAAGAGACTTACCAAGGAATCTAGATTTAAATAAGTGCAAAATGTCAAGTATCTAACAATTTCAACGCATGATTAGTATCATAGAACATTCAAGAAAAAATATAAATGCATCTATGTGTGTACTAAAGTACACATGTATGTGTGACTATAAAAACATTAAAGGATTTATAAAGAAGTCCCTAGTAAATTCTCAATCATTTAGACATCATGTAATATTGTGTAAATTTTTTAAATATAACATAATCCCAACGCATGAAATCTTATTAAATAAAATTTAATAACATTTTATTTAAAAAATTCATTCTCAAGAAAATAAATAATAAATCATTATCTAAATAAATGATCCATAGCCTAATAAGTCATTATCAAATGATTAGAAAACCATGTGACCTTGCCCAAAATAACCATATTTATATAATTTTAGATAGTAAAATGCATAGTAAATCAAGATCATAATAAAATAAAATATAGGTTTAGACCTCAAAAATATACATGATATCGAAACCCAATACTTGGTCTTGACTAGATAGAAAATAATTTGGCCTCTCCATCCCATCCACGAGCATACAAACACAATAAATATAAGATCAAAACTAAACCAAAACCCATCCATCCTATATTGGAGTAAGTAAATTAATTAGAAACAAGATTTAATTCTCTTTTTTAATTATCCTAATAGACTAAATTACAATTTAATAAATCAAACACAACCCAATTCATCATTTTGAAACCAACTATAAGAAAATCCATCCTTTTGTTTTCTTTAAAATCATAACCAAATTCCTTTGAGAATATTATTTGGATTATTGAGAAAGATATAATTTAAAAATCATAATAAAGTATATTATTCCTAGAAAAACTAGTTTTTAAAAAATTATAAAAAACTTGAATAAATATAATTTAAATAAATTCTAAAACCATAAACCAAACACTTATATTCCATATATAATTTTTTTGGATGAGTTAATAAGACCCACTCACATGAAAACACCAATATTTTTAATACCATCATTAAAAATCATAAATTTTATCAAAAGAAATTTATATGGATAATATATTTCCAACTAAACCAAAATATAACATCAAATAATTATTATATTCAAAAACAAATCTTTCAATAAAGATAAATTTATTATAAAATCTATCAATAACCATAATGAAATTTAAATTTTTTAAAAAGAGTTTCTCATATTATTAACAACACAAACAAGAATAGATAAAAATATAATTTAAAATTAATTAGATCCACATAATTATACTTGGTTTCCTAAAATTTTATTCATGTGTCTTTGGAATAAATTTTTTCATAATAAAATGAAAAATAAAAAACACCAAATTTCTATATCTAATTTAATCATATACAGTGTACAGATTGGTATAATATTTAATTATACTCATCGAACTATTATACGATAACAACCAAAGCCCAAAATACATGATTTGTTTGAGCATTGACACCTATAAAAATCCCATTAAAAACATATATCAATATGAAATGTTTTATCTTTCTTTGATAAAATCCAAAAATAATGTGTAATGGACTAAATTTTTAATAAATGACTTTTTTGGGTGTTTCAGTGTTTAAGGGTGTTATAGGAGAATTATGAGACAAAGAATTAAATTTTTTATAGAATTATTCATAACATGAATATCATGTTGTAATGGGATTCATTATTCCATAATTTATTCTAACCATGGACAATTTTTACTTTTTATTAAATCCAAGGAATGTTTTTTAGATTTCTGGGTTACTGAGACCACTTTCACCTCATGAGTCTCATTATGACCTGATTTTTGGATTATGATTTTTATTTATAAATTTGGATAGTTTATCTCCTAAAACATGGTTTATTATTCTTATTATTAATGAATATTATATAAGGTAAGGGTTCTATTAAAACCTTGGAGTTATCATCCAATGAATTTAATTTCTCTTCATATAATGGATGGAATTCATAAAAATCAACGTAATGACTCCTAGATTATTCTTTATTCAATAAAAATTAAATTATATTAGATTTGATGAAAGTGGATTATGGTAAGTTGATTAGGTAAAATTGGTTAGATTTTTTTGGAGTATTTTTGTAAAACATGGAAGTTTTGGAACTAAGCATCACTCATTGATGATGTGGTAATTTGAAAACAAGTTGAGGTAGGTAATATATGAACTCTATTTTGTATTTTAATATTTGTGTAGAATTATTATTCTTATATTATCCTTATTAAGTTGTTGATATTAATTAATCAAATAAATAAATTTAACCTAAGAGGGTGGTAAAATTGTGATGGTATATATATAATCATTTATTTTCTTGTAGTTATTTTATTCATATGACTTTCCATGAAAATTTTAATGTGGTTAAAGTTAAGTGGTATCAATATTGTGGTAACATGAAGTTTATGTAGTTTATGTGTAGTGAGGATGATGAAATTAGATCATAGAGGATTATTTTACCTTGTATATAGTTAAATAACTTAAAATTGAATTAAACTAGTATAATTGGTTAAGATATGTTATAATTGAATTTCTAATAGATCGAATTAATATTTTGATGTGGTCAGTGGGTAAGAATTTATAGTTTTAAGGGAATTATTAAAATGATGAATTTAATAATTATAAGATGTTAATGAGTGATGTGATCATTGATAAATTAATATAAAATTAGAGAATGATTTGGATACTATTAAACTAAATTAAAAAATTGATGTGTTGATTTTTATATGGATTAAGGTGGAAACAATGATTGAGTAGTGATGATAGTGTAATTATGGGTTGGTTGTATTATTTTATTAATATGAGAATTATTTATATATAATCTTATGTTTTTTTATTTTTACACACCACCACATGATTTTTATAACCTAACTGATGCCCATATAATGATTTGGGTACTAGGTGAACCCCTAATATCCAATATGTAGTGGAAATGGATGGTTTACTACTCTCTTTATCCCACACTTTTGTTCATTCATTAAAGTGGTTGTGGTATAAGGTTTTTTTGATTATATTATGAATTTTTGGTATGTTTTCTTGGTATGATATTATGGTATGTGATTTTGGTATAAAATTGTGGTATGTGGATATGGGAAGGAATGGGGGTGCCATGACATATTTTAATTGTATGTGAGAATGACTAGATCACTGTAGAAGAGAGTATGAGTTACCATCTTAGTTATATTATTTCCATTTACTATGATTTTATTGTATTTTAGTTTAGAGTGTGATCCTATAGTTCCATGGGTTTATATTACTTGGGATGGGATAGAAGTTGGTTTCACTATTTATGATTCTTCCATATGGTCATAAGAGTTTCTATGGGGGGAACCGACTGAGTATACTTGTATGTATATCCCCTACTTTAATATATTGATTTTATCAATTTCTATAATGGTGTTACAAAATGTGATAAAACCAATTATCATATAAAATTAGAGACTATTATATGTTATAGTAGTCATTTATTTCTTAATATTTTTTCAATCTACATTTTATTCAGATTAATAATGTTTATATAACTTTAAATACATTGTGACATCATTATTTGGATATTATGATATTTCATATATATTGTTGGAGGTTTATTGGTGGTTCTATTTTATTTTTGGGGACTAAAAATGGTAATTACATTCATATTTTATTTTATGTGGTTGTGCAACTAGTTATAAAAATATGTCGTATTGGAGGTAGGGTTCAAATTTTACACTTGGAATCACTACTAGTCCAAGAGGAGTTATAGTGTAGTTGAGTTGTAACTAGGTAGTATTAATGATAGTGTTTTCTTATAGTAAGGAGTTTGGAGTTGGAACTAGTTAGTATATAGATTTTTTGTTAAGGAAATTTTATTATTTAACATTTCCATGTGTTTTGGTCCAAGGAAATCCATTAGGATGAAGAGGGTCCCTATGATGTAAACTAAGGATCCAAATAATTTTCGGGATAATATTGAGAAAGAGTATACTAGTTTTGGTGTATGAATACTCTTTATTTATTCATGTTTTTGAATTTGTGGATTTTTTAGTAAATTAATATGAATTTAATTAAAATACCTTAAATTATTTCTTATTTTTCATAGGATATTTTTTATTCTTGAAGACATAGTTGGTGGATAATAACATCATGTATTTTAGGTTGGAGATGTGCAATAAGATACTCTAGCTAATAATAAATGAGTTAAACCTAAGGTGGATGATTCATGGTGGATGGCCATTTTTGAGTTAGAGGATGAATATTTAAAGGTATAAAATATTGGAGCCTGATTAGGAATCAGAGAGGTCATCAGAGGAGATTAATATTACTACTGGATAAATTCACATACAGATGAAGTAGTGAATTCCTTAAGTGGTTAGTTTGTTATGATAAAAAACTCAATATTGGTGAATCCTTTATCTTAAATATAATTATGAATCAAAGTTTACTTGGTATAATATTAATATTTAGTTATGGATAGTGTTTATATCATTGGTCCTAATAAAAACATGATAAAAAGAGTTTATTTTGATATAGAAGGTGAGATCAAGTGTTTAAGAATTTAGAGTGTGGTTCATAAACCTCATAAATTATTTAACAATACTTTTTACAGATTATAAAGTTATTTTATGGAATTATGTGGAGTGTTTATATCTTGAGACTCAATGTCAGATCAACCCTTTCACATTTTCGACTTATACCAAGTTTCTCATGAAGGATGAAGTGATTTAAAAAAACATATAATGGATGGATTTAATTCAATAAATCAATAATTAAAACATATATATATATATATATATAAAAGTGAATATAGTGATATAATCTCTTGGTTATTAAGTAAATCAAGGTTTTGACCTATGAGGAGTCAACCTGAACCCCCATTATTTCATTTATTCTAAGATGGTAGTTCTCAGACTATTACCAATAATTCAAGTTTTGGGTGTTATTTTTTTGGTAGACATGAAAAAAAATATACACACCCATAATTTCTAAATAATATATGGTAAGATTGAAGTGCGATAATTTATGGAACTTGTCTATTTTATATGCATCTCCAACAACAGTTTTCCCCTTAACCATATAAGAAACAACCAACATATCCAACCTTCAAATCATCAAAGCAAGATGAAGCGGGCAGAAGATATCCAAGGGATGTTCCCCCTGATTGGGTAACTTGAGCTTAGTGTATTTTAGGAAGTGGTAAAAATTAGTTTTGATAAGGTAAAGGTGTGAGATATAGATAGTTTTTTCTCATATAGTTTCCTATGCCAATAGAACTAAAGATTGTTTAATATATCCAATATTTATATTCAACCCCAGATTATGAATTGATCAATAAATAATCTTTAAACTCCTTTATTTCCTTTACATAAATTGATACATTGTGTCTTTGGTTGTATAGAATTTATAAAACCATGGTTTTATATATAACCGTTGAGTTTCAATCAAATTTGGTAGCGGTGTGTTGGGAATGTGATCTAACATTTGGGTAGTATCGTATATTAAAAGAGATTCTCTTATTATATTTACAACCATATGATATATTTATTATAATTAAAGGTTTTAATCTATACAATATATCATTAATTTCTATAAAAAATGGGTAAATTTATTTTATATGGAAGTTGAATGTGTAATATTCATTTGTGAGAAGGACCATCAGATTGATTAAAAATGTTAAGATCCCATTACTACATAGATGAAATAGTTGATATTGAGCTCAAAATAAATATAAGTAAATGATTTTATATAATTCATGGATGCATTTTTATATGGTTACCTTGAAGTGGTTATAAAACTACCCTCTCAATGTGAGAAACTATTCAACTTTTATATTCTCATACAGGACAAAACATTCAATGTTGAGGGATTTATAGATTAAAATTAATGTTATGTTTTATAAGTGATTCATCCAACCCCATGTTTCTTCTTGGGGATCCCATTTTTTTAAAGAATAATATGAATGATAGTTTTTCATTTTTTTATATTATATATGGTTAAACCAAGTGATGATGATGAACTATTTTCCACTCCCAAACATTGATGACTTGTTTGATCAATCAATGGGAACTAATTGGTTGTTGTATATTATTCACCTTTCAAGATATCATAAAATATTTTTTCAAGAGGATAATATTCATAAGACTACTTTCAGGTAATATTATAGAAATTTTGAGTTTTTGGAAACACATTTTGGTGTTATAAATACATCCATAGTTTTTATGGGAATTATTAATTTATAATTCTTCGAGTTCTTGGATCGGTTCATGGTGGTTTTTTACTGACGATATCCTAGTATATTCAAGGGTAAAATATAATAATCCTGATCATTTAAGGATAATATTAGAGAAAATTTGAGGATATTAGTTGTAAAATATTTTATCTAAGTGAGGTTTCTTGACGTGTGAGGTATATTTCATAGGATATTTTATGTCTTAGTGGGGTTTAGCAGTTAACCCATTTAAGATATTTGAGTAGTTTTGTGGGTAGAAACCAAGAGTTTAGTAAAAATATATAGTTTTATTATTTTGGAAGGATATTATAAGAGGTTTATATATTATTTTTCTCATATTGTGATTCCTTTAATCACATTTACTTAGGATAGTAAGGCCTTTTTGATAAAAAATCTATGACTTATGGTGTTTGAGTATCTGAATAAAAAGATGATTAGTGATTATATCCTTCACTATCTTGAAGAAAAAGTTGATTTCTCTTATATTTTATTATTGAATGTATGTATTCCACCCATGATATTGAGAATGCGGTGGTAGTATTTTCTTTTACACTGTGATGACATTTACTCATTAAAGATAACTTTTGGTCTTGATGGATCATAAAATCATTTATTACATCTTTTCTTAATAGGATCTAAATTTTCATCAGTGGATATGGGTAGAGTTATTATAGTATTATAACTTTGAAATATCATGAACTTTAGGGAAAGGTAACACATTAGTTTATGAACTTATATGAAAGATATATATAGATATTTATTACGAGGTTAGAGAAAATTTAAGTATAATAGAGGAACTTGTAACTTTTCATTAGGATATACTGTATGTTCATATCCTAAATTGGGAAATTTATGAGGTGGTTTAATTTAAGATTTTAAAAAATTATGAAACCATTCCATCATTAAGAATTATAGTGAAATTGGAAAATATAAAAAAAAAGTAATATAGAGTTATAGTAACATAGTGAAAAAGTAAAGAAAAACATAATATTAAGTCACATTGAAATAAAAACTACACAATTGAAAATATAGAGATATAATAAAGTATTGAGAATAAAAATTAAATAATTTAACAATGTTTTGGATAAATAATATATAATAACCAAAAAAAATTATTGAGATGATATATAATTTACAATCCCTAGAACTTTTTCCCTTTTAATTTAAAGTAGACAAATAAGTTCTAAATAAGAACCTCTTCAATCAGATGTCAAAAACAAAAAGATTTTATCCTTAAATATTATTTGATCAACATGATCTATAACACCAATTCCATACAACAAGACTTATTTTATCAATATAGATCTAAAAATTTTAAGAAAATACAATAAACATAGTTTTGTTCATTTACAATGTAAGATAATAAAAATAGATTCATGTAAAATAAGAAACAAAAAATGGAAGAAAAATATTTAATTATTAATAAAAAGGATCATGATCAAAGTGGTCAATAGTTAAATTCAATATCATACTTAATTATTTACTTATAGATATATGAGGATATGAATGTTATAAAAATCTCCTTAAATACCCACTTATCAGTTTTCTTCTAAGGACTTCATTTATTGAATCATTTTGATTTATAGATGAATAAAAAAATAGTCTTTCCCTTTTTATTTTATTATATGAAACCTTATGTTATTGTAGTATGAAAATAGTTCAAAAGGTACATGGTTTGGAATAGATGAGGTTTTAATATTAAGTATCTAAAAAAATATCCAGTACAAATCAATAAAATAGTTAAATTATATTATTATTCATCAAAACAAGGATCCATAATATTTCATTTAACAAATGAAAAGGTTTAAATTATATTTTACCAAACATATTGATGTTATCCCCAAAAATGTATTCTATATTCATTTTTTAAAATATCATTTACAATAATTCCATAATTTATCCCTCTTTATGATTCTAAAAAATAAATAAACAATTTAGGAAAAATTAATATAATAATGTTAAAAATGTATAGGGGAAAACATTTTCATTAATATTCAAATGAATTGGAATACAATATAAATATTTGAATTTTTATTTTTCCTTAACATTCTCAATTTTTTTATATCTCTTCATTATCCCTTTCTATAATTTTTTTCTTCTAAAGATCTTCACAATACTTTTCTATTTGTAAATACATTAACTATAATTGACCTCATATGATTTCATGATGTTCTATAAGTTTTTTATTTTTTCATAGCTCCTAAATTTTAATGATAATCATCTTTGAAATTTAATAGATCAGACTTTATCAGAATTTATTGATCAATAATTTCCCTTCGAGACTTAATATATTTTGAGAGATATTTTTCTCCTAAATAATAATTGTTTGAGTAATCAATTTTGGAATTATTAGGTATGATCTCAGCTATTTAATAATAATTTTATACTATTGCATATATTTTCTTCTATATTATTTATAATTATAAAATCATGTATTTTAACAAACATTTCTAGATTTATCTAATTTGAATTTCTCAGATGAATTCTAGAAATACTTCTCTTTACCATATCATTAACTGTATCATATAACTTGTTAATAAAAGAAGATTTATCATCATATTCTTCATGATGATCTTCATGTTTCTTCTTTAAGCTAAGATGAAAAATTTCAACGATATTATTTTTCTTCTCAAATTCATCTAATTTATCTTTATTTTTTACATTCTTCCAAAGTTTTCATGGAAATAGATTCCTTATCTACCTTCTCGAGAGTATTAAAATCAATAATAATTCTTCCCAATTTCCCTATATTGGTGAGGGATAATTTAGAATCCTTTGAATTTTATTTTAATGATGATTCTTCAATGGATGATTACTTATCTACATGAGATTAGGAATATCTAATGACTAGCATTTTCAATCTAAAAAGACACTTATGGATTCCAAGAACTATCTTATAATGATTTATCTGTCATCTCTTTTTTCATCATTAGAGGAGGATTTGAAATAGAGTTAGATGAATCTTGAGTATTCAACATTGTAAATTTTCCATTACCTTTTCTAGAAGTTGATGGTGGGGAGTGAAACCTCCTTAATAGAAGTTCTACGTATTTATTTCTTGAAAATTGGATAGATATTTGAAGAAGAGCCCACTTCCTTTTTAATTACATAAACACCTTTTTTTCTATTTCTCTTCCCAATATTTTTTTATACCTTTACTTTAAAATTTTCAACATCAACTTAATTTTTATACCATTATTTTTTTTATTTTCTTCCTCTAATTTCTTTGTATAATCAGTGATATATTTATGATATTTAGACTTTTTAAGTTTTGAAATTCCCTTTTCTTTCATTTTTATTTGTATCTTCATTTCCTATACTATAATAATAATCAGTTCCTCTAAATACTTCCTATTATTTTACAAGTTTGTTTTTAAGGATCCTTACCTTGTTAATTATGTTTTTTAGGGATTTTAGTTTTGAAATTGATAGGAAATTTGAAATTTTGGTTTCAGACAGGAGTTTATATTACATTTTGGAATTAGATCATTGAATTTTAAGACTTGGGATGTATTATTATATGTTTCAAGGTTAGGTTTCAAGCATAAGAGAAGGTTCAAGGTTTTTTGTGGACTTTAAGTGGAACCACATGTGGTCCTAAGAATATAGGTGGAATTGAATACCTAGTGTTTGGTATTGGGTACCCAGTGGAGATAGGTAATAAAGGGGTGGTTTAACAAGACCATCAGGTACTCAGTGTATTCCTAGTGTGTTTTTGGTGGTCTGGATATGTTTTATTTTTTTAAATAGGGACATTTTACGCATTTTACCACTATTTTTTAATTCTTTTTGAGGGACCATTGGATGTATTCTTCCATAGAATATTGGAATCTGCACCATGGGTCCCTCTTGCTCTATCTTTACCCCAACTCTTTTCCCTTTTTTATTAGGTGAAATCATAGGAGTTATATAATTCAAGGTAATATATCCTCTAGCCCCTTGTTTCTTATTCTCTTGTCTTTTATTATTCACCTTTAATACAAGTGGATTCTCTATATTGGTATTTCACAAAATTTATGGTGAAATACATTCTGATGCTTGGGTTCCTTCTTGTATGGGTAAATAGAATCCTTAGTAAGTGTATTATTGAGAATTGTTCACTATGTTTATAAAATATGGATGTAAATCGAATTATTTTGGGGTTTCTTGATTTAATACATTTATTTATGTCATCATAGGTCTAAATTGTTTGTGTATTTTTGGTGATTAATATTTAGCCTAATTTTAGTGGTTATCGACTTAAATTTTGGATGGATTTAATTTATTTTTTCAATATAGTAATTTTAGAAATATAGGTGATAGGTTTTAAATGTTTATGGATTATCTTTTGTTGATTATTGGGGGTTTATTTGATGTTTTTAGAGTATACAAGAGGACTAATAAAGGTTATTCCATTGGAAGGTTATTATGGCCTAAATAAAATATCTTAGGAAATACTTTAGAAATTTATTCCACAATTTTTTTCAATTTAATAAATCAAAATATATTTTACTTATAAGGATACAAATAAAATGTTTCCAATGAATATATTTTTGGTAAATTAAAATGGATTTATTTGGAAACACCCATTAATAATTATAATGAATCGTTAAACCACTTGTTTTTTTTTTCAAATTCTTGTTTAAATTCTATGTGATAAATTAATAAATTTTAATTTTTGAATTAAGAATTTTTTGATTTTTTTTATATTAAGATCATTTATAATATTATTATCCCTTTTATACATGGTTGATGTATTAAATTTATTCTTATAAATCTATTATTTATGAAACATAAAAATTAATGTAGATAAAATGTTCCACCATATAATTAATTTCTTATAAAATAATAACTAGGGTTAACATTTATACTCATCAGGACTTATAATGTAATTATATAGTAAATTGATTTTAAATTACCTATATTTTTTTGTAACCTTAACTAAATACTAATTAGGATTTAAAATGAATTAATTATACACATAGGAGTGTGCATAAATTCACTTATTCTAAATTATTTAATTAACCATAGTGAGATGTATTGATTTTTCCATAAAACTCCAAGTGGTCCTCTAGAGCTCTTGTAGGCACATAATGATTATCGAAAT
The DNA here is from genome assembly GCA_963277665.1 of Viscum album. Taxonomy (NCBI): domain Eukaryota; kingdom Viridiplantae; phylum Streptophyta; class Magnoliopsida; order Santalales; family Viscaceae; genus Viscum; species Viscum album. The sequence goes on from OY728137.1 coordinate 1,287,650,261, forward strand.
AAAATCCTTAGTTAAGTAATTTATGAATTCTAGGTAATGTGAAAACCTTAAAATAGAATATTTCTTATTGTGACTTTAGTATAAATGGGTAATGTGAAAACCTTCAAATAGAAGATATATTCTTATAAATTTAGCATTCATTATTAAAGAAAACAATAATTTCCACATTAAATTATATGAATTTCAAGTCATGATCCAACTTAACATTTGTTAAGAGTTACATCTGTCATGACCCGTCCCAGTGGGGCCTGTGCCGTGACCCCATAAGACCGCCTCCAATAGGCCAGGGGCTGGTGACTAGCACCGAGTAGGCATAACTAACATGGGAGGCATTGCCTATGTACCTATACACACATGCACATCTCTACGCCCACAAAAAGATGAAATGTAAAAAAAGCACTAAGGAAAAATAATGCATGCATACAAGTAAACCCAACCAACAGAGTATGATGAAAGGTAGAGTACTGTAAAAGTAAACTGGCTAGAATAAAAGCCCACAAAAAACAAGAGTCTGAAAACTGAAAAGTCCAACCTGTAAGCACAAAAAGGTACTGGGACTGCCACTTGTAGCCGTAGGAATGCCTCGAACTATACGGAACTCAGAAAGCTCGGTCCTATCCTGGTTTGCCCGGGACTCTGTCGAAATACTGCTCGTCTATACAAGACACCAGATGTGCAGGCAAAGCCCGTGTAGGGGTGAGTATAACAATACTCAGTAGAGAGGACCCTGAAAACCACAAAGTAGTACACAATGTAAAGGTACAGTCAGCTATGAATAGTCTATGTCTACAGAATATATAGAAAAAACCACATATACTCAAAACCCAGACCTGTGGTCTAGAGATAAGTCACACAACCGCATACCCCCATTAGGGATTCTGTTCGAAGATTCCGTGACGCACTCATTCCAGGAGAACACACTCCATGAGTCTTATAGCTCTGATGGCGTCCGTCTGAGAAGCGCTGTTTGCCAGGAACCGTCACGAGAGGTAGCTACACTCATTAAGGGAGACACACTTCTAAGTGGAAAGGATCAGTAGATAGATGCACTCATTACGGGAGACACACTCCTGAGTGGGAAAGATCTCGATACACAGATGAGGATCACTACCAGGGCCATGGCGGATACCACGACTCATTCGGATTCACCCGTTAGGTGATACAACAGCTAGGTATAGGATCAATGCCCGGTAAAGTTGGTCACGTTGATTCTTGACTCTACCTAAGGTCAGGAATGGATAGAGGATCTCGATCTGGGCCTCTCGGATGGATGCCTGACTCTATCACAGAAAGTATTGCTGAAGGGATCATACTCCTACATGAGGGAATGATGCCTGAACTTCAGGGGAACAAGAAGAAGGGGAACTAACCCAAACAAAATATGTCCAAGGCACGGTGAACAAAAGGACCAAGCCGTTTTCCAAAAGTTACACGGTGTGTAGAAATGATACACGCCATGTTGTCTGACCCTGGGTACTTTCCGTGTATAATGACCCGTGTCGTGAGGCTAGTCGTGTAGGAAAAACTAAGTACACGGCATGTAGTATGGTGTACACTTCATGTCTAGGTAATTGGGGTTGGCTCCGTGTACTCTAGCCATGTGCCCGTACACGGTCACCAACCCGTGTACTCCGACCTGTGTAATCCGCACACGGGGTGACCCGCACTGCTGGCCTTGCCTGACCATGTGATGGAGTACACGGTCGTGTACTCCATCCCATGTTCGTGTACCCCCGGGATACAAGCTGAGTCCCGCATAGCCGCTTCTACCAAGTTGTACACATCGTGTCGCCTGAAGACGTGTAAATCATCCTGTGTCCGTGTACTACCCAAATTACACACCGAGCTTCGGGGAAGGTCCAACATGCCGTGTGACTAGGGTCACATGCAGTGTGATTCTTCTCTAACCCCGAAACCCTAGCCGCTGCCGCCAGTACTACACGACGTGTTCTTAGGAAGTACACGCCGTGTATTCTGGAAATTTCCAGAAACGACGCCCTTCACCGGCGCGCCTCCTGTGGTGCTCCAATCATTGATCCATCCATTCGATTGCTGCAAAAATTCCAGGTTTTGGTCACCCCGACACCACAAAGTCGCTTCCATCGTTTCTGAGCCTCTGATCGGCTCCGAAAACGTGTTTTGATCTTCTCACGTGAAGAACGCCTGAAGAACGCTCTTTCTAATCCGGTCTGATTCGTTGTCCGCCATTATCACCGCACCTCTACAAGGTCGTTGCGGTGTCTAACCTTTGATTTGGGATTTTTGCGTCGCAGAACAGATGCGCAATGATCCATTGTTCGTCACCCTCCGAAGAACGTGAAGAACATGTGAGGAAAGAAGGAGGAAGAAATCCAAATAAACATATTGAGGAATGAACCTCCACTGTCATTCGTCACGGCGTTGATCTGCTCTCGTTAATAGGCTTAAACGGAGCGAGAATCAACAAAAACATAAATCATGGATCAATTCCCCATAATCTTCCCAAAGAAAATCCCTCCTGCAATAACACACAAATCCACAGATCAACTTGTTCGTGGTTGATCCGTGTTTGTTGTTTAAACTCAAATACGAGGAAAAGAAATTGAAATAAAAACCCCTACCTTTAGAAAGGATCGATCGTTGACGAGGGCGCCGCACCGCTGTTGTCGTCGAGATCCTTCAACGTTGTTGGCGTAGCGATTCTCGACTTTGATCTATCTTCATTCATTGCCGATAGTTTTCTCCAATTCTCCGTAGATTCAGAAGAGGTTCCTCTCAAATTTCACCAATGATAAACAATTTTTCAACCCTTTAAAAAGAGAAACAAGATTGGCACTTAATTACGCGGCGATATTAATGACTCCTACCTGCCTATTATTGAGTCGTTATGACGCAACATTAGTTAAGGAAACAGACGTCTCATCGCTGCGTATTAAAAAGTCCAACTTTCCATTTATTTTTCATTAAGCCACAACATTTAATTAAGGAAACAACTACCCTTTTTTTGCGCTGTAACGGTTGCTTCCCTAAAAAAAATAAACATTTAGATTTTTATTTTATTTTATTTTTCTATTAAAACGTCTTAAAATTAACTTTTTACCTCGACCCGTGCCGGTCGAGGTTAGCCTCATTCTTTGGTAAAGTTGTTGTCCCGGACGCAACAGTGTTATTATATTTTTAGTCCGGGGATCTGTTTGGAAACTGCCACAACCGCGCACAAGTGCCAACTTACTTAACTTAAAAAAAGTTCAAACCACCATTTCGGGCTCAATGGACCTTAGAATGATATGCTGTCTTCGCGCCCGACCTCAAAATAATGCCATATAATATTTAAAAATAATAAAAGGAAAATCTAAGACATTACATTACTATCGATCCCCTATCCTTGGTCCTCTTATGAAGTTTCCCACGTCCAGATCCCTGTGTCTGACGCCGGCTCCCTACTACCGGTGTCTCCACACCTGTCTGCCTGCTGCTGACTGCCGGCGACTATCTCTATTCCGCCAAGAAACTCTTGATCACCAAGGCTTGCTCAAGCACTCCAGAATAAGTCGATATGCATAGGGGCACGACACTAGCTTGGATGCCTCTCTGTAGACCTCAATCAAAGGTCCGAGCTCTGATGTACTGATCCCTGAACATATCCATCGAGTACCTGGCAAGGTTGGTGAACCTCGATGAATAGTCAGCCACTGTCATACCGCCCTACTGGAGCTGGATTAGCTCCTGGATACGTATAGATCTCAGTATAACTGGAGAGAAATCCTCCCTGAAGAGTCGCTCAAACTCCATCCATGAAAGATTATCCTCATCGTGAGTCTGCATGGTCAGACTCCACCACCGTCTCGCGGAACCCTGAAGAAGGCTCACTCCTAGGATCACCATCTGGTCTATTGGTGTCCTCACTAGACGGAAAACTCTAGTCACCGCCTCAAGCTAGTCCTCAGCTGCCTGAGGGTCGGACTCACCTTGGAACCTGAGGGGTCTCTGTCTCTGAAACTCATGGAGCGCACTGAGCCTACGATCCTCACCGGTCCGTACCGCAGGTACCACTGGCTGCTCCACTGGTGGTGTTATAGCAGGTGCACCACCTGGTGGGAACACCTAGGGAGCTGGTCCCTGTATCAAAGCCTCGTCACTGAGGGGGTCATCCTCATGACTGTTCTGCTGATTCCTAGTGGGTATTTGTCGTGGAGGCATCCTGTAAAGAAACAAGATGTGTCACAGTCAATGATTATATCTGGATAGCTGACACAAAGGACATGGAAAACACAACTCATTCCTATATGATGCATGTACCTTTCATTTCCCTACAACCAATGTTATACCAGAATCTCGAGGTTTTGTACAAGACATGTGGCTATAAGGGAATGACTAGCACCTATGTCTATGAGTATGACCGTTAAGGTAGAAAAGACACAGATCATACCTTGAATCATCCCTGGAGCCCCTGGGTCATATACCTTGACCGCATGCAGCTGTCCCTGCCCCTATCCCCCAGCTCCCTGAGCCTGGTGTCGACCTCCTGGGGGTGGTGGTGGAAGTAAGTCGAAGTGTCTGCCACCACCTGCAGCTCTTCCTGCTCCTCTGCCACGTCCGCCGCCTGGTGGGTATGCCTATTCTGTTCTCTGCCTCTGCCTCGGGGGTCCATCCACTACTTCCCTATTAGTAGCTCGATGTGTCGGGCAATCTCTAGTGAGATGTCCCCTACCGTCGTAGGCATAACATCGCTTCTCCCTAAGATGACTGGATCCATCCTGAGAAGGAGGTTGTGTTAGAATGGGAGCCACCTCGTAGCGTGACGGAGGTGAGGAGATTCCTTGGGTTGGCATGATATTACCGGAGATTCATTCCTGATTTCTCCCAAATATCAGCACTAATGAAAACCTTGACCAGGAAGGGGAAACCCTTCATGTGGAATGAAAAGTTCCAATAAGCTTTTGAGCAGCTGAGACAGAGTTTGACGAGCGCCCCGATCTTGAGATTTACGGAGGAGGGTGTCGAGTACGTAGTTTTATGTGACGCATCAGGGACCGGGCTTGGCTGTGTCCTGATGCAGCGGCATGCAGTGATTGATTATGGTTTGTGCCAGCTTAGGCCACATGAGAAGAACTATGCGACCCATAATCTCGAGTTGGCAGCGGAAGTCTTCGCATTGAAGATGTGGAGACACTACCTTATTGCCGAGCAGTTTATTGTCTACTCTGACCACAAGAGCCTCAATTACATCTTCTCATAGAAGGATCTGAATCTGAGGTAGAGGCGTTGGCTTGAGTTCCTCCAAGACTATGATTTTGAGATCATCTATACTCTAGGAAAGGGAAAAAAGGTGGCAGATTCCCTTAGAAGAAGGTCGAGCTTACAGCTGTTTTGTGAGGCGACACAGTAGTTAGCTGCGTTATAGTTATACTTCATGGATGGAGAGGATATAGCTTACCTACAGTCAATGGTTGTCAGCCCTCCACTCTTACAATGAGTTAGGGAGGCACAACTTGGGGATGTCGACTATGTGGCTTTACATGCTTAGTTATCCACAGGACATGCTCCTAATGGATGTTCGCAAGGTGGGGAGCACATAATTATTTTCAGAGGACGCACTGTTGTACCAGTGGCACTCCAGGAGGAGGTCTTGAGGGAGTTTTATACATCCCATTTGGCAGTACATCCTGGAGTGGAATAGATGTACCGGGACCTCCGATGACAGTTTTGGTGGTCAGGAATGAAGAAGGTAGTAGCAGAGTTCGTTTCTCGATGCCTCACATGCTAGAAGGTGAAGGATGAGCACTAGGTTCCAGCAGGATTAACTCACCCCTGGAAGTCCCAGAGTGGAAGTGGGATGGGATATCGATTGACTTTGTGACAGGCCTACCACTAACATCCAAGGGGCATGATTCTATCTGGGTTATCGTTGACTTACTCACCAAGTCGGCCCACTTCCTAGCTATCAGGGAGAAGAGTTTCGTAGAGAGATTGGGATGCCTCTATGTGCAAGAGATAGTTCGGATTCAAGGCGTCCCTTCAACTATAGTCTCATACCGAGACACCCACTTCACATCCCAGTTGTGGAAGGGATTGCAGGAGGACTTTGGGACTCAGCTACGCTTGAGTACAGCGTTTCATCCCCAGACAGATGGTCAGACGGAGAGGACCATTCAGGTTCTGGAGGATATGTTTCGAGCCTGCATCTTGGACTTTTGTCACAGTTGGGAGGACCACCTACCACTGGTGGAGTTTGCATATGACAATAGCTACCACTCCACCATTGGTATGGCACCATTCAAGGATTTGTACGGGAGACCCTTCAGGTCACCACTTTGCTGGACCGACCCCAGAGAGTTAGCACTCATGGGTCCAGAGTTAGTGCGAGCTACCACAGAGAAGGTGCAGATCATCCAAAAGCAGATGAAGACTACCCAAAGCCGGCATAAGTCTTATACTGATAGATGACGGAGACCTATGGAGTTTGAATATGGAGACCACATCTTTCTTCGGGTCTCACCTAGAAGAGGGTTGCAAATATTTGGCCGATGCAGTAAGCTATCTCCAAGGTTCATCGGACCTTTCTAGATTCTATGCAGAGTTGGCAAGGTGGCGTACTTCCTAGATCTACCGCCATAGTTGCCTCATTTACATGATGCCTTCCACGTGTCACGGCTGAGGAGGTACATGCATGACCCATTGCACGTCATCGACTGGGGTGAGCTAGACATTGAGGATGGAGGGACCTTTGCTGAGTACCCGATGGAGATCGAGGATTGGCAGAAGAGGATCCTTCGTGGTCGATCGATTCCCTTAGTGCGTGTCCGGTGGCAGCATGAGAATCTTCAGGAGAGCACGTGGGAGCAGGAGGCCCAAATCCGTGCCCAGTACCCTCATCTTTTTTAGTAGCCTTTGTTTTGGATTTTTGGGGACGTAAATCCCCAAGGTGGAGAGAATGTAATGTCTCTGATTTTCTGTTTATTATTTTTAAATATTATATGGAATTATTTCGTGACCGGGAGCGAAGACGGCACATCATTCTGAGGTCCAGTGAGCCCGGAATGGTGGTTTGAACTTTTTTTAAGTTAAGTAAGTCGACACTTGTGCACGGTTTTGGAAGTTTCCAAACGGATGCCCTAATTAAAAATCTGAGCACACCGTTGTGTCTGGGACAACGACTTTACCTAAGAATGAGGCTAACCTCGACCAGTGCAGGTTGAGGGAAAAAGTTAATTTTCTGACATTTTAATAGAAAAATAAAATAAAATAAAAATCTAAATGTTTATTTTATTTTATGGAAACAACCGCTACAGCACGGAAAAAGGGAAGATGTTTCCTCAATTAAATTTTGTGGCTTAATGGAAAATAAATGGAAAGTTGGAATTTTTAATACGTAGCGACAGGACGTCTGTTTCCTTAATTAATGGCACATCATAATGACTCAAGAATAGGCAGGTAGGAGTCATTAATATCACCATGTAATTAAGTGACAATATTGTTTCCCTTTTTAAAGGGTTGAACAATTGTTTATCATTGGCGACATTTGAGAGGAACCTCTGCTGAATCCGCGGCGCGTTGGAGCAAACTCTCGGCGATGAACGACGATAGATCGAAGTCGAGAATCACTACGCCAACAACGTTGAAGGATCTCTACAACAACGACGGTGTGACACCTTCATCAACAATCGATCCTTTCGAAAGGTAGGGGTTGTTATTTCAATTTCTTTTCCCCGTATTTGAGTTTAAATGATGAATGCGGATCAACCACGAAAAATTTGATCTGCGAATTCGTACATTCTTGCGGGAGGGATTTTCTTTGGGATGATTATGGGGAATTGATCCATGCTTTATGTTGTTGTTTATTCTTTCCCCATCTAAGCCTATTAACGGGAGAGGATCAACTCCATGATGAACAATGATGGAGGTTCATTCCTCAATTTGTTTGTTTGGATTTATTCCTCATTCTTTCCTTGCACGTTCTTCGCGTTCTTCGTTGGGCGACGATCAACAGATCATTGCGCATCAGTTCTACGATGCAACGATCCCAAATCGAAGGTTCGACACCACAATGACCTTGTGGAGGTGCGGCGACGATGGTGGATGATGAATCAGACCGGATCGGAAAGAGCGTTCTTCGAGCATTCTTCGCACAAGAAGATCAGAAGACTTTTTCGGAGCCGATCGTAGGCCTGAAAACGATGGAAGCGGCTTCGTGGTGTTGGGGCGACCAAAACCTGAAAGTTTTGTGGTGATAGAATGGCCAGATCGATGATCGGAGCACCACAGGAGGCGCGCTGGAAATTTCCAGAATACACGGCATGTACTTTCGAAGAACACGACGTGTAGTAATAGCGGCGGTGGCTAGGGTTTCGGGGTCAGAGAAGAATCACACGGCGTGTTGGACCTTCCCCGAAGCCTGGTGTGTACTTTGGGTAGTACACGGACACGAGATGATCTACACGGCTTCAGGCGACACGACATGTACAACTTGGTAGAAGCGGATACATGGGACTCGACGTGTATCTCGGGGGTACGTGGATAAGGGATGGAGTACATGACTGTGTACTCCTTCACATGGCCAGGCGAGGCCAACAACGCGGGTCACCCCGTGTGCGGATTACACGAGTCGGAATACACGGGTTGGTGACCATGTATGAGCACATGACCAGAGTACACGGAGCCAACCCCAGTTACCCAGACACGGCGTGTACACCATACTACACGCTGTGTACTTATTTTTTCTTACACGACCAGCCTCACGACACGGGACGTTGTACACAGGCAGTACCCGGGGTCAGACAACATGACATGTATCATTTATACACACCGTGTACCTTTTGGAAAACGACTTGGTCCTTTTGTTCACCATGCCTTGGACATCTTTAGTTTGGGTTTGTTCCCCTTCTTCTTGTTCCCCTGAAGGTCAGGAATCATTCCCTCACGCAGGAGTATGACCCCTTCAGCAGGACTTTCTGTGATAGAGTCAGGCATCCATCCGAGAGGCCCAGATCAAGATCCTCTATCCATTTTTGACCCTAGGTAGAGTCAGGCATTGACATGACCAACTTTACCGGGCATTGATCCTCTACCTAGCTGGTGTATCACCTAACTGGTGAATCCGGATGAGTCACGGTATCCGCCATGGCCCTGAAAGTGATCCTCATCTGTGTATTGAGATCTTTCCCACTCATGAGTGTGTCTCCCGTAATGAGTGCATCTATCTACGGATCCTTTCCACTCAAAAGTGTGTCTCCCATAATGAGTGTAGATACCTCTCGTGATGGTTCCCGGTGAACAATGCTTCTCAGACGGACATCATCAGAGCTATAAGACTCGTGGGGTGTGTTCTCCCAGAACGAGTGCATCACGAAATCTTCGAACAGAATCCCTAATGGGGGTATACGGTTGTGTGACTTGTCTCTAGACCACGGGTCTGGGTTTTGAGTATATCTGATTTGTTCTATATGTTCTGTAGACATAGACTATGCATAACTGACTCTACCTTTACTTTGTGTACTGCTTTGTGGTTTTCAGGGTCCTCTATTGAGTATTGTTATACTCACCCCTGCACGGGCTTTGCCCACAGGTCTAGTGTCTTGTGCAGACGAGCAGCCTTTCGACAGAGTCTAGGGCAGACCAGGACAGGACCGAGCTTTCTGAGTTCCCTACAGGCCGAGGTGTTCCTTCGGCTACAAGCAGCAGTCCCAATATCTTTTTGTGCTTATAGGTTTGACTTTGCAGTTTTCAGACTCTTGTTTTTGGTGGGCTTGTATTCTGTCCAGTTTACTTTTACAGTACTCTACCTTTCATCGTACTCTGTTGGTTGGGTTTAGTTATATGCATGCATTCTTTTTCCTTAGTAGTTTTTTTACATTTCAGCTTTTTGTGGGCCTAGAGATGTGCGCATTTGTATAGGTACATAGGCAATGCCTCCCATGTTAGTTATGCCTACTCAGTGCTAATCACCAGCCCGTGGCCTATTAGAGGTGGGCTTGGGGAGTCACAGCGCGGGCCCCACTGGGACGGGTCGTGACAACATCAGTGACGAGGTGATGGTAAGGTTGGAATCAAGGGGAACAAAGTGTCGTGATACTGGAATTTCATTAGTTTTAATGAATGAATTTTTAACCTAAACTGGATACTTTGTATTAAAAAATATTATATGTTCAATTTTTATAAAATCCTGGTCACATTCTTTATTTTTGAAAAATATTTGACCAAAATATGGTTTTATAAAACTTTTTCACTTTTTAAATTATGGCTTACACAACTTACTCCTTAAGTAAAAGGTTTAAAGTTAAACTTTGGATAACTTTTTAACCCAAATGTATGTTTTTATTGAAGTAGATTTAAAATATGTAGATATCTTTTGAATTTTTTTCTATTTGTTTAAATGGGTATCACATGTTTAACCCTTACATCACATTTTACTCTCTATTTGGGATTCTTTGGTAATGTATACTCTAAGACTGGGACTACACTTGGTCTATCATTAGTAAACTACTAATTGAAACTATTTACTACCCATGTGGGATTTATATCCATTCCCATCTAGGTTATAGTGAACCTTGATTTATTCCATTACTTGGGGTACTAACAGCATGTTTCTATCATATCCAACCAAATATTTCTCATCTAGTTATTACCTATGTACACTAGTGGCCACCCATGATGTGTTTAGTTACTTATTTGGTTGGAAAATAATAAACCTTGAATTGATTCCTACCTAACCAATTCTGTTTAGCTTGACCCACCCTTGTGTGTTTTAAAGGATAGAATATTCCATGACTTATGATATATTTTTATAAATACAATTTTTTGGTTTATCCACATAATATATTTACCATGGGCTTAAATTTCTGACACATTCATGTGAAATTATGATAGTGAGATCTATTGTTGCTATTCCTTGTTAAACATGTTGTTTCTTTGTTGCATTAAGAATTTTTCTATATAGCTATGTTAAGCATGTCATTACTTTGTTATGTTAAGCATGTCATTTATTTGATATGTTATCAGGATTTATACTTCATTTTACCAAGCTTGTTAATTTATGTAACTAGTAATGTTCTGTAAAATGGTTAATAATTTGATATATTGGTATTCTATTTTATATATATAAGGTGTTATTGTAATTGTAGTAATATTAATTGTATGTAGGTACCCACTTTGTGGTATATCGATCAAATATATTATATAGGATAAAATATTTACCTAAATCTATTATACCCACTCCATTATTTCTAAAGGTATGGGATGTAAGATCACCCAGAATTGAGTATAGATAACCCCCTATCCACTATGGGATGAGTATTTCACCCTAATTTCTTTATGCTTATTTAGTAAGAATGAAATCAATATTTCCTAGTCCTAAATATCTTAGATCCAAAGTTGAGAATAAAATCATGTATAGTAAGTATATATCCTATTGATATATAGAGTTATCATTTATGGTTAATTTAGATATGTATAATGGATTTTTATCTATTATTTCCATGATTTAATTGATAACCACCTAAAAAATTACTATCTTGTATTTCTATATAAATGAGCAAATTAATTTGAAGCACATGCTTGTGTATATTTCATATATATTGGAATCTTGTTCTTTAACTAATGAGTATGTTATTCTCAAAACCTTCATGTGTACTTCGTTAGACATAGAGATTCATTTTTTAATTTGTAGGTACCCATAAGTACTATTATATGTCTATATACTTGTTTTTCTTTATTGTACAGTCATCATAGGCATGGGATGATCTCCACTCTATGTTGGAGATAGAGGTTATAGATAGTTCTTTCACATAACTAAGGGTAATAGGGATATAATTCTTTATATTTTTCATTTATATGGGTTTAAATTTTAATTTTTTTGTATAAAATTCATTTCATTTTGATAGTAATTGTCTCCTTTACTCGTAGTTATTTTTCTCAAAGGAACAAAAACACCTTCCACTAATTTTTTCTTAGATCCCCGCCGCTAGTCTCTAGCCTTTGATGGTCGTAAGGTGCACCCGAGTTCATGTGGAGACCTGATATAGGAAACATTTGAGTGATTCAAGTCATGATCATTAGAAATTTGTCCCAGAGTAAGCGGTAATAATATCATTAATCTCTTATATATATTAGGATAGTTTATATTGAGATTAAATTTGATATAGGATATTCGATACATGAGAAAGAACCCAAAAAAAGTCATCTCAAACCTATTTATGGAGGGATATCAAGTGTCCAAGGATGTCCAAGTAGCTAGGTGGTCACAACCAGTTTAAACATGTTATTGCTTTAAATACCTCACTAGACTATAAGTAAAATTATATAAGTGTTTTTGGTCTCAATTGTGAGATAACTTCTATAGTGTTCCCTGCATCATAAGTAAATGAATTTGGGTAGGCATTATAGGTCAACATGAAATATCATGTTCTTGTATGTGTTTGTTTATAATATAGTTGAAATAGATTGGAAGGTTGTATAGACCAAAAATTCAATAATATATATAGAAAGAGAGAGAGAGATAGTTTATTTATTTACATATATTGGCAATGATTAGTTTAATATGAATCCGCAATTGATTATTTTTATTGAGGTAGAACTATTCATTTTTGTTAATATCTAGTCTTTTATTAATGGTTCACTTCCAAGCATGTTTCTGTTATTTCATACCTTGTTAAATTTGATAAAGCATGTATCTTATTGTTTTCCTTCCCACCTAGTGTTATAGATTTTCTAAGAATGTTTCTATGGTCCTGTTTATATAAATTACTCCAATAATGTTGGTTAGTATTAGTTAAATAAAATTCTATTATTTTTTTGACATATTGTTTCCCTAATAGTGATTAATATTGACTGAATCATTATCTTTAATATGTATTATTAGTTATTTTTATCATTTTTTGAGCTTGCCTACTACTTGGAATTTAGTTTTTTATACCCTTCTAGTTGTCGAAATTCATGTTATGTGGTATTTCCTATATGACATGATTTTTGGTGAATAATGCATTTTACAAACTAAAATGGTTATCTTTAAATTAAATAAAATAATTTTAGGAAATCTAAAATTTTAATTAAAAATTTAATATAGGTTTTTTAAATAAACATGTAATAATGACAAGTGTCTTTTAAAATGGATTGTTTTGAGTAAAGAGAGGAAATTTCATGACCTGACCCATTGAGTCCCATCTGGCTTGTGGAAATCTGAGTGTGATGGCCCCAATCCCACCAACAATAGGTTGGGGGATAGAAAAAATAACTAAGGATCCATAAATGAAATGGGACCCCTTAGCCTAAGTACCTTTACAAATGCACACAACTATATTCATATAAAGTGTAAAGGAATAATAAAATACTAAAACCTCTTGAGTATAACCATTCATACAATAACATATAAGGAATACAGTAGAGTATGAAAATATAGACCAAATAATAAAGGGGAAAATTCATGCTCAATATAAAATGAGGTCCCAACCTGAAAGCAACTAGAAAAAGGAAAGATGAAGCGATCCTAACTCTTGATATCTATGTCCAACCACTAAACACAGTCAATGCACCCAAGTATTACTTTTCTCTACTAATGTCACTATTGATATGTTTTTCATCTTCATAAGATATGACACATGTGGGATAATCCCAATAAGGATTGAGTATATACATACCCAGTAGGATGTCCCAAAAACTACAATAGAAGAAATAGAAAGATACAATAGTAGTCATCTCAACCCATATAAAAAGGGAAAGAAAGCCCAATATATATGTGATCATAAAGAAATATAGGTGAGATAGAAATGGGTTCTCCATCTGGACATCCCAACCAATGATTATGAGTCTTAATATATCTCTAAAAGTCCATCTCTGATGGATATCATCATGCACAACCTCACAATAATATGAGTTGAGGGGACCTCTCCCCGCTACTACTCTCCATAGTCGAGGGACCGATCACTCTTATGGAGGAATGACTCACTAATAGAGATTGAATATAGGAGAGTAACACTCCCTAGATAAAGGAATTGTACCATGTTTTAGTGTGGGGAAGTACTGACTCTGCATGTGGAAAGAGTATGTTGGACCCACACCATAGTACGACTGGGGAGTACCCACCTCGAAATCGCTATAACGATCCTTCCTGATCACTATTATAAGTTAATCATAACATGAAGAAGAATGATTCTTGAAAAACCTAGAATCATATATCATATTCCAAAATTAAGTCTACCATCATGCTCTACTTGAAAAGTACCCCAGATAGGCTACTGATGGGCCAAAATTTGAGCCCCAAAGATAGAGATACAGAAGGTAGAAGTTCATGGGATAAGTACATGATATGTATGTGGGTTCACACTTCATATGAACATGCTTAATTTCCTATGTGTGTTCTACCATGGACATAAATTAGGAATCCATGTCATACTATATGGCATATATAGGTGGTACATGGTGTGTCTCATCCAATCAGGGCTCGTTTCGTCCCAACCCATGATCATGTACACTGGCCATGTCTGAGTACACGGTCGTGCCTATGTACTCTGGTCGTTTATATGGGCATGTCCATTCCCATTCTCACATACTCTCAGAGTATATGTTTAACTACCAGTAGATTTTCATAGGGTGTTTATGGTCCATGCACAATTTATGATCCTAATATTCACTTGAAACCCTATCCTCCATGGCTAGAGGACTACATGATGTGTGTTCTTCCAGACTACATGGTGTGTAGTTAGTTTTTTATAGGAATTAAATCCTATTATTCACATGGTTTCCTAATATTTTTTCTCTACCAAAAATCATTATAATTGATATCCCAAAATTGATGGGGCCATTATTGAACATCGATCTTCAGCCTTTGGTGGCTGGTCATCAGAAATCTGATCACATAAAATCAAACCATCACACCTTCAATCAACTACCATCTCCGCTCTAGATAAAAATCCATGGAGACATCACCCACATACTAAATAAATTCTTAATATATCCAAAAAACATCATTTTTACGTCATTCATGCAACCACCATGAATTTGGGGGTTCGGTCATGCTCAAATTCACTCTCAAAATGTTGAACTGTGACCCCATTGGTCAATGATTAAGAACATAATGAATGGTGGGGGAAAATCCTAAGAACAAGTTAAATCTATCATTGAATGATGTGATCATGGAAAAAGATAATAATATGGGGAAATTAAGGTGGAAGTATAGAATAATTAATGAAAATCTATAATCATCTCCAACAAGATTAAATACAATTTGTGTAATTCACGAGATCGAAGATAAATTAAATAGATATTCAAAAATTCAAGCTCAATAATCCACAAGGGTTGAAACTTTAAAATAAAGAGCCCCACCTTGATGATGGATTGATCTTTAGTGAATAATGTGTTTTCTAGGGATGAAGAATAAGATCTTCTATGTTCTTCATCTATGCCATGGTCCACCTCGATCCTCTTATCGATATGTGTCCTCTGGTTTTCCAAAAAATGAAAAATGTTTATCCACTCAAATCATCCTAGTGTTATGAAGATATGAATGGATATTTTTCATAACTAAGTATTTATAAGGTTGGATTAGGTTTTGGGTCATTTAATAAACATAAATTAATAAATTATTTATTTTATTAAACACACCCTCCAATGATCACCTCCCATGGAATATATGACACCGACCAACCTTAAGTCATGCCTTGGGTAAAAACTATATTTTGTAATGAACAATGGTCTCATATTTCCCATATGATGTCCCAAAAAATAGGAAAACCAATTAAACCAGAATGATGTATGTGAATGTATTAAAATATAATAATATTTTATATATATTAATTCTGGAGTCCCCATACATCCAAACACTGCACCGACTCTGATGAAAAATAAATATATATTTATAGATATATTCAAAGGACTAATCCATAATAACTAGATTCATTACATTCTCCCATACTTCAAGTATTTTCACCCTAAAAAGTACAATCTATAAAAAAGGTGCTGGTACTGAGTCTGCATATAGCTCTCACACTCTTAAGATCTCTCCTACACACTCCCATGCTACCAAATCACACTAATAAAAGGGATGGTCCATCCACATAGGATCCTATACTACTGATCCTCGATCGCCACTATGTTCTCTATGAAGGTGGATCTTCCCTCAACGTCTAGATCACCCCAGTCAATAATGAACATAAGGTCATACATGTATCTCCTCAGCTACACCACATGGAAGACACCATTCACCCAATCTAAATATCGGGGTAAGTTCAAGCGGTAAGAAGCCTCTCCAACCCTTTGTAGGATCTCAAACAACCTCATGAACCTCAAGGATAGCCTCCTTCACTAGCCAAATCTCTATAATCCTAATCATGGAGAAGAATATTAGAAAATATGGTCTCTTTTCTCAAACTCCAAGGGCCTATGATATCAATATTTATAAGATTTATATCTACTATGGGTTGTACTCATTCTCTAGAAGATAACTCAAACCTTCTCTGTCATTACATGAACCACATCTGGCCTAAAAATAGATGCCTTTCCAATCTAATTCCATCATAAGGGTGACCTGTAGGGTCTCCCATATAGGTCCTAGAAATTTTTCATGCTAATATTAAAGTGATAGATATTATTATAATAAAACTCTACCAATGGTATGTGATCCTCCCAACCTTGACCTAAGTTCAACACATAATCCATCAACATATCCTTCAACCCCTGAATAACCCAATCAATATGACCATCCTTATAGAGGTGAAAAGTGTTACTCATCTTCAAATGGGTCCCAAAATAATCCTACAAGAATCTATACAACCATCAAATAAACTAAGAATCATGATCAGATATGATCATTGAGGGTACCCCATGATTTCAGATGATCTTCCACACATACAACTACCCAAAACTCTCAACCAAACTCTAATATCAGATGTAAATAAAGTGTATTGACTTGGAATTTCTATCAAAAATACCCTATATAGAATCATGGCCTCTCACTATCCTTGGAATCCTCATAAAAAATTCCATGGATATGCCATCCCATTTCCACTTTGAGATATTTAGAGGCTGTGTCAAACCTTCCAGAACCCAGTGATCAGACTTTACCTACTAGCATGTGAGACACCAAGAGACAAATTAGAAGATAATCCACCTCAGGACATGCCAAAAAAAAAGCTACTGATGAAGGTCCTTGTACATATTTAAAACACTAATATGTGCATCCAAGGGTGAAGTGTGAAATTCCCTCATCACCTCCGCGCACAACATGACTGGAACCACCATCCATCCCCAAAAAATGGATGATGTACTCTCCTCCTATAAAAAACTCATATGGTGATTGTCATAAGGATAACTGGTCACATATAATCTCATAGTCAATGTATCCCGACTGAGCCTCTCACACACACTAAATAAGTTGTGGAGTAAACACAATAAACTGAAGAAACAATGAACCCACTCCCCCATGAGGGTCAAATGTAATGAAGACAACTAATTGGATGCATCATATACCATGTGAGAGTGGGAATTCCTGCTCAAGTAATTTTCCATAACATTTAACTTCTCTATATTATAGCCTATCTCTCAGTAATAATCCTGTAGGAACTCTGGTCAACACCTATATCTTAGGTTAAGATATCTTTAAGAGAAGATATACCTGAGACTCTGATGGTTTGAGTAAACAAAAAAAACACTCACCTAGAAGATAATGCCTCCTCATATTTTGAGAAAAGACTACCGCTGCCAAATTTATGTCACGAGTCATGTAGATCTTCTCATTTGGTCTCTACTTCCACAAACCATATACCGTCACTTCTTACCTCTGCATCAATAAAAAATTGATACTAGATCTATATGAATCAAAGAAAACTATATACTCAATATTCTCCTTTGGTAGCTTCAACACAAGAGAACTGGTCATCCTAAGCCTCAACTCCTCATAGGATCACTGACATTGCTTGATCCTTATTTCCCTTTCTATGTAAATATGGATAAAGGGGATAAAATACTAGATAGATCTACCAAAAACCGCTTATATTACCCTATAAAGATAAGAAAACTATTCACCTATAACACAATCTTAATTGGATCCTAAGAAAGTGCTACATAAATCTTTATTGGATCCATTACTAAACCATTCTAAAAGATGAAATGCCTCAAAATGTGAACTTTTTGGATCCAAAAATGGAAGTTAGAGAGATTACCATAAAGCCGGTTCTCTCAATGTAAGTCTAGAACCATCCTCAAATGCTCTGCATTCTCCTCCTTTAATAAATATTAAATAAGTATTTCAGCAATAAAGACAAAAAAATTATCCCAACTATGGATGGATAATCCAATTAATAAGATCCATAAACATAGTGGGGAAATTCATCACATCCAAGGGCATCATAAGGAACTCAAAGTGTCTATAGAAACATCAGTAATATATCTTCAGAATATTATCCTTAAGAACCCTCAAGTGGTGGTAACTAGACCTCAGATCAATCTTGAAGAAATAACTTGTGCCTCTCTATACGTAGAAGTTGTCATCAATCATTAGTAAGGGTTAATTTTTATTTAGAATTACTAAGTTTAGGTATTGATAATAAAAACAAAGCCTCAAGATCCCATCCACCCTTTTCATGAACAAAACTAGAGATGAATAGGGGGAAAACACTATGACTAATAAAACCCTTCTCTCAAAGTTCCTCCAATTGCACCCTCATCTCCTAGAGATCTGTAGGGTCCATCTGATATGCCATAGAATATATTAGTTTAGTATAAGAGTGTATGTTGATGTAGAAGTATATATAACTCCTCATAGGTAGTCCCAAAACATCATTAGGGAATATATTGATAAAATAATCCACCACTTATGGAACCAAAATTCCTAAAGTGCCCAATGCACCAAGGGCTAAAATCATCAACTTATGGGTGATAAGTTACAAATTAATGCTCATAAGGACCACTCACTTAGCCATGAGATCTATATCACCTGAAAAAGAGAATCTTATCCCATCTATTCAAAGGAATATTACTCATCTGTGATGATAGTAGACTTGGGTCCAAACTATGGAAAACTAATTCAAACTGAAGATGATGTCATAAGGTTCCATCATTATGTACAAGTGGAATTGTGAGAAACTATCTCCACTGAACTCTTGTTCACACTTCTGGAAGATAAGCGATATCGAAGAATCACTCCCAGTAAGAATTTCTAGGAAAAACTTTTGGGCTAAGGCCTAAATAGAAAGATCAAGATATCTCACAAGGGATATGGAGATGAATTAATGACTCTCTACAGTGTCTATAAGTATTGTAGTAAGAGTATAAAAAAACTAAATCATACGTAAAATAATCTTTTGAGATGAATGGTCATATCCCTCCATATATTGTATGTAACCGTGAACTCATCCTTTAGATATATTCTCCTGACATGGTCCACTTAGTGGTGGTGGTGGAATTATCTCATACCGTCACCCCCAACAGTAGCTCCCCCTACAGAGCTCCACCTACCCCTCTGTTAGCACCTCCTCTTTGGGGGCCACCCTGACCACACTTAGGTTATCACTAATCATGGTTATACCTCATTCATAGTGGTCCATACACTATCTTCATACCCTCCTTTGAATTTTTCATTAGGAAATAATGATCCATGTGACCTCAACCATGAAAATAATAGATTTGGCCCTCTATAAGCTAACTAGATCCTCTTCATTTTCCTTGAGCCATAAATCCATGAGTCTAAGTCAAGGCATGAGTATGGCTCCTGTGTCAAGACTCTAACATCTACCGCCTACTAGTTACTGCCAAAGACTCAGCCTCATGATGTCCACTTCTAGCTCCGGCAACCTGAAATACCTCTACTAGGAAGATCTTTATCACTAGATTCTATTCTAGCACTCTGATATAACTATGAATCCATAATGAGACTCTACTAACATAAATGTCTCTCCAGATACACTGATCATACTTATGAACTCAGAAGAATCCATATTATACCATATCAAGGGAGTAACATGTGAGGTTAGTGAACCTCATGACATACTAAACAACCATTATACCATCCTTCTACAGATTAATAAGATATTAAATATTCATTAAGAACATACAAAAAAGGAAATACTCATCACAAAATAGCAGATACAAGTCTGATCAAAAGAGACTTATCTCATCATGTGTCTGTGTCATCAGGAACCACCAGTTCCTTACTGAACTATAGTAAAGGATAGACTCAACCACAACCATCATTCTAGTTAGGGTTGAAAAAATCCATAATACTTTGATCACCGACTCAATCCAATCCTCCATAGCTCGAAGAACTAGATCACCATAGAACCTCAGTGGTCTCTGATGTTGGAACCTGTGTAGTGCACTAATCCTACATGCATAATTATCTCAATCCTCTAGTACTATCCACTACCTGATAGGTAGTGGCACTGAACCTTTACCACCCGAAAAAAACTCATGATATGGACTCTAAAATGAGTCCACATCACTCAATTGATCATCACTACAATCCTAAATCGGTAACATGAATGAATATTTTTGCGGAGGCATCCTGAAAGTGATCAATACTTACCATGGTTATATGAGCATATATATACATGGAGCTGACTCCAGAAGGATAGTCAAAGGATTCAATATTATATTATGCATGCACTATTTTTTCCTTGCATCCAACCTCTCTGTATACTGAGTCAACAAGTAGGTGGTTAGATTCCTGGTGTATGGATGTGTAAAATACCGCACCAGCATTGGATTTACTGGTCTAAAAGCCACACTTGTTACACTTTGACACCATTCCCTATGTTTCCAACCAATCCTCATCATGGGTCTGACTCTACATCGACCTGAGGATAAACCTCCTATGATATGACTCTATCAAAACCCGACCCACTACGACTTGACTAGAAAATGGAAATCTAGGTGTAACCACCCCAAACCCACCTCTAATAGGATACGGGCTAGAGAAAAGAATCTGAAAGGAATATATGAAATGGGAGGCCTTAGCCTAAGTACCTGTATTCATGCACAAACCATCTCCATGAAAAGTTTAGTGGAATAATAAAAGGCTACAAAATATAGAGTATAACCATGCATGGAATAACCTCTAGGAAATACCTTAGAGTATGAAAATATAAACCAAAACATAAAAAAGAATAATAAACACTGAATAAGAAATGAGTCCAAATCCAAAAAATAATTGGAAAAAGGAAAGGTGAGGAGATAATATCTCCTTATCTCCATGTTTGACCAATGAACATGATAAATGCACCCACGTATCATTATGATCCACTAATGTCACCACCAATCTATATTTCGTATGCATAAGAAATGAAACATATAGGAGAATCCCATACAAGAGTGAGTATATAAATACCTAGCAGGGAACCTAAAAAACTATAAATGGGGAAATTAAAAGAATTAATAGTATTCAAATCAACCTATAGGAAGAGGGAAAATCTCCAACATATATGTATGCTCATAAAGAATCCTAGAATAGATAGAAAGGGGATCTCCATCTCCACAACCCAGCCAAGGATTATGAGTCTTCATATAGATCCAAAATTCTATATCTAATACTCATCATCACACACAACCTCATAAGAATCTGAGTGGAGGAACCCACTTCCTTCTACTGCACTCCATAGCCGAGGGAGCACTCACTCCTATGGAGGACCCACTCACAACTAGATATTGAAAAGGGTGGAGTAACACTCCATAGATAGAGGACCCACACCCTCATATAGTGTGGGGGAGTATTGAATCTACCTTTATAGAGAGTATAAAGGTCTTGTGCCCTGGTGAGATAGGGGAGTACCAACCCCAACACCAATCTGATGATCATTCCTGATCAAAACCATCGGTCAAGTGGCGCATGAATAACCATAACACTTGGAACACCTCATATATTATCTCATATTCCATAATGAATTCTACCATCACGTTCTATGTAGAATAAAACTTAGCATATTAAAATCATATGATAAAATATGAGTCCCAAAGAAGGAGATATGTGGTTTCACACAGTGTGACCTCACCTCATTTTCGAGGCATGTTTTCCCATGTACATGGCTTGGGAATCCATGTCATACTACACATAATGTACAAGTGGTACGCGGCGTGTCTCAACCATTTGGGCCCTTCTCATGTCCTTGGTTGCACCCAAATTTACCCTACTGGCATAAATGGACGTTGAAGTATAAGTAGGGATTGAATCCCTAGGGACCAAAGAAAAAACCTAGAGACACTTATATTAGAAATAATAATTGGATATGGAGATTCCAACTGTGGTGTTTTTTGTAATTGTGAAACTAAAATACTAATGTTTATAAGAAAATGGTTTTAAATTTATTAATTATACACCTATTGATTTTAATGGAAATAGTTAATTGATATGGGTTGATCTTGGGTTGTTTTTTAGGGCTATAATGGATGTAATTATTTTTCTTTGGATTTTCCATTCACTCGTTCAAGAGGTATCCAATCAATGAGATAAATCCCCAATACCATTATATGATTTAATTCATACAAAATTTTAAGGATAATAACCAATGCACTTAGATGATCACATTCATGATCACTCCAAGTAATTGGATCGTACTATCACTCAAAATGTGTCGTCATTAAAGTCATTGAAGACAAAGAAGAAAATAAGTCCAAAATGGAACTCTCAAACCATAAAACAAATTTAATAATTTGTGAACATAAAATAACACCAAATATAAACCAAATAATCTCTTTATAATTAAACAAAAAAAGGATTATCCTTATATTTATGTAAGGATATCAATGGGAGGTGAAAGTCGACTTATAAAGGCATAATTGAAGAAGAAAAACAAATGAATAAAGATCAATCCACCATTGTGTGAAGAATATCGAAAAAATATATTGTGAATAGATTCAATACCTAAGTAAATGGTATAAAATTGATATAAAGAATAATATAAAAAGACAATAAGAATAACTTTTATTAATAAAATAAGGTGAATGAAAAAATTACAAGAGAAAAATTGACGATGCGATTAAAAAATTAATGCGTGAAATTAAAAATGAAAGGAAAAAACTTAAACCCATAAATAACTTCAAAACTAGCTCCTTATATAGGCATATAATGATCATAGGTTCTAACCCCGAAAATAAATTCCCTCCCATTTAGTTAGGATTGTAAATGGTGAGAGATAAATCAAAGGGAATTGGAATTTTCAATATTGACCACAAAAATAAGACTGGATTAATCCCCCATTTGGACGTTACAATTTGATATTGTATTTAAAAGAATATAAAGGGTTCAAAGAAGGAAAACATATTCTTCCAGTTTTTCTATAATAGCTGTCAAAATTTCAGGCCAATTGGATTAACAATTTGGAAGTTATTATTAAATTGGTAGGATGATTTTATGGGCCTTCAGATGTTACCCATAATTTAAAAGTCAACTTCATCTCCCTAGATATCCTTGAAAAATTCATAATTATATCCATCCATAGTTGAATTAAATTATACACAAAATTTTATATTTCTAAAGTTAAAATTTTATCTTTATTGGGCTTGAATTGTGGGCCCCACCTCTGTTTGATGGGCCTAAGTCCCATTATGATTTATCCCAAAAATTCCGCATTCATGCCAAAAAATGGACATCTTCCCTTGGGATTCATCCATCAATCCTAAAATAAAAAAATTTTCCAATAAAAGTTATAAATAATATCACAAAATATCAAATTCAAATAAATATTATAATTAATTCCACAAGAAGATGATTGATGGGCCAAAAATTTTCACTTTAAACATGAATTGCACAAATGATGTGAAATGAATTTCAGTTAATAAAATGCCCTAAAATTAGTGTTTATAAACATTGAATAACTTGAATATTAAAATATTAATAGTTAATATTAAAACATTTCAGTGGCTAATCACACACCCAACTTGAGTTTTTCTAGTCCTGAGTAAAAATTTCCTCAAAAATAGGAAATTGAATTCCTTTTTTCAAAAAATTTTAACATAAAATTCACACAAAAATACATCATGAAAAAAAGCATGAAAACTATAAAAATAATTTCACACAAGCTTGGTTCATAAGCATATCCCAATCCCAAGACTATTCCTTTGTTCAAATTCATCATCACATTTCATCCAATATCAATTAAGCATGATGATGTGCTATGCATCACAAAAGTCATGGGGCCCATTTTCTTGTTCAATGGGAAAAAATGGAAGCACTAGGTTTGAATAACATTAAACCTTAAGATGAGTATCCATTTTTTTTATTTTCCCCCTTTTTTAATGTTTTTTTATTTTTTATTGTTCTTTTAAACCACAATAGAGATGAAAAGACCAAATTTGGGCAAGAAAACTATAGATTCATGATCCCCAAGTGCCAAAAACCACAAATTTTGTCAATTCCATGAAATAAAATAGAGATATAAATCCTAACTTTGGGAAATAAAACTACGGAGTCGTGATCCCCAGGTGTCTAACACCGCATATTTTGATAGAACATTACTCCATGTGGTATTTTTTCAATTTTCTGGATACTAAAATTAAAATAAAAGTGACCACAAACCCAATGTTATGATGAAAGGGATACTAGAACTAAAACATAAACCAATAATACAAAATATATGGACTGTGTAATTTTGATTAAAAGGATGAAAATGTTATCAATTAAAAACAACATCAGACAACCTCACTTTTAAAAAACTATGCTCATAAACATAAACATGTATTAAAATCATAATCAATTCATTAAAAATCATTTGACATTTAGTTTTAATTTTTTACAATGTACATTAATACATTCAAGGATAGTGAATTGTTTTTTTTGAATTGATTTTTTTATCATAAAATCACAATATTCTTTCAAAATCTTATATTTTAACTCCCCCAACATAGAATGAAACTACACATAGTTTTGAAAGAGAAGATAAGAGAGAGATTATGATTGGGAAGAAATAGGGGAGATGTGATTTGAAATTAAATCATGGAATAAAACCACATGGTTTGAAGTGATGAACCATCAATAATAAACTAATCACTTTGGCTTCACATTACATGTAGAATCCTTGGAGATGATTGATGATTGGGTTTAAACTCTAGAAGGCATGTGTTTTATTTGAAAATAATTAAATAATTTGATTATTAAATCTCAAAAATAAAAAAAATAGATCACATTAGAAACCCTAAGGGGTTACCTTAACAAAAAAACAAAAAAACAAAAAAACACACAAATAAAAAATAAAAAAACATTAAAAAAATTCATAAGCCAAGATTCCCCCTAGAAAGTGCTTAATTTATAGCCTTTAGCTTGAATTAGACCCCACAACTTATCTAATACCATCTTTCAAAATTTTGATAACCCATTTTTCTTCACTTATAGTTGACTGAGATTTATTATTTTTTATAATTTGTTTCATTTACAATTCTATGTTCTACTATGAGTGGGAAAATCTAAGGAATATTAGAAATTGTTGATCGAGCTACTTTTTTAGTCTTGCTTAATACATCAAAGATCATTACTAAATTATTAGTTTAAGGATATAGATTAATGATAACAACAAGGTCTTGGTTGTACCCTATGAATGGAAGATTTCATGGGGAAGGAAGGATTATAATTTTGTGGTTGGGTTGATTGAAATTTCCTAAAGAATATTGGAAATTTGAATCAAAAATAGTTTCTTCTCTAAGAAATTTAGAAATAATTCGTTCATTATGAAAATATGATTAATCCCCAAAATTGTCCAGTTGAATGTCTGGAATGGGTTTGTACTATATGTTTGTGATCTTTACTAGTGGTTTAATTATTGGTGCTCCTAAAAAATCATCCTTGGTTTTATATTCATAATATTCAATCCATGAAGTCAAATTTTCCTCTTTTGAATCCAAAAAACCAATTTACTCCTTATTTAAAGACCCTTCAAGAATTTCTTGACCCTCTTTAGCTACCAAAAAACATATGGTTGTTTTTTAGTAAATTCATGAGGGATTATTGTGTGAAAATATTCTTCTATCAAAATTGAGGATGGGATAGTATGAGTTGGAATATGGTCCATAACAGTTTGAATATATTGTAGTTCTACTCTCAGGGATAAAACTTCCAAATTCATTTTATCTATATATTAACACAATTATTAAAGAATTTGTTGTTTTTTATGTTGGATAGGATTTTTTAAATCATTTAATTCACTAGTATTTATATCTTCAAGCATCCTTGAGAGGGGTGGGAATTTATTCGTTAAATATTTTTCATCCCATTGATTGTACATCTCACTGGGTGTGGGGTATTCATTCAAGGTTTGATCAAACAAATTCAAAATCTTTGGATATTTCTAATATTGATTCTCCATTTTATTCTATCTTAGGTTTATGTTGTGGTATTTTTATGATATTAAATTTATGTAAGAGAAAATGAGGATTTTAGATTCTTTCAACACACACTAATAGAAAGGGGAAAATATAAGAGAAATGGTGTTGAGAAAAGAGATGTTTTGTTAGAATAGAAGGTGAGTGTATTAGATAACTTAATTGGGTCCCTATAAATGGTTAATTTTTTTTATTTTTTGCAAATTTACCTTACTCGTATAAGAGTTCATTGAAATACAAGTAGGGATCTAATCCATATGCACCAAAGAAGAAACCTAGAGAAACTTTTATTTGAAAGAAGAATTGGATATGGTGTTTCCAAATATGGTGTTTTTTGTAATTGTGAAACTAAAATAATAATGTTAATAATAGAATGGTTTTAAATTTATTAAATAAACACCTAATGTTTTGAATGGAAATAATTAATGTAGATGGGTTGATCATGGGTTGTTGTTAAGGATAAAATGGATGTAATTTGTTTCTTTGGATTTTCCATTCACTAGTTCAAGAGGTATCCAATCAATGAGATAACTCCCCAATATCATTATTCAAATTAATACATACATAATTTCAAGGATAATAACAAATTAAATTATATAATCACATTTATGATCACTCCAAGGAATTGGATCGCACTAACACTCAAAATGCGTCATCGTTAAAGTTGGCGAAGACAAAGAAAAAATAAGTCAAAGAATGGAAGTCCAAAACCATAGAACTAATTTAATAATTTGAGAAAATAAAATACAATAAAAATATAATAATAACTCTTGAATAAAAAACTTTATCCTTCCATTAATGCAAGGATCTCAATCGAAGGTAGAAGTCAACTTATAAAGGCGGAATTGATGAAGAAAAACAAAGACATAAAGATCACTCTATCATTGTGTGAAGAATCTCCTAAAAGATGATATGAATAAATTAAATCCCTAAATAAATGGTATAAAATTTATATTAATAATAATATAGAAATATAAGAATAAGAAATTTTATTAATAAAATAATGTGAACGAAAAAATTAAATGAGAAAAATTGATGATGTAATTGCAAAATGAAATTGTGAAATTAAAAGTGAAAGAAAAAACTTACATCCCTAAATCCCTCTATAAATATCTTCTTATATAGGCATATTATGATCCTAGTTTATACCCCCCAAAAATAAATTCCCTCCCATTTAATTAAGATAGTAGAAGGTGGGAGAGAAATCAAAGGGAATTGAAATTTTCACCTTTGAAACCAAAAATAGGACCAGATTCATCCCCCCTTTTGGAAGTTTGAATTTTACATTGGATATGGTAGAATAAGAAGGGTTTGTAGAAGTATAATATATTCTTCCATATTACCTATAAATTCTTTCTAAATTTCAGGCCATTTTAATTATCCAATCAGACGTTATGATTAAATTGGTGGTATGATATTATCGGCCTTCAAATCTGGTCCACAATTTACATATCAACTTCTAATCCTTGGATATAATTGAAAAATTAGAATCATATTCATACATAGTTTAATGAAATTATCCAAATAATTTTATATTTCTTCAGTTAAAATTATAATTTCATTGGACTTGAATTATGAGCCCCACTTTTGTTTAATGGGACGAAGACCAATTATGATTTGTTTAGAAATATCTGCATTCATGCCCAAAAATCCCCATATTCCTTTGGGATTCATCAATATAAAATAAAAACAAATTATAATTAATGTGATAAATCATATCTCATAATATCAAATTTAAATAATGAATATAATTAATTCCACATAAAGATGATTGATTGGGCCCAAATTTTCACTTTGAGAATGAATTACACAAATGATGTGAAATGAAGTTCAACAAATAAAATACCCTAAAGTTGTTTTATAAACATTGAATCACTTGAATATTTAAATATTAAAAATTAATATTATACTCTTTTAGTGGATAATCAGTCCTCCTGGTCCATGATTGTGTACACTGGCCATGTCCGAGTACACAACCATTCTTATGTACTCTGGTCATGCCTATGTGCCTAGTCGTGCCCATGACCGTGTAATCCTAGAGTAAACAAAAAACCAAAAGCATAAGGTTAAACAGTTTTTAAGTTCCATAAATGGCGTGTGATCCTTACATTCACCTGAAATACTAGTCACTATAGCTTGGGGACGAAACGCCATGCATTCTTCTAGACAACACACCATGTGGTTGGGTTTTCGTAGGAAGTAAATCCAAGACTTCATTAAGTTTACCAATCCACCATATTCACCTCAAATCATAGTGATTATCCAACCAAAAAAAATGAACCATTTCCAAAAGTAAACCACTAGCCTCTAGTAGCTAGAAATTTGAAATCTAGTCACCTGAAATCAAATTATCATGACTCCTATTGCCTCCAATCGTTTCTTTGGATCCAAAAAAATGGAGCCACCACCCACATCCTACACATATCTACATTATAACCACAAACCATTTGTCTATATATCATTTTCACAATCTCCATGAATATGGGGGTTCAATCATGCTAGAGTCCTCCCCGAAAATGTCGAAGCACAACCCTATGGGCCAATGATGAAGAATGCAATGAATGGAGGGGGAAAAGAACAAGAATAGGGAAAATCCATCATTGACCAATGAAATCATGGTAAATATTAATAATAACGGGAAATAAAGGAGGAATCATGACATAATAAATAAAAAATGATAATCTGGTTCAACAATATTAAATCTGGTTTGTGCGATTCACAAAACCATAGATAAATTAAGTAGATAATAAAAAATCCATTGTCAATAATCTACAAGGGATGAAAAAATAAAATAAAGAGTCTTACCTTGATGATGTATCAATAATTGGTTAAGAATTCATTCTCCATAGTTGAATAAGAAGACCTGTTATTTTTGTCGTCTGTACCACAATCCACCTTGATCTGCTCTTCGATCCACATCTTTTTGTTTTCCAAAACCAATGAAGAAAACTCCTTTAAATACTCCTAAGGTTATAGGGATAAACCTGGAGATTTTACATTACTAGGTATTTATTAGGTAGGATTAAATTTTTTATGATTTAATAAAAGTAAATTATTTATTTATTTATTTTATTAAACACACCTACCAACAGTCACCTCCCCTGGAATGTCCAACACTGACCAACCTTAGGTCGTGACTAGGGGAAAACCCACTTTGTTGAATAAACCATAGTATTAGATTTACCATTTGAGGTCCCAAATAATGGTAAAACTATTTAAATTTAAATTATACACGCTTGTGTATTAAAATATATTAATATTTTTAATATATTTATTATGGGTTCCCTAGACATCCAAACACTATGCTGACTTTGATGAAGAAATACATATAAATTCAAATAAATATTAAAAGGACTAATTCATCATAACCATAGTCATTAATGGAAATGGTATTTCAATGGAAATTGAAATGATTTCCATTAGTGGATTAAAATGTGTTTTATAAAATAAGTTTGGAATTGGATTTTGGGAATTGAATTTTACAATTGTTTTATATAAATAAAAAATATTGATGAATCAGATTAAGTAGAAGATAGGTAGGGGAATGTACTAATTATATGTTATGAAAGGGATCACCGTAATATGAAATAGGTATTTTGGGTTTTGTCATCTTCGATGTCCTGTGATGGTTATAATTTTATAATATTTTGGGACAATGGGTTTTGTGGATTATATCTTGGTTTATTATTTCTTGAAGTTTTCTAAGGCTATATAAGTTTTCAATAGTGTTATACTACTTGGAATTTTAATAATTTTTTATGTGTATTGAGCATTTTTGTTTTCTTATTTTGATATTATATCTTGGTGATGCATGCGAATAATAATATTTTTTATAGTAAATGATTTGAGGATTTTGATTAGTGTTGCAGGAATGTAGAGAGCCATAGATATAGAATGGTTTATAGATGGAGAAAAAATATAGATTAAAATAATAAAAATAATATAATTTTTTTGATTTAAGTAGTTTAGGAAAGGATCCCTACGTTCAGAAATAGGAACATATTTCACTATGATCAGGAGCATAATTAGAGGGATAATTTTAAAGTTTCAAATACACACACACACACAGAGAGAGAGAGAGAGAGAGTGAGAGAAACCCAAGCTCGAATGAGCTCATAAAAAACATGATTTTATGTGACACAAACCACACAATGTGTCCACTATGCTATAATGAATAATGGATGGAAGTTTGTGTAGCTATTATATTGTAGTTTCCAAAGTCTGAGATACTACAGTGTCCTGTCACTTGCTGCTATAGTAAGTCCACACAGTTAAAATACCAGATCAGTGTCACCTGTCAACTCTACTATAGTTTTTTTAGAGTTTCTAAAGTATGTAAATTTTAATTTGTAGTTTGGTTGAACTGAGAGAGTTACAGTCTAGTGTATAGTCTGAGCTTCTAGCATTCGACCCGACTTCATCCAAGTAGATCGGGCTACACCATTCCAACAATGATCTCTTGAGGTTGAAGACTAGAGTGAGTATATTAAATGTGATGTTTTAGTAGTTTATTTTAATTTTTAGGGATGAAAAGAATTATAGTAATGAGTTTTTAATGAACTTTTCCATGTTCATTACATTTTTTAGTTATTTTAGTAATCAAATTGTGAGGAAATTTGATTTTTTTTGGTTCCTGGTAGGAGTCATTTTTTATTTTATAATTTCAATCATTGAATTTGAAGTCTCATGATGTTTTATTAGTTGTTTTGAGGATAGGTTTTAAGATTGAGATATGGTCTAAGGGTTTGGGTAAATTGGAGGTGTAACTTCATATAATCTTAAGACAATAGGTGGAATCAAGTACTGGATATGTGGTACTAGGTACTAAATGGAGAAAGAAAGTAATGGGTGGTTTTGTTATACAACTAGTTTACCCAGTAGATTCCCAAAAGGTACACAATGGCCCAGCCATATTTTATATTTAAAATAGGGACATTGTATTCATTTTTTACCAATCTATTTCATTCCCTTAAAGGGAAATTCACTGTATAAAAATTAAGATAAATATAGAGGAAAACTATATATATATATATTAATTTTTTATTCATTTGAAAATAAAGGGATGGACCAGTATAGTTTCGGGGGTCTGGACATAGATATCCCTAGCCAGGCGGTCAAATATCCTAGGTACCATGAAAAAATATAAACATTAAGGCCTAATCCAATATAAATAATCCTAGTAACTCATATCCAAAGAAACCCTAAAATTAAATGAACAAGCATCACTCATCACACCTTCCAACTACCATACCAACCAAGAAAATGAAACAACCTCAAGCCCAAAAAACCCCAATCCCCATGAGATGAATCGACCACAAAATTAACCAATCAAAACGCATTCCAATTTAATATCACTAATTGGACTTTCGCCAGTAATAATAAAATAGATCTACCATTACCAAGCATAATACTACCACAGAACACCTCTGACTATATGTGTTAATGAACATAACCTAATAGGAAAGCTAGAATCCACTACACGAATGTGGAGGCCACTCTTATCTTGATGAGTTTTTTCCAAGATTTTAGTATGGAGGTTGTATTATTTTTCAGAAACTGCAACAATATTTTTATTTTCTTGGTCTAAAACTGTAATGAATTAAGATTTTGGATCCTTCGAATTGATACTATCTTTGATAACTTCCATCACATGCAAAACCAAACTAAAGAAACACCAAAATAAAATGAACTTTGACATACTAAAATTAAAAAAATAATATAATAATTATTATATAAAAATATAGTAATAAATTTAAAATAATTATATATTATTATTTTCTTCTATTAATATTTTAAAAGAAAGAATTCCTTTCTAGGAACCATTTTAAAAATGGGTATTTCATTTTACCTCAATAAATTAAATTGATCATAGTTAAAATTTTATTATAATTATTATATTAAGATTTATAAACTAATATATAAATATTAAATTATTTATAAATCTAAACGAAATAATATTAAAAACACTTGATGTTCAAAAAGATTATTTTTTTAAAAGATATTTTTCTTAATATATTTATATTTTTTCATTTAAAAGATAATTTATAAAATTTATAATTTTAATTTGAAAAAAAATAACTTAAATTATTCATTAAAAAGTCAAAATTATCTAAGGATTATTTTTTAAGTTTTTTAAAAAGATTTATTTTTATGTGAACATTGAAAAATACTGGTTTTACAAATAACATGAATTTTTGATATTATTAGCATATATGTATGAATTATAAATTTATAATACCATTTTCTAAGAACAAATATGTATTTTATAAGCGAATTTATTATTTTAAAAATGTTGGTTTTAATTTATAAACACATAATTTACATTTTATAATTTAAGTTATATTTTTTAAGAAATTATACATTTAGTATTTTAAAATTCTTATTTTTTTATTTATAAAATTTATTCAAAAAAATGATTTATAATTTTGAATAATTAGGTAAAAATTATATAATAAGGACCGTTTCATTTTTGGTCATAGTGGATAAATTTCCTAGTTAAAAACTAGTTACTGTAGTAAAACCCAAAACGGTAAAAAATGAGTAACCTAAGAGTTAAGAGGTATAACATGTCAGATTCATGTTTTAATAGAGTATTTGTGGTGTTGAATGACCTTATATATTCCTCTATATATTACTCCTCAACTTTTTACCATTTTTCTTAAGATTGAATTTCCATTATTGATTTTTTTGGGTACATTAAAAAACGTCACTCCTTTTCACATATAAAAGGGGTTATCCTTTTCTCAATTCCCCTATAAAAAAACCCACATAGTTTGTCCCAAACATTAACCAAACGTCTCCTCAACAAACCTTAAGAAGATTGAGGTCTTCTCAAAAATCAATCCTTCAATGTTTTGACCCCCTTCAAAAATGAGATAATCCACGAAGTGAGTTATAAGTTCATAACCTCTCTTTCACTTTTATTTTTACTTATGTGAATTTCTTATCATGAACCAACCCAGGAAGACCCTAAAATAGTCACTGGGGTTGATATCTGATAAGGTATGAGAGACATTCCTAAACCTCATGGAATATAAACCAGTGAGAGTATTTAAATATAAATCAATTGGGAACTACTTAGCCCAAGAATAGTAGGTAAATAAACATTAACTACAATAATAAAATAAACAATAGCATTAAAAAATAAATGAAAACTAAACATACCTCTATGTGACCCCATAGTTCACGACCAACCTCAGAATAATATATCTCTAAAAGCGATTCAAAGGAAAAAACTAAACCTGAAACTAAAAGAAAAGATAGATATATAGGTGTGAGAAATGAGATTCTTAGTATGGATTCTATTGGAAAAACCATTACCTATGCCTTACCTTTAAAGATAAAACCATTTCATTATTGTTTTAAAATACATATATAAAAATATTGGTTTCTATTTCCTTTCAAAATAAGTAAAAAGAAATTGTTTTAGAAAACCATTTTCTTCATTGATTCGAAAAACCATTTTCCAAATAATATGGGGATTCAAATAAATCATTTATAAGAAGGAAAGATATGAGAAGGTAAAGATCCTAGTAAAGAATCATATTAGTAAAGATAATTTATCAGGTGATAAAAAATAGAGGGATGAAGAAAACACTTTTTATTATTTTTGATAGGGAAAGGAAACTAAACAAAAGAGAATTTTAAAATAGTGCCATGGAAAAGGATTAAAAAATTTGTTGAAGCACCAGGGGAGATCCCTAAGTAGTTAGTTTATCTGGGGTCCTAGGATCCTAATACTCTCAGTGATCAATCTAGAATAACAACCCTCATGAAGAATCCACTAGAGGGGAAAATCTAATGTTCTATCAGTACATATAGTATCATAATATAGTTTATTTAGTGTTGTAGTGTGATCCTACTAGATAAACTGGGTCAGGGGATCATCGAATCATCTAGTATACTAATCCCTAGTCCACTCACCTAGGTACCTAGGATTACCATGTTACATTCCCATAACTAAATTACATATGTTGGGTGGATTAGAAAAACCAAGTTTCAATCAAAAAAAATTCAAAAAAAATCATACGACAACATACCACTTCCCTGCACTACTAATGAAAAGCTCATTTTTAAAAACCATACCTCATGCTAATAACATAAATCCATGTATAAACAATACTTAAAATTCTAGGCTTATATTATAGTGCAATAAACATTTTTAAAATATTTACAAAGTTCCAATTGGGACTTTTCATTTTATTTTTAACAATAAAATCCACTTAAATATGATAGATTTCATATTCTAAAACATTTATTCACACTTAAACATATATACACCTTGATATATATATTATCACACCTTGTACCAATGTACTTGTTCCCAACACAATGAGGGAATATGAACAAATAGGGAAATAATATATGTATCTATATAGGTATGTATGAGTAAGACACATTTAAATACATCAGGGATTAGAAATCACTTTTAGGATATTTAAGAAACCAAAAAATGTCATTTTTCCTTTGTGGAAAACTAGTAATAAGACTAAAACACCCTTAAATACATATACATCTTTATATATATAAAAATACCCCTTACCCCAATGCACATACTCCAAACTCCATGTGAGAATATGTATAAATAGGTATCTTATATTTATATATCTATACATGTATATGTATTTAAGTCACATCTGAGAACATAAAATAATTTAGAAAAAATTTCAAATCTCTTTAGAAGTAAAACATGCTATCAACACCTTATGAATTTAATGAACAAAATACCAACAAATATATTATATTTTCCATCTCACATAAATAAAACATTTAGTAGTTAAATCGAGCACTTGGTGTGCTTCACCTTTCAGAACACATTTTTGAAACATGTTTCACCAGTGAAGACTCACGGCTAAAGAAAACAAAACATAGAAAAAATGAAAGAGGCTATTTATATTCCCCAAAAATATTTTTACATAATAAAATTACATTATAATGTTATTAAAAAAACTAATAAACCAAGAAATAAATTATAGTTTCTATATTAAAGGACTGGACATAGGGAAACTACATCAAATTGAAGAGGAAATTGTTTTCATTGACAACTGTTTCCCAAATATACCTTAAGTAGGTCCAAAGTGCTATAGAATAATACGAGGAACCCAAAATCACAAAAAAGTCTATTTAAAAATTGGGATACAAAGAAAATTAGATGAAACCCTACCCAGATATGATAGAGTACATGTTTCCTTTGACAATCACAACTAGAAAAGGCTTTAAATTAGTCCTCACAAAGACTAAGAACCAAGAATCACACAAAACACACCAAATTTGGGTTAGTGTTTTCCTAGGTCGCATAGTCCACATGTTATAGAACGGAAACTAATAAAATAAGAAAGATGAAGGGAGGATAAGGTGATGGAGAGAGAGAAATTCTCACCTAAGAGGATCACACCATGATCCCAGAGGAAAAACATCTAACAAATGAGGGAGAATAGAGGAGGGATGTACATAGTTGAGATCCCCATGTGGAAATTTCATGTGAGAAAGGATGTGGGGAGGTAGGCACCCCTTTTACTGGTTTATTTTAATAATAGAAAAAAAAGGAAAAACACATTTTTTGAAAGAACATTGGAAAGCTTCATGATTTGGACACACAATTTATTAGACCATGAACCAACTATGTGGGAACTTCAGCCCCAACAAGTGGGAGACACACGATTTGGGCCACACTATTTCACAAACCATGAACCTAACTATTTTGGGCCCTAGTGATTCTATCTTAAGCTACATGACCACCTGTGGAAGGATTCATGCTCGTACACCTAACCGTATGGGCTACCCAATGCCTCTGTATGGGCCACAAGGTTTGTTAAGGGTTGTAAAATAGTTTCTACTAATTGTGAACCGACTATGTGGCACCCTCAAACATTCCAAAATTCACAATTTGTGGGGAAAAAATATTGAAGGAAATTTAAACAAGAGGGTCCCAAAAATAGAAAAAATAGATTAAAATAATAGTGTCGGGTCTAGGTATAAAAATTCTCCCCACCATTAACACTTTCTTCACCTAGAAATCCCAAAATATAAGGTTAACTTATGAATGAAACAAGGACAAGATACATTCTAAAATGAAAAATCCACCACTCAAAGACCAAAAAATGGAAAACTTTCTTTCCTCCCTAAACCTAAGAAAAAATGATACTAAATAGTTAATCCTAAAAGAATTAAACCCACACTATAAGGGATAAGGATCAAGACCAAATTTAACATCATATTACCTGCTTTCAGGTAGTTCTATTCTCTTTTCTTGTTTTTCTCTTTAATTGGGTCTGTCTTGGGGCTCCCGAGGATGGATAAAATTTGTAAAGAAAAATGAACTAATATTTAGGGGTTTATGTTTTTTTCAGTTAATGGATACCAAGTATAAATGTTTTAATGGAAATGCAGTGTTCTCCTAGAGTTTTGAGAAAGCTCAAGTTGGTTTGAGATTTTCGTAATGAATCTGAATATTTCACTATCTGCATGAAATTTACACACTGTTTAAGGGGTGAAATATGTGTAATGGTTTCCAGGATCATGTCATGGGCATATTATGAAAC
Organism: Viscum album; assembly: GCA_963277665.1. NCBI lineage: Eukaryota > Viridiplantae > Streptophyta > Magnoliopsida > Santalales > Viscaceae > Viscum > Viscum album. Next base: position 1,287,687,070 of record OY728137.1, read on the forward strand.
ATGAATTGTTATATTATATGTGAGGTTTACATGTTGTGTAATGTTAAAAGAACAGTTTTTAATAAAAAGATGACATGTTATTCGGTATATGTGATCCCTGAAAATTACTCAATGTGTAAAGGGATTACAAGACATTTAAATGTCACATATAGGGATTTCATAGAACTTCATCAGTTTAATTTTATATCATTATTCCACATATTTTATTCCCTCTCAACCTAGATCTCTTCTCCAGCAATTTTGGGATCCTCATTTCGATCCAGATGGATTTTTTCGATGATTGATCACTATTGCGGTTGGGTTGCATATATATGTGTGAGTAATCCTTTTTGTGTCTTTTATTATTTGATCATAGTAGAACCATTGTGTTTCACTACTAATTTTTTTTGACTCATGGTGATGATTTCTTTGTTTCTATTCTATATCCATTGTGCGATCTTGTTCTAGGGGATATTTCCTTCATTAGTTGTGGTGTGGTGGGTGTGCGTTCTTGAGGTTTGTGTTATTTAATATTCTCCACCAACCCTTCTATTTAATTGAATCAATTATGAGTTTTATACGATTATTATAGGGCCTCCTTTGTGGTTATGTGTTCTTCCTTATAGTAGATTCCATTACAGGAATGTACGACCCGAGTTTTGGGATAGGCGGTTCCATATCTAGTATGTGTTGGTGAACTGATTTGCTCATGTTTTTGATATTTTTTTTGTTAAATGAAATTTCATGATATGAATGAATTGTTTTGTGTGTGTGGAACTATGTTTTTATAAAATTTGGTTTCTACAGGTTTTGGTAAATGAATTTTTTTCAAAGCATTGTGAAATGGTTCCCGAAGAATAAAATTATGAAATGGTTTTGATAAATTGTATTTGGAAAATAAACGAACATTGGAAGCCTTGGGTACTTAGATGGGGGATATAGTAATAATCCTTATACAATTTGGGGTATTTTCTCATGGGTATTTTCTCTTCTCCCTAGGACTATTGTTCTAGGGACTTATTAGACCTATTGGGGGTTTCACTTTCTAAGGTGTTCCAATACTCTCTAAACTTGATGAATATGTCTAGTGGAACTATATGTAAGTGATTTTCTATGTTAGGTATGAGTGTCATATCTATCCCAACCTACTGTGATCCATATCATGATGTTACCTATGATTTTGGATGATTTGGGATGTTTTAGATTGTATTATTTTGATTGCACTACCATGGTTCTGATATGATATATGACGCATTATTTGGTTTGACTTGATATTTTTTTGATATATATATATATATAATGCTTTGAAACTGATTTACATACTTTATTTGGAAATTTAGAAAAAGGTGTAGTTAATTTTTTTTCTATTCCTTTGATATACATAGTTTAAACTATATCATGAATTGTTTTATTTAAATTTGATCATTCTTAGATTATTGTTTAGAGACTTGATATAAAGAACTTGGGTGGGACCCTACTAAGCCTGTTAGATCAAACCCTATATACCCCTTTGATGGTTCATAGACCTGGTTATGTCTTTCGATGTAGGGAAAGGAAATTCACAATAGTGAGGTGATGAGGTTTTCTATCAGCTAGGTTTTGGGTAGCTAGATGGTGTGATGGTGTGGGTTTTCCCACCCTATCATATAGGGATTGTTGGAGTAGCTATTTAGCTTTGTTTTCCATTGTAGTTAGACTTGTCTATTGAAGATTATTTTGTTACCTTTTTAGTTTTATCACATCCATTTTTTTCTTTCTATTACAACATATATATTTATTCATGGTTTGGTATTAGAGGAGGTCTTTCCTCAAGAGGAATTAGAATAACTTTACAATATTGATTAGATATTTGACTTTTTGGATACTCCGAAGAGTATCAAGGTGAAGCGAGCATTGTTAAAACTTGATGATCCAAAAAATCATCATTGGGATTCTATGGTAGAGGCATATATGCATGCATGATTAGGCAGGAAGGATTTTAAGACTCTCTTATTCTAGTAGTTTTTTCAATAGTTGTTGATGATAGTGAAGTCTCTATATTTCCTCTCTTTATAGTAGGGAGAGTTTTTAGTGTCAGCGTACACTAGTAGGTTTATGGATATGGATCATCTTTCACCATAGGTTGCAAAGAATGGCCATCTGAAATCTTAGAAGTCCCAACAGAGTTTGTGACTCAATTTCAGATAGAAGTTATTTACTCTAAATATTTCATCCTATGTGGAGACAATGGATAGGGATATGATGGTAGAGATAAATATGACACGCATGATTGGATATTGCAACCCCTATGTTTAACTTAGTGGAATATTTAGTGGAACACCAGGGAAAAAGAGGAAGTGGAAGGATCATTGTAGGAGTGGTGGAGGTGGTTCTCAATAGAAGGCCTCTTCAATACCTCTAATTTCAGCTAGTTGTGTTCCTATGACATTCTATCAGTGTGGAAATTTTGGACACACACAACATTCTTGTACTTCACCTGCAATAATGTGTAACAATTGGGAATACAAATGAATTTTTTATGTCGGTTATAAAATAACTAATGTAAAAACCAATTTTTTTAATAAAACTGTTCAACCACTACTATGCCCTGCCAAAGAAGACCTGAAAAAAGCCGAAAATAGACCAAAACTAGACCAAAACCACACCAGAATATGTATTATAAAAACATAAAAACTGGACCAAAACAAGAATAACCAAAGAAAAATTCAACATTCACATACATAATATTCAAAACTTACAATGTCAACTAAAAAACATAAAACCCCTTGGATAACCCCCACCCCACTGGACAACCCCACCCCCATGGATAGCCCCCACCCCCTGGACACCCTCCCACCCCCTGGACACCATCCCACCCCATGGACCCCCACCCCCTCGAACAACCCCCTAACCCCCTTGGACAACACCCCGAACCCCTGGACACCCTCCCACCCCTATAGACACACCCCCACACCCCTAGAAACCCCTCACCCCACTAGACATCCCTCTGTACAACCCCCACCCCCTGGACAACCCCCACCCCCTGAACAGCCCTCCCACCCTCCTAGACACCCTCTCACCCCCATGGAAACCCTGGACACCCCCACCCCACCCCACTGGACATCCCTCCCACACCCTTAGAAACCCCCACCCCACTGAACACCCCCACACCCTTGTACACCCCTGGATATCCCCCACCTTCCAGGACAACCCCCACCCCCTTGGACATCCCTCCCACCCTCCTGGACACCCTCCCACCCCCATGGACACCCTAGAAACCCTCCCCCCACTGGACATCCCTCCCACACCCCTAGAAACCCCCAACCCACTAGACACCCCTGGATATCCCCCACCCTCCTAGAAAACCCCTACACCCTAGACATCCCTCCCACACTCTTGGACACCCTCCCACCCCCATGGACACTCTGGATGCCACCACCCCACTGGATATCCCTCCCACACCCTTGGAAAACCCCCCACATCCTTGATACCTCCCACACCCATGTAACCCCCAACCCCCTGGATAGCCCCCCACCCTCTAGACACCCACCCACCCCCTGGGACTCCCACCCCCTAGACACCCACTGGACACCCCCACCCCACTGGACAACCCCCAGTACAACCCCCACCCTTGGAAAGCCCCCAACCCCTGGACAGACCCACCCCTAGACACCCTCCCACCCCCAAGGACACCCTGTACACCCCCACCCCATTGGACATCCCTACCACACCCCTGGAAACCCCCACCCCACTAGACACCCCCATACCCATGGACGCCCCCTAGACAACCCCCACCCTACTAGACAGCCCCCACCCCCTGGACAGCCCTTCCACCCTCCTGGACACCCTCCCACCCCATGGACACCCTGGACACCCCCACCCCACTGGAAAACCCTCCCACACCCCTGGAAACCCCCACCCCCTGGGCACCCCCACACCCATAGTCACCCCCTAGACAGCCCCCACCCTCTTGGACAACCCCCCCACTCCCCTGGATAGCCCTCCCACCCTCCTGGACACCCTCCCACCCCCATGGACACCCTGGACACCCCACCCCACTATAAAGCAATCCCATGCCCCTAGAAACCCCCCACCCCACTAGACACCCCTCACCCCTGGACACCCCCTAGACAGCCCCCACCCTCCTGGAAACCCCCACCTCCTGGACATCCCTCCCACCCTCCTGGACACCCTCCCACCCCCATGGACAACCTAGACACCCCACCCCTCTGAACATCCATCCCACACCCCTAGAAACCCCCCACCCCATGGGACACCCCCACACCCCTGGAAACCCCCCCCCCCCACCCAGACCAAAATCCATAACAGAAAAACCATCATAACTAGACCAAAACAAGAAGCATAGAAAAATTAAACATTCACATATATAACATTAAAAACATCAAATTTCAACTAAAAAAACCTAAATCCTACCAAAACTACTACCACATACACAATTATAATGAAAATATTCAAAATTACATTTTACACTACAAACAAACTAAAATCTAATCAAACCTATAAAATAATTTGACCATTCCACTTGTAAGTGTTTGAACGATTGAGAACTATAGGGTTTAGGGTCATCAAGTAGATAAAAATGAAAAGGATAGTAGTTAACATGTATAATGAATAAATTAAATGAAATATTATGGAAAAGTTTAAAAGTAAATTTTACCAGGTCAAAGTTCACAAGTGTTCCAGTTGTAATTATTTCATACATAAATCTTAATATATATTATCCACATTTGATGATGCCTTGTTGTTCATGAAAATTATATTTAAATGAGTGTAAATTCAAAATATTATTTTTATGTAATACATAAAAAATTAAAAAATATAAATGGATATTAACCTTTACTTTTACATATTTGATCTTGGCACTCATTTTATTTGTGTTTTTTCGAAAGTATACCCACACCATGTTAGAAAATAATACGAATGGGATAAATTTAAAATTCATTATAATATATACAACTATTAAGAAATTTAAACTTACTTTTACAACATATTCTAAAAAATTCCCCGCACATCGCCATGGACAGAGCATATCCAATAAAGTGTTTTATCCCTTGGGAAAAAAACACATAACATCCATTGATCACTGATAAAAGAAAATTTAAGGTTAGTGGGTTCTTATGTTAAAAGATAATGAACTCTTTTCCAGAGATATGTTTTATACCTCTCACAAAAAGGCATCATCCAACACTGTGTGATTATATTCTATTCAAATCCTTCAGCAATATAAAGCATTCTTTGTTCCTCATCCAATGCATGTTCTTCAGGGGAAATCAAATGCGGGTCCATGAATCCATATACATCTATAAGATCATTCTTCTCACACATTTTATAAATATAACTAATACAAAATAGACATAAGTATACATTTTTAATAAATTCAACACATGAAAAAGGTGTTAAGACTTACATGGAAAAAATTTTCACCATGTTGATGCCCAACTTATCTCCAGTAACAAGATCCATGATATCAATTTTTACAATCCCCACATTTATTGCATGTCCACAAACATGAGCTTCCATTGGATACTCATAATGATACGCCAAAAAATTTGAATATCTTGACAATATTTCAAGACTACTAGAATTTGTATCTGATGTCATATCCATTTTCCTTTGTTATTCTCTATATAGTATTTCTTTACCTTTAAAGTAATCCTGTAAAAATAATTAGAAAAATATATTAGTTTTCAAATGTTAAAACAACTTTAATGAAAAAATAAAATAGAAGATATAACATACATACCTCTATGGTAATGAGTCGAAGAAGTCTGGATGGGCTAATTAAAAAATGGTTGATACTATGTCCAACTATCATCACCTCATCTGTAGGTAATGGTACTCGAGCTAATCTATCCATAATATCCTGTACAGTGACCATATGATTCTATACCTCCTACTGTTGATGATGAATTGTATCTCTTATACAATATACCAGCCTATATGTAATTATATGATGTTGAGAATCATCAATATACAACTCTAAATAAGTAGGAAGATGTACTGGAGGAGTAGGATAAAAAATGGGGTCCACTAGTTGAGGTGGGTGAGTGGCAGCTACTGGAGGAGGTGGAGGATAAATAATGGGGTCTGCAGGGAGAGGTGGAGGAGTGGGAGCTGTAGTTTGAAATTGTCTTTGCATGTCTATAAACATAGACTATGCCAATGCTCTATTCGTTTCCTCCATCGTCGCATTAATATTATGAAATTAAGCTTCCAAGGACTCTATTTTTTATAAACACCCTCAATGGAAGAAGTTGAAGAATGTGGAAACACTTTTTTTTACCAATACACCTGTTGGATATCCTCATACACGACCAGGATGTTCAGGATTTCCCAATGTTATAGATAAAATATCTTCCCTCCCAGTAGTTTTAAATACCCTTTCTGAGCTCTTCTCCTCAAGATAATATTTTATTAATTAATTGAACATTTCTATAATGATTCAAATTATATAAAGAATATAGTTAACTTAAATAAATAAAATTAATATCTTACAAACCCCTCAGCTACAATTATCGATTATTCCAAAAGATATTGCCCCCTTTTCCCATCTGAGATCTCTTCCATTTTTCATGTCTAGATAGAGGGGATGGAGGGGAACCCTCCCCAGAGCTTGAAGAATCATCTCTTAGTTTTTGTAATTTTTTTGCCATCATTTTTTCTTCAATTAATGTATACCCTCCCTAAGATAAACTATGAGGGTATAAATTTTTAGATTGGATCTCCTGTTGAGATGTCCTTGTTTTCTATAAATTAAGAATAAGAAATAATTAACAAAACATTAATAAGATCATTTATATAAGAAAGATTATAAAAGTTTACATTTCCATTACAAAAAATGAATCTTTTATTCTCCTTTAAACAAATTGTCTCTATGTGTCTTCATCTATGAAAGGATATATATGACATGGATTTTCATGAATCCTATGACCAAAAATGAAATCAGATGTGAGGGTTGATTTGAAATCCCTCAATCTCCTAGCATCCATCGATAAGTATTTCTTCCCGACTCCTCCAATGTCAGGAATATCAAATGTCATCTGATAAAGAAGTGGTAAAACATATTATACTGAAAACATTTAAAGAATCAGAAAAAAATAACAAAAGATCTTACCAAAATTGTCTCCCATAACTAAGATATTATTTTTTTGTCCACACTTCTCTAATCATTATAAAAAATGATTACTTTGATATTACCCTATGTTGATACAAAAATCTTAAAATCTTTTGCATTTGGACCTCTAGGAATATCATCCTAATCAAGATCAATGAGTATCCTCTGGTCCTGGGTATGGGCAAGTGATAATTTTGGTAAATGTGTTCACCTACGTTTACCAACTCTTGAACTCTTCTTTGTCGTTATGGGAGCACATGAGGAATATTGGGCAATATCAAGAGGAGCATGTGAATGTTCCTCCATAGAGGTATGATCATTATGCTCATATCTAGAATCATGTGGTTGATCAAATGATTAATCTATCATTATCCTTCAAATAAAAAAAATAAAAAAACATTAGTTCACAAATATACAAATTCAAATATTATAATACTAATGTAAATAGAAAATGGAAAATTGAACTAAGTTACGTAATAGTAAACATGGTTAACATGGTAAACATGTTAAACAATGGTAAATATGGTAAACATGGTAGTGTAATTTTCATTCAACAACATCAATAAATATATAAGTTACGTAAAGGTAAACAATGGTAAACTATGGTAAATGTGGTAATCTATGGTAAACATGGTAGACATGGTAAACATGGTAAACATGGTAAACATGGTCAACATAGTAAACATGGTAAACATGGGAAACATGGTAAACATGGTAAACATGGTAAACATGGTAAAGTAATAGTTATTTAATAAAAATAATAGATATATAATTTACGTAAAGGTAAACATGATAAACTTAACTAAACAAAAACTTCTACTTATTTGTTTTAATGTGAATTTTAATAAAGAAAAAAAATTACAATATCTAACATTTTATGAAAATAATAAATGTAAATAAGAAATAAACATATATTAACTATAATATTAGGAATGTACAAATGGATTGTTTTCCCAAATTCCTTCATTATGATCTTTCCTTGTGGCACAAACCATGTCTTCAACATGCTCATCACTATGTTCTGCTAATCTTTCCATGGAAGTAGGGATATCACATAAATCAGAATCTTCATCAAGTTTATCCTCGTCGACATATTGTTTTTCCCTTGTAAAACAACAGACCACTGCATATCTGATTGATCAACTACATAGAAAATCTTTTTTTCATGTGTTTCTATTATAAAATAATTTGATGTGTCTTCTAATTTATTCAGATTAACAACTGTCATTCCAAATTCATAGTGTCTGATACTGTTGTTACTGATAAACCATTTACAGTTAAAAATAGTAAATTTAATTTTAAAGTAATCACCCTCCCATATTTCTTCAATGAATCCATAATATGCACTTGATGCAGAAATTGGGTTTTTTTCTTTTGAACTTGAAAAATTCAATGCTTGTGAAAAAACCAATACACCACTATTCTGAACTGCACTTTTTCTATCCTGAGATTTCACATGAACTGTATAGCCATTAATTTCATAACTGAAACATGTTATCACATTTAAACTTGGACCACCCAATAACCATCTTAATGTCTCTAATACACCTAATCTACCAAGCAAGGTCTTTTAAACCATGAAAAAAATGTTTTGTTGTTCTCATTCAAAATACATATTTCTTTATTATTTGGATGACACTATTTTAACTCATTAATATGAAATGTGATATAGAATTGAGCATCAACTATGTTATTCAAGATGTATAATTTTAACTTCTTCATCTGTTCATCTGAAAAAGATTTGAATTTCAATCCACAAATCCACTTCCCCTCATTATTAACTCATCCATGGTGAGATGGAGGCAAACCTATGTGCTCCTCCATAGCCAAGTAGCTCATAAAAAACTCCGCAACCTCCTTAGAAATATACTTTTAAATAATGGAGGCTTCAGGTCGATATGGATTCTTAACATACCCCTTCAATATTTTCATATACCTTTCAAAAGGATACATCCAACAAAGATATACAGGTCCACAAAGATTTATTTCTCAAACCAGATAAATCATTAAATAGACCATTAAATCAAAAAAAGATGTAGTAAAATACATTTCTAATTGACAAAGTATATAAATTTCATCCCTTTCTAAAATGTTCAAAGCATTCACATTAGTCACCTTATTAAAAATTGAATTGAGAAAATAACACAACTTCATTTTAGTCTTTCTGACACAGATGGGAAATATTTCATGCAATGCAACTGGTAGAAGTGGTTGCATCAGGACATGAAAATCATGAGATTTCATACCTATCAACTTCAAATCCTTCAAAGAGGCAAAATTTTTTATATTTGAAGAATAACCTTGAGGCACTTTTATATCATGAAGACACTGAAAAAAGCTAATTTTCTCCCTCTTAGATAATGTATGACAAGATGAGGGAAGAAATGTTCATCTTCCGTTAAGAGTGGGAGCTAACTCCAAATATATTCCCATTGATAGTAAGTCTAATCTTACATTCAACCCATCTTTTGAATTTCCTTTAATATCTAACAATGTTCCAATTAAACTGTTGCAGATATTCTTCTCCATGTTCATGACATCAATATTATGTTTTACTTCATGATATCTCCAATATAGTAGCTCAAAAAATACTGACCTTTTCCTCCAAATATGTCTATAATTACCAGATTTATGTGTCTTTCCCAACATCACATCAATATTTTTCACCCTCTCAAAATATACATCAGGGGATAAAGGTTTTAGAGAAATATAAAATTCTTGTGATCCATTGAATGCCTTTTTTAGTCTTCTATAAGAGTGATCCATAGGTAAAAACTTTTGATGACCCATGTATACTGTTTTCCTCCGATGATGATATTGAAAATATGAGGTCTATTGTTCGCAAATTAGACAATATTTATGCCCCTTAACACTATATCCAAATATATTTCCATATGCTAGGAAGTCATTTATTGTGAACATAAGCACTGTATGCAGTTGAACATATTCTATTTTATGATAATCATACACCCTAATACCATCCTCCTAAAAAAGTTTCAAATCATCAATCAATGGTGACATGAAAACATCAACATCATTTCCAGGTTGCTTCAGAACAGATATCATTATACTCAATATGAAATATTTGTGCTTCATACATACTTTAGGAGAGATATTGTAAATTACCAATAAAACAGGCCATGAACTATGTGTGCTACTAAGGGTTCGGTATGGATTCATTCTTTCTATGCACAACCCTAGTAAGAGATTTCTAATTTCATTTCCAAATGTAGGATACTGCTCATCAATTTTCTTCCACTATGGACAATCAACTGGATAAAATATTTTTCCATCACATATCTTCTCATCAGCATGCCATCTTAACCTTTTTTCATCATGTGAATTAGAAAATAAACATTTCAAATGATGAATGATAAGAAGATACCAAAATACCTTGGAAGGGATCTTTGTAATCTCTATATCAGCCTGTGATTTTAATTTCAACTTATACCATGATGTCCCACATTTAGGACACTCTGATAGAAATTAAAATTCTTTTCTATATATCATACAATCATTCCGACAAGTATTCATTTTCTTGTATCCCAATTCCATTGGTAATAATATTTTATTGGCCTTATAATGTGAATCTGGAAGATCATTGTCTTTTGGAAGAATGTCTTTAAATAATTGTAGCAGCTTTGTAAAACTTCTGTCACTCCATCCATGTTTTTCATTCATGTTAATCAATATTAACACCATATAAAAAAACGTAAAATCCATACAACCAGGATATAATGGTTTTTCAGCAACACCATATAGACGCGCAACATTCGGTTTTATCTCAATTTGTTCTACTGCAATATCACGAATCATTTCTTCAATTCCATCGGAGTTACCATCTGGCAAATCATCATCATCAGTAGATCTGACATTCTATCCAGTTTCACCATGCCAAATCCAAGGGCTTTAAATTAGATTAAAACCATGACAAATCAGATGATCTTTGATCTCTATACTTTTTCGATTTCTTCATATTCAAACATTTCAGGCATGGACAGAAAAAAATTTCACTGCTTAGAACATTTCATTTAGAAAATTCCAAAAAGTCATCAACAAATTCTTCATATTCGTTACACATTCGATGTGCCGTAATCCAACTTTGAATCATTATTACCTATAACAAATATCAAAATTAAACATCTTGTTAAGATAAGAAAAATATACATTTATAGGAAACATATCCAAATTTGAATGTAATTTTTTTTGAAATATAAAACAAATCTATGCATATTTGAAAAATATATGCATTAAATTATTTTAAATATATATATAGTTATATATAATAGTTTTAAATTAATCTTCGATCCTTTCTTCTTAAGGTACACAAATAATACATCCTGGTGCAACTTGATATCAAATTCACCCTTTCGTAAAAAAGAAATATGAAGTATAAATATTAAAATATGTATACATTCACTACTAAAAATTACACATATCCCAACGATTTGAAACCATTAGGATAGCCCCTGAAACCATTGGGATAGAATACCCCAACGGTTTCACACATCTTTGGCATGATGATCGTTGCAATATCCCTATACCAACAATTCTATAGGAACCATTGGTATAGACTACCTGAAGTTAAAATATGCCAATGGTTTCAATGAAACTTTTGGGATATATATATACTAAAGGGGTGTCCATGGGGGTAGGGGCTATCCAGGGGAGGTTTTGGGGGCTGTCCATGGGGGTAGAGGGATGTCCAGGGTGTCCAAGGGGGTAGGGGGTGTCCGGGGGGGGGGGGGGCTGTCCAGGGGGTGGGGATGGGGGTTTCCAGGGGTGCGAGAGCGTTTTCCAAGAGGGTGAGGGGGCTGTAAAACCCCCAATCCCATTGGAAACCACCCCACCCCATTGGACACTCCATGGACACAACCAGATCATTGGACAACCCCCCACAACATGGACAACCCCCACCCCTCTGGATAGCCCCCTCCCCCTAGACACCCCCACCCCTTGAACACCCCTACCCCCTTGGACATCCCACTCACCCCTTGAACACCACCACCACCCCCTAGACACCATCCCACACCCCTACCCCCTTGGACACCCCACCCCCTAGACAGCCATACCCCTTGGAAATCCCCCTCACCCCTGGACACCACCCCCACCCCCTTGGACACCCCCTAGACCCCATCATCCCCTTGTATAGCCCCCACCCCTCTGGACAGCCCCCACCCCTCTCGACACCCCCACCCCCTAGACACCCCCACCCCCTGGACCCCCCTCCCCCTTGGACAGCCCATTCACCCCCCTGGACACCACATCCACCCCCTGGACACCCCTAACCCTTGGACATCCCCCTCACCCCCTGGACACCACCCTACCCTCTTGGACACCCCCTGGACAGCCCCCTCACCCCCCGGGACACCACCACCACCCCCTTGGACACCCCCTGAACACCACCACCCCCTTGGACATCCCCCACCCCTATAGATAGACCCCACCCCCTGGACAGCCCCCACCCCTCTGGACAACCCCCACCCCTGGACACCCCGCCCCTAGACACCCCTACCCCCTTGGACAGCCCACTCACCCCCCTGAACACCACCCCCACCCCCTGGACAACCCTATCCCCTTGGATAGCCCCCTCACCCCCTGAACAACACCCCCACCCCACCCCCTTAGACACCCCGTTAGAGACCCCCACCCCCCTGGACAGCCCCCTCACCCCCTGTACACCACCCCCACCCCCATGGACACCCCCTGGACACCACTACCCCCTTGTACAGCCCCCACCCCTTAGTATATCACCCCCTTGGACATCCCCCACCCCTCTGGACAGCCCCCACCCCTGGACATCCCCCACCCCTCTGGACATCCCCACCCCCTAGATAGCCCCCACACCTCTGGACATCCCCTCCACCCCCTGGACACCCCTACCCCTTGGACAACCCCCTTACTCCCCTGGACACCACCCCCACCCCCTTGGACACCCTTAACCCCCTTGGAAAACCTCCACACCCCTTGGACACCACCCCCACCCCCTTGGACACCCCCTGGATACCCCCACCCCCTAGACAACCCCCACCCCTGGACACCCCCACCCACTTTGACAGCGCCCCCACCCCCTTGGACACCCCCTGTACGTGCACACACACATGATAAAACACACAAAAATTATAAACTTTCATGGTATAACTTCCCTGGATTATTTTACCAGAAAGGAATTTAGCATGTTATAAATGGAAAATAAGAAACTTACCATGATGTCAATAATAAAGATAGAAACAAATCTAAAAAATTAGTTTAGGGCATCGTGAAAAATAAAAAATGAAACCGAGCTGTGTGAGGCTTACTTGAGTGTTGAAAGTCGACTTGATAGATCTGGTGATAATATAAATGATGAATGATGTTGGAAAAACTAGGCTAGAGGTCATGACTTCAAAGAATCCTTTCTAGGTTTTCCGTACGAGAGAGATGAGTCGCAGGTCAGCCAATCGATGAAAACAAAATAACTGAATACGGGGCATGATAAATCATTTAAAAGATTTATCACATCAGTTATTTAATAACGGACGTGATAAACTATTTTTTTATGTTTATAAAGTCGGTTATTTAATAAACTACATAGAAAATTATTTATCACATCAGTTATTTTATAACCGACATTATAAATGGTGCTTTATCACGTCAGTTATTTTATAACCAATGTGATAAATTGCCGAGATTTTATTTATCACGTTGTTTATAAAATAATCAACGTGATAAATCACCCAGATTCGATATGTCATGTCAGTTATAAAATAACCGACGTGATAAAGCTAATCTCAGTTTTTATTATATCTATTATAAAATAACCAACGTAAAAAATTGATTCTCATCAATTTATAATGTCAGTTATAGTATAATCGACATAATAAATCGATTTTTACATCTTTTCACATCAGTTATATAGAACCACTATGAAAAATCCCAACATGTTAAACGTTTTTTACACTAGTGACATGGGAAATTTAAGGTCTAGATGGCCAGATCCATACATCGTGCATCATGTTTACCACCATGGGAATTTGAGAGTTAAGATACAACTAGTCTCCATATCATCAAAGTTAATGGTCATAGGTTAAAACCATTCATTGAATCATTAAATAAACATGAAAGTGAGGAATAGTTAACTGATCCAAACTATGAACTAGATAATAGTTGATAGATTTAGGGTCCACATTAAGCTGAAAAAATTAAACAAAGAAGTTTTTGGGAGGCAACCTAGTTTTTACATGTTCATTAACTCAGTGTTTTAAGTTCCAAAATAAATAGGTATTTTGTTTCATTTATTTTGGTCTTTGTGTTTTTAGTTAAGTGAACCTCAAGTGGTTTCAATTGTGTTCTAATTCTATAGGTGTGTAAGATTTAGAGGTTGCTGAGATTGATGAATTGTTAATAAAATCATGTTTTTTCTAGGTGTAAAAACACAAATTTTCATCATTTATGATGATTATAGAAGTAACATGGAGATCAAGGGATTAAATGGGAGGAGCGTGAACTTTAACTTCAACCATCAAGTGACTTCATTCCAATATTATCATTTTATAATTTTATTTTGGAGATACTCTTATCTACCTCTACCCTATTATAAATTTTCTTTTCTATAAACATTACGTACATTTTTATTCTATGTTGGGGGTGAAATAATTTTTTGTGTGCACAAAACAACAACAAAATATTTCAAAAATATTTTTAAATAAAAAATTTTGTTAATGGAATGGAAAAATCAGTTAACCTTGAACCTTATAATAAATATTGAAAAAATTGAAACTGAATAACAAATAATATTTCATACCTGGATTTTTATTTTAATCTAATTTTATGTTCATGAGCATAGATTTTGGAAAGTGTGATTATTCGATGTGATTTTCACCATTCAAATTTTCAACATATTTAATGAAAATATAAATTTTCTCATCCTTTGGATTGCTGGTTATTAGTTTGAGTTCATGGGGTCCATCAATAAATAACATAGGTTTAGTGATCATTCTAATTTTAAAATTATTATTTGAAAAAAGAACAAAAAATCAAAAAAAATGGGTAAATTAAAAAAAACAATAAATTTTCCCATAGAGAAATGTATTCACCAAATGTGTGGATTTAGAAACTTGGGGATCATGACTCTATAGTTTTATATCTTAGATTTGGGAATTTTATATCTATTTTTTTAATTTCAATTAGTTTTTAAAAGAGTTAACTTGAGATGATGCCTGAGTATGTGGGATCCACTTGGTGCCCTAAGGTCTTTGAGCCTAGGAGTCATTGGAAATGTTCCTATATAGGGGTTGCCTTGATTGAGTGAAATTTCAATTACCATGGAACATTTGTAAAAAACCCAAACAACAAAAAAAAAACAAAAAAAACATCAATACTCATATTAAGGTTAAAATATTATTTCATCTAGAACTTCCATATTTTACCATTGAATAAAAATTAATGCCCATGTCTATTGTGATGCACAATACATTATAATTCTTAATTGAAATTGACTAAAATGTGGAGATGATTTTGAATAAAGGAATGGGAATATTATTGAGATATTATTATGAACCTATATTGTGTTAAATTATTTTTATAGTTTCATAATTTTTTAGCATGATATATTTTAATGAGTATTGTAAATTAAAATGTTTTTGGAAAAGAGAATTCAATTTCATATTTTTGAGATATTTTTTTCTCGAGACTAGACAAATTCAAATTGGAGGGTGATTAGACAATGAAATAGGATAATATTAATTTTTATAATTTTTAATATTCATGTACTTCCTTATTGATAAACACCATTTTTAGTGAATTTTACAATTTGAACATTATTTCACATCATGATTGTAATTATTTCTTAAAGGGCACTATTACTTGGTACATTTTTAGACACATTGTAAATAACCAATTACACTTTATATTAATTTTATATTTAATTATGAGGTTTCCCATTCCATTTTAACCATTTCACCCCTTTGGAGAACTTGTATATTCATATTGGAAGACCTCTATTTTGGACATTCAACCCGAAAAATTATTGGAAAATTGAACAGGATAGTAGCCCAAAAGAACAACTATAGAGGTCACGATACAAGTAAAATTATGATCATATTTTAACTATATATATATATATAAGCATGGTTAAAATTTAATTAAATAGTTCCAAGATCTAATTCAGATGTTTTAATGGAGTTCCAGGTGGACAAATTTGAAAATGAAAATTTAGGCTTGCTTTTGTGGCCCAGAATAGAAGCCCACCATTTTGGTCATATCTCTAAAACCAAACATCCCATTGGTAGGATATTTTAAATAAAATTAGGTAACATATTTTGAATCAATTTATTCTTATATGCACCACTATATTTTCTTATATAGAAGTTCATTTCAGCACCTTTTTTGGGTGGATTCAAGTTGGCTTGGATTTTTTTCAAAGGTGGAAAAGTCCACTCTCCATTGAATTTCCACCCACCATTTTCTACCACAATTAATTGGGGTGACCTTAACTTATTGGTGATTGACCTAAGGCCTCCAAAATTCCTATTTAATGAAGTGGCATTGGAGGAATGAAAGGCAGTTGTGTATGTTTTTATTTTAATTTTATACTGTCAATTTGATGTTGTCATCACAGTTATTTTTCATGTAAGTTTTTTTAATTCACATTGGTTAATATTAATAAAATTTATTATTATACTCTTATTATATTAATATTCATATCACATTTATATCATTTCCCAACATTGTGAAATTATTCACACCAACACTTGGGAAATTCTTCACCCAATGATGGAGTGATCATCATTTCACTATTTTTATTCTTCAATTCCTCCCTTATGAGTCTACTTGACAATTAAATCAAGAGAATAAAATAAATGGATGGATATAAATATTGTGGTTTGATCCAAGTTAGTAGAAATCAGTTGTATTGGATGTTATTTCCCACTCTATTAATGTTTAATAACTTCTTTTAATTTATAATTTTGTATGATGATCTTAATACTTCTTCACCCTTGTTTAATTTTACGGCCACAAACTCAAGTGATAATATAAAAAATTTACCTTGGAGTTCTCATAAAAATTATCCTCCAAGTGTATAGGTGATTATAATTAGGTTTGTGTTAGTGTTAAACCAATAATTTATTAATTTGTTTTGATCTCTCTAAAATAATCACTCTCAAGTCTAAGAAATTTAAATCATTTAAAAGGAATTTCATCCAATACATCCCTTTTAATAAACTAGGATCAACCCTTTATAATAAATTGAGTTCACTTAGGTCACATAATATTTTTTAACCCACATAAATTCAACCCCAATGATGGTCACTTAATTTCCAAAATCCATATATATAGAATGTGTGTCCATAAAATATTCTTAGGTCTGTGAGGATTCAATAACCAAATCTACACATAAAAGAAACTGATTCAACACTAAAATTGGGTAAATTTTGGAAATACCACCAACACTGAGGCATTCACCTCACCAAAAAAATTATCACTGAAAAAAATGGTTCTCCCTATGGAGTTTTCAAATGGGAATACCTAGAGAAAAACTTATTTATAGTTTCCTCAAATATTCCAACCATCAAAAACCTGACAGGATCAAACCATTAAATGATGAACATCACTAGTTTCTAAAGATAATATTTACCAAGGAAAGATGGAGACATACGAAAAACAAACCATCCACTCTTTTACAAGAATATTTTGTTGAATATTCTAAAATAGAAAAAAAATGATTCAAAACATATAATAAACTAAAAAATTAAAATCCCCAAAAAATGAATATCCAAAACTCAAAATACCATTTCAAAATTATACCATCATAACATAACAAAAAATACAAAAAATAGAAACCACAAAACACAAATGAGAAACACCCAAGTATACCAACTCATCAAAATGTTGAAAATACCTTTTTTAAAAAGAAACATTGAAAAAATAAATCAAAAATTGAAATAAAACCCTTAATAATGGTATCCTATGAAATTCCACACATCTTTCCATACCCATATCTACTGTACACATCGATTAATTCTTATAGGAATACCCTTACCACACTCGTACACATATATTAACATTCATGAGGAACACCAAAGGTCATACAGAGGCTGATTATATCTAAAATCACTACTTAAATAGTTCTAAAAAAATTAAAAGCCACTCTTCTTTCATTAAACAAATAATGTATAACTCTTTTTACCTTACACATTTCAAAAAACCATTAAAAATTATAAAATACTTTTCATTTCATTTTAAAAAATCCCAGATTTTTTATTTCAAAAATCCAAACATTGATAAACTCAAAATCATTTTAAACACAAGGAAATCATCCCAAAATTAACCCAACCAATATAATAAATAAATTAAAACATAATATCATTAAAAGTGTCAAAATTTCAAAAATTTAGAAGATAAAACTTCTATGCATGTCCTAGTCACATGGATTAGAAAACCATGTGCCAACCATGTGAGCACATTGGAGATCTATAGAGGTAGCTATATTGTATATGCCTAGATTTAAAAACCCGGAAAATTACCACAAATCCTCTAAATACCTCTAAAAATCAACTCCAACCTTTTTAGTTTCTATAAAACCCAACAATTCAAAAAAATAACCATAATTACTAAAAAAACAAAAAAGATAAAAAATATCCAAGATCCTAGCTCTGATTTTAAGGCACAATCATCCCAAACCACCCTGGAAATTAAATCATATTTATGAATATGTGGTGATCATGAACTTACCTATAAATAAAGACTTGAATTTCGTTAATCCTAGATCCAAAATACCAAAAAAACCAAAAAACAAGGTCCCACCTTAGGAGACAATCGAGGTTATTATAGAGAATAGAACTATACTTTCTCTGATACCATTTTTACATGAAACAATTAGGTTTGAACATGAAATGAGAAACAGAGCCAATAAATGATAAGGCCTGATAGGTATTTTTGATCCTACTGGGATAAAAACTACTTCTATACATTAATATAACTCAATTGGGAATTATTTAGAATAAGAAAAATACATAAATAAGCATTAAATTCAGGAATAAAATAAACATGAGCAGTAGAAAAGAAAAAAAACTCAGCATAGCTATATGTGACCTCATGGATCACCACTAACATCAAAATAAACTCTCTCTATGAGTTAATTAGAAGAAAAACTAAACATAATACTAAAATAATATATATAGATATTAGTGTGAGCACCAATATTCTCAATAGGGATGCCAAAAGAAAAACACCACATTCCTTAACATTAAAGAGAAACCCATTTCATGATAGTTTGAAAACACATATATAAAAATTTTGTTTTACCTTTCCTTTCAAAGCAAGTAACATGATAATTTTTTAGGAAACTCATTTTATTATTATATTTCCATAACAATTTTCCAAATAATTAGGGACTTTCAATAAATAATTAATATTAAGGAACAATCTAGTAAGATAAAATTACTAGTAAAGAAGCCTATTAATATAGAATTTATCAGGTAATATAAAATAGAGGGAAGAATAAAATGATTTTGATTATTTTTTATAATAAAACAAAACTAAAAAAAATATAATTTTAATATAGTACCATGGAGAACTTAAAAAAAACAGAAATCCCCATTGGAAATTCCTAAGTAGCTAGGTGTATTAGGGTCTTAGTATCCTCGTACTCCAATTGTTTGACCAATAATAACTACCCTCATGCATTAGCTATAAGAGAAGAAAAATTAAATGTTCCAATGATACCCATGGTATCATTATAAAGTTTATTTAATGTTGTTGCACAATATTATTAGAGAGACTATGTCGAGGCCTCACTGACTTGTCTTACATACTAGTCCTTAGTCTACCCATCAAATAACCTAAGAATCCCATGCACCATACCCACAACCAAATTACATAATCGAGTTGGAGTAACAAAACCAAGTTTTAATCACAAAATAATTCAAATAAAGTATTAAAAACATCTCACCTCCTGGTACTATCAAGGAAAAGATAGTTTTTCAAAACCATAAAACATTCCAATCCCATCAATCCAAGTCCAACCAATACATAAAATTTTGGGAATCCATTGGAGTGTATGAAACTTTTCAAATAATTAGAAAGTGCTGACTGAGCCTTTTAATTTTATTTTTAATAATAAAATACACTTCAATACCATATATTTCACATTCCAAAACCATTCTTCACACTTAATCATATATACTCCTTGATATAAATATATGAGAACCCCTTGTCCCAATGTACATGTTTCGATCACTATGAGGGAAGATTTATATTGAGGGAACTCATATATATATATATATATGTGTGTGTATGTGTGTGTGTGAGTGAGTGAGTGTGTGTGTGTCTAAGTAAGCTTAATTTAAATTCTTATAGGATTAGAAACCAATTTGAGGATCATTAAGAAACAAAAAAAATGTCATTAGGAATTTATGGAAATTATTCAAAACGCCAAAACATCTTTAAATACATAAGCACACACACACACACACACACACACATATATATATATATATCCCTTTTCCCAATGCACATATTCCCAATTCCATGTGTGAATATGTAAAAAGAGGGAACTTATATATATATACATGTATATGTATATAATTCACATTTTAAAACAAATGATAATTTAGAAACCATTTCAAATATTATTAGAAATCAAACATGTTGTCAAATAATTGTGAAAATATCATCCAAAATACCAAAATGTCTTTGATATTTCCCAAATTTCATAAATAATACATTCTGATGTTAAATTAAGCACTTGATGTGGTTTTCCTTTCAAAAAATATTTTTGAAACAAGTTTCATTAGTGAAAACCAAAGGAAAATTCATAACACAACATGAAAGACATGAAAGAGTCTATTTCTATTCATTGTAATCATTTTTTCCATAATATAATTACATTATAATGTAATTAGAAATACCCAATAAACCAAGAAAGAAATTACCTACCTCAAATTGAAGATGAACTCACTATATTTTTCAATAGTGGCTCTGATACACCTCAAGGATATCTAAGGTGCTCTAGAATATTATAAGGAATCCAAAAATCATAAAAGCCCAAATTAAAAATTGGGAAACAAAGGAAATCAAACCAAAAACTACCTAGATCCGATGGGGAACATGTTGAATTTGACAATCATGGCTAGAATGGGATTCAGTTTAGTCGTTATGAATTATTAGAACCAAGAACCATCCAAAAAACACCCCATTCAGGTCAAGGTTCACCTAGCTAATGTTCAACACACAAGAGAGAAAGGAAACTCGGAAAATAGGAAATAATAAGGAATAAATAGGTGATGAAGAGGGGAAAATACTTACCCAATAAGATCACACCATGAAATTGGAGGAGAAATGAATAATGAAGGAGGGATAATGGAGAAGGGAAAGAAATGGACCATATCATCCTATGAGAATATCAATTTAGAAAGGGTGAGGGGAGGGAGATACCCCTTTTAGGGTTTTATTTTATTAGGGGGAAAATAAGAAAACACTATTTTTTAAGGAACTTGGGCAGGCCGCATGGTCTAAGTGCATGGTCTCCCAAATCGCGCACCAACCATGTGGGTGCTTATATCCCAATAATATGGGTCCACATGATTTGGTTCATATGATTTTACAAACTATACATCGAATGATGTGGGGACCTTGTGCCTTTTCCTTAGGCAACATGGCCTCCTTGGAAAGGATGCATGCCCATGCGCCTAACTATGAGGGATACTCAGTGCATCTATTTTGTTCTGTATAGTTTATTGAGGGTTTTTCATGGTTTCTACTAACCATTAACTAATCGTGTTCCACCCTAAAATCTTCCAAAATTCTAAATTTTAGAGAAAAAATTCCTAGAAGAAAAAATATATAAAGAGGGTCCCAAATATAAATAATATTAAAATAGTAACATCTGGTCAGATTGTGACATTTCTTATTTCTAAAATTTACTTCCACCAAATAAAAATTTGAAAATAAATATTCTTACTATACTAGTATGTTATTATAATGAGGATAACATATTTTTCCACTCTTCCCTTTTTCCTTAAGAAAAGAGAAAATGAAATTTGTGTGTGTGTGGGCTACCGCCTCCAAAAAATGTCACGTTTTTTTCCATAACCACCTTATATGATTGGACCTAATAATTTATTTAATAAATAAGTATGATATTATAACATATTTTATATTATGAAACGATGAAACATATTATTCATTTATCTCATTCTATAGAAAATGAAATTGTCAACCATGCGTATGTGTGGACTGCTGCCTCCATAGGAAGATTGATTTCTGTTTTTCTTTTCATCACCGCCTTGAAAGAATATTAATGAGAATGGATTTAATGGATAAATATTATTTTTATAATACCATTATGTTTTTTATAACCTATTAATTATATGATTAATAAATTATTATCATTAATTCAATCATTTTAAAAATAATACTAAGAGGAAAATTATTAATTCAAATTATATAATATTTTCAAATCCATTAATTATTATTATACATTAATTATAATAATAGTATATCAAACTGATAAATAATAAATCATATCCTCATTATATTTTAATAATTATATTTTATCTGAATAACCTCATAATCATCCATTAATTATAGAATGTTCATGTTTATGTCGATTAGACCACCTACTTGAGAAGTACTATGAAATTATATAATGGGTGATTATGAAAACAAAATTAATTGTATAATATGATATAAATTTGTAAATAATTATTTTCTTGGGTTATATAAATGATATATAAATATTTAACTCATTAATTAAGAAAACATTCTTAGTAGGTTAAAAATCACTGAAAAATGTTCATAGTCAATTTCATATTTTAGGATAAAGACTAAAGTATTCATGAAATGAAATTTAAACTTAATAAAACATTATAAATAATACCTTATAGTAAAATAAATGATTTTGTAAATATGAACTTTGGACTAATAATAAATACTAACACCGCTCCTATGAAACTAGTATAAACCATTAAAATTATAAACACTAGATGTGGGAAAATGGGTAAAAACTAACTAATATGTGTTTGTGTCTATTTGTATGGAGTGATTATTAATAGAGATTATAAATGGTTAAAGTTATAAACACTATTCTTTAATATCTAATTAAATAAACATAATGTAATTATTCAGGGTGTTTTCTATAAGACTAGAATGAATCAGGACCAACGTAATAGTTTTTAACCTCAAATTACTCTATTTGAGACATGTTTTATATTATCCACCTAATTTATTTTAATTTGTGTATATGATACATTATTGAGATGTTATATCATGAAATACCCTTTATTCATGGTAATTTAATTTCAATTTGATGATATTTATCTTTCAATAGGTTTTTATTTAAATTATTCTCAAGTCTTAAGGAATTTTGTTGACTCAATTATCATTCATTGAATTATAAATGTTATTGTTGAACATATTTCATATAAGTGTGTAAATTATTACATATGATATTATTATATTTAATTTTCTCATTAATTATATGTGTTAACATTTTTACCACATAAACCCCCTTTTAAAAAGTTTCTTACTTCAGGAACTATGTTGTCCATAATGGATTTCAATAACTAAAATATATTTCTTTGAGTTATATGGTTTTTCATAAACAGAAACCAAAAATATTATAATTATTAATTGATTTCCCATTTTATATGATATTCACTTTCATCCTTCTAGTAATAATTCCAATTTTGATTCAAATTTTCCTAATTCATTGTTTTATCAACTGAAAGTATAATATTATCAAGAATGAACCACCATATCTTAATTAGGTATTTATTTCAAGTCCATATTTTCCATCCTCCCAATGTTCTCCTAAAATTTTTGGAAAGATAATACTATTATTTTATATGATTCTAATAATTCTATTTAACCCTTTAGAAAAATTAAAATCTAATCCTATTTTTATGATGTGGGTTTTTAGAAAATTATATTTTCAAAATATTTTCCACCACAAATTTTTTGATAATCATTATGATATTTCAAGAAATAATTTATTGAATTTTATTTTTCAAAGTTAAATGTTTTCTAAAGTTTTCACATCATTTTTTTGAAAATAATATTTTAAATTTTCCAGTAACTTCATCATTTAATGATGTAATTCCCCAGTCCTCTATGGTCCATTAATTTTTCAAAATACAGTGTTTGGGGTGTTCAGGGAGGCAATATTAGTTCATTTCAAGAGTTTTCCAAATATCCAATTTTTATATCGGTGTGTCAGGCATCAGTTGGTTGAGGTATCAGTAGGTAAATTCATTGGTAGGTTGAGGAATTAGTAGGTCGAGGCATCAGTAGGTCAAGGCATCAGTAGATTTAGAATTGGTAGGTCAAGGTGTCGGTAGGTTGGGCATCTGTAGGTCAGGCGTCGATAGGTTGGGTGTCGGTAGCTTAGCATCAGTGGGTGGTGTTAGGGGATCACTATTAGTAGGTCATGTTAGTGGGTTGCATCGGTGACTCGCATCAGTGACTCACTATCAGTGGCTTGTTTTCGGTGACTCACCCATCAGTGACTCATTTCCAGTTTTTCCTAGTTTTTCTAGTTTCACCCCTTTGACACTTTATTTGATTTTAAATGATTTAAATGCCATATTTAATGAGTTTTTGGGCGGTTTCAAATTGTATTTATCTTCTAAAAACCTAAAGCTTCCTTTTACTCCCAAACCTCTTGGTCTTGATCGTGATCTGACTTTAATGGACTTTAAATAGTTTTCCCCATAGATTTAGGGTTAGTCCCTTCTAAAGTCAAAATCCTATATTCCTTTGAACCCTTATGATTTATCTTGGTGCACTGAGAAATTTTATTCCCCAAGGATTCATGCACATGTGTTGTAGTATCCTATTCAGTTTTCCCTTGGAGTCCTTCCTGCAACTCATGCGACCCCCTATTTTTGACACAAGGGAGAATTATTGATTGTCTATTGAGTATATATAGGTATTCCTTCATCTCTCTTTTAATTTTTAGTCATCAGGGGTGGGTGTAATTATGTACCATGTGAACAAGGTTGAATCAAATATAATGAAGACAATAAGGAGTAATAAATAAGGGGATGGGGGTAAGATGATGATGATCACTTTGTCTTAATTGTTTTCTGTGTGTTGCATGGGTTCTATTTCTTCTGAAAATCATGGTTGTTGGTGGTATCTCTTTTCACACCAATATTATTGGTGAATCATTACTGCAAGAATTAGAATATAGTTAATAACTTATGTTCGGTTAAATAAATGGATGTCCTAGGATCAAACTCATTCTGTGATCAACCCTATTTTATCAAGTGGAATTAAAGCATGAGTGTTTGTTAAATATGAATAAACGTTTCCTTATCGATGTGGCTGTGTGTTTTGTGTGGTTATGTTCAGACTTGTGTCTATACTAGTGATGTGGTGCTGTGGTTGGGAGTGAATTTTTTGACTATGGGGGTGATATGGGTGGTTTAATGGTATCTCAGGCTGAGATATTTATTGATTGTGGAATGGATGAACTTGTTATGTAGTGGGACTGCATCTGGGCAGTGGTTGGCAAGTGGGGATGTATGAATGGCTTGTGTCATTTTCATGTTTATGGGTGAGATGGGCATGCTGTTGTTGTGCAGTGGGGATGCCGAGAGTGGTATTAATGAGGTGTTTTGGGTTTTTATTCTTGTTTAGAGTATGGATAGGGTGACATGACTTTGAAGAATGATGGTAGGGGTTCCCAGGAAAGGGGAGCATGCAGTGGAACTGAAAGATGAATTTTTGTGTTATTTTTCAGGAATGGCTGTTAAAATAGATTACTTTATCTTACCCCCCATTTATTTGTTTGGATTTGGAAGTGGTTGGTGTTGTTGATTCACCTTATAATGTTTGTAGTTTTTGGTAGTTTCTTGGGTAGGGATGTAATAAATAAATTAATGGAATGATAATGAAAAAAGACAAATGATTAAATGAATTTGATGTGGGTACATTTTGAGTGGTTTATTACAGTGAAGTGGCATTCATTAATTTTCCTATAAAAGTGAATATTGTTTGTGGTATTATATGTTCATTTAGGGGTGGAATAAAGGTTATTTGTGTGGGATGATAGTTTGTTTTGAAAACCCATAGGTTGGGTTGAGTATTTGGTTACTATATATATATATAGTTCCTTGTAATTTCTATATTTCTCCCCACCCATGTTGAGTAATATGTTGCGAAAACCCCCATTGTTATGGGGGAGGGCGTCCTTTCCCAAAAACCCGATGGGAGGATGGATGGTTGGTTATTGACTTTTCCCAGCTCCCTCTTCGAGGAATTTATCACCCAAGACTATTTTGTCTAGCTATACTAGCTTGAGGTTAATTGATAATTTTGATGGTATTGGTTGTGTGAGAGGTGGTTTCCTCCTATGTGTCTTTGGGATGAGGACCAGGTGTTTTTAGGTGAGACGTGTGGTGGTTGTGTCCTAGGTGTCTACAGGAAGGATGTGATGTGGTTTTGGACTAGGTTTTTGTGGGTGGGATGTGGTGTGAAGCTCGGGTTTGTGCGAGTAGGTTGTGATAATGAGGCTTGTGGAAAAGAGTGGTAATGTTAGGAAATTGTCCATTAGGGATGAGTAGTTAACTAGTGGGAAGTGGTGTGGGGTACCCAAATATCGATGTGTTTATACTTTACTTTACTTTACTTTCATTATTTGGTGATCATGCCTTGGTGAGGTTGGGGTGAATAGTATACTGTTAGGTTCTTTTGAGTTTTTACTATTTTATCACGGGAGAATTAGTTTGATTCACCCACTTGTGCATGAGTGAATTTGGTTTTTTCTTTATTGAGTATAACTTTATTGTCACCCTAAGTATATAAAACTGTTTTCATGTTTCTAGGGAGACTAAGTGAACCGTGCCGGATTGTACTATCTTTGATGTTTGGGATGGTTTCTATGTTACTAATTAGTTTTATTTTGGCACTTAATTTAGAGTTTTCCTTGTATTTCAAGCAGTTTTACTTTAAACATGCATGTGGGATGGATTTTGATTCTTTATATATATGTGTCTTAGAGTTGTTTGTGGTTGATACATCTTATCTCTCAATTTTGGTTACTATAAAAGGGTAATTCTTCCCATTTTTGTGATATTTCTATATCCTTGGTGCCATTATATTCCCCGAGGCCTATTGGAGGTGGGACTCAGGGGTCATTATCTCTCCTTCATCTTAAAAAAGTAAGCTGTCAGCATCTTACTATCCCTTCCCTCATTCTTAAAAAGGCAGGTCATGACAAAATGATGTCAGAGGAGATGATTGAGAGATAGGATGGAGTTTGGAGTGTGGCACAGTGATGATTGCATGTTTTGGTAGGGAAAAAATGTTAGGTGATCTTGGTGTGTGACATAGGCCAGGGAAGATCAGCTATAACATGGGATTTTAGGGCCCCCATGATTCGATGCAAGGACTCTAAGATTACCAAATGACCAAGTGAGGATACAGAAATTTCATGGTAGAGAACCTAGGAAGGGTAAATTCATCATAATGATTTGTATTTTTGTTTTTTTGGGAATTTTCAGGAATTTAAAATAAACAATGAGTTAAAAAATCCTTAATAAATTTCATACTACTCAGGCTTAGGAATTCCTTGTTTACCTTTCAGATATGGAACCCGGTCATCGTCCATGAGTGGATTGAGTAGTGGAGGCTCAGTAGGCTGACCCAGTCAACCGATGGAGGATTGATCCCATGGGGACGGATGATTAGTGGTTGAAGAATCATCATGATTTCAAGAAATAGAATCTGGGAAAGTACGAGGGAAGTGACTTAGACATGTAGACAACAAGTTGGCTTGAGAAGTTAGTGATCAATTTTGGCTTAATCTTGGCATCTAAAGAGTATTAGGTTCCCCTAGTACTGATCCATATGAGGGGAGTAGCGCATCAGTGGTGGATGCTTTACCTCGGGGAGAGGAAGGAAGCCGATGTTCTGTGGGTTGACTTTGAGAAGGATTTCTGAGCAGAATTCCTCTCTTTTAAGATGAATTTTGATAAATTATAGAGCTATTCTCTCTTTAGTAGGCGAGTATGTCGGTATGGGAGTTGGGGATCAAGTTCAACGATCTCATTTTATTTTCTCTAGATCTCTTTATGGATGAGGATTCTTGGGTGAGACATTTGGAGGAGGCACTCCATCTTTCCCTCTAGTATGTGACTACTCCCTTCACCCTACCGACATACTTAGATGTTCAGAAGAAGGATTAGGTGGTGTAAAGGATGCCCTCGTGAGGAGGTTTATTCCGAGAGGGGAGCCTGCTGAGTTCTTCAATGGGGAAGGTTTTAAGTAGAAGTTCTCTGGTGTTAAGGTCTTCTAGGTTTTGGCCGGTGGGGATTCAACCCCAGTAGTTCTAGTTTCAACCCTCTGGTCCTCACCCTTTTCCCATAGTCATGGTTTTGAGGTGTTTATATTGTGGAGGAAACATGAACATTTAGAGTCAGTTATTGGTTCAAGCTCAGTATGGTAGAGGTGGGTAGGTTCAATGCCCACCTCTGTAGTAGTTTCCATCCTGGAATTTCCAACAGCCGTGATAACAGGCCCCCACTCCACTGGTGGTAGATGGTGCAGGAGGAGTCTGACATCAGGGTGCTCTTTCAATACCTTAACCAAGGTGTGGTTAGGGAGGTGGCTGAAAACTAAGGGGTAGAGGGGGTGTGGTTATATGTATTCCATAAACGTATAAGTTCTAATGAGGTCAGAAATCGTTCGAGGTACGATCAGTTTTTTCAGCACTCTTGCTTGTTCTTTGTTTGATTCAAGAGATTCACACTCCATCATTATACCCATTATAGACCATGCCTTGGGAATATACATTGAGATAATTTCCATGCCCCTGGTGTTGAGTACACCAGTTGAAGGTCAGACAAGATTTATTGATTTTTTCTAGGGATGTAGACTAAGGTTGAAGCCACATCAGTCCTGTGGGGATCTCCTTCTGCAGTAGATGTAGTCATATGATGTCATCCAAATAATTAACTTTTTGTTTTTGATGCATGATTTTATTGACTTCTTCCAAATAGGATTCTAGTTTTCAGATGTGAAATGTTAGTGGATAGCTTTTATTGGTGAGTGGAGTTGTCAGATGGGCAGTCGGTGTGTAGAGACTTTCCTTTCCTTATTAGCAGAGCTGTTGGTGGAATCATTGGATTCTAGGATGGTGGAAGTTTTGGTATTTTTTAGGGATTTCTTGGATTTTTTCCCAAAGGAGGTTGTAGATCTACCCGCTCAACGTGATGTTGATTTTGTGATATACTTATAACCAGGTGGTAGTCTGATTTTGATGGCTCCTTATCGGATGGAACCTTTTGAGTTGTGGGTGTTGTCGATCCAGATTTATGATCTGATGAAGAAGGGATTTATCTGACCTAGTTTGTAACCTTGAGGTGCTCCAGTCTTATTTTCCAAGAATTAATACTATTTTTTGAGTCCATATATAGACTACCAGATGGTAAATCAGGTAATGGTCAAGAATCGTTACCCTCTCCCAAGTATTTCGTCCAACTGAGGGGAGCAGGTTGGTTTTCTAAGATCAATCTATGGTCAGTGTATCACCAGTTGAGGGTGAAGGAGGGTGACATCCCAAATACTTCTTTTAGGTGTAGGTATGGGCACTTCAAGTTCATGGTTATGACTTTTTCAGTGTTACAAACGCACCAACTATGTTCATAGGGATCATGAACTCAGTCTTCCGTGAGTTCTTGGACTGGTTTGTTGTCGTATTTTTTGACGACATCCTAATATACTCAAATTTAGAGGAGGAACATGTCGAGCACCTTAGTACTATCTTGTAGGTCCTTCAATACCACCAGTTATATGGAAATCTATCCAAGTTCATGTTTTGGACATGGGAGGTCCACTTTCTTAGGCATGTTCTGTATCAACATGGTGTAATAGTGGATCTATTAAAGGTCTAGGAAGTTGTTTCTTGGAAAGTACCTAATAATATGGCATATATTTTTAGTTTTCTTGTTCTGGAAGGCTACTACTAGAAATTAATACCTAATTTCCCTCAAGTATCAACTCCTTCGATGGGTCTGACTAGAAAAGGATATGATTTTGTGTGGAGAGAGAAGTTCCAGGTATAATTTGATCATCTGAAAGGGAATTTAGTTAGTTCCCAGTGCTCAGGTTTCCAGAGGAAGGGGTGATGTTCGAGGTGTTTTTCAATGCTTCCCATATGGTCTTGGGGTGTGTGCTGATGTCAAAATAGAGAGTGATCTCTTATGGGTCTAGGAATTTATGACCCCATGAATGTAACTATTCCACCCATGATCTAGAGATAGCAATGGTCATGTTTGCATTGAAGTTGTGGTGGAATTATCTCATTAGGGATCACTTTGTAGTCTTCACGGGTCACAAGAGATTAATATATGTATTCTACCAACGAGATATAAACTTGTGGAAGTAGAGGTGGATGGATTTTCTCTAAGATTATGATTTTGAGATCTCCAACACCTTAGGGAAGGGGAATGTTGTGGCCGATGCATTGAGAAGAAAGTCACAGAAGGAAGTGGTTTAGGAATATGTGGATGCTTGGAAGCCAATAAAAGAGTTGGCTACCTTGCATATAGATGTAGGAATGGATGGTGGCAAGGTATATCTATTTCAAATGATAGTGAGACCATCTATGAGGTAGTAGGTGGAGTAGTCTTAGTGGGGAGACTCAGAGGCGGAGGTAATGCGTGATAACTGTGACTAGAGTGATGCTCCGGAGAGATGGTTAGAGGATTGTTAGAATTGGATGTTATTCCATGGGAAGCTATTCATCCCAGTGGTGATGCGTGAAAGAGTTCTCCATGATTTCCATAGTTCACCATTTTCAGTTCACCTAGGAGTTTTCAAGATGTACTGGGGCTTGAGTGAACAATTTTGGTGGCTCAGAATGAAGCGAGTAGTGGCATAGTTTGTTGTAAAGTGCCTAGTGTTCCAACAGGTGAAGGCTGAGAAACATGTTACTGGTGGGTTGTTGCACCCATTATATATCCATGAGTGTAATTAGGATGAAATATCAATGGATTTCATCATAGGATTACCTAGGGCTCAGGGAGGATGCAATGCAATCTGGGTAGTGGTGGATTTGATGACAAAATCGGCTCACTTCTTAGTGATCAAGGAGTTGAGTGTAGTGGATGTCTTAGTACAGTGGTATGTGGATGAGTTTGTGCAACTGCATGGAGTTATGAGATCCATAATATTATATTTGGATACATGTTTCAAGTTATAAGTCTAGAGGGGATTGCAACATGATTTTGGCACTCAATTACTCCTCAACACTGCTTTACACTCTCAGAAGGATGTGAAAATAGAGAGGACCATCAAAATGTTGGAGGGAATGTTGTGGGAATGTGTTCTAGAAATTAGTGGGTCTTGGGTGTGACATTTACCCTAGGTATAGTTTTCTTAAAATTACTCAATTAATTCTTCCATTGGCATGGATCTGTTTGAAGCTTTATACGAAAGTCCATGCCGTTCACCCTTGTGTTGGATGGAAGTTGGGAAGGCAACTATTCTTTGTTTAGACAAGGTGTAGAGTATGATAGAGATATTTTAGCTTGTATGTGAGAGTATGAAGGCAACACATGACTGGAATAAGTTGTATACTGATGCAGGAGGAGGACCTTAGAGTTTGAGGTTGGTGACCATGTGTTCTTGAAGGTTTCCCCTCGACATGGGCAACAATGGTTCAATAGAGGGAGTAAGATTTCTCCTAGGTTAATTGGACCCTTGGAGGTGTTGGGATGAGTCGGTAAGGTTTCATTCTAGTTGGTGTTTCCACCGTAGTTGATAAGTATCCATGATGTATTCTATGTATCTCATCTTCGACGGTATCTTCATGATGAATCCCATGTCGTTGATTGGGAAGAGTTAGATATCAAGGATGGAGAAACATTCATGGAGTGGCTAGTGGAGATCCAGGATTGTCGGGAAAAGGTTTTGTGTGGATGGACCATTCCTTTGGTTTGTGTGTTGTAGAGGAATGGTAGATCGAGAAGAGTATTTGGGAGCAAGAAGCGCAGATGCATGCCTAGTACCCATAGTTGTTTCGAGTTTTTCATGTGTTTTTTTATTGTGATGTAGTCCTTGAACCTTGTTTTTTATAATAGAAGTTGTTTCCTTATTCCTTAGTGCGTAACAAAGTCTTAATAAGTTAAAAGGTAGAGACCATATTCCTAATCGAGATGCATTAATTAAGTTTTGATTACACCCGTGAAGGAAAATCAGAGCCTCCTAGAGGAGATAGTATGTTTCCATGGAGGAAGGAATTATATAATTAATGTGTCTGAATAGTTGGTGCTTGTGTGGGGTATCTTTTGGATGTTTGGGCTAGCAAGTGTGGTAGGATGTGTTCTTGGATGTTGGGGTTTCACTCTAGCTTTCAAACAACATAGGTGGCTTATCCTTGAGAGGTATCTTACAGGGTGGTTTTTCAGACCCCTCTTTCTTCTAGGTTTGGTTTTGAATTATTGATGGTTAGAATAGTTTGAGAGGTATCTGATGTAATGGCATGCACCTCTGTGGTCCATTACATTGTCAAAATCCAGTTTTTGGGGTGTTCTGGGAGGCAATAGTATCTCATTTCATGTTTTTTCCAAATTTCTATTTTTTCCATTAGTGAGTCAGGCGTCAGTAGGTTGATGCATTGGTAGGTCGAGGTGTTGGTAGGCCAAGGCATCGGTAGGTTGGGTGTTAGTAGGTTGATACATTAGTAGGTTGAAGAGTAAGTAGGTTAAGGCATCAGTAGGTCAAGGCATCGATAGGTCAGGCATCAGTAGGTCAGGCATCAGTAGCTTAGGGTCTGTATATCATGTTGGTGTGTCACTTCAGTGGATCACTGTTGGTAGGTCGTGTTAGTGACTTTATATTAGTGGATTGTTGTCAGTGACTCACCCATTGGTGACTCATTTCTAGTCTTTCCCAATTTTTCCAATTTCACCCCCTTTGAATCTTTCTTTGATGTTAAATTATTTAAATTCCATATTTAATGAGTTTTTTGGTCATTTCAAATGGTATTTATCTTCTAAAAACATGAAGCTTCCTTTGACTCCCAAACTGCGTGATGATCCAACTTTAATGAACTTTAAAAAATTTTCCCCATAGATTTAGGATTTGACCCTTTTAAATTCGAAATCCTCTATTCCTTTGAGCCCTTCCTCTTTCTATTAGTGCCCTAAGAACTTTTATTACTTGAGTATTCATATGCATGTGGAGTATCAGTCTCTTCAGTTTTCCCATAGAGTTCTTCCAGCTACTTGTACGACCCCCTGTTTATTATGTGATGGACAATTATTGAGCATATATTAATTCCAAGTAGGGATTTCCTCACCTCTCTTTTATTTGTGAATCATGTGAGTTGGGTGTACTTATATCCTTGTGAATACGGTTGAAACTGATTTAAAAAAGTTAATAAGAAATAATAAATAAGGGGTTAGGGGTAAGATGATGATGATCACTTTGTCTTACATGTTATCCTTGTTTTGTATGGGTTTTATTTATTATGAAAATCATGTCCATTGGCGATCTCTATTTGCGCATCTATATTGTTTGTGAATCATTTATCCAAGAATTGGAATCTGGTTAATCATGTATATCCGTTTAAATAAATGGATACATAGGATCAAACTCATTTTGTTATCACCTCTATTTCATCAAGTAGAATTAAAGCACAAGTTTTTTCTAAATCTAAATAAACTTTTCCTTATTAGTGTGGCTATGTTCTGTGTGTGGTTATGTTCGACCTTGTGTATGTACTGGTTGTGTGGTTTTGTGGCTGGGAGTGTGGTTGTGAGTATGGGGTGGTATGGGTGGTTTAATGGTATCTCGAGCTGAGATATTGGATTAGTGTTGAATAAATGAACTTGATATTTAGTGGGACTTCATATGGGTAGTGGTTAGGAAATGGGGATACAAGACTGTTTTGTGTCATGTTCATGTTTATGGGTTTGTTGGGAATGGTGTTGTTGTGCAGCGGGGATGCCGAGAGTGGTATTAATGAGGTGTGTTGGGGATTTTCTCTTATTTAGACAATGGAAAGGGAATCATGACTTTGAAGAATGATGGCAGGGGTGCCTAAGAAAGGGGAGTGTGTAGTGGGACTACAATATGGTTGTTTTATATTCATTTTCATGAATGGTTGTTAAAATTTATTCCCTTACCTTGGACCCTCTTTCTTTGTTTGGATTTGGAAGTGGTTGGTGGGGCTGCTTCACCTTATAACGTTTGTAGTGTTTGGTAGTTTCCTGGGTAGAGATAGAATAAATAAATGAATAGATTGATAATTCAAAAATACAACTGATTAAATAAACTGGATGGGGGTATGTTTTGAGTTGTGGCTTGTAGTGAAGTAGCATTCATTTATCAGCCTAGGAAAGTGACCATCATTCATGGTGGTATACACGTATTAAGAGGTGGAAGCAAGGATAGTTGCGTGGGCCGATAGTGTTTTTTGAAAACCCACTGGTTGAATTGAGTGTTTGGTACCTATATAAATATATATACTTATATTTTTTTTTGATTTATATACGCACCCCACCTGTATTGAGAATTACGTGTGGAACACCCCCATTATTATGGGGGAGGGTGTCCTTTCCCAACATCCCTGTGGGAAGATGGATGGATGGTTACTAACATTTCCCTACTCCCTCTTTTAGGAATTTATCAACCAAGACTAATCAGACTGGCTGTAATAGATTTTGGTTTATTAACATTTTTTATGGTATTTCTTATGTGAGAGGTGATTTTTTTACCAGGTGTCTTTGGGATGAGGCCTAGGTGTTTTCGGCAAAGATGTATGGTGGTTTTGGCCCAGATGTTTGTGGGTAGAATGTGATGTAGTTGTGGACTAGGTGTTTGTGGGAAGGATGTGGTGAGTGGCTCAGGTGTGTACATCCAGGTTGAGATAGTGAGGATTTTGGAAGTGTGTGGTAGCATTAGGACATTCACCATTAGGAATGAACAGTTAACTGGTGGGAAGTGGTGTGGGGTACCAAAATATTGATGTGTTTATACTTTAATTTACTTTACTTTCATCATTTGTTGAGCGTGCCTTATTGAGGTTGGGGTGAATAATATACCTTGTAAGGTGCTTTTGAGTTTTTGCTATTTTCTAACAGGGGCCTTAGTATGCTTCTCCCACCTGTGCACAAGTGAATTTGGTTTATCCCTAATGAAAATACTTGTATGCTCACCCTATGTATATAAAACTTTTTTTTTCAAGTTTCTAGGGAGACTATGAAGATCGTGTTAGACCTTACTAGCTTAGACATTGGAGATGGTTACTGTGTCACTTATTAGTTTTATTTTGGTACTTACTTTGGATTTTTCCTTGTATTTCTAGAAGTTTTATTTTAAACATACACGTGGGATGGATTTTGGTTCTTTATATATATGTGTCTTGGAGTTTTTTAGGTTGATACATCTTATCTCCTGATCTTGGTTACTATATAAATAGTAATGATTCCCATTTTTGGGATATTTCTATACCCTTGGTGCTTGTCTCCACTCTGGGGCCTATTTGAGGAGGGACTCGAGGGTCATTATCTCTCATTCATCTTGATGAAGGAAGGTCTCAACATCTTTCTATCCCTTCCATCATCTCGAATAAGGTATTTCATGACATATGAATATGTTAAAAATGGTCTATTTTAATATTTTCTATTGAAACACACATTTTGGACACCATTTCCATTTTGAGTAAAAATTTCTCTCTATTTTTTTATGGTCGCTATAATAAAAAATATTTTTCTCATATATTTACTAAATATATATTTTAAAATTATTTGAAAAAGTAAATCATATTTCTTATTTCTAATGTTATTTTTCTAAAACTCATTAGAATTATTTTTTATTAAATTCATTATCCTTTTACTTGCACTATGATTGATTAATGATATTTTTCAAATGTGATCATCCACACTCTATCTAGGGGTGGCTTATGTAATGACTTTATATTTTGGAGGAATGATATATTACTTGGTATTGATTTAAAATTTCTAGTGTATAAATTTTTTTTCAAAACCTTTCCTCTGTGATACCATATTCTTGATTCCTTTCATTGAAGGGTGTTCACCTAGATGTCATACATCAATTTCTTGGGAGAAATTATTTTCTTAACAACATACCCTTTATCTATATAGTGTAAATATCATATTCTATATTATCTTTATTGAATGGTATTTACCTATAAAGTTACATGATGTCTTTGGATACCCATTTATTTTCTATGGGTTTATCATGTTATAATTATTGAAGGAATTATGAATGACTTTCTTATATGAATCCATTTTAAAAGGATATGAAACCCATTTTATTTTCATTATTTCCTTATGATGTTTTAAATGAAACCAATTTTTTCCATGGGTCTTTATTATATGATGAATGATTGAATTTATTACAGAACTCATAATTTTACATGGTCTTAGTATGGATACATGGATAAAAATAATTCAATCAATTCATTTACCATCATTTAACGAATCCTATTATAAGTTAGTATAAAAAAGTTAGTGGTGTTTTGGCTGATTAATCACATTCATCATCAAGGGAATACATGTGACACACCCTTGTGGTGATTATCATTTAGGTATCATCCTATAAATATGTCAATGGGTCTTATAAGAGATCCATATAGTAGTCAAGGAAAATAAATTTAAGAGTTGAAAAATTTAGGAGCGATGCTTGGGGAATCTGACACATAACACAATGATTTTTAAAAAAATGATGATACATTAAGGGATAATCCATAGAAAATCTACCTAATAGTTATTACACTTCACTCATCCATCATCTACCTCTAATTTGAGTAGGTTTGAGATGAAATAAAGAAACACACAAAAAACCTATAAATAGTGTATAATAGTCAGCATGAGAAAAGAATTACATATGGAAAGTTATACTAAAAAAGGAAGAAAGAGGAGTCTTATACTTACCAAGAGGCTTACTATTCTTTCATAATGGCTATAATGAAGATAAAGACAAAAGAGGGGGTGGATTTTTTTTCAAAAACATTGACAGATTCAGAACACATCTCTTGTTATGTAGCAATCCTTTCCCTATATCATAAAGATGAGTGATTAGTGGAAATAAATAATAAAAATAACACAAACATGTATAGTGGTTTAGGGTACAAATATCCCCGATTCCACTCCACCAATGTTCCACTCCACCAATTTTCCACTCCATGAGTTTGGTTATTTTCACTAACATGTCCTCTTATCTGGAGACCTCTTAACAACTGAGTGCAGGTAGTTTACCCATTACAAGGCTTTTATAGGGCCTTATAGTTCTTTTACAGGGAACTAAGAATCCAAATCTTAGTACAATAAGACAAAGCATCACTAAAACCATGACTGATTCCGAGTAGAAAAAACTCTAATAAATCAGTAGAGATTGATTTAATTGAGAACACATGTTTTTATTCACAGTTGCAGTAATAACTGATAGATGTATTTAGATCTTCAATAATGCACAACCACGAATAAATTTTTAATTTTTCATAAGATTTCAACAAACAATGATAGAGAAAACAATAGGAAAATGTGTAAACATGTATGACTCCAAAGTGTATCTCTAAAAAAATTATTCTTTGATCTCAAAAAAGAAAATGTAACAATACGATGTAGCAGCAACAACAATAGTGATCCAATCAGATAGATCAAAACATATATGTCTCCAAAGTGTAGCTTTGAATGAAAAAACACACTTTTTGTTTTTAAAATACATATATTACTTTAATATGTATATATATATTGTGTATCTCATGTCCCTTTTTTTGATGATGATTGTCTCAATATTCATACTGTAGGTAGAACAACTCTGGGTCCAACCAACTCTATAAATATCTCATAATAAATTTGAATATTTGAATTCAAAACCATTAAAGAGAGTCTTAACTTCCCATATTAATAGAATAAATTTATTTCATTGAATTCGGGCAATTTAATCAGTCATAAAATATCTTTGAAAATATATTAACTTCTGGTGAAACTATTGCAAAAAGAAGAAATAATATCTTTAATTTTAAACTCCGTTGTTGAATATTTAAACAAAGGGTTCCTTCTTGTAAGGAAAAAAAATCCAAACTTTGGTTTGACAACATATTATTGTTCATAAACATAGAGTTGATATATAATACTTTCCTTTTAAAAATTTAGGGTTTCTACCAAACATAGGGTATATGATCAATATGATTTCTTCCAAACTTACGGTTTCCAAACCTTACATTTCTCTTACAAACGTAGGGTGTGAACAGTGTTTCTAGAATACTTTCACAATGTACCCATAATACTTTAACAAATATTTCATATGGATTAATGACTTGAATATATTTCTAGAATAAATATTCTACTGAATATTATCTTCCTAAAATTCACTTAAGAGAAAATTTATTAGTAATATAAATGTGGGTGTTTGTGAGCATCTAAATAAAAAAGAAATTAACAAAAATTTTGAATCAACACATTCTCAACAATCTCCCTATTTTTATGATCACAAAAACCATAACTAAATTTTTAAATTTAAGAATTAAAATATTTTTTAGAAGAATAATTTTTTATTACCATAAATAAAATAAAAACACATTCTCCCCTTTAATATTTCTCAAAAATTTATCATAAAGTTTTCTGATAAATTTCTCCACATATCACCCCTATTATAAACACATAAATTTTGCTATATATAAAATTCTCCTCCTTTTTGTGACATCAAAAATAAAAGAGTAAAAAGTATCAATATAAACTCCCCTGATATTCATGCTTCTAAAAATTTAATCGAGGGGAATATAAAATATTATTTAATGGATAAAATGGGTTTGAAATAAAAATATTAAATAACTTAGATACCCATTTGATAATTTTTTTGAGTTCTTGCTAAACAATACCCTTAATTTATAGAATATAGAATATTCAAAAAATTCAAAAATATTAAAAATATATCTAATTTTTTCACATTTCATATTTGAACAAAATAACATGTGATGATATAATAAAATATTAAGTACATGATTAAATATGATAACTAATAAAAGTATAAAAATTTAAAAAGAAATTCTGAAACAACTTATAGAACATATTTATATAAAAAAATATTAAAATTATGATATATAACATTGAATTTAAATAATCTATATAAAATAAAATTGGGGTGTTAGGAAGAATTAAAAAATTCATATGAACTTTCATGACATCAAAAAATTTCAATTAAAATAGCTATAACTCTCGACACTTCTTCTATTCTACTTTGAATATATACTGTTCTTTGAAATAAAGAGGAAGATGAGCATTGTTCAATGAAGAGTAATTCTAACTTATGAAGATCCAACTAAGTAACAAATTCTCTTTTATGAATCTCCATTTGTTTTAGCATTTCTATTTTAAATACTTCAAATTATTCTTTTGTAATTAAACTTTTTTTTTACATCTTGATATCCCCTTTTTAGTTCTTTATACAAATTTCTAGACATATTTAGACCATATTATAACTTCAATTTTTATTCATTAAAGATAATGACTTTGAACAGAATATTTTTATAAGACATTTGTGATGAAGAGACTTCTAGTTATTCATAACCATGAGACTCATTATTTCTTTAAGAATATTTTCCAAAAAATATTTTACGTATGAAAATAATTATTCTTTTATGAAATAATAAGGATTACCTTTTGTTCATTTATGAGAAATACTTTCTTATGAACTTGAATTTCTTGACTGCTTCATCTTACTGTGATTTATTTTCATATGTTTTTAATAGTTTTTTTCAAAAAAGACAAAAATAAAAAGGTTTTAATAAGAAGAATATTCTACAGTTTTAAAGAAAAAATTTAATGTTTTGTTCTAACACATTACAAATGATGCTTAACATTCTTGAGTTTAAAAATATAGAATAATCATTATAATTATTTATTTTTGAAAATATTTTTTTATAAAAGAAATATTTCCAAAAAAAATTATATAAACAAATAAATAAGACACCAAAAAAAGAATTTTTAAATTTTTACGAGGAGTAAGAACAATTCTATCTCCCAATACAAAATAGTTAATGTAATAAAAAAGATATGTGAATTTGTAATAAAATACTTCATGGATTATAGATTCCGGTTTTATCTATTTTTCTTTTGATAACAAACTAATTTAGAGTTGATCAATCATTTATTATGATAGAGATTTCCATATACCTAACAGACAACCAATTAACAATATAACGATGTGGGTTAGTGGTTTTTTTTGAAAAAATTAAAATAAAAGTTCCTTTTACTACCCATATGCTTTTGGGTCTAAAAGTGTTAGAAATTAAATTTACAGGTAACCAATCTTGTTATTTAAAGTAGAGATTATACTATTCATGTTAAACATTTATTTTGAAGAATAAATAATTTTAAAACTAGAAATTTGAGATTTTATAAATAATCAGTAATTTGAATAATGTGCATTAATACCATAATATAAACATTTAATAGTTTATATTTTTTTCTATTTGAACTAGGAAAACAAATTCCTATATAATTTTGGCCTTTTAACATTACTTCATATTCTAATTTTTCCTTTTTGAATTTTATTCTTACTAAATATTTTATTTAAATATTTTTCTCTATTTATCAGAATTACTAGAATCTTGTTTCAAAGTATCAACTTCAACCAAAAATTATTTAATCTCAGTTTCATGTAGATCACCTTAATTTTTAGAAGAATTATATTTTAAATCATTAATCTATTTTGACAAACATTATTTATCTAATAAAAAAGCATCAAAATATTTACTAATTTTTCTACGATAATTCTTCAATAATTAATATTTATAATCTAGAATAAAAAAAATACCTATTTAATTCATCATAATAATGTTTTTCATAATTATAGTTTTTAGAGTAAGAAGATTTTATGTCATCAGTATGATCCATACCATTTGTTTTTTATGCTCAGTCTCAGAATCTATAGAAGATTCATCATGTGAACCATAATATTAACTCCAAGTATCCATCATAATCTCGTTGAATTTTCTATTATAATAATATTTACTTTGATCTTTAAGAAAATGAAAGTTATCCCTTGTATAAGTTTCTCTTTTCATTTGTAGAATAAATTTTCTTTAGTCCCTTTCTTTTTCTTATTGTATAGTTTTTCAAATCTTTTAACAAGATTTGATAGATCTTTATATAAATCTTGATGAATTGAATTAGATGATTAATCCATAGTGTTTTTAGGAGAATATTATTCATGTTTTATATGATTTTCAGCTTCTTTTTGAAACTCATCTTCATACATCATTAAAGTTCCAATCAATTATTTCATAACTAAATTTTTTAGTTGTGTAGATTGATGTATAGCTACAGATATTACATTCCACTTAGAAGGTATTAATATGATTAATTTTAATACTTTATCTGATTGTGAAATTTGATCTCCCAAATCAACAACATTGTTTATATTTTCTATCAATCTCCCATTCATTTTAGTGATATTTTCATATTAATGCATTCTGAAAGTATCAAATCTTAACTTTATAGTAGCGTACCTTAATTATCTAATATTTTCAATACCTTATTAGGTGACAATAATAGTTTTATACATCTCATATGTGGTAGAACATTGAGAAACTCAATTAAAATCATCAGTTCCTAAACCACATACAATAATATTCATTGCTTTGTAATTGTGATCATATTATTTTTTCTTGATCATTATCCCATTTTTTCAAATATTCCTTAGGAATTTCATAAGTTTCTAAAAAAATTAAATAAAATATTATCCAGATATTTTTCAAATAAATAATCATGAAATCTTTCCATCATCCATAATTATCACCATTTAAGTAAAGAGTATGGATCATCGACATATCTTATTTTAGATCATCTATTTTGAGATTTTTCGTTGTCTGAATCCTTAACTAAATCTTTTAATATATTTTGATATAGCATAGGAGAAAAAGTAAATTTTTATGGTATATAAATTACTTATTATGATATTTCTTATAGGCATTGAGTATAATGATAAAGTCCAACCCTTTGATACTTTGATACTTATTTATTGTAATCAGAATAATAAATATTTAATGATTTGAAAAAGAAGAGAATCTGACAAAAGATACGAACCCTTGATAAAAATTATTATGTCAGAATAACTATGATGAAGATAAAGAAAAATGAGGGGGGGGGGGAATTTCAAAAAACTTTGATAAATTCACAACACCTCTCTTATTATACCATACACATTTACTCCACTCTTAAAGACGAGCGAGAAGTGGAAATAAATAATAAAAAAGAACACAACGATGTATAGTGGTTCATGGAACAAAGATCCACAATTTCAATCTACCAATGATTTAATCCATGATCTTAGTGATTTTCATAAATAGGTACTCTTATTTGGAGACCTCTTAACAATTGAGTGCGGTCAATTTACACCTTAAATGGATTTTATAGGGTCTTCTGGTTCTTTTATAGGGAACCTAAAATACATAGCTTAGTACAAGATGTTGACACTTTAC
Source organism: Viscum album (assembly GCA_963277665.1). Classification (NCBI taxonomy): domain Eukaryota; kingdom Viridiplantae; phylum Streptophyta; class Magnoliopsida; order Santalales; family Viscaceae; genus Viscum; species Viscum album. Next base: position 1,287,729,603 of record OY728137.1, read on the forward strand.
CAAAACCATGACTGAGTCCAAGTAGCCGAAAATCCAATAAATCAATATATATTGATTTGATTTAGAACATAGGTTTTTTTTCACTGTTGTAGTAGAAACTAACAAATTTATTTAGTTCTTTAGTAATGAACAATAGTAGATAAATATTCAACGTTTCACATGCTTTCTTTAAACAATGATAGAAAAAACACCGTATATATGTGTAAACATGCATGTCTAAAAAGTTTATATCTAAAGAATGTTTTCTAAATATTGAAAAATAATATGTAATAATAAGATATAGTAGTAGAAACAGTAGTGAGTCAATCAAATTTATTTAAACTTGTATGTCTCCAAAGTGTAGCTTTGAAGGAAATGACACACTTATTGTTTTTTAAACACAACTCTTCCTTTTCACTTTATATATTTGTTTTTATTTCTTCTCCATTTTTCCAATTAATATTTTGTTGATATTTATATTGTTGGTCGAACATCTCCATGTCAAACTAGCTTCAAAAATATCGCACAATAAATTTTAATATTTGAATTAAAAATCATTCAAGAGATTCATAACTTCACATAAGATTAGAAATGATTTATTTCATTGAATTTGATCCTTTGAAGTGGCCACAAAATAACTTTGAAAATATATTTAATTCTAGTGAAACCATTGAAAAAATAAAAAATAAAATCTTTAATTTAAAACTCCGTTATTGAATAGTCAAACATAGGGTTCCTTCTCATAATAAAAAAAATCCAACATGTAGGGTTGATAAAAAATAATTTTATTTTCTCAAATGTATGGTTTCATCCAGATATAGGGTATATTATCAATATGATTTCCTCCAATCATTTATTTTCCAAACATTATGTTAGGCCTAAAAATTTAGGGTATAAAAAGTGTTTCAAAAATAATTTCAAAACACATCCAGAATAATTTAAAAAATATTTACCATAGATAAATGAAATGAATATATTTCTAGAATAAATATTTTACCGAGTATTATCTTCTTGAAATTCACTTAAGATAAAATTCATTATTAACATTAATATGGGTGTTTGGGTGCATTAAAACCACAAAAAAATAACAAAATTATTTAATCAACACATTGTTAACACTTCTAATTCATATGATGGTGATGAAATTGGACCAAGAATGATAATGAACCCACCATTGAATAGGGAGTTATAGGACATAGTGGGTGGGGGACCTCCTAATGAAATTTTGGTGAAAAGGGATTAAAACCCCATTAAGGACCAGTGGGAAGAAATGGGAAATTTTTCCCTTCTAATGAGCCATACGCCTTGGACGAGCAGTTCAGATCACTATATACTGACTATGCCATACTATTTTTCAAAGGGATACCCCCTCACATGGCTAGGTACATTATTTGACAAACCATGTGAAAGTCGTGAGATACCCTTTGTAGTTTTATATAAACAACTAAAATGGTTGTGCAATCTCATCTGCACGATTTGAAAAACCATGTGACACCCCTTATGGGGCTGCATGGATGGAATACATGGTTTTCACTTACCATGTAAAAATCATGCATGTATCCTTACCTTTCCAAAATCTAGCTTTTCAGAGCTTGATGATCCTGAAACTCAACTGAACACCTGATTCAAATCCATGGACTTAAAACCCATCTAAAAATATCACTTTTAACTATTCTAATGATTATATTTACATTCTGAGGCTTAGTTCAAGATTTTCCCATCCACCAAATGAAAATCTCAAATTCTCTTGCAATTTTCAACCCGATCAAAAACATGGCACGTTACAACTTCCACTCATAATGGATAATGGACATACTTGCCTTTCTCTTATAACAAAATAACCAAGGGTGATAAAATCAGTTTTTTCAATACCCCTATTTTATCAAAGTTCCTTAGGGTAATTCTTAAAATTTAAATATTTTTGTTTCTATGAATGTTTTTTATTTAATTATCATGAATTATCATGGTTTTCATGTTATTATGTAGTATATGTACTTTGTAAACATGAATTGTACTTTCCCATAATTGTTTTTGATATAATGGTGAATTTAATAGTTTATTTGATGTGAGAAATTATGTTTTGTGGTCCTATATATATACATTGGATATATCCTTTTGAAATGTATATGAAAATATGGAAGGGTAATGTTAAGACACCATATCGACTCAAAGTCTGTATTATTGAGAAGTATATTTATGAGGAGGTTTTAAATTTTTTCACAAACTACTTGTCTGCAGTGGGGCACATTGGGTTTCCTACCTATCTCTATTATGGATTTAATTTTATGAGAAAAGGGATCTACGGATTGAAAATTAAATCTTTAAAAAGTTAAAAAATAAAGAAATAACATTTATACATATCTAAAAAATAGAAGATGATCATAAAAATATAAAATTACATATTAATATTTTTTAACAGGGTTTTCTAAAGAAGAATGATATTTGGACAAAGAATAATCATAAAAAAAACTTTTTTACCATGGTTTAAAGAGACCATAATTTGTTGATCAGATGCATCAGAAACATTAAAATTGTTAGTGGGCTGGCCAAGTATAAATTGGATATCATGGTCAAGGTATGCCATTAATGGATATACATTTTATACCAAATATTAGGACAATAGAAGTGTAGTTCATAATAGTAGTTTATCATTGTTCACTAAATCAACATGTTTTTCTAATTAAAATGAAAAAACCCATTCTCTATATCAAATGCATATTATACCGATATTTAAGAAATATGGGAGATTGATTGTATTAAATTCCAATTTACTATGTTTTACTATAAATGGATTGTTGGTAAAAAAGATGTTAAACATGATGAATCCAGTATGACACTGGTAAATTTGAATAGGTTGGAATAGAAAAATAAACCTTTTATAATAGAAAGACATGAAAAAAATTTCTATATTCATGATCCATCATGTTTCTAATGTTCTATTATTTTTCAATGATTAAACCAGTCTTTTAGTGATGAAAACTTTGAAGATAATATTGAATCATGTGAGATTCCTACTTCCATAAACATATTATAAGAGGATATTGATGATGATGTTGATGTCATGGTTTGTACTATACGTAATGATCATAAGAAAGGAATATGGGAAAACAATTATTTAGTAATATCTTCATATATTAGGTTACAAATAATTATAATTTGTTTTAATTTTCAATTTTTTAGAAATTTTAGATATAATATTTCTAATTTTTTTAATTAAGTCATATATTTTATTTTTTTCATTTTAGTTGATCTACAATTAAAAATATTACACAAATTAAAAATTATTATATTTGATAGAAAGTATTTTTTAAACATAAAAATTGTTTTTTAAGTGTATAAAAAGTGTAAAGTATTAAAATTTGTTTATGCAGTAATTGTTTCTTGAAAATAAATGACAATTCTATTAGATTTAGGAGATTATTTTTCTGATTTTGGAGTATTTATATTTTATATTTTTAATATTAAAAATTCCATTCAATATTTTAACTTAATTATATTTTATTATATGTAATTAATGTTATTAATTTAATTTATCATTCATTTTATTTATTCTTTATTGATTTATTTATTTTATAAAAAATATATTCCATTTTTATAATATTTATATGTATTTTATTTATCATTTCACATGTCCTTAACTTTAGTTTTACCCTAACATAAATTTGTTTTACCCTTACTTAAATTTCTTTTACCTTAACTTAACTTTCATTTACCTTTACTCAACTTTAGTTTTACCCTTAAATTTGTTTTACCCTTACTTAATATTGTTTTATTATTACATAACTTTATTTTACTTTTAATTAACTTTGTTTTACCCTTACTTAACCTATAAAAATTTATGTTTACCCTTAATTAACATGTCCAGATTTCTGTTTATGCTTACTTAACATGTACACATTTTTATTTACCCTTAGATAACCTGTACAATGTTCATCATACCTTTACTTAACTTACGAAAATTTATATTACCTTTCCATAGATAAATATAGTTACCTTTACTTAGATATTACAGTTAGAATTGTATTATTCTAAATTTCACACATGAACTTATAGCATGAATTTTAATTTTTTTAATTGATGGTTCATTTGTGTTGAGTTTCTATATTGTTTAATGAAGTTCAAGAAGTAGTTATAGGAAGATATGCATGCACATAAATAATGATAAACTTATTTTTTTCTATGTGAACTTTCATTTTTTCAAGTTCTATAAAAGTTTGTGATCCTATGTGAAAATTATCCATCTAATATATGATCTCTAAATGGTTGTACCTAAATTTCTTTGACTTATACTAACATGAAAAGACAAGCTGAGACAATACTCAAGAAACAATACTTGTGATTCTTTTACAATACCAAAATTAGTAGAATCACAATGTGTGATATATGAATTAATGATACAATAATCACATGGATCCTTCTATCAGTGCGGGTTATTGAGCTAACATTACTTATAATCCATTGGATCATTTTTTAATTTTCATTTATCTTAGAAACTATTTATATTACATTCATTTCTGATGGATATTTTTTAAAATTTTATTTATATTTATATGTAACCTTTGGATTATTTTACTGATTGTCTTTTAATATGATTTGTAGGATAATGTCAGATCATATTCCTGATTTAACTTATACTTCCAATGAAGACCACACATGTGCCATTGATGAGGGACATCATTATACTGTACAAGTTCCTTATACTACCATAGAGATAGAGAAAATTCAAGAGTAGGTAAACGTAGTTGTAGGTGTTTACTAAAATTATCAGTTTCTCATATCTAGGAATCAAGTATATTTGTTTAGTTTGATGATAATTGTAATTCCACAAGTCTAAATTTAACCTAATTGATGAGTTTTGTGGCAATGTTGGCTTAGAAAAAAATCTTTATTTTTATTTCTGATTGTATAAACGTCTCTAAGATGATAATAGTTTGGATATGTAAAATAATTTTGGAAAGTTAATTTATTATTATTTTACTTATCATTACAAGTTTTTAATAATAAATGTTATTTTTTATTTTTATCATATGACATATTATATAAGTAACACTAAAAAATTAAAGAAGATATGTTTATCTATTGAAACTAAGAGATAGAGGGATTATAAATCAACCCTAACTAGTGATTTCATTTTTGGTGCATGATAGAATGAAAATACATGTAATATAAATCCATTTTTATATGAATATACATATAATAAATTTATTAAAAGTACATGGAAAGATTCATTTTTGGTAAGTGAAATGTCATTTTTCGAAGTTTTTTTGTATCACTTTAATGATCATCTTAATGTTTTTTACTTAATTAAAAATATTTGAGAAGATCTCATTAGGATATCCAAAGCTAAAATGTATACCCTCATAATTTATCTTATGGAGGGTATTATTTATTAGAAGAGAAAATGATGACCAAAAAAATGAAAATTTTGAGATGATACTTTGGGATCAGTTAAGATTTACCCTCTTTCACCACCACCCAAACATGAAAAATAGAAGATTATCCAAATGGACAAAAAGGGTACATATCTTACTGAAGAATTTATGGCTATATCTAATAAGATCATAAGTTTATATTTAATTTATTTAATTTATTCAAGTTTTTTTATACTATTTATATTTTATAATCCACTAATAAATTATTCAAATATTCTATATGGGAATCACTTGAGGAGAATACCACATAGGGGTCCTTCTTACCTAAGGGTTGAATGATATTTTAGTTACTATATTGGGAAATACCAAACACCTTGTTCATGTATGAGGATATGAGGTGGTTTTTTCAATTATAAAATTGTTTGCTCATTTTGAAACCTCTTTAATAGAGGATTTATATAATGAAAAAATATAGGCATTAAAAGTAAAGGTTTAGGAGATGGGTAAGATAATAGAGGAGAGGATCCATGATTTAGTGAAATCGATGTTTTCTAACATATAGAGAAAGTTTATGGATACATATCCCACTCCTACACTACCGGATAAAAATCCCACTCTTCCACACCCACTAGTAGATCCCACTCCACATCCACCTATAGATCCAAATTCTACACCTCATCCTCATATTCCCATATATTGTGAGTTATATTATGAGGAACATTAATATCATATTATAGTATACATGATGATAAATTATTTTGGGAATATTATACATAATCATAATATAGAGATGGATTAGATTATGGTAAAAAAATTAGATATTATATATGCATCAACTATATTTACATTCCCTATAGGTTAGGCTTTAATAGTTGGACAGAATGTTGGACTTTTTTTTATCATGGTCATCTCAACTTGTTCAATAGATTACTATAGAGTTATGCATATATTATAAAAAATATTTCATATTGGTGTTGAAATTTATTTTAATATTTTAATATAATATATTTATATTTATAGGAATTCATCAAAGGTAAATAAATTTTTTATTGAAAGAGAAAAAAGGATGAGGTCACATTTACTTTGGATATAACTGCACTTTCTAAATTATCAAGAAATTAATCTCAGTTGTTGGATGCCTATGAGATTCCAACATATGATAAAATGTTTGGTCACATAATTATTGTGATTATTATTCAGATATATACCATTGAGTTTTTTACATCAAATATACCAATGCACACAATGGTACAAATCGTTTTCATGTAAGTCGATTATAATATTTTTTATAGTTGTTTCTATTTGACTTATCTAACATAATACTTTTTTTATTAGGTATATTTATAAAATATGTGTTAAAAATGATATGAAATCATTGTATGGTTTTATGAAAACACAATTTATTACTATAGGTGAGAGGATCATGAATTATGATGAAATAAATGCATATATTATTGAATGATTTAATAATTAGGAAATTCATTTATTGGATGTTTCCTTATCTTTATAGGTATGAAAAATATATTTAATTTTGTTTATCTTAATTTAACATTCACTAACACTATATTTTTTTATATATTAGTGGACATTTGGTGTTGATTATTTTTTTCCAAAAGAGAAGACACTTTATTGGTTATGTTCCTTACATAGTGAGGTGTGAGAAAACACGAAAAAAAAAATTAGAGACATAAGTTTTATTATATAATTACTTATTTTGTATATTTAAATTAACTTTTATTACATATATATAATTTTAAAATATGGAATAATATAACTATAAAGTTTCACTATCAAAGATGAAAATAAAGATTAGATATGTGCAGGAAAAGGTAATTTCATTTATTATCACAATAATTTTACATATAATTCAAACATTATTTTCAATTGAAAAAAACTATTTTAAAATGTAATTTGCATTGTTAAAAAGGTGAAAATAAATGTGGGTATTATGTTATGAGATATATTTTTGAAATAATTTAAAGCAACACAATTATAAAATTATGCAAGGTTATATTTTTTATAACCTTTTATTATTTATCTTCTCATTATTTTGAAAATATATTTTAAATATACATTCATTTCTATTTGTATATTTTAAAAGACCCACATGTTTAAAATAAAGAAGAGTTGAATCATGTTAATGAAATATAGGTGGAATATTTTTCAGGTTTTATTAGACATTAGTTTTTTATATATATTTTGAAGTTTAAGTTTAATGTGTAGACTTATTATAATATGAAGAAAGTTTTTAAGTAAATAATTTTTATTGGTCATACTATTTTTATTCTACTACTGTTGTTTTTTATTTTTTTTGGGTTTGATTTACCTATGGGTTCTTGGTTACATGGAATATTTATTTTAAAATAACTTAAATTCAATATATGTAATTTAATAACTAATGTTGAATAAGATTGTTAATATCACTTATCATATAAACAATTAACAGACATCATCCATTAATAAAATTTATTTATTTTTAACATCGGTTTTTAAAATAACAGATGTTAAAAACCATTTTCAACATAAATTAAAATATATTATGTGGAAAAATTATTTACAACACCGCTTTTTAAGAGTATGTTTTTAACTGAAATTAAACCTTTAAATGATCCAATGTGAAAATCCCTTCATGCACTAGTGTAATTATAATATATAAAAATATTAATAAAATACTAAGTTAAATAAATTTGAAACTCACATAGATAAGTTTTTAATAAAACATGGGGAAGAATATAATGAAGGATATTCAAATTTGGACCCTTACCTTTGAATCAGGGACACTTTCACTAAAAACAATGGTTGAATAATCATAGATAAAAAAGAAACCCAAGAAAATCACCTATAGAATTGTTTTTGTGTTCTGTTGGAAGTAAAATGGGTGAATAAGGTTAATTTTTGTATTAAAATAAAAAAACTATCACCTATTTTTAATGAAAACACAATTATCATGCATGGTTTATAGACCATGTTCCTAAATGTTCAATGTTAATATTTTAATAAAATGGTCTGGTATATTTACATAATTTGATTGTTAATTATTCACCTAACGATGAAAATTCACTTTTCCCAATGATAGTCTTGTCATTATTGGAGGCAAACCCAAAAAATCAATATTTAAATACATATTAAAAGTGGGAGATCTATATATTTCAAAGATATAATGTCTATTTTTTATATTTTTTAATGTTGATTTTTCAGTTCTAATTTAATTTTATGGTTTTGAGGTTGTTGGGAAATGTGTAATATTGAACGATTAGGCTAGTTATTGTTTTAAAATATCAAAATCAAGCTAATTGATGTTTTAAATATTGGTAATGATGTATTCAACTATTATATATATATGAAAATTCCTAAAATTATTATTAATGTGAATGCTTTCAACTATTTTAGGGTTGATAATGATTCCTTGAATAATAATAATAGATACGGAAGTCCAAAATCAAATAACTATGTTAATTTAAATATAAAAATATGTTTTTTGTAATAAAATAAATTAAATATACTAGAAAAAAGTATATAATGTCAAACATTGTAAAAAATATGACATATTTATGGTTATAAGATGAGGTGAGTAAAATTTTATCACACACAAGATCTACTAGATATAGAAAAAATTAAGGTTATTATACATAGAGTATTTTTTATAGAAAATAATTAACATATTGGGCACATTAGGTATTCAATTCATGAGTAATTTTGGTTAACCTATATAATCCTACTATATACATTATAACATGTATGATCCTGTTATAAATAATTATACTATGATATTTTATTGAGTGTTTCATTATGGTCATGAGCTTATGAAACATAACTATTTCACATTGTTTTACTAGATACAACATAAAATATATAACCATACTTGACACAACTACCATTCAAAACCTTTTATAATATGTTTTATCCTTATTGAATTTTTAATAGATGAATAATATTTGTTTCAAATGTAATGGTTCCATTTATCAAGTAAATACTTGTAGCTTCTAAAGATAATTTAATATTAAGAAAAAAATTTAACAATTAGATTATTATTATTGAAATAATTAAAGTTGTGATTGTAAAATGAAGTCTTAAGAAAACTATATGAATATTTTAATAAATATTTATTGGGCCAGTAACTTATTATCCTTTAATTTAAGAGACTTTCATTGTAAAATTGAATAAGATAGAGTTGATGACACATGAGAGAATTTTGGGTGGTCAAAAGAAATTATGATAAGATTGTTATAAGAAAATATTGAAAATAATATTCTTTATGTAATATTTTTTTCTACCAAGGTAATAAAATTTCCACATAAATTTTACTCAAAAACTCTATTTAAAGTATGTGGATAGGATATATTTTGTAACAAACCTCACCAGAGTGAGTTGGTGGATCCATAGAAAATATGGGTTCTAATATGCGTGGTGCTAGATCCGATTTGAATTTAGACCAAGAATTGGAGTTTCTTTATGAATTTTTAGTTTTTAATGTGATGTTTATTTAACACACTCATATTTTATGATATATTTATTTTTGAATAAATTTAATCTCTTAAATAGATTGTGATACATGAAACCTCATGTCTAAATGAACTGTAATATATTATATTGTTATAAACTAGTTGTTAAATTGGAAGGTAAAAATAGTAATAACTAAATTATGAAAATTATATTATTTACACAAAAAAATAAATTCATTGTTTATAAATTTATTAGAAATGAAAATAAAAATAAATTTAAAGTAAAATAATTTGTTTATAAAAAATTATTTTTATATGAAAAATGTGTTTTTATCATTATAAATTAAATTAATCACAATTGGAGAATGATTTTAATGAAAATTGTATATTTCATATTAAATAAAAAGTTTTATCATTCCTCTAATATTTTTCTTCTATGCATGGTATAAGAATAAATCCAACTTTAGGCTTAAAAATGTATTTTTATATAAAGCAGTTTCATCAAATTTTTCATGATTATTTTAAAATTATATTTTTCAAAATTTAAATGATTTATTTTAAAAAATGAAATTAATTTTTTAAATCACCATGTCAAAATCATTTTTGTTTTTTTGGAAATATTCAAAAAAGATTAATTTTTTGATAAATGATGAAAAATACTGATTTTTATTAAAAATAGTTTTTTTTGTTTAAAGAATGTACAAAGTTAATTTTTTAAATGGTTTTAAATGTAAATTTATTTAAATTATATTATTATTAATCCAATTTATTTCATTTTAATCAATTTTAGATTAAATTTTGATATTAAAACATTTTATACTTAAGAAAACATTTTCTTTGGGAAACCACTTTTCGTCATGTTTGTGAGTTTAATTTTAAATTATATTATACCACTTATATGAATTACATTTTATAAAATGAATTCCATATTTCAAATAAGAATAATTAATATTAGTTAATAATTTCAACATAATTTTTTCTCATAATTAATAGTAAAAATAGTAAAAATATGTTTCCACAGTAAAGGTTAAAACAGGTTTACCAGGGGTTAAACTAAAGAGATAAGGGTTAAAATATCAAAAAAAACTTGAATAAATTATATTTTATGTCCATATTTTGACTCTATATTGTTTAATATTACTAAATGGTCTATTTTTATCCATTTTTGTGAATAAGACATTAATATGTTTTATTGTTTTCAAAATTTTCAAATAGGTCCTCTCCCATACTTATAAAAGGAGACCCCACTCCTCTCATCTTCACACTTCAAGAGAATTTTGGTTGGGAAAATACCTTTCCAAATCCATTCCTTAAATCCATAACCACTACATAGTGTCCCTTGTTTTCATAAATCTACCCTATGATAAATTTAGGTATAAACCTAAAGAGGTTGTCCAGAGAAGAGGTATAATTACTAACCATGATTTTACTTTTCATTTCTTCTTCAACCCCCTTAAAATATTATTCAAATATTATGAAATAATAACCTAATTATATTTCATATAAATAGTTGATATTTTTTAATGTAATACCCAATATCCATTTCCTCTGCCACTAAATGGTAAATGAAACTATTGAACATGTGTACAACTTATTACCGCCTCACGAACAATTGTAATTAGTTTTCCAAAAATACCTCTATTGGATGGACATAATGTATATATATATATATATATATTATATTTACGAAATAATTATGCTTTTATAATTATAATATCACATCTACCTTCTTACGTTATTATCTATTGGAAAACTATAATGTCGCTCGTATGTACGTGTGGACTACCACCTCCATAGAGCGATGTGATTATTTTTTCCTTTACGTTTTACATGGATGGTAATAAGTATGGATTTGATGAATATAAATTATTTATTTAATATAAAAAATATTTTTAATTGTGGATTATTATTTACCATTTTTTCTGTATTTCAGAAAATAAAAACAACGTTTATGCGTACGTAAGACCTACCATCTTTATGAACAATGTAATTCATTTTTCAATATAAAATTTCATAGATGAATATAAATATGTATATAATATATATATATGATATTTATATTATTATTAATATTATTTATATGGTTAAACCATGATCAAAGTATAAGAAAGTAAACTAACAAACCAAAATATACATGAAAAACAAATAAATTATCACTAGGAACAATTATATAAATAAAGAATTGTTAATAAATTGGCCAAAAAAGATTATAAATAATAAGATTTGATATGATATACATGATTATGGATTTTTAATACATATATAATGAATCTATATTTACTATAAAATAGTTTCAAACATATATGAAGGAAGTCAGACTTGAGGTAATGATTTTTATGCTACAATCTCATTATTTATTGGGATTATTTATGATTATGTTTTATATGATAAAATTTCATCATCTAACTATAAAAAATATTATGAAATTTTCTTATACTTTTTTTATTTCTATAGAATACATTATTTCCTTTCATTTTCCTATCTTTAAGTATTCAAGAGTATGAAAGAATGTTTTTAAGGAAAATCGACTTCATCTCTCTCTTCGGTCAAAAATCATTTCTATTATATATCCATGTTGTCTAAAAATGTTTCCAAGAATATATATGATATTCTAAAATTATTTTTAAATTGATTTCTACCCATGTTTTTAATGTTACAAAATGGTTTAAAAATAATCTTCTTGTCATTTTATAAATGAGGTACTATTGACCTTTTACCAAAAATGTGAAAGGAGACATTACTTTAACGCATGTGGGTTGAATGGAATTTCTTGATATCATGACCAATAAATTATTTAAAAATTACTTTATATGTTTCCATGTTTATTTTGAAATAAAAAATTTTCTTTAATTTGTGGGAATTTTTTAAATAAGTGATTTCAAAGTAAAAAAATTGTATTCCCCTTAAGAAAGATTCCATGTAATATTTTAAAAGAAATTTCCATCTAAGAAGGAATCCTTTGACATTTTATAATATTTATTGGGGATATAATCCCAAGATACCATCCTTATTATTTATCTATATTGTTTGTGATTATGATTACAAGATTTTTATAAAATCTGTTTTCTTCCCAAGGGTCATGTTATGATGATATGATGAATGTTTTATGATCTTGTGGCATATATATGGATGATTTTTATTATGTGATTGGTGGTACTGAAATTATATATCCCTACAAATCATTGGGTAAATATGGGTATCTCATGATACAAATAAGACTAGAATAGGGAGTTAACCATGTTTGGTAAGGGACTATATCCACTCTGATATAGTTGGGAGGGAACCTTGAATACTATGATGGTTTGGGGTGGGAGCCCAATCCATTATGACAGTCCTAAAAGTAAGTATTTATTACAAAGACAATTATTTTTTATGCTTATGTGTATCCACAAACTCATGTATTATTCTTATGATGTGCTCTATTGGATTATGTTATTTTATTTCATTATGATTCATGTTTTATGAACTAATAAGATTTATACGATGAATAATGATTACGATCTATGATATACTGGGTATATTTTTAAAATGTTATGATCATGTTATCATACCACTATTCTCATAGTCTGTTTAAGTGATCATTTATATATACCTTGTTTACCCTAACAAAGAATCATAGATGACCCTTTATTATGTTTACTTTACCTAGGTTATGAAGAATAATATTATGTTTGATATGTATAATAAAGGTTTTAATTATGATGAATGTAGTGGTAGATGATGTAGTTCACTTATGAAACCATTTTTAAAGAATCCCATTTTCCAAATACACTCAACCAATATGATTAGAACATAAACCATTATGTTTTGTAATTAATATTTATCTATTAAAATATGATATCTATGCATGAAAAGTATGGGTTCCTATACTTGGTATCATAGCAAGGTTTAGTTACCTTTAGAAACATAGATGAGAAAAATTTATTAAGAACCCTTAGGATAATCCTAAGAATATGAGAGTGTTCTATGTTATGGTAAATAACGGGGTATGGTTTTCCTAGAAAAAAATCTCTATCTAGATACTATAAGTGGAAATGTTTTTATCAAATATTAAACTAAGATAAATAATCCCAAAAATACTTGGTCATGTATATCTCGTCTATTATTCTGGTTCATGGTGAGTGTTCCCTTACTGAACACCAGGTTTGAAACTTCTAGTGGATATTTTTAGGTTAATTCACATTTTTCATTACAAACCATCATGAATGATTTTTATAATTATCATGAAGGACCTATATTAAACCAAAGGTGTCATATAATGGAAATAAGTTGTCATGATTTAGACATATTATAAATTATGTTTCATGATTATGTGGATTCCCACTATGATTAACATTTCTCACACTATGCATTTTGGTTTTAGTCAATGTATAGAACCCAAAAGAACCTTGTTAATGTTGAATGTGGTGGAAAATGCAATGATTGTATCATAATAAACCAAATGTTTTGGGAGGTGGAATGAAAAATATCATTTCTATCCTTACACAAATTTCTAAAGCTATGAATCATGTTGTGATTCCAAACAAGGAAATGAGAGAATAATGTTCTATTGAGTCCTTTATGAGGCAACAAACACATTCTTTTAGTAGGTCCACTAATCCAATATTCGATGAGAAATGGATCAATACCGTTGAAAGGATATTTTTTGTTCAGCAGTGCTTAGAACATAAAAAAATATTTTTTTATCTATTATTTTCATAAAGAGGAATATCAATGGTGGAATCTTATCAAGAATATGAGGCACCAAGAAGATATTGGCTCTAGGGATTTGTATGAGTTTAAAATATTATTTTTTATTAAGTGTATTCCACATATTCTCAATAAACAATTAGATAAGGAATTACTTGAGCTAATGTAGAAGGATAATGATTTTTTTTGGTAATTATGAGGTAAATTTTACAAGAATTTCAAGTTACACTTCTGGTATTATAATCCAACCTAAAAGTAAGGTGTATTAATTATTGAATGAATTAAAAACAAGTCTCAAAATGATGTTATCTATAAGGGTCTTCAGTAGTTATGAATAATTCATTTTATGTGCTATCAAGGTGGAAATGGAGATTTGAGTTACCCCACAATCTCATGGTTTTGATAAGAAAAGAAAGATGGAATAAAAAAGGAATCTATAAAAACCATGGAGATAAGAAGTTGAGACTTCATTTATACTTTATGAGTGGAAGGAAACATGGAGTAAATTATATTAAGAGGACTCATAAATGTTTGAAGTGTGGAAAAGAAGGTATTTGGTAAATTGAATGCTTAAGTGATGGGAATAAGTTATCTTATAATTTCAATAGAGAAAAATCTCCACATAATTCACCACCCACCCTCTTGTATTTCAAAGTTAGGAGTATGGGAATTATGATAACTAGTTATAAAATCTGAATGTTAATGAAGATGATCGACACTAGTAACCTCTTAAACCAAGAAACAAAGGTAAATCTCATGCAATTACAATTTCTAATGAGGGGTTAGATAATGACATGATGAAAGATACACTTTACATAAACTCTAGAACTACTAATGTATTATTTGACTCTAGATATACCCAATATTCTATTTCTAAAGAATTTTATAAGGGTGTCAAAATTCTACCCCAATAATTAAATGACGAATTATCAGTGAAACCCCCTAATGTTATGATGATCATACCCATTTTATGGGTATTTATTATTATTAGAAATGGTTGTTTATCTCATATGGTTAGGGGTAAACTCAACATCTATGATATGTCATTTTTGAGGAGTTTTTCGATGTATTTTAATAAGAGTTTCCTACTATTACACTAAACCATTAATTTATGTTCTTAATAGAACTCATACCTAGTGATACTATTATTTCAAAAACTCTACATAGAATAGCCACAATTGAGTTTTAAGATTTAGAGAAGAAACTCCAAGAGAATATTTACAAGGTATGTATTAGGAAAAGTGTGTCACCGTGGGGTGAACCTATTCTTTTTTTAAAAAGAAAGATGGATCATTGTGACTCTACATTGATAATATAGAACTAAACAAGTTCATAATCAAGAAAAAGTATCATACCACACATTGATGAGTGTTTTGTTAAAATTCATAGAGATCAATAGTTTTTTGAAGTTTTAATTCATTCTGTATATCCTTAATTGAAGGTAAATAAGGTGTACATTCACTATATAGTATTTTTTTATAAGGTATAGACACTATGAATTTATAGGGATTCCATTTGGCCTTATTAATTCCCTTAATATCTTCTTGTATTTAATGAATAATGTATTTAGATATTATCTTGATCAGTTTTTGGTAATATTTATAGATGATATTCAGATATATTAAAATATAATGGAAGATTAAGAATATTACTTGAGGATTGTATTGAAGACCCTAAGGGAGGAGAAGCTGTATGTGAAATTTTCAATAGTGAATTTTGGATAAATAAATTTCCATTGTTGGATCATATAATATTAAGAGAGGGTATATCAGTGGATCCATAAAAGATAAAATTTGTTGAATGTTGTCCCATAATAACCACTATGGCTGAGATCAATAGTCTTCTTGGATTGTATTGATATTATCAGTGATTTGTGGATAATTTTTCATGAATATATAATACACTCACAAAGTTAACTCAAAAGGGATCTAAGTTTCTTTAGATAGATGAATGCAAGGAAAATTTCAAAGAACTAAAGAGAAGTTTATTCAGAACACCTATTCTTATATTACCTTTTAGTTTAGAAGGTTTTGTGATATTTATTAATTCATAGAAGAATGGAATGGGATACATTAACACGCAGATTTCTATGGTGATATCTTATGACTGACACAACTGAAGGTTCTTGAGAAAATTAACCAACTCATGATTTGGAGTTATATTTTTCAATTTTTTACATTAAATATATATAGGTATTAAATTTATAGAGAAATATATGATATATATATACTAATCCTAAAATTTTAAAGTTTATTTTTACACATAAATTGTTGAATATATGCTAGAGAAAATGGTTGGATATAATTAAATACTATGACTGCAAAGATACATTAACACCCTTTGAAAGTGAAAAAGGTGGGATATTCTATAAGCCAAAAGGATCATTCTAGTTCATCAATGATAAGGATCACAAAATACTTAATATTTTTGGATTTTCAAAGGATGAATCTTGAAATCATTAAGGATGGGGAGAAATATTATATTTTTCAAATGGTTGTTAAACCATATATATATGCGATGATTAAATAGGAATAGATAGAAGATATAGATATGTAGAATAAGTTTAGAAATGTTCATGATTTTGACCTTGATCATGATGGAATAATACAGTTTCGGAACTATGTATGTGTTCCATCCATACCATATTTAGAGGAGCTGTTGGCTGTGGACTATACTTCACCATTATTTATTCATCCTAGAAATATGAAGATTTATAGAGATATAAAAGTGTATTTATGGTGTGAAAATATGAAGTGATATATTACTAAGTATGTATCACAGTGCTTGCATAAGAGCCTCAACCCAGTTGGTGAGGACTCAGCAAGTGCATCTAAGAGACCTGAGTTCAAAACCTGGAAGAGACATAATTTATGAGTTATTATAGTAGTACTATAGAAATAATATAGTAGGTACTATAGTGGTCCTATAGCAGATACTGTTTGATACTTTAGAAGCCAGAACTATTCATCCATTTAGGATTTCGGGCCACCGGTTTGGGCCTCAAGTCCTTCAAGTCCTTTGGGCCAGTAAGGCCTTCGGGCCACCTTAAAGCCTTCAAGACACCTCAAGGCCTTAGATACACCTGAAATTGTACTTAATAACTAGACATAATCAACCTGTATTAGACTCCAGATGGGGATTCAGAGCAGGCACATTCACCTAAGAAAATGCTAAGAGGATTTTTCAGAAAGAGAGGGTATGACATTGCCATCGAGACCAGCTTGTGCATGTATGGGAATCCTAGATGAACAATCCATGCGAAGGTGGAGAGATAACATCAGGATGAATAAAATTAGGGAGGATTAGTTCCATGTAGTTATAGTCTGTATATTTATTAATACCTCTGGGTCATGTAATCTCTAAGCCTACGGGCCTTGTAAGGGTTCCCCCTCATATCTTGAAAGGGGGGTTATCAGAATCAATAAAAAAAGAATTCATTCACACCATTTAGTTCTATCTCAGTGTGTGATATTTCATCAAGTTAAGGCTAGGATATATAAGTCTAAGAGGATGGTAGAACCATTTCCCATACCAAAGTGTAAATGGAAAAATATCACCATTTATTTTTTTTTCATCAAAATCCCCAAAACGTCTAGGGTCCAAAATGCCATTTGGATTGTATTTGATCACATTATGAAGTTATCACCCTTAATTTCAATAAGATAATACTTCAATATTATGTATATAGCTAAAATTTATATCAAGGAAGTGTTAAGGGTTCATGGAGTATAAAATTCTATTATATCTGATAAGGATACAAGGTTTACCTCAAATTTCTAGTGAGGTCTTCTATAGGATATGAATACAGAGTTATGTTTTAGTACTTCATACCATCATTTGAAATATTTTCAATATAATAGAACAATTAAAACTCTATATGATATTATGAGATATTATTCTATGGATTTCAAAGGTAGTTGGGATCAAAAGCTTTCTCTAGTCATATTTTCTTATAATAATAACTTTCACTTGAGTATTAAGATGGATATTTTTGAAGCCTTGTATGGAATTAAGTTTAGAACTCAAAAGATATATTATGAAGTTAGAGAAATAAATCTATTCTGAAATTACCTAGATGATAAAATATTATAGAAAGTCAAATTCATTCAACATCACCACAAGGCATTTTAAAATCTGCAGAATAGTTATGCTAACAATTGTTAGTATGATCTGGAATTTGATATTGGTGAGGTATTCCAATGAATTTATATATAGAAGAAGGCTATGATATTTTAAATTAATGAAAATCTTATCCCTATGTATATTTTACCCCTCTAGATTCTTGATCGATTAGGGACTATAGCTTATCACTTAGTGCTTTCACCTAACCTCTCTCAAGTTCATGATGTGTTCTATATATCTCTCTTTGAGGAAGTAAATACTCGATCCATCACATGTACTGAAATAAAAGAACATACAAATTGAACATGAAATTTTCATGAAGAAAAATTGGTATAAATATTGTATCATCGAGATAAAGCTCCATAGAACAAGAATACTCACACGGATAAAGTTATGTGGAGGAATCAAAAATTCTAAGAAGTTATATGGGAACTTGAGGATGTGATAAGATAGAGATATACACATTTGTTTATGAAATTAAAATAATTTTTAAGTAAATATTCATTTTAATTTGGGTATAATGGAACAAACCAATATTTTATGATATACTTATTTTTAAATAAATTTAATCTCTTCGATAGCTTGTGATATATGCAAACCCAAGTCTAAATAAATCCTAATATCGTATACCAGTATAACCTAGACATGAAATTTGAGGGTAGGAATATGAATAACTATATTATGATAATTATATTGATTAAACATGTATTAAATAAATTCATTGGTTATCAATTGACTAGAAATGAAAATGAAAATTATTTTAAAATAAAAAATAAATGTTTTTCTAAATAACAATTTTTAGACACACAATTTTTTTTATCATAATAAATTAAAGTAATCAATATTAGTGAATAATTTTATTTAAATTTATATATTATATATTTAAAAAATTATCATTCATTTAATATTTTTTCTACGCATGAGATAAGAATAAATCCACTTTTATGCTTAAAAATTGTATTTTTCTAAAAAGAGGTTTCGTCAATTTTTGTGTGTTTATTTAAAAATTATTGTTGCAAATTTTATAAAATTTATTTTAAAAAAATAAATTAATTTCTCAAATAAACATGGTAAAATTATCTTAGAGTTATTTTTTTGAGAATTTTTAGGAAAGTTTAATTTTTTTTTGTAGAATAGTGACAAATAATAATTTTTATTAAAATTTGTATTTCATTTAAAGAATTTAAAAAGTTATATTTTTTTTTGAAAATGGTTATAAAAGTAAAATTAGATCAATTATATTATTATTAATCCAATTTATTCCATTTTAATTAATTTTACATTGAATTTTTATATAAATGATTTTTATACTTAAGAAAACATTTTTCTTTGGAAAACCACTTTTCATAGCATTTACAAGATTAATTTAAAATTAAATTATACCAATTATATGAATGGAATTTGATAAAATTTATTCTATATTTCTAATCATAATAATTTATATTATTTTATAACTTTACCTTAATCTATTTTCATAATTAATTTTAAAAGTAGTAAAAATATTTTACTATAGTTACGGTTAAAACATGTTTACCTAGGGGTTAAACTAAAGAGATAAGGGTTAAAATATCATAAAAAATATCTAAATTCTATTTAATGGTATTATTTAGAACATATATAATCTAATATTTGGTAATGGTCCATTTTTGATCCATTTATTATGAATAATATATTAATATATTTTATTCTGTTTAAAAATTAAAAGTGGATCCTCTCTCCCACTTATAAAAGGACATCCCCTCACCTCTCCTATAAACACTTCAAGGGAATTTTGGTTTAGAAAATACCTACCCAAATACATTTTATAAATGTATA
This sequence comes from Viscum album, assembly GCA_963277665.1. NCBI lineage: Eukaryota > Viridiplantae > Streptophyta > Magnoliopsida > Santalales > Viscaceae > Viscum > Viscum album. The sequence goes on from OY728137.1 coordinate 1,287,750,022, forward strand.
ACCATGATCTAGAGTCTTTTTTTTTGATAAAAAATCCATCCTAGGAAAGCTTTAGGTATACACCTAATGAGGTTGTCTGAAGAAGAGGTATAATTATTAACCATGAGTTTTTATTTTATTTCTTATTTTACCTCCTTCACATATTATTGAACCATTGTTAAATAATAAAACCAATATCTTCCATACACATAAATTTTATTATTTTAATTTCATAACCTATATCCATATCCTATTCTATCAAATGGGAAATGAAAACACCGATTGTGTGTATGAGGGACAACCACCTCATGAACCGGTGTAATTAATATTCCATCACCACCTCTAAAAAGTATATATAATGATGTATTTAAAACACACACACACACACATATATATATATGATATTCATTTCATAATTATATTTATTTAATTATAATATCACATCCACCTTCTTACCTCCCAATTCATTGGAAAATGATTATGTCGTTCGTGCGTACATGTGGACTACCACCTCCATGAAGTAATGTGATTTGTTTTTTATTTGCTTTTTTACCTATATAGTAATGGGGATGGAATTTATGAATATATATGATTTATATAATATATTGATTATTATTTAGAGTTTAATTATTATATTTTGTGCAAGTATTGTTTTCAACAATACTTTTTTTTATTATTAAGGGAAGATTATTGAGAACAATACTCTATCTATTTTTGATGATTTTGATGCTCCCAAACAACCTTATTTTTTATTTTAATGATATTAATTTAATTATATTTCAAGAAATTTATATTCTTTATATTTTTATTTCTGGAGAAATATTTAGGCATTTAATCCACGAGGCATATTCAACTACATGTTCAGAAATTGTTTTAGCGTGTTATGGAAACACTATTCATGATCTACGTGTTCAGAAATTGTTTTAGTGTGTTCTAGAAACACTTTTCATACCATACATTGAGGAGCGTAGTGTAAAGATGAAAACTGTTGCTTATGGGTTATCAGGAAAGTATGTTTAGAAAAGTATGGAAGAATAAACCTACGTGTCGAAGGATCCTTATGTTTGGGAAATCAGGAAAGTATGAAAGAAGAATCCTACATTAGTATGAAATGTCATGTTTTTTTCTTAAAAGTATGGTTCACCAACCTTACTTTTGTAAAAAACCATACATTTGATTTAAAAGTATGGATCATGAACGTTACATTCTAAAGCTGAGAAGAGTATGGTTCACCAACCTTACTTTTATAAACAACCGTACGTTTGATTGAAATGTATGGATTATATACCATACATTTGAGAGTTGAAGAGAAAAGTATGGATGATCAACATTACATTTGAGATCAACCTTACATTTTGAATCTTATGTTCATAGAATATATTCTATGAAGTTCAACCCCACGTTTGGTGTCAGAGATTTAAATTACGACTTTATTAAAGCAACGATATTTGTGCAGATTATTTGGCTGATTTCAAGCGATGTTAAAAGCCCGAATTTAAAACACATTTTTAATTGATTCAAATCTATTTATTTTTTATTCAAAGGATCAATTTAATAGGTTCTTTTCATGTTGAGTTTTCAGGGGAGTCACGAATACACTGTTATTCAAACTTTTGAATATTGCGATTCTAAAGGCACCTTTTTTGGATCTAAATTTAAAAGAAGAATTATCATCTTCATATATCCCTGTATTATTTTGTATTAAAAAATAATAGGTGAATCATCAAAAATAAGAAAATTTTACATCAAGATATTGAGTTTTTTACTGCTATAGTTTTACAAAGAAAATCGAGACTTAGAGATATGTTGTTATGAAGAACGATAAAGCTCTGTTTTTTGAATAAGAAGAAACTAGATTGAAGATTCACCAATTATACATCGAATATATTTTGTGAATCGAATATTGTTAAAGTTGCGAGTTATATTTCAAGATAATCTAGAACTGGATCAACTCAGAACTAATTTTACTTGAAGAACATATTTTTTGAAGATGACGATCCATCTATTTCCAGTTGCATGCGGTTGCAACTGTGAAGAACAACTAGAAAGTATTTTCAAAAAAATACCCTTTTACATTGAGTGACCATATTCTCATACTAAGCTGTGTCTTCAATTCTGTGTATAAAATAGAGGGCTCTATTTTAGCATTAAATTTGTAAATGTGTCAATGGCTTACACTCAGTTGTGGAATGGTCTATTGATTAGAGAACCAGATAGTGAAAATCACCAAGATCATGGAGTAGAGCATTAGGGGAGTTGACTAGGGGCCTTCTGTTCCCCGAACCACTATACATCGTGCACCATTTTCTATTTATTTTCCACTTCTTAATCATTATGATAAAGTTAAAAGGATAGATCATGATCTCACGAAGAAATTGTAAAAGACACAATTCACCCCCCCTCTTGTGTATATTTGGTATAACCCGATCCAACAATTGGTATCAAAGGTTGGTTCTTTTGATAAAGCTATAACAAGATGAAAGTTTTTGGACTATAAATCAGCACAATGGATTATACACGAGTGGGTATGTCAATGGTTTGAGCTCTTTACTTAAATGGTGAAAATTATGGATGCTAGAAATCAAGGATAATCATTTATTTAAAGAACCTTGGATACAGAGTCTACTCAAAACTTTTATCTCCCTACATGATTCCAGAGAAAACTGAAACATGGAATGCTGATATATAAGAAGAGTACAGCACAAAATCAAAATCTATGAATTCCATCATCTGTGGTCTTGGACCAGATGAATTCAACAGAGTATCACAATGTCCAATGGCTTATGAAATGTGGCAAACGATTGCAGTTTCTTATGAAGGAACTGACAATGTCAGACAGATGAGGTATGCTACTGTCACGACCCGCCTCCCCGGGCCATGAACCTTGTCATCTAACCCCATAGGTATCCTGTAATACCTTGGTTTCCTTCCCATCACACCATAGGCTATTACTCACTAGGGTATCTTGCCTTATGAAATGTGGAAAATGATTGCAGTTGCTTATGAAGTAACTGACAATGTCAGACAGATGAGGTATGCTACGGTCACGACCCGCCTCCCCGGGCGATGAACCTTATCATCTGACCCCATGGGTCTCCTGTAATACCTTGGTTTCCTTCCCAGCACACCATAGGCTATTACTAACTAGGGTCGCTTATCAGACTAATGACTGTCCCCATAGGCCAACACATGTTCTTTAAATGTGTTTTGTTCTCACTCACACACACCCTAGAAAAATTCCCAGAAGGTCACCCATCATGATTACTAATCCAGGCTAAGCATACTTAACAGTGGAGTTATAATCAGGTAGGCTCCCAAAAAAAGGTGCACCTTGTTGACATGAGTAGTAACAATTAGCCTTTTAAGTCTCACTTTTTAAGGGTGTTACATTATCCACCCCTTTAAAGCACAACGCCCTCGTTGTGGACCCCAAGCCTCAAACCCAGGTAGTGCCTAAGCACTTATGGATGGGTATTGGCTCTGATACCATTAATCACGACCCGCCTCCCTGGGCCATGAACCTTATCATCTGACCCCATGGGTCTCCTGTAATACCTTGGTTTCCTTCCCAGCACACCATAGGCTATTACTCACTAGGGTCGCTTATCAGAATAATGATTGTCCCAATAGGCCAACACATGTTTTTTCAGTGTGTTTTGTACTCATTCACACATACCCTAGGAAACATCCCAGAAGGTCACCCATCCTGATTAATACTTCAGTCTAAGTATGCTTAACTTTGTATTTTTAATCAGGTAGGCTCCCAAAAAGAAAGGTGCACCTTTTGACATGAGTAGTAACATTTAGCCTTTTAACTGTCACTTTTTCGAGGGTGTTACCCGGTTTTCTTGAGTGTTCTTCAACCGTTGTGGTTTTCGTCCAAACTTTTAAAGTAGGTGGTTACGTCCCGACTTACCACATTGATTATCATTGTATTTTCTTGATTTATTTCAATTTTTTATTTAAATTCAATTTCTCAAATTTACATTCAATTAAATTGATAAATCCTCAATTCCAGTGAATCGAGATATTTGAAATCGTTTGGCATGGAAATTTGGAAAACCCCATTTCCATTGAACTGGGTGTGTTTATGGAAATTGGCCGATTTAAATTGTTTAATTTAAATTGTGGATTTGATGGAAATGATTTCAATTAAATTATTGAATTTAATTGTGGAAATAAATTGTGTAATGATGGAATTGGTTTTGAATAGATTTCAAACTAGTGAAAATGGATTTAAATTATTTGATAGAAACCCAGTGGTTTTATCTTGCAAAAAAGGCATGTTTTTTAATAAAACCTATTTGGTTTTAACTAGAAAGAAATTGGAACTTTTGAAATGGAAGAATGGGATTGATCGTATTTTTAAGCATTCTTAAAATAGTTCGCCCATCATGTAAGAGCACATACAAGCCTTAGGTAGTTAGTGAGTTATTTGGATACACTCTATGCTATGACAACATTATAAAACAAACTTATGGTGGGTTACATCCTCGATGGGTTGGTGATGAGTCTCCTTTTTCCAGTTTCATAGGGACGTGTGTATACACATTTTGCTGTGTTCACATAGAGAGTGCTGAATCCTATAACTGGTTAATACTATCGTACCTTTTGGTAGATGACCATGTTGCTCGCTTGTTTATTTATATTTGAGATATAAATGTATTCTAATACTTTTGAACTAATTTACATGCCTGCTAAATTTATATAAACTATTTTATATAAATGTTTTATTTAAGTCATTGTTTTAGAAATATTCCATCATTTGTAAAATCATTACTTAAAATATTTATTTCCATCATTTGAAAATGTATAGAATGTTTTGTTTAAATATGCTTTTGAATTTCTAAACCTATTTATTTTAAAATTGAAAGCTTTTCTTTGGATAATCTATATTTGGAATTTGTTAAAGAATCTTTGGTGGTATCCTACTGGGCTTAGGCTCACACCCTACTTTTTCCTTCGGGTGTTTGTAGACTTTCTTCTTCCAGGTTCGAGCAAAGGGAATGAATATCTTGGAGGTGGATCCAGCTGTTGATCATTGTTCTTGGTGAGTTGTATCCTTAGGGACCTTGGGGCTATTTTTCCTATTTTTATTACTTGAGTTGTAGTACTTTGGGATTTTTATGCCTCTTTGTTTTCTGGTACATTACTCCCAGTGGAGTTTATTTTTGTTATGAATACTTTCTTGTTTCTTTTCATCTACATTGTTGGTGGAATAATCATTACCACTAGCATGTTGTGTGATGTTAGGTGCTAGTCGTCGGCCCGTGGGAATTGGGAATGCCCTTCGGGCTATGTCAGGGCCGACTCAGTTATCGGGTTACCAGGGTACCCTGGCTGGTTCGTGACAGCTACTGCTAAACTAAAATTCGATACATTCAGGATGTTTAAAGGAGAAAGAATCACCCAAATGAATGTAAGGTTGACATATACTATCAACAATATCACTTCCTTGGGATATCCAATCAAACAAGCTGAACAAGCACTAAAAATACTGAGATTACTACCACCTAGGTGGAATGTAATTTTTGCTTCTATCAGACAATCATCTCTTGTCAAAGATTTAACAATGAGAGAGTTAATTGGAACTCTTATGGTGTATAAAGATGAGATTAAGGATGAAGAAAATGAGCATAAAATTATGATCAAGAAAGAAGACACTGATTTAAAAGTAACATCTCAAAATAAAAGTAGAAAGATGAAGAAGAAGGAAATAAAAGTAAAATCAGAAAGTTCTGATTCATCCAATTCAGAAATGAAACTGGCTCAGCTATCCATAAAATTCCGTAAGTTTTATCTAAAGAAGAAATGTTTTATAAAGTCTTTTAAAAAAGACCAAAAAGAATTTAGGTTCTATGAATGCAAGAAGATGTGTCATATCAGAACAGACTGACCTCAATTAAAGGAGGATAAAAAAAGAAATTCTTCAAGAGAAATGACTATGAGCAGAAAGAGAAGAATGAAATGAAAGCAAATTGGAGTGTATCTAAAGACTCTAGTATCTCATCAAACTCTGACTGAGAAAATAGGAGTCAAATTTGAAAGCCAATATGTGATTTATGGCAGAAACTGATGAGGTACAATCCTATTACTCATCTGACTCTAATTCAAGCTGCTCAAATGAAAAACTTGTAGTTTACTGCAATATGCTTGAAAAGAAATATGATTCTTTATTTAAGAAACATAAATCACTAAAAAATATTCATATTGTTGTTTTATGAGAAAGAGACACTTTGTTAAAAAATATCAAGAATTAATTGAAAAATATAACTTAATTAACACAAACTATACAGATCATGAATCTAAAATAAAAACACTACAAACCAAAGTAGAATATTACAAAAGTGCAACTCTTATTTTTGTAAATGGAGAAAATACACTAAATGAAATTCTTGGAAAGACTGTGATTAATAAGGAAAGATATGTATTAGGTAGTAAAGGTGAAAAACCTAAACTATATAAAAATTACTTTGTTCCTAGTACTAGAAAAGTAATATGTAATTATTATGGAACAAGAGGAAAAATATCTAAAAATTTTTATTTCAGGAAACTATAAATAAGTGGGATTAAGAAAGCTTTTATTGCAAGAAGTTTACATGATTCTATAGATTATAGAAAAACAAAGCATGTCTAGATTCCCAGGTCGTTGCTAGATAACACTACTGGACCCAACAGAATATGGATACCAAAACAAATTCTTGTTTAAATTCCATTGTAGGAATCATGTCACATAATCCAAACTAAAATATGGTATATGGAAATTGGATAATCTAGGAATATTGGTGGAAACTATTCAAATTTCAGAACTCTAACTCAAAATGATGGTGGTCTGGTCACATTTGGTGATAATGCCAAAGGTAGAATTATTGGTATTGGAACTATTGGAGATCCAGAAGCTTTATCAATAAATAAAGTAATCTATGTACAAGTATTGAAACAAAACCTGATAAGTATCTCTCAACTCTATGATGATGGTTATGTTGTTGATTTTTCTAACAATTGTTATTCTATTTTCAAAGATAAATTACTTATATTTAGAGCACCCAGAACTGAAAATGTTTATACTCTGGACATAAATTCCTTGTGTAAACAAAAAGTAAAATGCTTAACTGCTAAGATAAATGAATAATGGATCTATCATAGGAGACTTGGAAATTTCAATATATATGATTTAAATAAGTTATCTAACAAACAATTAGTTTCTGATTTACCAAGTTTCAAATTTGAAAGTGATAGATTCTGTGATGCATGTAAACTTGGAAAGCAGCACAAATCATCCTTCAAATCTCTTAACAAAATTGATACATCTAAACCCCTAGAACTTATCCATATGGATCTGTTTGGACCATCAAGGGAAGAAAAATTTGCTGATAAATTATATGTGTATGTTTTATTTGATGACTATTCTAGATTTACTTGAATTTATTTTCAAAAATATACAAATTAAAATTTTACTATATTTGAACGTTTTTGAAAGGCTATTCAAAATGAAAAATGTTTTAAAATAATTTCATTAAGAAGTCACCATGGTGGAGAATTTGAGAATCTGGAATTTAATTCTTTTTACTCAAATATAGGTATTAAACATACCTTATCTCCACCAATAACACCTCAACAAAATGGAATTTTTGAAAGAAGAAATACAACTATTCAAGAAATGACTAAGACTATGCTTAATGTATACAGTCTTCCTACCTATTTCTAGGTAGAATCTATAAGCACATCCGGTTATATAATGAATAGATTTTTAATCAGACCTATTTTTAAAAAGACACCCTATAAACTCTGGAATAACAGAAAACCTAATGCAAATTTCTTAAATGTTTTTGGATGCAATGTTTACACCTTAAACACCAAGGACAATCTTGGTAAGTTTGATCCAAAATCTGACGAAGGAATTTTCTTAGGATATTCTGCTACTTCCAAATCTTATAGAGTTTTTAATAAAAAGTCAAGTATTTTTTATGAATCAGTTCATATGAAATTTGATGAATATAATCCCTTTGATAAAAGGAAAGACCAAATTGATGAATCTGACTCTAATGATAACATGAGACTTAAAAACATGAAATATGATTTTGAAAAAGATATAAATAAAATCCAGTCCAGTTCATAAGGGCATGACATTGAAGAACCTAATAGTGTACAACCTAGACAGTCTATGACCGTAAAGAATCATCCTTTAGAAACTGTTATAGGAGACCTAGACACTGGAATAAAAACCAGAAAAATGTAAAAAATATGGTTTAATTATTTTCATTTCTATCCCAATTAGAACCTAAGACATTAGAAGAAGCCTTAGTTGATAAAAATTAGATGATAGTAATGAAATAAGAACTAAACCAATTCAAGAGAAATGAAGTTTGGAATTTATTTGAAAGATCTCAGAACTATCCATTTATAGGAACTAAACAGGTCTTTAGAAATAAACAAGATGATCAAGGAATAATAACTATAAACAAAGAAAGACTATTATCTAAAGGTTATAATCATGAAGAAGGTATAGATTATGATGATACCTTTTCACCTGTAGCTAGATTAGAAGCCAATAGGATCATTTTAGACTATGCATATCATATGAACATTAAATTATTTTAGATGGATGTTAAGTCTGCCTTTTTAAATGGTTACTTATTGGAGGAAGTTTATGTTGAGAAACCTCTAAGTTTTTAAAATTCACAAAAACCAGATTCTGTTTTTAAACTTACTAAAGATCTTTATGGCCTTAAACTGGCACCTAGAGCTTACTATAAAAGATTAATTTCTTTTCTTTTAAAAAATGATTTTACTATTGGGATGGAAGATCAAGCATTGTTTAAGAAAATTTCCAACTCTAATATTCCATTGGTTCAAATTTATGTTTATGATGTAATTTTTGGTTCAAATAAAAAAAACATTGTCATGAGTTTTCAAATTTAATGCAAAAAGAATTTGAAATGAGTATAATGGGAGAATTAAATTTCTTTTTAGGACTTCAAATTTTTCAAAAAGATTTTTAAAATGTTTTAAATCAAAGAAAATACATTACTAATTTACTAAAGAAATTAGGACTTAAAAACAACAAGACATATTCAACTCTTATGTGTACTAATATAAAACTTGATTTGGATGAATCTAAAAAATTAGTTGACAATAAGTTATATAGAGGTATGATTAGTATTTTATTATATCTTACTGCTAGCTATCTAGATATAATATATTCAGTATGTCTTTGTGCTATATTTTAATCTGATCCAAAAGAATCTCACTTAATTGTTGTCAAAAGAATATTTAGATATTTAAAGCTAACTATTTTTCAATCTCTTATCTATCCAAAAACTTCTGTTTTTAATTTAATTTCAAATTCAGATGCTAAATTTGTAAGCTGTATATTAGATAGAAAAATCACCTTAGGTACATGTCACTTTTTAGGAAAGTCTTTTTTGTCATGGTCTAGTAAGAAACAACATTCAGTTGCCTTGTCAATAGCTGAGGCCGAATATGTATTAGGAGGCAGTTGTTGTGCACAGGTTTTGTAGATGAAAAACACTCTTATGGATTTTGGACTAATTTTTAATAATAAAACTATTTTATGTGATAATACAAGTGCTATAAATATTTCAAAAAACCCTATTAATCATTCTAGGACTAAGAATATTGATATCAGACATCATTTTCTAAGAGACAGTGTTCTTAAAAATGATGTATTCTTAGAATTTGTAAATACTAAAATTCAATTAGCTAATATTTTTTACGAAACCACTTCCCACTGCAAGATTTGATTTTATTAAGTGGGAACTAGGTTTATTTACTTTTAAATAATTTTTTTTTCTCTAATTGTTATTTTTTTTATTATTACATGTTTTTAGAATAATTTAAAATTTTCATTGGTACTATTTTAAACTTTTTCTGTGTAAGTTTTTTTTAATAATTACTATGTGCATAATGAAATAAGAATCAAGGATGTTAGAAACCGTTTCCCATTACAAACCTATTCATTTTCTCAAAACCCTTCAAAATATCGAAACATTATACCGCCCTTATCTACCAGCACCTAAACCTTCGAAACCCTAACTTTTGAACCTTCAGAACCTTGAAACAGAAAAGTTCAAGACACATAGAATCGTGGAAGGAGAAGCTAGTTGTGCCAAGAGACAGTTCTCAACAGGATGAAAGATTTTTCAAGGAAAAGTGCTTGATCAGGAATGGTTGTACCAGACGAATCTGATGCTAAGGAAAGCCCTAGCATTTTAGAAACTTGAGAAAACTTTCAACTGAGACTATACTGAGTTTATATATGATGTAGAACTTTGTCACTTTTTCAAAACTACTCAGTTCAATCTGGGAGAAGATGAAGATTAAATAATATCTAATATTAAGTACAAAGATTTTTTGATAACATCTGTAGAGATAACCAAAATTCTTAACTGTCATCATGAGCGAGTCTTCCATTTTGATTGAAATAATATTTATGATAATATCCATAATTATGAGGACATTATGTCCTTGCTATTTGGCTCTACAAATATAAGGAAAATGTTAGTTAAATATCTAGAGCCTGACCAGAAGATTTTAGTGAAATTCATGCCAACAGGTATTGCACCTAGAATGTTAGAGATGGAGAAAATTTTGTACCCTAACATGTACATAATATTTCTATTTATGAGTGATATTAAGTTGAATTTTCAAAGATTTATGGTCAGATATCTCAATTATTGCTGCCAAACAGAAGCGAGGATGAACTTATATACCTTAGGAAGATTCATTTCAAGGATTTTATTTAAGAAAGATATGGTAAGGCTAGTGGATTCCTGAGTGAGATTCCACTATAGAAACATTTTTAATGCTGGAACACTGAGAGCACAATAAAAGGAAAACTCATGCCTGTTGGAGAAGAAGAAAAACAAGAGAGTTATCAGGAGCTACGTAAAAATCAAAATAAGGAGTAGTTAAATATAGAACCAGTGTAGTATCAAGGTGGATATGGTTTGAAGCAGTTGATCCCTCTACAGATAAAGAAAGTCAAGAAGGACATCCGAGGATAAGCCATAGAGTGTGTCAAGATGGATAGGAGCCTACTCAAATAAATGAAGACAAGACTGAACCTATTCTGAGCTATATATTTCTTGGAGAATCTGCAGTACATGACATAGCAAATTGAGAATATTCCACAAGTTGAATAGGAATTTGTGCCTCATGAAGCACTAGAGGCAGAACCAGAAGTAGAGCCAGAGGCTGTACCTAGAATTAACCTTCAAAAATAAGTTAATCAAGAAGATCCTATATTAGAGGAACTGATCTTAGAAGAAATTAATGATGAACATGCTCAGGACTATTAAGAACCTAAACTAGCAGATAAAACCTCTGTAATTAACACTGAAATTATGGGTGAGGATTTTTCTAGGGATGAGTCAGGAAAGTACTCGAAGGAAAAATTAGTGGAGAAGTCTGTCCAGAGGAATGATGAAGAGAAATAATACACTAAATCTCTACCTCTATAACTAATAAATCTAGTGGAATCTCAGACTACGAATCAAGAACAAGGTGCCTATGATTCTAATAATGATCATATGGAGGAGTTGATCTGAAAATTTAATAAAGTTCAAGATGAAAATGTATCTTTGAGAAGTGAATTAGAAAAGGAGAGGAAGAAGTTTCAGAATTTGAATGCTATTTCTTTTTTCTAAGAAAGAAGTCAAAAATTTCAAGAAAGGAATGTTGGATGAAGTTGCAAATATCAAATCTGAAATGGTGAAGTCAAATTTACTAAAGTTAAAATTTTTCATGGAGAAACAATTTGAAGCTATTAGAAACAGTGAAGACAGTACATCAGGTACTTCACCTGATCTGATTAGAAGATTTCAGGCCATTACAGCAGCTATGAGCAATATGAATGACCAACTGTAGGACCTTCAATGCAATATTTCTCCTTTATATGTGTTGTTGGAAAATCAAAAGTTTCTTTTCGACCAGTTTAATTCAAATGAACCTAGAATTAGATATTTTATAAATCAGTTCACTGATAAGTTAACTCTTTTTATGGAGAAGGAAGAGAGGCTACATGAGTTCTTCAGAGTCAATTTAATTGAATACATTCATCTGACTCAGGAAGTAATAGATCTCATAGTCCAGTTAGGTGATGAAATAATAAAAATGTTGACACTGCAGTTGTCAGAGATCAAATATTTCATTCAAAGGCGCTAAAACCAATTTTTCAAAACCTTTTTAGCCCAAACTTGATTATTGTTGTCTTTACTATACTTGTAATTATATTTTAAATAAAATATATCTTCATCCCATGTGTTTGTGTTATTAATTTATTTTACTGTCCTTTCTGTCCTAGAATTCTAGTAATCTCTATTCAAATATTGGTACATAGTTTATCCAAGCATTTACTTAAGTTCAAGTGCAACATTAAAAAGTGTTATATTCATTATTCTATCATTATTTTTGATATCAAAAAAATGGGGAGAAATATAAGGATAAACACAACAACATACATATTTTTTTGGGAGAAATTTGGATTAAATATTTTATTAGGGGAGAAATTTTGATAAACAATTTGTAAGTGTTATCTCTTTTAATCTTTTACTTAGGGGAGAAAAGACATTATATTTTATTTTATAAAGGGATAAATTTTAAATGTTTTATTATATATATATGAAACTATGGGTAATGTAATGTTTATTTCTTGATGAAATAATTCTATTAAAATTAAATATTATTTTTGCAAATTTCTAAACCATATACAATTAATTTTGCAGGCTAATTTCATTGGTTATTTTATGGGTTTTGGGATCATCAAAAAGTGGGAGATTTTTGAGCAAGTATTACTTTAACCAATAATTTATTTTATTATTAAGGGAAGATTTTTTAGAACAAAACTCTATCTCTTTATGATGATTTTGATGCTCACAAATACCCTTATTTGTGATTTTAATGATCTTACTTTAAGTGTATTTCAGAAAATTTATATTATTTATATTTTTATTTCTAGAGAAATATTAAAGAATTTAATCCATGAGGAATATTCAAATACATGTTCGGAAATTGTTTTAGCATGTTCTGGGAACATTATTCACACTCTACGTGTTCAGAAATCGTTTTAGCTTGTTCTGGAAACACTGTTCATACCCTACATTATGGAGTGTAGCCTGAGGATGAAAACTGTTGCTTACGGGTTATCAGAAAAGTATGTTTAGAAAAGTATAGAAGAAGAACCCTACGTTTGGAAGGAACCTTATGTTTGGGATATGAGGAAAGTATGAAAGAAGATTCCTATGTTAGTATGGAATGTCATGTTTGTTTCTCAAAAGTATGGTTCACCAACCTTACTTTTGTAAATAATCATACGTTTGATTGAAAAGTATGGATCATGAATGTTATGTTCTGAAGCTGAGAAAATTATGGTTCACCAACCTTAATTTTGTAAAAAACTGTTTATTTGATTGAAAATTATGGATTATATAACATACATATGAGAGTTAAAGAGAAAAGTATGGATGATCAACCTTACGTTTGAGATTAACCTTAAGTTGTGAATGTTACGCTTGAAGAATATATGCTAGGAAGTTCAACCCTACGTTTGGCATCATAGATTCAAATTTTGACATTATTAAAGGAACAATATTTGTGCAGATTTTTAGGCTGACATCAAGCTAGATTAAAAGGACGAATTTAAAATAGGTCTTTCACTAATTCAAAGCTCTTTATTTGTGATTCAAAGGATCAATTTAAGAGGATATTTTCATGCCGAGTTTTCAGGGGAGTTACGACTGCTCTGTTATTCAAAATTTTTAATATTGAGATTCTAAAGGCACCTTTTTTGGATCTAAATTTAGATTGAGAATGCTCGTATTTATATATACATGTATTATTTTTTATTAAAAAAGAATAGGCGAATCATATAAAAGTAGAAAAATTTATTTTAAGCTCTTGATTTTTTCACTACTACAGTTTTATAGAGACAATTGAGACTTATAGATCTGTTGTTACGAAGAGTGATAAAGCTCTGTTTTCTAAAGAAGAAGAAACTCGATTGAAGATTCACTAATTCTACATCAAATATATTTTGTGAATCAACTATTTTTAATGTTGCGAATTATATTTCAAGATATACTACAACTAGATCAACTCAAAACTACTTCTATTTGAAGAACATCTTTTCTGAAGACGATGATCCATCTACTGGTAGTTGTGTACTGTTGCAACTGTGAAGAACAACTGGAAAGTATTTAAAAAAAAATACTCTTTTACATTGAGTGATCAGATTCTCATAATAAGGTGTGTATTCGGTTCTATGTATGAACTAGAAGGCTCTATTTTAGCCTTAAAGTTGTAAAGGTGTCAACTACCAGCACTCAATTGTGGAATGATCTATTGATAAGAGGATCAGATAGTGAAAATCACGAAGCTCGTGGAGTGGATCATTGGTGGAGTGGACCAGGGGCCTTCTGTTCCCCAAACCACTATACATCAAGCGTCCTTTACTATTTATTTTCCGCTGCTTAATCATTATTATATAGTTAAAAGGGAAGATCACGATCTCATGAATAAATTGTAAAAGACACAATTCACCCCCCCCTCTTCTGTATATTTGGTATAACCCGATCCAACATTATTTACCTTTATTTCATTCCATCCATTGAAAAATAAAAATAGTGTTTATGCATATGTACGACCTACTGTCTCCATGAATAGTGTAATTCAATTTTTTATATATAACTTTTATGAATGACTCTAAATATGTATATAATGAATATATATAATATTTTTATCATGATTAAAATTTTGGAGATAAAGAAACCATTATTATAATACAAGGACCAAAAACTACCAAACCAAAACATACATTAAAAAGGAAGCAATTATCAATGAGAACAACGATTTTAATAAATAATTATTAATAATTTGGTGATAAAATGTTATAAGTAATCATATATTTTATTATATATATGTGTGTATTTTTATTTAATATATTTTTAATAAATCTATATTTTATATACTGGAGTTTCAAAAATGTATGAATGAAGTTGGACATGAGGCAAGAGTTTTTATATTAAAATCTCATTATTTATAATAATTGTTTATAATTATGTTTTCAATGATGAAATTCCATGATCTAACTGTAAATAATCTCATTAATTTTTTTCATTTCTTATTTCTAGAGAATAAATTATTTCCTTTCATTTTCCTCTCTTTATGTACTCAAGATACAAAAAGAATATTTTTAAGGAAAATCTACTTTATTTCTCTCTTTGCTTAAAAATAACTTCACTTTCACATGCTTGTTTTTGGAAAAAAAATTCAAAAATGTTTTTACTATTCCCCAATGATTGTTTAAATTAATTTTTACCTATGTTTTAATTTTTATAAAATGTTTTAAAAGGAATATTCTTGTCTTTTTTTGAATAACCTATTTATGACTTTTAACTAAAAATTTGAAATGAATCTTTATTTTAACTTATATGAAATAAATAAATTTCATATCATCATGACCACTAAATTCATTGAATCTTACATTAAACTTTTCTAAGGTTATTTTCAAATAATGTTTTTAATATTTTGGAAATTTTTAAATAATTTATTTCAAATTGAAAAAGGGTATTTTCCTAAAGAAAGGTTCCAAGTGATATTTAAAAATCATTTTACATCTAAGATAGAATCCTTTGATGTTTAAAAATATTTAATATATATTTGATCCAATGATACCATCCTTATTATTTTTCAGGATATTTTATCATTATAATAAAAATATGTTTATAAACCCCATTTTCATACAATGGGTTATGTTATGATGATATCATGAATGATTTATGATCTTATAATACATATATGTATGGTTTTCATTATATGATAGGTGGGCCCAGAATTATATTTCCATCCAATCTATTGGGTAGAGATGCGTATATCGTTAGATAAATATGGCTAGAATGGGGAGTGAACTGATTTCAATAAGGGACTCTATCCACTACGATAGTCTTGGGAGTGAAACTGGAATACTATGATGGTTTGGAGAGTAAACCCAATCCCCTATGGTAGTCTCAATAGTAATCCCTGACTACTGAGGAAATGATTTTCTATTCTTATGTGTATTCCACAAAATTATGTCTTATGCCTTTGTTATATACTCATGGATCACATTATTTTCTTATTTTATGATTCATGTATTATAACCTACAAACATTTATTTCATGACTCAAGATTATGATATATGATATGGTATAGTTTTCAAATATTATACCCATGTTGTCATACCCTTGTGATCATGTTATGTTTAAGTGACCATTGATATCTCCATTGTTTACTTTATTGAGAATCAAATCTCACCATTTATTATATTTCCATTACCCAAGATATAAAGAAAGTTATAATGTATGATATGTCTATGAATGGTCCTAGTTATTAAGAAAACAGTGGGAAATGGTGTATTTCACATATAAACCACTTCTTTATGTATCCTAGTTTCTAATGGAACTAGACCTAAACAATTAGGGCATGGATTATTATGTTATATAATGAATATTAATATATTAATATGTGAAAAATATGTATGAAAAGTATGATTCTATATAGTTTCTAAGGTGGAAACTATGGTGCAGTAAGACTAAAGTGAGTTTTGGGGGTTAGAGAGTTTGGAAAATGAAAGTTGGTGGCTGTAGTGAGCCACTGGGTACCCATTTGGGTAGAACTAGGTACCTGATTGAGGTCCCAATGGGACTTTTCTATTTTCATGGGGAAACCATGTGACACCCTCCACGTCACTTTGTTTTATTTATTTAATTAATATTATTTTATGTTATTTTGAGTCATCGCGAGATTCCAGAAGTTTTACTTGGTGTTTAGTCCTCACTTAGAGTAGTTTTGTTTGATATAGGCATCACACAATCTATTAAACCATGTAGGATCCATAGAGTCAACATAATAGGGTCCTTTCATATAGAAAGTGGGGCCTACATGGTCACCTCATTACTTTGAAATCTGTTTGGGTAAATCATATGGGTTTCCCAAAACTGAAATTTTATTTCACCTTTTCATTATTTTATTTTATTTTTAATCCCCTTTTCATCACTTTCCTTCCCCTACCTACATCACACCCCCACCCTACGTGACCCATTGCTCTCTTTTTGACTCCTCTCTCACATACTTATCTTTTCCTTCGATCTAAACCCCTTAATCTATGGATTTCAAGTGGAAATATCTTATAAGATTCTTTGTTCCCCCATTACTCCCTTATATTCCCCTATTCACCTAGTTTTTATTCATTCACCTTGCCACTTTTGAACCGTATGCCCAAAATAGACACAATTAGGGTTCGAGGTTGTTTTAAAATTTGATTTATGGGTGTTTATGGTTCATTGGGATATACATTGTCTATTTGGACATCCGTTATTGGAGGTGATGCATTGCAAACTATCCAAAATCGATTCTAGGTGGGTTTTACCATGCTTAGAATTTTAATTCATAAACGATTGATTTATTTATGTTTTGAATTTATGTTTTAATTATTAAATTATGTTATTATTATTTTTTATTTTACAAAGGTAAAGTGGGTTTTTATTTTGGTTTCCAAGGAAATAGTGAATTTCCCTATTTTAAAGAATGATATAAATATGTTTTAGTAAACATGGCACTCTATGTGTTTGAAAATTTTCTTAAATTTTATTTAAAATAGTATTTCTAATTTATAAAGATGTTTGGTAATTAAGTTATAAAAAGTTTTTTACTAGGTATTTAAATTGTAACTTGAAATACCATGTGTTGATAAATTATATAAAGTATTGTATTTAAATAATTTGACCCTATTTGGGTCATGGAATAAGTTAAAGAGGTGTTTTTTAAAACCTTTGGGATTTTAAATAAAATAAGGGTTGAATTTTAAATTGATTTTCTAGATGATTTCAAATGTAGTGTTTTTGAAAATTATTTTATGAATGGTTTTAAGTTATTAAATAGAATTATTAGAATCCCAAGTGAATTTAATAGAGGCCAATTAGAACTTTTAAACAATTTACTCGTTATTGTGACACCCCTTGTTACCCCTTTCTATTCTTTCACCCTTTTGGGTTATCTACTTTAGTGTGGTGGTTAGACAATGTGGTTTGGGTATGTTTGTTTGTGAGAAAGTTGGAGGTAATAGTGAGATATAATTTTTGTATGTGAAGATTATTTTTATGTTTTATTATTTCTCACCCCTAATACATGTATTGGTAATGGGAATTCTAGGACACTAGGTAGATTCCTAGATGTGTCAAAGCTCCAGTTAGCGTGTGTCTAGCTAGAGAGGGACTGGGTTTCTGAGTGATCTTGGATAGACCTCGGGCAACGCACTTTTGATATGGTGTTAGGGTTTGGGTAGTTTGATAAGAATACTGGGAAATATAGTTTCTATAACATCCTAAGATTTTGAATGGAAACACTTTGTTCGATAATATAAAAGATATATAACACTGATCTTAAAGAGAATAACTAAATATTATTATTTAAAATGTGACTATTATAACCTAGCTATTAAATTGGTGGGTGTGAATATAAATAACTGATTGATTAAAAAAAATTATATCCTACAAAATATAAATTCATTGGTAGATTATTATAAAATAATAACATAATTTGTAATGAACTCATTTTATTCTTCAGAAAAATATTCTTTAAAAATGGGTTTTCTTTATTTTTATGAATGAATATTTTTTTTAATTTATGAAAGTTTTAGAAAATTTATTTTAAAAAAAACTTCATTTTTTGGTTTTAGAATTTAAAAATTATCTTTGGATGGATTTTTTAAAGTTTTCTATGAATATTTATTTTTCAATGAATATTGAAAAATATAGATTTTTATTGAAAACTGTTTTTTATTTAATTATATTTACAAGGTAAAATTATGTTATTTATTATTTTTAAATTTTAATTAGTTAATTTTTATATAATTTAATCCAATTAAGGGTTTCTAATGGGTTTTATACTTTAATTTAATATAGGAACATTATATATTTAGAAAAGGAATTTTTCTAAAAAATAGTTTTTTCGTTCATTTTATGGTTTAATTTAAATTAAATTATGAAAATTTTGTGATTTGAATTTTGAAAAATGGATTAAATAATTGAAATTAGTGGGTAAAAATTTATTAAATAGGTTCCATTTATTTTTGGTCGATATGAATAGTAACCTTAGTAATTTTTTGTTACCATGATTTAGGGTAAATCGTATAATTAAGGGTAAAATAATAAGTTAAGGATTATAAAATAAAAATAACACTTAAAAAATCTATTGGATGAGTAATATTTTACCATAACCATCCATGGGTTGAATTTATGACCTTTTTGGTCCACTTGGTTGACATTAGGACCCTTATAGTATTTTATTTAATGAAAAGTCAAAAATTCCACACTATTGTTTTTAGTAAGTATAAAATTTTTAGTATGTGGTTATATAGAAGATATGTTCGACCATAAATATTTTTTTGAAATATAAAGATTTATCTTTATCATGGTAATTTATTTTTAAATTTTAGGGAAGAAATAATTACCTTAAATTCTTATACAATGATGAAGCAATAATTATTAAATTAATGGTAAAATAAAGTAAATAATATTAAAAATAATAAAATAAATATAATATGAAATTCTTAATGTGATAAAAAATTTATTTAGATGACCATGAAACTTTTAGGTTATAATAAAATAGTTTATTTTAATTTTTAATTGTTTTTTATATGTTTTCAATAGAGAAGTAATGAATAGTATCATATTTGACAATAATGTTATTTTATGAAATTAATATTTTATTAAATTATTTAAAAATCATAAAATATTATATAAGTCCAAATAGGATAATATATAGTCTAAAATTTCATATATTATTCATTTATATTTTATTTTTAAGTTTTTGGATCTAGAATAGCCTTATTATATTTTAATATTTTGGGAAATTCCAAGAGTGACCCTCCCCTCTCTTATAAAAGGGCACCCCTTCTTTAAATTTATTATAACATAAAAAACATTTTTTGGCCAATAAATTCCCAAATATATTCCTATAATCCCTTAAATAATTTTTTTGCCTTATTTTGGGAATAAAATAATCCTTAGTGGTCTTAAGGTGTAAATCAAAGGTGGTTTCCCGAAGAAAAGGTATCGTTTTTAATCAAATGTTTCTGTTTTATTTCTTCTCACAACTCCTAAAAATATTCTTCAAACATACAGAAATAATAAATCTAATATATTAAATATAATTATATTTCAATATGTTAATATCATCACTTAAATCCATCTCCTCTTCCATAAAATGGGAAAAGAATTAATCATTCGTGTATACAGTGAACTACTGCCTCGCAAACCAATGTAATTCATTTTCCATCACTATATCTCAAGAATGGTTATAAGGATGGAATTAAAGTTTTTATATGATATTCATGACATATTAAGCATTATTTTAATATAACATCTCACTTGAATTATTACCTTTCCATGCATAGAAAAATGATAACGTCGTTCATTCGTACTTGTGGACTACCACCTCCACAAAGTGATGTGATTTGTTTTTAAACACCATATAACAAGAATTATATATATATATTTATTTAAATAATTAATATTATATTTATGATATTATTATAATTATGTTAATATAAAATAATAATTACCTTATTTCTATATTGATCATTGAAAAATGGAAACGTTACTCATGCGTATGTACAACCTACTGCCTCCATGATTGTAATGTGGTTCATTTTTCATAACCTTATTTAATTTATAAAATTTAAAGTATAATCAATGTATAAAAATTATCGTTATTTCATGAATATTATTTTTTAGGTGGTGGAATAATGAACTCTTATACTATAGTTCACATACTTAATTCATTTTGGGCTTTAGAACCAAATATCTCCAAAACATCCAATGTGAACTTAAATAATTAAATAATTTTTATAACATGGTAAATAGTGAAATAAAAAGGATAGTAAACATGAAAAAAGTTATAAATAAATTAAATAATAAACCTAAGTTTATTATTTATGAAGACAAGGAATGTAGGTAAAGAGTCATATACAAGGTAAGAGACTCTTTAACTAAAAAACCTCTTTTTAAATGTTTTAAAGCTTTATTTTATAAATCTTTCTATTTTATGTAGATGTTTTTTAAAAGGATTTTTATGACTGTATTTACTCGAAAATGAATGTTTAAAAAAGTTAATTTTCTAATTTCTCTAAAAAAAATCCAAAATAGAAGCTTTTCAATGTTTTATGTAAGATACATTCTTTTAAAAATTCACTCTTAATGATTATTTTTACAAAAATCAAAAAGAATGTTTTTAACTTATATGGAATGATAATAATTTCCTGATTTCATGATGTATTATTGTTTTTTATATTTATTAAAAATATTACATGGTTATTTTGAAAGAAATATCTCCCTTCGTATGTGCATTGTATTCTTTTAAAATAAGTGATTTTTCTTAAGGAATGTTTTTATGATGAAAGCATTCAGGCTTTATGATTATGTTATGTTTGTTGGGAACTATTTTTGGTGATGTGTGGTTCCACTATAAACCAAATATGTGTGCATCCACTGCATCCGTTCAATTCATTGGGTATGTTGGAAGCTGACTGTGATGTTTATTCTAAGTGTGACTGTTATTGTTACATCCATTTATAACCATAATGGTTATATCATGGTAGCTGTGAGGGTTTTATCATATGGTATCCATGAGGGTTACATCATAATCAAGTATGATAAGAAAATTATGTCCCAAGTTACCTATATAATTTATTTATTCATGCTATGTTTTTAGAGAAATATCATATTTTCACAAGGTAAGTTATTGAGTTTATTTTGATGGAAAAGTATATGTTACTTTAAATTATAACTTTGAGAAAATGTTTCATGATTTTATTATGTTTTCAAAGTAACCATTATGGGTTCTAATTTACCTTTATGTTTTCTTATTAATTTTTTATTGAATCTTTTGGGAATAAAATATGATTTATTGAGTAAGAAAATGTTTATTTTGATCCCAAAGTTTATTTTTAAAATGATTTTTTAGAATCATTGAATAATGATTTATTTATTTATTTATTTATTTGCCCCTTACTAAACTTTATGTGCTCAACCAAAATAAAAAAAAAAATCATCGGTTTTAAGGGAGAGTAAGGACAAGAACAAGTTCAAGAGAAAAATTGTAAAGATTTATCATTTAAAGGAATCATGTTTTATTTTAAATACTTTTGTTTATGAAAAAATGGTCACCATATAGAAGTGACCACTTGTGATCTATAGATTACTTTGTACGAGTATGTAATAATTCTCTAAAACTTTAATCCTAAAAGATTCATGGGAATATAATAAATTTAATTCTAGTCTAAATTCACTCTAATATGAAATTTTTATGGTCTGGTCCTTATAGTTGGCATCAGAGTAGGGTTTAGAAAACTTTTTAGATTAGGATGTTTTCATAAGAGGTGTTATTAAGAGTTATTTATTTCATTATAGGTTTATAATATTAAGGTTTATCACCAGTTCAATTCATTAGAAACCCATTTTTAGGGTTTATGTTATGAAATTTTAAGGCTACTAATGAGATTTTTGGAGATATTTATTTTTAAGGTAATTATGAGTTATTATATTTTGGGATACATAATGAAAGATATGAGATAAAATTTGTGGTTAAAACATTTATTTAATATTAAATATTTTCCTGTTATTTTTTAGTATTTTTCTCTTATTTCAAGGAATTTTATATGAATAATAATTTTAGAAAATAAAAGACAAGCCATAGTTTGGGTAAAAACTCATTGCATTGGGAAAGGTCATAGGAATTGAACCCACAACTGAAGGGAAATAAGGGTGAACACCTACCACTAGCCTACGTGATGTCCTGGTTAGTATGAAATTATTTTTCTTTATTTAAACTATATTATGGATAAATTTTATGTTCATTTTTTGAACATATATTTTATCAAATAAATTACCATGGGATTGTAAATTTATTTGGTGTTAAGTGATTAATGTTTTTTAGAAGGTGTTCACTATTATTGGAACCCTATATGATTAAGGTAAAAGAATACTATGGTATTTTTTAGGAATAAATGTTTAATTATATTTTATTCTATATTTATTGTGATTCATGTTATTTATAAAAATGATTATAATATCATGGATATTATATGATTAGGAAAATTACCTTTTTATATGAGACTTTAAGAGTCATTAATGATATTTAGGGATAAATTTTAATATTATTTTGGAAGACTATGTGATCCAATCCTTATAATTTTTGGGTTTTAATCTTATTCTTGAATATTTATGATTAATTTTAAAGGATAATTATTTGTTGAATGATCTATGTTGAACTTTGGGTATTACTGTTGAATTGTTGATATTAAAGTAGTTTTTCCATCATATAAAGGTTTATTATTTTTAGATAATTATATTATCTTATACTAACCATTTTGGTTTTAGTTAATATATAATGATATGAAGAATATATAATTATAATTTTGTGGATTTTTTGACCCATATAAGTTTATTTTATTTCTTTAGGTATAAAAAAATGTACACATCATTTGGAGAAAAAGACACTACTGAAAAAATGAATTATACCCACGGTTCAAAACCGTGGGTATAGCCCCCAAAACCGTGGGTATAGCCTATACCCAATGTTTTGGGAACCGTGGGAAACTGAGGCATCTAGATAGATCTATAGCCTATACCCATGGTTTTACAAACTATTGGTATAGATTTTTCCACTTTGTAATAGGCCTTATACAGGCGTGCCACCGTGTCAAATCCTTATACTCACAGTTTGAAAATCATGGGTAATAATATTAGAAAAAATACAGAGCCCAAATTTCAAACCCAGGACCTGCCTTTACCAAATAAGGAATATCATAACACAAGATATTCCTATTATATAAATATATATATAAATTAAGATAAATATATTAATATAATTTTCTATTTTAGAAAAAACATCACTGCGGGTTTCGATCCCACGACCCCAGGTTACACAATACAACACCTCACCAGCCCAGCAATGGAACTTTTGATTATTTACATATATATTTATTAACATATAATAATATTACTCATCCATTAGAAAAAATGTCCAGTGGGATTCGAACCTATGACCTCTAGTAATAACAAAGAGCACTTCACCAACACACCAACACACCAACACACCTACGCAACTTATATGTTTATATATTTATATCTACCTATATATATTAATCAAAACCATGGGTATAGGAGGGAAAACCATGAGTATAGTTTTTCCTTCCAATTTGTTTTGGGTCCTGTGGATTTTTTTCTGCCATAATGTGGGTAATATATACCAACGGTTTTACAAAATCATGGGTATATGTCGTCGAAAAAAACCCAATACTGAAGGTTTTGACAAAACCGTGGGTATAAGCCTTGAAAAAAACACCTATACCCATAGTTTTGGTCAAAACTGTGGGAATAGGTCTTCAAAAAAACCTATACCCACAGTTTTGGGTAAAACCATGGGTATAGGTTCCCATATTATCTCTATACCCACAGTTCTCCAAAACCATGGGTATATGGATATTTTTTAGTAGTGAGATGAGTTTTTGGTGGAAATTGACTATAGGATGAAACTCTATTTTTCAAGTAAGTATATTTTCTTATGATTTTAGTGTAGACATTAAAGTAATTTCTCAACTCTTGGAACATAATCTATAGATAAAAATTTATACATTTACTTTTCTTACTAACAAATCCATGTCCTCATAACCTATTGAATATTTACAGTTTTTTAGTCATTAAATTTCTCATGACTATGCTATATATCACTATATACCAGTCCTTGATAGTTAGTTTTCACTTCTATGTCTACGTTTTCCTACATGGAAACCTAGTATAGTTACCTTAGGTGATCTTCATAAATTATTTTCTCTCTTATCAAGTGGATGTTTTAATAATCCTTTTAATGATGTGGTATTTCAATAAAGGTATTTTTGAAATTAAAACCCTAGTTATCGAACCTGATTTTAAATTATGAGGACTCAATTTCCAAATTAGAAGATAATGGAACATCCTTAGATTTCAAATGAACAACTATGTTTGATAGCGTACAAGATATACAACACTGAAAGTAAAACAAGAAACTCAATATTATTATTTAAAATGCGATTATTATAACCTAGACATTGAATTGGTGGGTATGAATATGAATAAATTATTTATTACATATATATAAATCCTAATCGATATAAATTTATTGATATATGATTATAAAATAATAATATAATTTTTTGTAATTTCATTTTATTCTCCATAAAAATGTTTTCTTCAAAAATAGGTATTCTTACTTTTTATGGATGAAAAATATGATTAATTTCTAGAAGTTTAAGAAATTTTATTTTAAAAATTAAACTTATTTTTTATTTCAAATTTTAAAAATTATCTTAGGATTAAGTTTTGATAATTTTCTAAAAATATTTATTTTTCAATGAATATTTAAAAATATAGATTTTTATTGAAAATGGTATTTTCATTCACTATATTTACAGGGTAAATTTATGTTTTTATTAGTTTTAAATTTTTATTAGTGAATTTTTATTTAATTTATCTCAATTATTGTTTTTAATGGGTTTTACACTTTAATTTAGTATATAAACAATTTAAATTTAGAAAAGGTATTTTTCTGAAAAATTGTTTTCCTTTTCATTTTTTCAGATTAAGTTAAATTAATTTATGTAAATTATTTACTATGAATTTTGAAAAATGGATTCCATATTTGAAACCTGTGGGGTCCAAATTTAGTAAATATTTTCCTTTTATTTTTGGTCAATATGAATAGTAACCTTAGTAAAGTTTTGCTACCATAGTTAAGGGTAAATTAGGTAATTATGGGTAAAAATATTATGTTAAGGATTATAAAATGACTCTAATACTTTAAAAATAATAATTTATGATTTTCCTATACCATAACTATACATTTATTTAAGTTATGACCTTTTATAGCCACTTTATTGACATTAAGACACTTGTAGTATTTTATTTAATGAAAAGTAAAAGTTGTAACACTATTGTTTTTAATAAGTATAAAAATTTTAATATGTGGTTATATAGAAGATATGTTTAACCATAAATAGATTTTTTAAATATAAAATATTTATCTTCATCATGGTAATTAATTTTTATTTATTAGGTAATAAATAATTTTCTTAAATGCTTACACAACGATGATGCAATAATTATTAAATTAATGAGAAAATCAAATAAATGATATTAAAAATATTAAAATAAATATAATTTGAGGTACTTAAGGTGATAAAATAGTTATATATATTACCATGACATATTTAGGATATAATAAAATATTTCACTCTAAAGTTTACTTGTTATTTTGATATTTTAAAGTCCAAGTAATGAATAGTATCAAATTTGATAACAATGATATTTTATGGAATTAATATTTTGATAAATTATTTAAAAATCATAAAAATATTATAAAAGTCTAAATATGATAATATATGGTCTAAAATGTCTTACCCTAAGAATTTATCAGACATTTGTAAGTCTTTGGATCTAGTATGGACTTATGATATTTTAATATTTTAAGAAATTCCAAGAGTGCCCCTCCCCTATCTTGTAAAAGAAAACCCCTTATTCCCATTTATTGACAAGTCAAAACCATTTTGTTTAGTCAAATACCAAAAACAATATCATCCAATAATTTATAACCTCATTATATATGCCTTATTTTAGGTATATTTCCATTCATAGTTCTCTTAAGGTGTTAATCACAAGTGGTCTCCAAAAAAAGAGATATCATTTTTAATCACGTGTTTCTATTTTATTTATTCTCCTAACTCCTTAAAATTTTCTTAAACCATGATGAAATAATTAATATAGTATAATTAATATAATTAGATGTTATTATGTTAATATCATCACCTAAATCCATCTCCACTTCCATCAAATGAGAAAATAATTTATCATTCATGTGTACGGTGGATTACCACCTCGCGAACAGATATAATTCATTTTCCATCACTGTATCTCAATACAAGTTATAATTATGTCATTAATTTTTATATATGATATTAAATAAGTATTTATCATTATTTAAAGATAATATATCACTTAAATTTTTACCTTTCCATGCATGGAAAAATGATAACGTCATTCATGCGTATGTGTAGACTACCACGTCCACGAAGTGATGTGATTTTTTCATCACCATATTAAATTTATTATATATATAAGTATATTTAAATAATTAATATTATATTATGATATTATGATAACTATTTAAATATAAAATAATACTTACATTCTTTTCAAAACAATTGTTGAAAAATGGAAACATTACTCATGCGTATGTACAACCTACCGCCTCCATGATTATAACATAGTTCATTTTTCATAACCACATTTAATGGATAGATTTTAAATTATAATTAACATACAAAAATTATAATTATTTCATTAATATTATTCTAGATATGGTGGAATAATGACCTCTTTGACCATATTCCACATACCTAATTCATTTTGTACTTTAGAATCGAATATCACCAAAACATCGAATGTGAACTTAAATAATTAAAGATTTTTATTACATGGTAATAAGTAAAATAAAATGAATAATAAAAATGAAAAATATTCTAAATCAAGTAAGTAATTAACCTATTTTTCTTATTTAGGAAGATAATGAATGTTACATGATGAGTCCAACTCAAGGTAAGGGGATCTTTAACTAAAAACACTCATTTTAAATGTTTTAAATATTCATTTTTTAAATATTTATCTTCCATTTCCATATTTTTTAAAATTATTTTTATTAATGAATTTATATGGACATGAATTTTTTAATAAGGTAATTTTTGAATTTCTCTTAAATTTTTCTAAAATGAATATTTTTAATGTTTTATGTAAGGTACTTTCTTTTAAAAATCATCTTTTAATATTTATTTTTAGAAAAGTCAAAATGATTTTTTTATATTATATATAATGAGTGGATTTTCATGAATTCATGAAACCATAATTTTTTTTAATATTTCTTTAAAATATAGCATGGCTAATTTCAAATAAAATATTTTCCTTTTATGTGCACAATATTATTTTAAAATAAGTGATTTTTCTCAAGGAATGTTTTTATGATGTAGGAATTCATGTTTTATGATTATTTTATTGTTATTGTGAATTTCTTATGATGATGAGTGGTTCCTTTATAAACTAAATATGGGTGGCTCTGTTACAGACCTCCAATGCATTGGGTATGTTGGAATTGATTGTGATGGTTATTCTAAGTGTAACTGTGATGGTTACATCCATTTATAACCATGAGGGTTATTTCATGGTAGCCATGAGGGTTACATCATATGGTAGTCATGGGTGTTACATAATAAGTAATAATGATAAGAAAATGATTTCCCAAGTTATTAATATGATTTATTTACACTTGTTGTTTTTTTTTCAGAAATATCATGTTTTCAAAAGGTAAGTTATTGAGTTTATGTTCAAGGAAAAATCTATGTTACTTTTTAGTATAAATTTGTGAAAATGTCATCACGAGTTTATCTTGTTTTCAAAGAAAAATTTATGGGTTTTATTTTGACTTTAAAATTTCTTATGAAATGTTTTATGGAAAATTTTTGTCTTAAAATAGTATTTCTTGAGTAAGAAAATGTTTATTTTGAGGCCAATGTTTATTTTTAAAAAAGGGAAAAAAAATTATATCATGGACTAATGGTTTATTTATGTTTTTATTTTTTATGTCCCTTACTGAGATTTTTATGCCCATACCACGTTTTATTTTTTTTCATAGGATTTGAGGGAGATCAGGCATAAGGAAGAATTCAATAATAAAATTGTGAATATTTATCATGAAAATAAATCATGTTTTATTTTATATAATTTTTTTTATCGAAAAAATGGACATTGTGTTGAAGTGTCGACTTATAATGTATGGGTTTACTTTGTAGGAGTTTTTCCTAAATCTCTAAAACTATAAAACTAAAAGATCATTGGGAATATAATAATGGGGATTATGGTATAAATTCACTAGAATATGTAATGTTTAAGGCCGAGTCCTTATATTTTCATATAGGTCAGACTAGGATTCATGTTTCTAGTTTAGGATAACATTACTTGAGTGCCTAGGTCAGATCCCATGACACTTACCTTTCTACTGGTGGTTTATGCAGGGGATGTTTTCTTTGTTCTTGATTGTTCTCCCCTCCTTATATTACTGTATCACCTTACCTTTCATACCTTTATTACCTACAATGACTTGTGGTTCCCATTTATAAATAATTCTCTAACCTTATGATTAGTTTATTTTCATTAAAATTGTTTTTAAAGAGGTTTTTGGAATTTTTTAAAATTAAAGGCTTTTATCTAGGTCTTTAAAGTTAAATGCTAAGTGGGTGTTTTTTTAGAAAATTAAATTGGTGGAGAAAATGGGTTTCAAGTGATTATTTTCATTTAATAAAATAAAAAACAGAAAACATATTTTTGAATTTTATTTCAAAATAGATTGAAAATGGTTTTTATAATTGATTTTTTGGTATATGAAAAGGTAGGTAGTGGCCTATCGGGTATTTTTATTCTCATTACTATATTATAATTTTAGTTATAGGATTGGGATCATCTATTTAATACTCTTGGTGCTTTGATTGACTTGGGGGATTTGAGTTCAGCTTTATTTTATAACATCTGACCACGTGTTCTATTAAATTATTTTGGTAGGACATAAGTTTATTTTCAAAAAATTTATATCAAAGTGTATCCTTTAAATGAGTTTTAACTACTTTAAGTTATTATTATGGGTGGATTTCATTATTTTTTTAGAGACAATGTGATTATGGAACTTCAACATATTGGGGGATCTTGGGGGTGAGTAGAGGTATGCTGGCTAGATGATAGAGTTTGGGGGTGATATGATGGATTTACAGATGTTTCTTATTTATGTTGTTTATGTCTACTAATTTATTTTGGTCTTGGACATTCGACCAATGGATGTTCCATGGCATATTTTAGGTAGAATATTTCTATTTCATAACTTTTATTTAAGGTATTGATTGTTCTCATCATTTTTATATTTTATTCCTTGGTGGTTGTTTCTATTAGAGGAGGGGTCAGGAATGCCCCTCAGGTCCTTTGAAAGTCTTTTCAAGTGCTGTTTTGGATGGAAGACTTGGGTGGTTCAGGTTCGAGTTTTAATGGAAACTAATATTGTTTTTATAAATTGTATTCCTGGAGGTTATGTGATGTGATCATAGGTTTCTGAGTATCCCTTTGGTTAGTTAGGTAATGTTATAGGAGAGTGGTGATAGGGTGTTTGGGACTCAATAGGTACACACTGGGGTGAGTGTTTTGATATCTCTTTCCTTTAAATTTTAGAGTTGTCCAAGGTATTTTGGATTTGAATTTTGAGTTTGATATTTTATTTCAATAATTTTTTATGATGTGTAGATACTTATTGGAATTTATGGGTTTCCTTGTGGTTTAGATTATATTTTGGTATGGAAATATAATATAGTATAGAAGTGTGAGGTTGGTTTACACCGACTAAGAAACTAGGCAGTTAAAAAACACACATTATTGAGATGTCTTAGAAAATGTTGTGTGGTTGGCCTATGGACACACAAACCATGCAGTCAAGTAAATCATGGTTCCAAATCATGTTGTTTTAATATTTTGGATCATCATGAGTAATTACCAGCGATAGTATGAGAATCAACTGGGTCCTATGATATTTTTATGATATGGTATAGATTTTGGGGTGTTATCACTTGTGCGCATTTAATGAAAATGGCTTTGGAAGAAAATCGTATTTTAAAAAAATTTGGTTTTTAATACAATTTTGGGTGAATGTTTAAAAAAGGATATTTTGAATATTTTGAAAAGGAAGAGTCGGAAAAATGTTTTAGAAATTAATGTTTGATTTTTATTTTAAAGTGAGAGTTTCAAATTTTAGAAAAAAGAATTTTTTTATTAATAATTAATTTTAAGTACATGTAAATGGGAAAATAGATTTAAAATATTTTTAAAGTGGTTGGGATTTTCAAGGAATAGGAAATTTGATGATGTGTGATTTTTATTCCCCATTTTTTTGGGTTTTTTGTTTGGATTTGTCCCTTAGTTCGATGAGACTTCATTTGGATGTATGTGACATGAACTAGTTGATTTTATGTCTCATGTTATTTGAATTTATCCCATCAAAAAAAACTTTAGAAATGATAGATTTTATGTTACAAGGGTTGTTGGTTATTATTCCCCTCTGTGTGATTCTCTTTTTGGTTAAATGTGGTTTCTCTAGTTAGTTTCCCTACCTAGACTCAAAATTGAGTGGTAAGGACAAATATTTTCCTTGTCTTTGGAATCTGGATCAAGCATTCTATAATTGTGCCCTTCCTTTTCCTTGGGGGCCTAGGTTTGTCATAGTCATTGGTGGATCTTTTATTATTAGTATTTTTTTTGGTTTAAGCAACTTTCTTTTTGAAATTTCAATGTTGGTGGGAGATTTTTAGGTAGCTTTGATATGGTTTGTCCTTTGGCCTATCTTTGTTTCTTAGTGTCTTAATTTTAGTGTTTATGGTACTTAGGATTTTTTTAATGCTTTTAAATTGGTGGTAATGATGTTCCTTGTGGATTGTGTATTGAATTTTGTGCCTTGGGAATTTTTTGGTTTGATGGGTTTAAAATGGGAGACTTAAGGATCCATGCTTGGGTAAATGGTATGAGAATTAATTTTGGTGAGAAAATTAGAGTGGTGATTGTTTTTGGGGATATCATGAGATAATTCCAATATATTTGAGGTCATTTTTTCCATATAGATCATGGAAACCCTTGTATATGATCCATGTTGATATTTAGTCTTCACATTCTATGGTGTTTCTTCTCTTTTAATTGGTGTTTTGATCTTTTCATTTGGGGTGGTTAGAATAATTAATAGAGGAGTTGTGGTTTATTTGGGTGTTTGGTTGAATTATTTTATTATTGGTTTTCTATCTTATGCAATTTCTATATTGTAGAACCACCATTTTTTATGAATTCTAAATGTTGAGGGACACTAATAGTCATCAATGTTAATGAATTCTTTCTATTTGGGTGAGTTTTCTTGGCGACATTGTATATTATTTGAGGACATGCTCCATTTTTATTAAGGTGTATTTTGGATGGTGCTTCTCTCTATTAGGGTTCGTTCAATTTCTTTTGTCTCCCACCTCTTTCTCATGGTGTTGGAGTCCAAGTTCCTTGTGGTTTTCCATTCTTTGAAAATGGATTTATTGGTTCATAAAGAGTTATTGTTGGGAGAATTATGACACCCTCCATGTCAGTTTTATTTATTTATATATTTAACATTATTTTGTATTATTTTGAGTCATTGTGAGATTTTGGGAGTTTTTTGTTGGAATTTTAAAAAAACTATTAAATTTTTGCAGGGACACATAGTTATCCTGCATTATAAATTAACCATGTGACAACTATGTGTTTGGTTCTATCATGGGGTTGTGTTATTTGCCACGGTCGACAACTAGTCGGTTAAACTATATAAGATCCTAGGAGTAGTTGTGAGGGGCTCCTTTTTCTTAAGCAATGGGGGTTGCACTGTCACAACAAGTTTTGGTAAACCATGCAGGTAAACATGTAGGTTTTTCATAATTAAAAATTTAACTTTATTTATCTTTGTTTTTTTAATCTCCATCTCTTCCTTTTCCTCCCCCAAACCCTGTCTCACTCCCCGACATGACCCCTTTCTCATACACGACCTCCTCCCTCTCTTCCCCTATTATCCTTTGATCCAAGCCCCTTACTCCATGGATTTGAAGTGGAAATATCTAGTAAGACTCTCATATCTCCCATTTCCCCCTCCTCTTCCTCTATTCACATAGTTTTTTATTTATTCCCCTTCCCTCTTGTGAATCGTAGCTTTACTATAGCAATGATTAGGGTTTAGTGTGAACCTAAAATTTTATTTCTAGGTGTTTAAGTTGTAATGAAAAATAGATGGGATAGGGTAGGGTGGGACAAGACCACATTATCTTGAGCCTGTGCATGCTTGAACCAACAAAAACACACACATAAAAATTGTATATTTAACCAAACAACCCTTCCTTGTAGTGGATGCGAGAAATCCCATGAGAAAACCACATTCCTCATTATTTTAATATTTTTTTAATCTTTAATTATCAAACCTAGACCCCTAATAAATACAGGTAAACCCATGAATTCGTATAATTTTTTAAAAAAATGTAAAAAAGTGACTCAGTACAAAAATTCCACAACATTGATAAAAATATAAGAAATATTTAAAAAATAGTATTTTGAGAACCCCTAATGGATTCCACTCAACACATCCTCATTCTATAGACTGATGGACCCCCCCCCCCCCCCGCTATATTACAATCCAACCATTCTATGCACTACATGATGCCCCCC
Organism: Viscum album; assembly: GCA_963277665.1. Lineage (NCBI taxonomy): Eukaryota > Viridiplantae > Streptophyta > Magnoliopsida > Santalales > Viscaceae > Viscum > Viscum album. The sequence continues at coordinate 1,287,783,393 of OY728137.1, forward strand.
AACTCTAACTCCCACTATATAATCCTCTCCAGCTATCATTAGTAGTGTAGAAAAGAATAGATGATAAATGGAATTCCTGGTGAAAACTGAGAAGGTAATCTTGGATGAGGAATAATGGTCTTAGAGAAAAGGTGATCTTAGATAGGTGATGGTGTACCAATTAAAAAATGTGAAGGCGGGTGAGGAAACTACTACGTTTGGTCACAAGGATGGGAGGTTGAAGATAAGGTGATGGAAATGGGTAGTCATGTTTTAAGGTGGGAGGGTAAGAGTCAGTTGATGGAAAGACATGGTGATTATTGAATTATTGAGGGAGGAAGGTTGAATGTGTCTTGAAGATTGGGAAATATGAGGTGGTGGTGTTACATTAGATCTAGAGTGGGATAGGAAACCGACAAGAAGGGTGCATGGTCATTTTGAAGGGGAGTCCTTAATAAGGATTATGTGGTGAAATGAAATTTAATAGAGGAGAGGGAGGGATAGAGAAAAATATCTTAAATCATTAGAAATAGGAGATTCAGAGGGATGGATTTCGAGGTTCGAGTGTCATGCATGCCGAGTGGATCTTGGTCTTGTAACTTTGAAAAAATAATGAAATGAGGGATGACATACATGTTTTTTTAATTAGAATAAAACACCCACAGGTTTACCCATTTTCACATGGGTTTACTCTTATAGGTTGGTTAATACTGCATGCTTTCCACACAAGTACATATTTAATAAATTTTTATTTAATGAAACCTACCCCACCATAATCCCACTAATCTCGTGGGCCAATAGTCTTTTTTTCATTTCTATGTTTAGATTTTTTGGGATGTCATTTTTCTTCTTATTGATTCCATCTTTAGAGGTGATGCATTTTTAAATATCCACCATTGATTCTAGTTAGTTTTTCCCATGCTTAGACTTTTAATTCCGGAATTATTGATTTCTTAATATTTTGAATTTATTTTTTAATTATGAAATAATGTTTTTAAATTATGTTTATTGATTTTCCAAATATAAAGTGGGTTTTTATTTTGTTTTCCATGGAAAATAAGTTCAATTTTATCTATTTTAAATAAAATTTTAATTTTTTTGGAAAATTATGTGCTATGGGTGTTTGAGAAATTTCTCAAATGGTCTTTCAAATTTTACTTTTAACTGATAACATGTTTAGAATTTTTAAATTTATTTATCAAAATTTTTAACTTGTAATTTGAAGTGTAACAAGAAATACCATGTATAGATAAAATATTAAAATAATTAATTTTAAATAATTCGAGTGGTTTGAAATGATTTGACCTCATTTGGGTCATGTCATAAATTAAAGAGGGGTTTTTATCCCTTGTAGTTTTTAAATAAAATAATGGTTTAATATTAAATTGATTTTGAGGATGATTACAAATATAGTGTTTTAGAAAATTGTTTTTTTGAATGTTTTTATGTTTTTAATGAAAGGAATCAGCATCCTAAGTGGATTTCCTGAAGGTCTTATTGGAACTTTTAAAATAGTTTCTCATTGTTTTGATGCCCATTATAACCCCTTTCTATTGTTGCACCTGTTATGTGTTATCTATTTTATTTTGGTGGTTGGGTGATGTGGTTTCATGATATTTCTCTGTAAGGTCATCAAAGTTGAGGGTGAGATGTCATTTTTTTCATGTGATGCTTATTTAGATCTTTTATTCCTTCTCAACCTCATACCTATATTGGTCATGGGAATTATAACACACTAAGTAAATTCTTATATGTGTGAAAAATATAGTTAGAGTGTGTCAAGCTAGTGAGGGATTGGGTTTCTATGTGTGTCTAGATGGAATCTAGGCTTCACATTCATAGTATAATGTTAGGGCTTGGGTAACTCAACTGGAATACTTGGAAATACACTTTCTTATAGGCCATCCTATGATGTGTATCAACAATTCCACATAGAATTACTTGATTTTATAGGTTAGGTCCCTTAAAACATACCTTATGATTGATGGTTTAGGTAGGGGATGTTTAATTTGTTCTTGATTGTTCTCCCTTGTTTTAATTTCTTATGGAACCATACCTTTATTAACTTTATTACTTCCTTGGCTTATTATTCCCTTTTTTATATCATAATATTACCATGCACTTATTTTTTTCATTAAAATATTTTTTAAAATTTCTTTGGAAAATTCTTTAAATGAAAAGATTTCATCTAGGGTTTTAAAGTAAAATGGTAAATGAGTGTTTTGGTTAAAAAATGGAATTGGCCAAGAAAATTATTTCATGTGATTATATTAATTTAATAAAATAAAAATAGAAAACCTGTATTTAATATTTTATCAAACTAGATTGAAAATTATTTTTATATCTAAAAATTTGCTATGTTGAAAGGTAGGTGGTGGTTTACTAAGTATTAATATTCCCATGCATATATTATCATTTTCTTTTCAGTTGTAGGATTAACTCTTGATTTCTATTGGAGAATTTATTGACTTAGGTGATTTTAGGTTAGTTTTATTTTATAAAATTTGGCCAAGTATTCCTTTAAATAATTTTATTTGTATTTTCCTTTACTTTAATATAATTTCCAACCAATTTTAACCTTCTAATGATTTATTTTATATTTTTATTTATGCTTATTGGTGGATTACATTATTTTCATGGAGCCTAAGTTATTTTATAGTTTCGTCATGTTGATGGAGCTTGGGGTGAGAAAAGGTATACTGGATATGTGTGGGAGTTTGTAGTGGATCCTATAGATTTATATTTGTTTTCTATTTATGTTTTTTTGTATCTGTTGATTTATTTTTAGCATGGACATCTGACCTACGGATGGTTCATGCTATATTTTTATAGAAAATATACTGTTTATTAACTTTTATTTAATGGAAAAGACATTCCCATTTTTATATATCTAATTCCCTAGAACTTTTTACCAAACCCAAGTGATCAGGAATGACGCTCAGGTTAGTGGCGATCAAATCCAAGTGTCTTTTTGGATAGAATTCTGGGTTGGCCTATTATGCATGATGTGGTTAGTGATTTAAATATGGTATCTAGTGCCTCTATATTTATTTAATAGGTGAATAATGGCCATTCTAACCCATTTATTTAAACACCCCACTAAGGGGTGTTCTTATTCGACTGGTCAAGAGAGGGGGAAGTTTTACCCCTTCCCCTCTCATTTTTATTCCTTCTTCCCCTTGATGTTGGGAGATTTAGAGGAATTTCTTCAGTAGTGTGGGGTCACTTACTCTCTTACATAATTTTCCTTTTACCTCATATCCTTTTTCCATAATTTTAGGGTATGGGAATTAGGTTTTGGGGGTGAATTCTAGTAGGTCATGGTGGAATCTTCTCATAAGATGTGGCTTTGGTGTTGCTTGGATTGAGGTAGACTAGGAGGATGAATGCTTGATGTTTCATTTGATTTAATTGATGGTAAGATATTTATCTATTTATTTTCTATTTCCACCATACTGGGATGTATTTGGTTGGTGAATTGATATTGTGTATTTGTTCTTCCATTGGTAGTGGGATTGGGGGGTCTGTTAGGAGTGATTTTCACCATGTTACTCAAGGTTTTGGCATTTTCACACTATCCAAGACTATTGGATGTGTACAATGGATGATATAGGATTTGAATAACATATTTAATGGTTGTTGAGAATATCTTGAGAGGATTAGTTCATTTTTAGGTAGTTTTTACCAAACCTTTTTGGATCGTTTATGCATATTTAATGTGATATTTGATTTATGGTCTCACCTCCCATGTGCGATTGACCTATGTTAAAATGTGTTATTTTCCATTGAACCCATTTTTATAGGTTAATGATTTTTATGAATATGATATACCCTATGCTTACTATACCTTTATGTAATGGTCATTTTGACCTTGAATATTAATTAAAGTGTATTGGGCGATATACTCAGGACTCATTGGGGGATTTCCTTGAGTTAAGTTACAATGTGCAGAACTGTGATTGTCTCACAACCTCCTTGTAAAAGAGGAGATGTATAATTGAGAGAGTCTATTATGATCCTTTAAAAAGTGTGTTTTCTTTCACAACGTGAGAAATTTTTCATGCTATTAGGGCTAAGGTATTCCTTCTATTTGATGTATCTTGATTCCATAGACACCAATGCCCATGGATTGGAAATTAAATCATTATAAAGTATGAACTTTGAAACTAAGCGAAATGTATCTTTAGTATACCATTGAGTAAAAGACTAGGAATAGGTTCCCTTAGCCTCCCTTGAGTAGGAGATGTGTGAATTAGTTAATGTTACCTAAGGATTGAACTTAATAAAACATTGGCATTGCCTTATTAAAATTTTTGGATTATATAATTGATTTATAGGGTGGGTTCTCTTCGACATTCAGGATCTAGGTATCATAGTGGGTTATACCCCAGTTTTAGATATGATTATAGGTTCAGTGTTTGAGGACTGACCCAGATTAGGCTCAAAGTGAGTTTGATGTTATGCCAGTCTAATTGTTCCTTACCTCTATATCTTTGCATGAGCTATTAATTATTGCATTACATGGTGTGGTTATATTTAGGGATGTTATTCCCAAATTTATTGTCATTAATATTATGTAGATGATATTAATGTTGTTTACTATGTTTTTTAGGTGTGGGATTACCTTCCTAGTCACTCTAATATTTCCTATGGTCTGGGGTGATCATCCCACTTGTGTTGATGATGCCTAAGGTGTGGGATGTCTTTCACAATGTCATATTATTACATGTTTATGCATCTAAAACTTACTATATGATAATATGTCCATGTATATTATACCCATTTTTATAGAACTAATTCATACTAGGCTATGGGATGAGATTCCCATATACCCTTGATGAATTTGGGGATGGGATTATTTACCTAGATATTTTCTATTACCCTCTAAAGTGGGGATAATTCCATGATGTGATGATTCCATAAAAGGGGAAAAAGATATATGTCTGATAATGTATGTTACTGAATATGATTTCTTATATTATGTTGTGGATTAATAACCCTTTTTGATCTACCCACAGCTAAGGATACAATGCCCTCTTATAATGATATAATCTGGATGGTATACATGCTTGAGTTTGATTTCTCTTAGATGTTATACCCACTAATGGATTATTGTTATTGAGATTCTATGTTTAGGTCCTTATCTTTATTATATATTCTATAATTTCGAATTAAGTATCGATACACAGACTCTATTCCCATCTATATTACTATGTATTTGGTATATACTTTGGATGTATTGGTTATTTCACTCTGATAGGATAATATGACCTTTCGATATGAATTGGGTTGTGATTCTAATTTTTTATCTCTATGATATGTTTAGAGAAACCCTAGAGCTATCCAACGTAATTAATAGTCACATTCGATTGGTTGTGTGACACCCATGATTGTGACTTGTTTTTTTCACCATTGAATGATATTTACTTATGTATATATCAAACTATACATACAATTTCATTACTTAAATTTCATAGGGACATCATTAGTGGTTCCCTACAAAGTTATACTCAAACCCTACTTCAAAAAAATGGTACATGAGAAAAATTTATGGTTGTAGGCATAATTAATGATTTGGACACAATGTTGGATGGATGAGAAGGTGGGATCTATGCGGATTAGGATACATGATTGTGCTAGTAATTGATACCCAATTTCACTATAATATTCCTTAATTTATTTATTTTGGATAACCTATTCATGGTTGGACTATGGGCGACATTACATTATGTATGACTATGTGACATTACTGCCACTCATTTTTTCACATCATGGCAGTTGTTACTTATTTATTGATGATATGTAGTTGTGATGTTCACTTTTATTTGGTTTGTTCTTGTGATGAACATTTATTATAATGTTTCCACTATGATTTATATCTATTTATACCAAATGGATATAGTTTCACCACTATATATATTGATCCTCATCACTAGTCAGTAGATTCTAGTCTATAGGGTGGCATGCTTGAGGTATGTGACACCTGTTTCTGTCATAGTGGAGGTTAAGTAGATTGAGGATGTTACAAAGTGCTACCATACACTTGTTCTTATTTTTTTTGAAATTTGGGAATAGTAGATAGAGATAAGACTAGTCAATACTTAGAATGGATGTTATATTTGTCCTCAAAAAACCTACATGAACAAAAATCCATGTTACCAGGGATTTGAGATTGTTGTTTCAGTATTTCACCGTTATAGTTGAGTTGTTTTAATTATATAAAGTATGATGTTTTTGTTTTTTTGATTTTTCTTATTTTTACCTTGGACTAGGGTGGAAAGAGAAATAAATTCACACATTATATTATCACATAGGATTCACATGAAATTATTATGATTTATTTTGGTTGACAACCTTGATTATGTTATGAGGTCTAGTTATTTAATGTGTGACCAATAACTTATTTAACATTTTTCTATATAACTTGATGGTTGAATTATAATTAAATGTAATTCAATTTTGATTATGTTATTACTATTAGGTAATCGATGAAGTGAACCATATATAAATATAATACTTTGACCAAGAAAAGGTAGGTTGGGATAGAGTTATGCCTTAATGATGTGATAACCTCATTCCATAGGGTGATTATGGAGTAGTGGGATTCATTTTCAACTATTACCCTGTCTATTCATTGTATCTATGATGTAATTAATTGTTTTGGTGGGTTTCATAGATATGATAATATATGTGATAGGTAAAATCAAGAGGGGGATACTTTTAAATGGGAAACCAATGATGATTGACACCCTAGAGTAGGTATTTGGATATCTGCATATAGATTCTTGTTGTTGATAAAGGATCATAATGGGTAAATTTCATGTCAATTGTATTAGATATTTAATATTTAAGAATAAAATATACTTTTTGAGTTTTTACCTTAATGGGACAAGGTCAATATACTAGGTTATAGAGCCTAGTGATAATGTTCCATTCTCATGATCATGATGAGATGAGTTTTATCTGTGTAGAATAGAACTTTTACTACTTACACCCAATATGGGTTGTGAAGATGTGAGGGTGGGTTGGGATAAGGGTGATAACCAAGAATGTAGATAACTTATAGTGAATAAGAATGGGTAGCTGATTTTATGATATTTATGAAATGAATGAAACATGAGAAATCTGTGATCAGATATTTTCTAGACATCAGGCATTCTTTGATGTGTATTAATATGAAAGAGCAAGTGATGCTTCTTATAGTGATGTTAAAAACATAAATGAGAGTCATGGTTAGTTATCAATTAGATTTACTATCCTATGATCATTATGATGTTATTTTTGATTATTTGAGTAAGGTTATAAATATACTAACACTAGGGCGTGTTCTTATTTTCTTTTTGTTTTTGATTAACCATGGTTGTTCTATGTACTGTTGTAGGTATGACTTTATGAATCCTCTCTTTTATTTTATTTATAGGATGGTTTTCTATGATACATATGTCACTTTTGGGACATATGTGGTCTATTAGTATCCTCTAAATTGTGAGATTAATATTTTCATAGGCTCAATGTTCCTTGTATGTAATTTGATATATATTGATGGATGGATTTAGGAAACTATTAAAGTTAGGGAGAGTGTGTATATAGATCATGTTACTCATGATGTTAGGACATGATGAGATTTTTAATGAATAGATATTCATTTTGATACATTCTTGGAATATGGTTAGTCTTAATAGGGATGCGTGTTTATTACCTTGATACTTATATTGGGTATAGGAGTTTGTGAGGTGATTATATGTTGTGATGGATCTAGGAATCCTTATCCTCACCAGCTAATATGAACTAGGTTGAGGAATATAGATAAACATTTAGAATGATCACATTTGGGATGTGATAAGAAATGAGATGAAGATAAAAATGGGTCAGACATATTTCCTAGTCCAAGGGTGTACACCCTTGATGTTATTTCATTTATTGACCAATAATGGGGCATTAGATATGACCTCTTACTTGATGCGGGGACTGGTGAGTGTATTGATTGATTTGGTGTGATGAAAAGTCTTTATGTGGATTGAATTGGTTATTGGTTATTTGGGTGGTACCGGTACTATATTCTTTGGAAGTTGGGAATCCATAAAATTTTGAGACCACTAGTAGAGATAAATGAATTCTATAGTGTGATGGAATGTTTAAGTCATCTGGTGGTAAGATAATATTGGTTCCACAGTTATGTATTTTGAGAACAAGTATGTGAAAGGGATCATTAGTAATTTTGGATATCATTTTCATTTATAACTATGATATAATATTATCGAGAATGAGGCTCTTTAGTGGGTTAGTCTAGATGTGATAAAAGAGGCCATATAAGTAGAAATGTTTAGGTGATTATATGACAAGTGAATTTCTGTATTGATCAATTTATGAGGCTGAATTATATTAAAGGGATCCACCATTTATATTGTCTTACTCGGACCCTTATTTGGGTGGTGCATAGAGAATCAAATATGACATGTGATGGTAGTGGTAAGGTTTCTACATTGGCACATAGATGTAAGAAACCTATGTATGTATGTATATATATATATATCCGGTTAGTGGGAAAAAACCTGTTTTTTTTATCGAAAAATGAATATTATGAATGTTAGTGTATTGGTGATTGACTCATATAATTGTTTTATTTGTCCGGTTAGAGGACTTCGTCAGTAGAATTCGGTATTCATGGGAAGTATGATACTATATATGAGGAATAAATTCTTTATGTTTGGATTTAATCTAGAGTGTGTGATTATGAATAGGGTCAAGATGTTTTTTTGGATGCTTAGGTTTGATTTCAGTCATGTGTTAAACTGGTTTATATTGGATATGATGATAGTGGGAGTGTGATATTTATGATTTCAGAATCCAAGAACGTTGTCAATGGTGGATCATCACTATGGATTTGGTGGAATTAAATGGTGTCATGATGCTCAGACCATCATGTTTTCATGAGACAATTAATTTAGTAAGGCACCAACTAGCACATTTTATACATGATTGTGTTCTATGGATTGGGTATAAATCTGTGCACATATTTCCAGAAAAAACTAACATTTTTAGTGGAATAGATCATGAGGCATCTTGGGTGTTATGATATTTCATTAGTTTGATCATGACATTAGCATGATCGGAACTAGTGAGAAATGAAAATCTAGACCATGAATTTGGTTTTGGTGATGACTGTAGTTTGAGATAGATTCACATGGAGACATCTTGGGATCTAGAGGGGTTATGATAGATATTTTTTAATAGTATACTATAGAGTGAGATGATGGAGCTGGATAAATGCTAGTTTTTGGTGAGCGTGTTGTTTGGATCAATTTTAAATTTTGGATGTGGATAGATAATTGGTGTTTTTTAACACATTTTAAATGATTAAATAGATTTTTTAAAGCGGTAGATCAATAGAAGGAGTCTCAAAGCAATATGTGGGGGTTTGGGAGTTCATTAAATGTAGGTAAGTGGAAAAAAGTGAGCCATCAGGTACCTGATTGGGTGGAACTAGGTACCCAATAGAGGTTTTATGGGGATTTTATTTTTTCCTAGATCTACTGGAAAACCAATTATTTGAACTGATTAATTGGTGGAGCACCAGGTGGCTCGTCCTAGGGTTCCAAGTACCCATTACTACATTGTTTTTTTATAAAAGAAAAATGGTTATTCTATCCCTTTATTTTAACACCCCACTTGGGGATGTTCTTCTTGGGATAGTCAAGAGGGGGTGAAGCTACACCCATTCCTCCTTATCTTTATTCCTTATCCCCTGGATTTATGGTGAATTTGGAGGAGTCTATTTGGATATGTTAGTTTGGTTTATCTCATATATTCTATTTTACCTCTTCTACATATTATCTATTTTTAGTAGATAATAATTAGGTTTTGGTTGTCAACTCCACCAAATCATAGTTTAATCATCCCATATGATGGGGATTTGGTGTAGATTTCTTGGAGGAGGATTGAGAGGATGAATTCTCAAGGTTTTTCAATGTTTCATTATCATTAAGTTACTAACTTATTTATTTTTTATTTTCCATCACATTGGGATGTATTTGGTTGATTAATTTATTTTATGTGTTAAGAATTTCATTGGCAGTAGGCTTGGGGTGTTTTAGGAGTGATCTTCACCCTATTTCTTGAGGTTTTGGAGTTGTTATACCATCCAATCCCCATGCATATTAGTGATAGATGGTATGGGATTTGATGAGCTTAGATGATGTTGGTTAATAATTGGTTAAAGGGATAACTCCATTTTGAGTTAGGTGATTCATATATTTTCTTAATAGTTTATGAATTTTTCATGTGAAGTGTAACACATTGTCTCATTAATCATTTTCCATTAACCTAAATTAAATTTATTTATTTTCTCTTCAAATATTTTGAGTGGGGTAAAGATGTTTAATTCAATTATGGGCCACTCAATTATTATACCTTGATGTAATGTCCATTTATGGCTATGAAAATGAATTAATTTGTATTAGAATATATATTTTAAACCCATTAGTGTATTTACATGAGTTATGTTACAAAGTATAAAACCATGATTAAGTGTATTATCCATCTTTGACATAGGTGAGGCATGTAATTCATAAAGTAAAATATGATATATTAACTAGAATAATTTTTTTCACCTCATGAGAAAGTGAGTGTGTGCTATTAGGCATATATTTGGCCTTCCATTTGATGCCTCTCGATTCCATGAAAACTTAAGGTAATGTGGTGGATAGTAAATCATTGAGATGTATTTCCTTTAGAACCAAAAGTATTGTATCCTTGGTATATCATATATTAAAGGACCTAGAATAGTTTACCTTATGTTTCCTTGGGTAGCAGATGGGTAAATAATTGAGTTTAGTTGAGGCTTAACCATAATGGAACAATATTATTATCTTGTTAGATTTTTTGGACTATATGAATGATGTATGGGGTGAGTGTTCCTCACATTTTTGGATATTGGTATTTGAGTGAGTTATACATTTGTTTTAGATATGGATATAGGTTTTATGTATGAGGATCAGACTATATTATACTTAATGTTAGTTAGACATTATGCCAACCTAATTATGCCTTACCTATATATCTTTTCTTATGAGATTAATTATTCCATTATGTATTGTGTTTTTTTATTGGAAACTATTCCCAATTATATTATTATTTATATTATATGAATGATATTCCCCTCAATTAATATGTTTTTTTTGATATGGTATGACCAATCCAGTCACTCTAATATTGCATATGGATTATGATGATAAGACCACTTGTGGTGATGATGCCTAAAAAATGGGATGGAATGCCTAATTTGATATTGTGATGTTTGATACAAGGTATATTTCCAACTTACCATATGGTGACATGGTTAAAGATTTTATTAATATTATGTTATAAGATCATTATCATGGATACTATGCTCGTTATTGGGGATTGAAATGCCCACCAAACCATGAGAAGATATTCCCATGATGCCTTGATGGATATAGGGATGTGAAGATTTAGAAAATTAATTTATATTACCCATAGAAGCGGGACACATTTCTATGATGTGATTCTTGCATAGAAGGGGACAAGATACCTGTGTGATAATGGTTATTATAATATGTGATCCCCTCTCTTATAGTGTATCATAGGAACCTCTCACGAGCTACCCCTGGCTGGGGATGTTATTCCTTCTTACAATGATTTGGTTAGTATGGGATGCTCACTTGAGTGATATCACTCTGGGATGATATTCTAACTTATTGACTATTTTTAACAGTAAATATTTCTTAATTTTTTGTTACTTAAGTAAACCATTATTTCTTATGGAGTATTAATATAGAGACTATATTCTTACTGGTATGATATGTTGCCAAGAAGTAATTCCCATGTACTAGTTATTATGATATGATGAGATGATATGCCCTATAGCACCCTTGTAACAGTGAAACATAAAATTAAAAATTTTACTACACCAATAAAAAGGATAACCTTTATTTTTAGGATCCTTACTGATTATAAATCCATAGTTAAGTGTTCTTTTCTTGGAGTAGTATCAAGATGGGTGACCTCTTGGGAACTTTCCTAAGGAGTGTGTGAGTGAAGACAAAGAACACTAAAAGAACATGTGCTAGCCTATGGAGATAGTCATTATTTTGATAATTACCCCTAATGGGTAATATACTATGGTATTTTGGGAATACAATCATTGTATGGAAAAAGACCCATGGGCTTGGATGACTCTATTCATGACCTAGGGAGGTCGGATTGTTAAAAATGTTATCAAAGCCAATACCCTACAAAAAGTGTGATATAACCTATTGTATTTGAGGGGGGGGTCCAAAATGGGGATATTTTTCTTTAAATGGGTGGATAGTGTTACAAACATTGAAAAGTGAAACTTAAAATATTAAACATTACTACCCATGTTAATAATGTGAACCTTTATTTTTTATAGCATACATGATTAGAACTCCATAGTTAAGTATGCTTGTTTTGAAATATTATTTGGAAGGGTGAACTTATAGGAGGTTTACTAGGGTGTGTGTATAAAATGTAGTTATTTTATGATATATTTCTCATTATAAAAATCTTAATTCTTTGATATCTTGCTTTATATAAAACATTGAGTTCAAAAAAACTGTGATATACTATTGAATTATTAGTATTCAATATGATAGTTATCTCTTAGATGTTGGATTGGAGGGTATTAATATTACAAAATAAATTATGAAAAACTATTTTTTACATATGTGTAAAATGACTTCATTGGTTATCAATTGTTTATAAGTGAAAATAAAAGTTTTTAAAGGTAAATTGAAATGTTTTTCTAAAAAATAGTTCTTATGTGCACAATGTATTTTTATCACAATAAATTATATTAATATATATTTAATAATTATGTTAATGTTTTTTTGAGATTATATTTTTAATAAAATGTTTTAAAATTCCTCTAATATTATTTATTTTTCATGTAATAAGAATAAATTCAGTTTTATGGTTAAAATTCATTTTTCTCAGAAAAAAATTCATTATGTTTTGTGTGATAATTTTAAAATAAATTACTTACACATATAAAAATTTAATATTAAAAAATTAATTAAATATTTTGAATCATAAAAATTAATATAATTTAATTTAGTAAACTTAATTTTTCTCATAATGAATAGTAAAAATAGTAAAATTTTGTTACCACAGTTTGGGTTAAAATGGGTTTACCAGGGGGAGGTGGTTAACCTAAGAGATAAGGTTTAAATTATCATGAAATAGTTAATTTAATTTTATTTTTTGATTTTATTTAAACTCTATTATTATTATATTTTAATCTTTTTTTATCCACTTCACTTGAGTAATACATTAATATATCTTAATGATTTGAAAACATCCAAGTGTGTCCTCTCCCTTCATTATAAAAGGAAACCACCTCTCTCCTCCTACTCACACTTTGAGAGCCTTATTTCATGGGAAATACCTACACAAATAACTTTATAATATACCTCACCATGCTCTACAATTACTGTTTTAATCCTAATACCATGATTTTAAGGCCCAAGGTTTAAGCTAAATGATTTTTCTCGAGGAAGAGGTATAACTTATAACTAATTACTTTTAATTTTATTTCTTCTTCCACCTTATATAAATATATTTTATCCATTATACAATAATTAATTATTTATCTTCTATATATATTTTTTATATGATTTATAAACTATTTTCCACTTTTTTCCATCAAATGGGAAATGAAAGTATCACTCGTTCATACGTACAAACTATCATCTCCATGTAGTGATGTAATTCATTTTTTATCACTACATTATATGAGTAATTATAAAAGTTAATATTGTAAATAAATATGATATTTATGTAATTATTAAGATTTTTTATATGATGAAACCATGATTAAGGCTCAAGTATTAGAATCATCAAACTGAAACATGCATGGAAAACAGATCAATTTTCACAAGAATGTTCATTTTAATGAAATTTTTTTAACAAAATGGAAATTAGAAATTATAAAGGAATGATAAATTGTAAGTTATATATTAATATTTTTCTATAATATATTTATAATAAATATATATTTATTATGTAGGATATTTTAATGCATATGAACTAATATGATACTTGAGGTAAGGGGTTTATGTTACAATCTCATTTCTTTTCAGGATTATCCATGCTAAATTTCTATTGAGGGAAATTTTTTGGAAATTATATTTTAAAAACTATAAATTTTCTTCTCCTCTATTTATTTGTGGATATTTTATGTATTAATACTATTTTACTCTCTTTGGTACATAAAATGATTTATAAATTTTTTTTGAAGAAAAGATGACCTTATTTCCCCTTTGGTCGATGAACTTTTACTTCTATATCCATACTCTTAAAAATTGTTTTCTAAAAGTTATTATTTATACTTGAAATGTATTAAAATTTTCATTTTAACTAACTTTTACTTTACTTAAAAAATGTTTAAAAATGAATATTTTTGAATAATTTCTTTTGAAAATGACTAATTTTCTAATTTTTATAAGGATGTGAGAGGAATGTTTTCTTTTAACATATATGATATGAATAGATTTTCCCACTATTATGACCATAATTTAATTTTAATATTACTTTAACATTTTTATGTTTATTTTCAATGAAAATGATTCATTCAATATTTTTCATTTTTTCAGTTAAAACTTCACTAAAGGAAAAGTATATTTTATCATGTTTAGAAAGAAATGTTTAGATGTTATTTTAATTGTTTATTTTATCAATTTCATCATACTTTAAGAATTTTTATGATTCAATTTGGATATGATCTTATGATACCATTCACTTTATTTTATTTATAACTTATGATGATAATGATTTAGGGTTGATTATAAGGAACTTGTTTCTTTCCCATGTGTTAACTAAGTTATAATGAAACCTTTATGAAACATGTTTTTTTAAATGGGTTATTCTATAATGGAATTATGAAATGTTTGTGAAACTAGTTTCCTTTCTATGATTTATGTTATGATGATATGATTATTTTTATGATATTGTGGAATACATATTTATGGTTTTCATTATATGATGGGTGGGTCTAAAATTATATATCCTTCCAATTGATTAAGTAATGATGAGGAGTTTAGAATCAATTAAGATATAACATGGTTAATAAACTCATAAGATATTATAGAGTTAACTATATAGAATTTACTCTTAATAGAATTTTGGAAATGAATGGTTAAGCATTTTTTATTATGGGTCTTTGTATACAATTATGGACTTCAGAGTTAACCTTGACTAAGGAAACAAATTTGAATGCTTATATCCTTGGAAAAGAGTTATGTATTATTATTATAATATTTTCTCATGGATCATGATTGATTATTGATGATTCCTCATAGTTATGAATTATGAATTGTTTTATGAAAAAACATTATTCCAAGATTTATGATTAATGGTATTTGAAATATTGATTATTTTTATCATAAGTTAAGATCATTTTCTCATAAAAATATGATTATATTACACTCACATATGATCATTAATTAATATCTCTTATGTTTAACCTAACCGAGCATCTGATCTCAACCTTTCTTATGTTTCCTTTCCACATGTTATGAAGAAAGGTTTTAAGCAGGGTATGTCAAATAAGTGTATTATGTGAGAATAACTTTGTGGTGATATTGAATATATTTCATGATATAAAATTATTATATTTATAGTCTTAAATAGAACTAAACCTTTATTTTCATTAGGTGTGTATTTTTGTGAAATTTATTGAATATTAATCTAAAATGATGCATTATTTATTTATGAAATGCTTATGTCATGTCAGTTGATATTAGAGAAGAGTTAAGTTATTTTTTGAGATTAGAGTTATAGAACATTATTAAGAACCATGGGGATAAGTCTATGTATAAGATAAAATCTTGAAGCTTTGGTAAAGTGAATATTGTGTGGTTTTAAAAAAAAAATTGGGTACAACCGCGAAAGCATCACATGACGCAAGGAATAAAATTACATTAAATTGCAAGCCTGGGGACTTGACCCCGCGACCTGCCCCTTACCCCCCAAACCCTTGCCACCCCACTACCAACTGTGGGGAAAACATGTTTGTCGGTTTAGAGGGTATTGAGGCGGCCTTACCCCACCCCCTGTCGCACGTCCCCAGCTAGGCCCAAGGTGGCTAACCTTGGGCTTGGGCCAGTTCCCACAGAGTTGAGGGGACGAGAGGATCGCTTGCGTATGGTGCACATTGCCTTTATGAGGACTTAACCCGGAACCTCAACAACGGGACGCCACCACCTTGAACCAACTCACCCAGCCCCCACAGGCAAACATGTTTGTCGGTTTAGAGGGTATTGAGGCAGCCTTACCCCACCCCCTATCGCACGTCCCCAGCTAGGCCCAAGGTGGCCAACCTTGGGCTTGGGCCAGTTCCCACAGAGTCGAGGGGACGAGAGGATCACTGGCGTGTGGTGCACGTTGCCTTTGCGAGGACTCGAACCTAAAACCTCAACGACGGGACGCTACCTCCTTGAACCAACTCACCCAGCCCCCGCGGGCTGAATATTGTGTGGTTTTATTATAGAATATATCTATGTTTGGATATTGGAAAGTGGAAGAAGTTGTGGAAAAAATGAACCTAGGTGTAGCAACTTTGAAAGTGAAATATTGCGTATTAATTTGATTATAACCAATACATGATGAGTGGTACTAAGACTATACACCTGAATAGAAACTATCAACATATATAATTGGGTTAATTAACATTTTCTTTATTAATAATTATGAAAATTTTGACTAGGTAATGACAATGAATGACTTAATTTACTCCTAATGATCCATAAATTGAAAATAAGTCAGGATTTAAACATACTAGGAATGATTTTTATGATTATATAATTACTTAATATAATTTGTCAAGCTCACAATAACCATCTTGGTTCTAGGAATGAAATGAATATAGAGTAATGAAGTTAATGTGGTCATAGGTATGATCATATATTGAATTATCTCATTTGATCCTAGTCATATGGATTCCATTATATCATTAAAAGTCTTTATGAGTGTTAATTCATATCCTCAATGATTAGATATTTTGTTATCAATAAAAACATCTAATGGTATGGTGATCACAGATCAAACATATATCTACTCTCTGATAGAAGTTTTTTGGAATTTTCTTCATCCAAATATTTTGACTCTCCCTTTAGTTGAATTTTATGTGATTTTTTCATGGAGTAAATATCTATTTTTAGAGACCATATTAGTTTCCAAGGAAGTGAAGTCATGTTGGATTTTACAAATCAAATTATGATGATTCTCTGGTGTGAGAATTTATATGAACTCTCAATGGAATTTAAATTCGCTGTATGGTTATTACTTCCTATTCATGAGAGAGATTTAGCTAAAATGATAGGGGAGAAACTCAATATCAAAGATATACCTATTATTTCAGATTATTTTGATGTATTTTCAAAATAATTTTCTAGTTTTCCCTCAAATTGTGAAGTTGAGATTTCAATAGAACTCATACCGGGTGTTACACCTATTTCAAATAATACATATAAAATGGACCCAATTAAGTTACATTAATTGAAGAATAAATTCTAGTAGAATATTGTTAAGGGATTCATAGACCCTACTGCACCACCATGGGGTCCACCTATTCTTTTTTAATAAGGAATATTGGTCAATGTATCTTTTCATTGATTAAAGATAATTTAACAAGATAAATATTAAGAACAAGTATCCTCTACCCTATATCAATGATATCTTTAATCAATTATGATGAGATCAATATTTTCAGGAGATTTACCTTCAAATTGGATATCAACAATTGATAATTAATATGGAAATTCCTAGGGTAGCCTTCTATATGACGTATAGTCATTATGAATTTGTTGTGATGCCACTTGGACTTAAAAATAATCACGCTATTTTCATGGATCTAATGAATAGAGTCTTCATATATTACATTGAACATTTTTTGGCAGTCTCTATAGATGATATTATTATATATTATATGAGAAAGGAAGAGAATGAGGAACATTTGAGGTCTGTACTGATGACCCTGAGTAAGGATAAGTTTTATGATAAAATTAATCACTATGAATTACAGTTTTTGAATGTCTCATTCTTGGGTTATATAATCACATGTGGGGGTATATTAGTGGGTCCCTCAAATATTAAAGTTATTGACCAATTGAAAAGTCCAACCCTGGTAAGAAGGATCCATAGTTTTCTTAGGTTGTAAGGATACTACAAAATATTTTTTGGTATTTATAATGTATATATATTATAATAACCAAGTTTAATTATAAGGGATCCAAGTTCCTTTGAACAGATGAATGTGAGGAAAATTTTGAGAAGCTGAAAAGAAGGTTAGTTAAGACACATGTGCTTATAATACCCTATAAAGTAGAAGTGTTTGTGATCAATAATGATCTATCAAATAAGGTAATGGAATGTTTCCTAATAAATAATTATATAGTGATATCTTATTTCCCACAAAAATTTAAAATTTATGAGAAATAATACCCAAAACTTGATTTGGAGTTGCCAATAGTAATTTTTTCATAGAAAATTTAGAGGCATTATCTTTATAGATAATGGTGTGTTTTATATATTGATCATAAAATCTTTAATTATATATTACCATAGAACTAGTTGAATATTTCCTAAAGGATATGGTTGGAGTTGATTATATATTATTACTTCTCAATACACTATAACCATTGGAAGGAAAACAAGGTGGTTTATGCTCTAAGTTAGAAAGACCATGCAAGTTTTTCTATAATGAGGATTGAAAGGGATACAATTTTTTGGATTTATAGGATACGGATCTTGTAATCATTATAAAATGGGAAATATTATATATCTCTCAGATGAATGTTCATTCATTTATCCATACGAGGATTAAAGAAGCACGGATGAAGGATGTGGAACTGTAGAAGAAGGTGAGAAATGTTTCTAAGATCTACCATGATTGTGATGTAATGATAGGGTTTAGGAACTGAGTATGTGTCTCATAAGTACCATAATTGAAGAAGGATCTTTGGGATGAAGCTCATAGTTCATCATTCTCTATTCATCATAGAAATAATAATATGCATATGGATCTGAAAGAATATTTCTAGTGAGACAACATGAATAGTAACATTTTAGAGAAGGTATCTTGATTCCTAGTATATAATAATGTGAAGGAAAAGTGACTTAATTCTATTAGAATGTTATAACAATTTCACATCCTAGAATTAAAATGGAAAACATTACCATTGTAACGACCCGAATCCGGATCCACTCAACTGGTTCCCCATACCCGGTTCACCACATGACCTCAATCGCGTTTCCCCAAATGCCAGAGGCTGCCGACTTGCAGCGAGGGCCTTGGTGAGTCATTGGGGAAACTATGCCCTAATTTTTTAAGGTATACAAAGAAAGGAAATAATATTCTATAGCGCAAGTAGTAAACATCATTCAATAATTGAAACTAAATAGCAGAAGAAATGTATAATATAATAATGATGAAAATGATGCAGTAGGTACAAGTATCTAAGGAAAGAAGCAAACACAACAACGTGCTAAAATACAACTGAGAACAAAGTCCTAAAAGTAAACAGCAACTCTGACAGCATCGCAAGCCTAGGCTCGGTCCTATTCCCTCCAGCTCCAACCAACAATCATGTACCTGAAGTAGAAGTGCCAAAATCCCTATCCACACCTGCAACCATATAACCTGTTTGGGCCGAAAAGCAGGACTCAAACAGGGTGTGAGACTAATCCCAGTAGGCAATCACCACAAGATCTGTTCCCTACTGTCAGTGAGCAATATAGAAATAGTAAAGAAAATAAATTTAGCAGAGAAACATGAGTAATCTAAAGTAAAAAATCCTACTAATCTCCATTCACATTTATTTATTAATTTAATAAAATCATTTAATTATTAACCAAGGAATAGAGCAACACCTCTATATTTCCAAGGCAAAGCAAGTAACACAATGGGTATCTCAGCAGACTACCTAAACAGCAAGCAGTACAAAACCCAATCTTGTTCTTTGGATTCACGGACTAGTCACAACCAACCAACAATAATAATAGTGACTATCTGGGTGGCTCATTCTGGCAGACCCCTCTAGTCAAGTAAACATACAAAGGCACATACACTCTGGGAAGCTCTCACCATCAATTCCCCTAAGGTCTTACAATGATATATATAGACTCTATGAGGAAGACCTTATGTCTAATTCTCCCTATAGTCTCGATACATAACTAAGGAAACTCTAAGGAAGAACAAAGTCTCATTCCCATAGGTCCTGCGAACGATACTAATTTATAACAGACTCTCTAGGGAAGCCCTTAATCGTCAATTCCCTCTTTAGTCTACCACACCAGGTTCCCACAGCCTTGAGTAGTGTAGTTGTGCATAATCGACTGTTAGCAGCCCAAAGTAAGCTCACGAAATACTTGGATAACAGCTACAACACATCAAAAGCATATAAACTGTAGGCAATACATGCAATCAACTATATCAATGCAAACAAGCAATGCAACAAGGTCTGCCTCACAGTCAACCTAAGCCAAACAATGATAAAAAATCAAAACAAAGGAAACACCCAAGGGGTGATCATCAAACATGCTAACAAGAAATTATCAATCATATAATAACCTCAAGCATACATGCAGTCTAAGGCAGATAACAACGCAGAATCAAAACCCTAATCCGAGATACTCGATACATGGGTATTCAACACTTTTTCACCAAAAACTTAAAGACATTCAATGTAGGGAAACCAACCACCTACCTCGATCCTAGGAGATTAATCTACTTGAACCACATGGATTGATTCTACTTAGAATGGCATAGATCTAAAAAAACACACAAAACACTCGACCCCCGATAACATGATAAAGAATAGGAATGGGGAAAAAGCTCTAGGGGAAGAGAGATCTTATCACTTTAGTTCCAACACAATCTACGGTGGTCGATTCAGAGAACAGATGGAGGTTTCGAGGCTTGGAGAAGATCAGCGGCCATACGAAATGCTCTCGGTCGAAGAACCTAGAGAAGAAGATGGTTCTGTCGATGGGGCACAACCCCAGTCCATTTAGTGAAAAAAAGAAAATACACGGCGTGTACTCAGCTTTTTCGTACTACACTTTAAGTGGCCTCCGTATAACTCCTACACACCGTGTGTGTGGTCCGGACACGACCAGCACACGGTCTCGAGTGGAAAAGGACTACATGATGTGTACTCATAAATTACACGACATGTACTTAAAAAATTTCCAGAAACTCCTTTTTTTCCTGAAAACGACGAGAAAAGGAAAGACATACCTAAATAAAAGTTCTGGGTTCTTAAAAACTTCCCCCTTAAAGAAATTAATCCCCGAATTTTCCTAACAAGGTGGCGATGAAGAAACCGCGAACAACTCTGGCCAATGTGATCGCATATCGGCCTACCTCTCCCAAGTCTCGTCCTATACATAGCTGTGCTGCCATAACACCCGTACCCGAGGAATAGACCGGCCACAGAGTACCTTTTCACTATGATAAAAAATCTTGATAGGATGCTCCTCGAACGATGCATCCTGATCCAGCTCAACCTCCTCGGGTCAAAAAACATGAGACAAGTATGAGAAATAGCGTCAAAGCTAAGAAACATGGAATACGTCGTGCGTAGACTGATATATCTGAGGTAACTACAACCTATAAGAAACCGGCCCGACTCTCTCCAGAACCTCAAACGGCCCGACGTATCTTGGTGAAAGCTTACTCTACCTCTTGATCCTCTTGTGTCCCAACCTTGGGGTAACATGTAAGAAAACTTGATCTCCGACCTTGAACTCCAAAGGTCATCTCCGCTGATCAGCATAAGACTTCTGTTGAGACTGTGCTATAGCCATCCTCTTCCAAATCAACTCTATCTGCTCTGAGGTCTCCTGAACAAGATGAGGTCCTAGAAAAGATGCCTCTCCTGCCTCCATCCAGCACAAAGGTAATCAGTATGACCTACCGTACAAATCCTTTTAAGGTTCCATTTGAATAGTCACCTGAAAACTGTTGTTATATGAAAACGCCATAAGAGGTACATTCTTCTCCCAAGAACCTCCAAATTCTACAATGAAATATCGGAGCATATCCTCAAGCACCTGGATCGTGCACTCTGACAGGCCATCTGTCTGGGGATAGTAAGCTGTACTCAGAAGTACCTGTGAACCCAAGGCCCTCTATAGCCCCTGCCAAAAAGGCGATGTAAAGCGGGCATCCCTATATGAAATTATAGTACTCATAACCCCATGCAAGCATAAAATCTCATGGATGTACAACCGTCCAAGCTCATCGACACCAAAGGTCTCCTTTATCGGCAAGAAGTGAGCAACCTTCATGAGACTGTCAACGACAACCCATACCGTGTCATTCCCTCTTGAAGATCTCGGTAACCCTATCACGAAGTCCATCGCGACATCATTCCACTTCCACTCGAGAATGGGTGACTACTACAAAAGACCTGCTAGCCGCTGGTGTTCCACCTTCACCTACTGACAGGTGGAACACCTCATGACAAAACCAGCCACATCTCTCTTCATACCTAGCCACCAGTACTGGCAGTGCAGATTACGATACATCTTGGTGACACCAGGATGAAATTCCCAAACCGAGGAATGAAAGTCTCGTATCATCTCCTCACATATCTGTGTTGGCACCCATACGCATTCCTGGAAACACTAGATCTCATCCTCACCAATGGTCCATCCGGGAAGAGGGTCCTCTCCTGACACACTTTCCCGTAGGACTAGGACTTCAGAATATGCTAGCTGCCTCATTCGAACTCGGTCAAGAAGCATAGTGGTAACAACTACAGAAGATAGGAAAGTCTTCCCCTGTCTGTCATGCACCTACAAATGCATCTCAAAGAATGGAGCCATAAGCTGCCACTCACTACTGGCCTCCTGAACTGCTTGTATCTGAGTCCTCCTGCTCAGTGAATCATCCACTGCATTTCCTTTCTTAGGAATATAGGCAAGCTCGAAATCGAAGGACTAAAGATACTCAACCCACCTTCGCTATCTCAGATTCAGGTCACACTACGTGAAGATGTACTTGAGGCTCTTTTGGTCAGTATATACCACAAAATTCTCTCCTAGAAGGTAATTCCTACAATAATGAAAAACATGAACAACTGCAGCCAACTCCAGGTCGTGCGTAGGATAATTCCTCTCATGTGGCCTCAACTGCCAAGATCCATATGCAACAACATGATCCTCCTGCATAATTACTGCTCCAAGCCCGATGCGAGATGCATCATAGAAAACTGTGTAACTCTTGACCAGATCTGGAAGAACTAGAATAGATGCTGATGTAAATATATCCTTCAGCTCCTGAAAGGCTGAATCACATGCTTCTGACCAAAAAAACTTCACCCCATTCTTATTCAAGCCCATCAATGGTGCTTATAAGCATGAGATGTCTGGTATAAACTGTCTGTAGTAACCAGACAGTCCCAAGAAACTCCATACCTCTAAGACATTGTTCGGATGCTCCCAGGTAACTACTGCTCTCAACTTCTATGGGTCTACTGATACTCTAGTCTCTAAGATGACATGACCCAGGAAGTGAATCTCGTCCATGCAAAAGTGGCACTTTGAGAGCTTAACATATAACTGATGCTCCCTCAGTGTACTCAAAACAATCTCAAGATGGGTAGCATGGTCATGTCGAGTGTGAGATTACACCAAGATGTCGTCCATGAAAACCACCCTGAAGGAATCAAAGTATGGATGGAAAACCTTGTTCATCAGCGCCATGAATATTGTTGGTGTGTTCGTGAGACCGAACGACATGACTGTATACTTTTATAGACCATACCTGCTTCTGAAGGCTGTAAGAGGTATTTCTGGTGGTCTAACGCGTAACTGATGATAACCAGACCTTAAGTCGATCTTATAGAACACCCTGGATCCTCAAAACTGATCAAAAAGGTCATCGATCCTCGACAAGGGATATCTGTTCTTGACTGTAAACTGTTTCAGATTTCGATAATCCACACAAAGCTGAAGGGTGCTGTTTGCCTTCTTCGCAAACAGGAAAGGCAAACCCCAAGGAGAAGTACTGGGTCGGATGAAACCCTTTGCTTGCAACTCCTCCAACTGCTTCTTAAGCTCATATAACCCAGGCGTAGCCATCTTATAAAGAGTAATGGACACCAGTGCCACTCCTGGAACAAGCTCAATCGAGAAGTCTACCTCACGCTCTGGAGTAAAACCCAAAAAGTCCTCTAGAAATAGATCCCTGAAATGATCCACCATTAGAGGAAAGTCTAATTGTGAAGTCCCTTGGTCATCCAGATATAGACTAGCAATTTGGGCTGTAACTACGCCTAGCCCATGATGCTCGGGTCCAACTCTACCCGCCAGGACATCCCACTCGCCTCTATGAAGAAAATACCCACCTTCTGGTGATAAGAAACTCACCCGGTGGTGATAGAAATTGACGACTGCCTGGAAGGGAACCAACTAGTCCATCCCAAGAATGAAATCATAGCCTATCATCTCTAGGATATAGAGGTCCCATAAGAAGTGACACCCTGCAACCTCAAGAGGGAATTATTTGCACTGACGTATGCTAGATGTCCTCATTCCCAAGGGTGTGTCAAGAGTCAACATGTTAGCATACGAAAACATACAGAGCCCAAGGCTCCACACGACAGTAATAAAGATAAAGCTATGTAATTCACCAGTATCGAAAAGAGTTGAAGATAAATATGAGGCTACTAAGATCGTACCTCGAACTGTAGAGGGTCCAGGATACTGCTCCTGATGAATATGCTTTATAGAAAAAGTCTGGCCTGTACCGCGGCCCTGCATAGCAGCTTGAGATCCCTATACTGCTCCTCCTTGAGCCTGAACACTGCTTCCATAGCCTCTACCCTAGCCCGAATGACCTGAAGAACTCGATCCCCTAGTCTTCTACGGAATTGGTAATCCTACTCTTGTACGCGGAGTCGAAATTGATCCTTCTTCACTAGCCACTGGCAGAAGAACCTTGCAGAAGCGCTGTAGATGACCCATCTTGCCGCAAGATCGGCACTCCACTGGGTCTATCGGTAACTGGGGCTTCTTATGCCCAATCCTCCCACACTGATAACACACCACTTGGGTGACATAAGAATGATCTCATCTACTAGAAGAAACACCTCTCTTACTCGGATCACCTCGTGTAGACTCTCGGTGGCGCTTCTTGCTGTCTGCCTGAAAAGACTCAACCCTGGATGCTGAACCGCCCTGGTCCACAGCTCTAGCCTCCCTCAGGTTTCTCTCCATAATGAGTGCCTGGTTGACTATCATAGTAATAGAAGTCAACTGAAAGACATTCCCCTATGATCTGATGTCTGGTCTGAGGCCTTCCTCAAACATCCTCGCTAAGAAAAGCTCTTCATTCCCCAGAACGGGAGTGAAATGCTGTAACTCAATGAAGTAGGAGGAATAATCCATAATTTTGAGAGTACCCTTCTGCAGGTTCATGAACTCTCTGGCTCTATCAGCCCTCAGTGTCACCGTGTAGAAGTAGTCATAGAACATACGCTGAAACTCGTCCCAAGCCATAGCCTATTGGTGCCCTGTCTGCGAAACCACATACCACCATCTCTTGGTGGAATCTCACAGCATATAATTTGCGAGCTTCACTATCCTCTCCGTAGGCATCTCCAGATTCTCAAAGATTGATAGTATGACTTCTTTGCATGACTCCTCAGCCTGCGGTCCTCCATCCCCTGAGAATGTGGGAGGATACTGCTACGGAAAAACCCGCGTCAGCTCTGCCATAGTCTTGACAGGATGATGAGCTCCCTGGAAGGTCTGATTCAATCTCATGAAACCCTATCTGAACTAAGTGTTGGCACCAGTGTCTATAATCACTACAGGTGCCATTTCCGGAATGATAGGAAAAACTACTGGTAGTCCCTGATCTGTCGTATCAGGTGTACGGTCACTGACCGGTCCCTGACGTGCAATGGGAGGACGTCTTGGTGCCATCGCTCTGAAAGATCAAAAACACACCTTCCTTAACAATGAACATAGTTGCAACATAAGAGAGTAAAATAGAACAGGAGGGGAAAACCTTTAAAATTTCGGAAAACATGACTACACAGTGTGTAGTAGTACTACACAACGTGTTTCTTAAAAGTTTACCTAGGGCATGTACCTTGGCCATACATGGATGTGTAAACCACCTAGATACACAATATGTTCTTAAACTAAACGGCGTGTACTACCCCTTTTCTCCTTTCCCATTCACTCCTACACGGCTATGAACACAGACTATCCCAACATGAAACTACACGGCGTGCTTGTCCACTACACGGCGTGTCCTTAAGATATCTCCCATGTCCGTGTCGTTAGTCAGATGGACTGGTAGACAGACCACTACTACACGGCATGTCAAAGGAGACATGACATGTACTTGAAAATCCTTCCCTGGCCTGTGTTGTTAGTGACATGTCCTAATACACGATCGGCACTACATGGCGTGTTCCATACGGACACAGCGTGTACGAGGAAGGATAACACCAACCCATACTGTTGGCTACGTGGCTGACTACATAGTCAACTATACATAGCATGTTCCCAAGGGACACAGCGTGCACTTGAAGGAAAACCCCGACCCGTGTTGTTCGTGACAAGACCAGATACCTATTTCAGACAACACAACGTGTTAATCTAGTACACGGCGTGTTCCAAAAAGATTTTCTAGGACCCCGTGTCCTTACCCACAGGATCAGTGACACGACTAAAAACTACACGACGTGTATTCATAAAGTAAATGTCGTCTATTATGGTTTTTTCCGGACAATAACCTCAGAACTGCACTGGAGCCTAGAAAACACAGAAAAACCAGTGTTAAGGTGCCAAATTCCTATCCGTGGGGGCCCATACTCCCCGCGAATCGAAGCTTGACATAATAACCATGCATATAACAAGTAAACAGTATAAAAAACTCACGAACCATCAAATTACAATCCTCGAGGGCCCATAACACCTCTAAGACCAAATTTTGGCATCCATGATAAAGAATATCTAAACAAACGATACCCTATCAACATAGCAGGCATTCTATCACATCAGCTATCACAACAACATGCATCTTCTATCACAAATTCTATCACAACAGCATGAAAATTCTATTGCAATCTGGATGACATAAAAAAATGCATGACATGCGATTTTATAACAAGTTACTATATGATGCATGAGATGGCATAACATCATCTCATAGAGTTGCAAAAAAATAGAACCACAATCATACAAATAGTAATAGCACAAAATAAGTGCACCAAACAACGGTGAAATCAATTCAACTGTAACACTTTCAAAACTCAGAAATTGCAATATTTGAGGTAATATGGATTTTTCCCTGTACATGAGTACTAGAAAGCCTGTGCATTACTATTTACCATTTACCTATTTCGTCCTATCACCGTCTAATGTCTCTAAATAGTAAGTCAATATAAAAGGAAAGAACCTCATCTGATGCCACTTTGTAACAACCTGAATCTGGATCCACTCAACTGGTGCCCCGTACCCATTTCGCCACATGACCTATAGCACATTTCCCCAAACGCCAAAGGCTTCCAACTAGCAATGAGGGCCTTGATGATTCATTGGGGAAACTATGCCCTGATTTGGTAAGGTATACAAAGAAAGGAAATAACAGTCAATAGCGGAAGTAGTAAACATCATTCAATAACTGAAATTAAATAGCGGAAGAAATGTATAATATAATAATGATGAAAATGATGTATTAGGTACAAGTATATAAGGAAAGCATCAAACACAACAACGTGCTAAAATACAACTGATAACAAAGTCCTAAAAGTAAACAACAACTCCAGTAGCATTGCAAGCCTAGGCCCAGTCCTATGCCCTCCAGCTCCAACCAACAATCATGTACCTGAAGTAGAAGGGCCACAATACCTATCCACACCTACAACCATATAACCTATTTGGGCCAAAAAGAAGGACCCAAACAGGGTGTAAGACTAATCCCAGTAGGCAATCGCCACAAAATCTGTGCCCTACTGTTAGTGAGCAAGATATCAAAAGTAAAGAAAATAAATGCAACAGAGAAACAGGAGTACTCTAAAGTAAACAATCCTACAAATATCCATTAGCATTTATTTATTAATTTAATACAATCATTTAATTATTAACCAAGGAATCAAGAAAAACATCTATATTTCCAAGGCAAAGCAAGTAACACAACAGGTATCGCAGCATACTACCTAAACAACAAGCAGTAAAAAACCCAAGATTGTTCTTTGGCTTGGCAGACTCATCACAACCAACCAAAAATAATCATAGTGACTCTATGGGTGGCTCACATTGGAAGACCCCTCTAGTCAAGTAAACATACAATGGCATGGACACTCTGGGAAGCTCTCACTGTCAATTCCCCTGCGGTCTTGTAATGATAGCTATAGACTCTATGAGGAAGCACTTACGTCTAATTCCCCCTATAGTCTCGATACGTAACTAAGGACACTCTAAGGAAGCACAAAGTCCCATTACCGTAGGTCTTGCGAACGATACTAATTTATAACGGACTCTCTAGGGAAGCCCTTAATCTCCCATTCCCTCTTTAGTCTACCACAACATGTTGCCACAGCACTGAGTAGTGTAGTCGTGCGTAATCGACTGTTAGCAGCCCAAAGTAAGCTCAACAACTACTTGGCTAATAGCTACAATGCATCAAAATCATATAAACAGTAGGAAATACATGCAATAAACTATGTCAAGGTAAGAAAGCAATGAAACAAGGTCTTCCTCATAGGAAACCTAAGCCAAACGGAGATAAACAACCAAAACAAAGGAAACACCCAAGGGGTGATCATCAAACATGATAACAATCAATTATCAATCATCTAATAACCTCAATAATACATTCAGTCTAAGAAAGACAACAATACTGAATCAAAACCCCAACCTGAGATACCTGATACATGGGTATCCGACACTTTTGCACCAAAAACTCAAAGACATTCAACGTAGGGCAACAAACCACCCACCTCGATCCTAGGAGATAAATATACTTGAACCGAGAGGCTTGATTCTCCTTATAACGGCTTAGATCTATAAAAACACACAAAACGATCAACCCCCGATAACTTGATAATAAAGAGGAATTGGGAAACAAAGCTCTAGGAGAAGAGAGAGCTTACTGCTACGGTTCCAATGCAATCGACGGTGGTCGATTCGAAGAATAGATGGAGGTTCGGAGGCTCAGAGAAGATCCACGGCCGTACGGAATACTCTCAGTCGAAGAACCTAGAGAAGAAGATGGTTCTGTCAATGGGGAGAAACCCCAGTCTGTTTAATGAAAAAAAAGAAAATACACGGCGTATACTTCTCAAGTACACAGCGTGTACTATGTTTTTACGTACTCTGCTTAAAGCGGCCTCCACATCAATTCTAAACACCGTGTGTGTGGTCCGAACATGGACAATACAAAGTCTCGAGTGGAAAATGAGTACATGACATGTACTTCAAAAATTTCTAGAAACACTTCTTTTTCCCAAAATCAATCAAAAAAGGAAATACATACCTGGAAAGAAGGTCCGAGTTCTTACAACCATGAATTTTTTCATCAGACTCCCCAAAGAATCTAAGGGTAACAATGTTATTTGGGATTTAGTTAATCACCTTATGAAATCATTTAATTTTATTACCATTATAAAATATTTATCTTTGGATCATTTATCTAGGATATACATCAAGAAAGTGGCATAGTTTCAGGGATAAACACATTATATTATATCTAATCAGGATTCTAGATTTACCTAAAATTTTTGGAAAAGTATTTAGAGATCATTGGATATATGAATGAGCTTTATAACTTCATTTCATCTTTAGATAAATGTCAAGTATAAGGGACCATTTAAAACCTAGATGATATGTTGTGATCCTATTAAATGGATTCAAATGTGATTGGGATCAATACCTTACTTTGGTAGGATTTTATTAAAATAATAGATTTCAGTCAAGAAATTATATGGAACCTCATTAATACCTATATAAAAATATGTGTAGGAATGCAATGAAATAGAACTAAATTGGAGAAAGAAATCTCTTGGGACTTGAGCTAGCTGAGGAAATAGTAGAGAAGGTTAGAGCTATTCGGAAACACATCGGGGAATCTCAGAGTGTAAAAAATGTCATATTGTCAATCATCAGTGATATATAGAGTTCAAGGTTGGTGACAAGGTATTCCTATGAATATATAACATCCCTTATTTTTATTACATAAACTTTTCATTTATATGGAACAAAATATAGGATCTATTAATGTTTAGTTTCTTGGATAACAAGAACATAATACATGAAAATAGAAAACATTTTCCTTGTCCACTTGAAAGGTTTATTCATTGGTTCATCCTATGTACATTTACTATATCTTATAAACTGGGGACATACATCAAAGGAAAGGAGTGAGAATAAGGCCTAGTAAGGGAAATAGTTTATAAACATTCATAAGGAATATCAATAAGAACACAAGGAATATAATCGTGTCATGAGAAATAGAAAAAGAGGAATATCATAATAAAAATAACATGAGTAATAACATGTAAATGTGGCTTAAAAATTTAATTTAGACATTTTTAAGCATATAACCGAGGTTAATCACTAAGGTGTCGTAAATGAAAATTACCAAGGTTATTCACCAAGGTATTGTAAAACACATCATCTTTAGAGATTAAATTATTTACCCAATGCATTAGAGAGAAATGAAGGTGTTCCATTAATATGTATTATTTAATGTGAACGATATATATCATAATAAAAAATATCATAAATAACCCATGTAAAATAAGGAAAACATGTTTCATATCAAAATCATGGTGTTTCAAAAGTTCTTAAAAACATGATCATTATGTAATTTTCATCCCACATAAATGAAATGTGGGTTTCATGTATGTTAATAATATAATAAAATAAATAATTTTTAAATCTCATTGAATAAACTTGGAAAATAAATATTCTTAGGTATTCACAAAAATAAAATAAAAGAGAATCTCTTGAGGAGAATAGGGAAATTTTGAGAAGTAAATTCGGCAGCATAACAGGTATAAAACGTGGTTTTGAAAAGGGGTAAAATGAGAAGGTACAAGGGTTTAAAATTGATAAAAAATAATTTTTGAAGTAAGGGCATGATCAAAAGGTTAATATTAGATATTATCCTTAAAATTTAGAAGTCATATACAAAAACATTTTCTTGAATCGAAGAAGAATGAAGGATAATTCCCTTACCTTGAAGAGTTACTCCTAGATCATGAGGAATGGAACCTTTGGGGATTGATAACACATGGGGGGGGGGGGGTCATTGGAAGGTAAAAATACCAAAAATTCATAGTGTATGGAATTTTAGTGAAATTAAATAGAGAAATGGGTGGGAATTTATAGCAAAATTGAAGGATTTCTTTTAAATAATTTCTAAATATAGGACTTAAAAATCTAGGTTGTGGAAAATGAAAATCCATGGGCTTGGCCATGGGTTTTTACGATGGTTTTGGATATTTGGGAAAACTTTTAGGTTATTTTAACCAAAAATAACTAATAATTATTTTATATTACTTCTTCTGGAAAGGAAAATTAATGTTTTCTCAAAATAATATTTTTAAAGACAAAGTTTACATTTTGGACTCTGGAAAGTAAATTATAGGTATGTAAATTGATTAAAATATATTTAAATACTTGATATTAATAAAATAATGTATTTTGAGTCATTTATTGTGATCAACTGATTATTACATCATCATGGCATAATTATGAAGTCATCAAACATACTGAAAACCTCAAACTGTATTTTAACTATTCACAGAAAAATAAAGTATTTTAGAAAATTATCATAAATTCACCATAACCTAAATTCGTTGATCTAATTTAAAAAATTAAAATTATTTAATCATAATAATTATCTAAATATGATAAATTTAACCATTAACTATAGAAAACCTTATTTAAAAAAATATTGGTTGAATATGCATAGTAAAATTTCATACACTTAAAATTTGTTAAGGATATAATATATTTATTTTATCATTTATATATACAAAAGTGTATTTATCATGATATTTAATTAAAATAAATATTATTATTAATACCTTAGTTTATTATAAAGATTTATGTCTTTTCTGAAAAGTACAATTTGGGTCTGAAAAGTCAATTTATCAAATTCCATCTTAATTAAACCTATATTTTTATTAAGAAAAACTTTTGATGGAAGGACTAATTTATTTATAGAAAGGAATGAAACATTATGTTACTAATTATGAGACATGTAACCCTTTATAATACCCACATGAGACCTAAGGGTAAGGTGTGAGATTGTGAGAGATTCATGGGGAGGCTCAAGTAACATCAACCAAAGGGTAATTTCCACTTTCTTGAAATTCTCCCATAGGTGATTTCATTCAAGAACCACTAGTTGAAGCTTGGATTGGTCTTGGTCAATTGAGAACCCCAGTGACTCTACCTCCCTTCCAATTTATGAAAAATGGTCTTTATACAACATGACTCTACTGGTTGAGGCCATTGCTTCTCTTTTCTGAATTAATTACCCTTTATAAACACTAACTATAATGTTATAATTTTTATGAAGAGTATAGTTTCAAATGGTCATATTGACCAACATTCATATAAAGATCTAATAAATATGGTCACATTTCTATTTATATTCACTTCATTATTAAATAGATATGGTTTTTTTGTGTATAATATAATATAATAAACATTTTTAGTAAATAATTATCATTAAAAAGTCTAGGTCCTTATATTCTCCCCCCTTAAAAAAATTCATCCTCAAAATTTTTAACTCATTATATTAGTTGATAAAATTTTTGGGTACTTCTTTCTCATTGAATCCTATGGTTCCCACAAAACTTATTTATATTTATGGTTCATCCAAAAAACTTTGATGAGGTGGGTAGTCTTGTTGCATAGAACCTTGTCTCTATAGTCCATGATCTCCAACAACTTCTCCTCATAATAGAGGTCATGTTCTAGTTATATCAACTCTAGATTCATTACACGTGAAGGGTTGGGTATGAAATTACTCAAGATAGATGCATAGAATACATCATGAACTTGAGATATATTTAGTGGAAGTGCTGGATAAAAGTCCACTACTCCAATATGATCAAGGATTTTCATAAAGGCCAATGTAGTAGGGTTTAAGATTCCATTTATTCCCAATATTCATAACTCTGATCCAAGGTGATATTCGAAGGAAAAAAATTATCGCTAATATCAAACTCAAAGTACCTTCTATGGTTGTTATTATATATCTTATAATAACTATAAGTAGCCTTTATGTGTTGTTGGATGGAATGAACCTTTTCTATCATCTCTTGAACAATTTCAGCCCCGAGATTCTTTCTCTCACCAAATTCATCCCAACATATAGGAGTTCTACATCTCTTCCCATATAGAGATTCATAGGGTGCCATTTTAATATTCAAATGGAAGTGTTGTTGCATGAGAACTAACATAACGGGATGTGTTTATCCCATCCACCCTTATATTCCATTGATCATGTTACCAGGATTTCCTTGAGTGTTTGAATAGTCCTTTAAAATTTTCCATCAGTTTTGGGGTGATAGACCATACTGAAATTCAATTTGGTACTCATATCATATTGAATTATTCTCTATAATTTTTATGTGAACCATGGATATAGATCAAAAATGATAGAAATTGGTACCTCATGTAATCTCACCACTTCCTTTATGTAAATCTTGGCAATTTTGTGAAGAGATAAATCTTCGCAAATAGTGATAAAATGGGTTGTCTTGGTGAGTCGGTCCACTATGACCCATATTGCATTGTTTTCTTTTAATTTTCTTGGGAGACCAATGAAAAATTATATCGTGATATTGTCTCACTTCCATGTTGTTATGGGTACTGGTTGAAATACTCCTTTAGAAAATTTTACTACGCCTTCACCTCTTGACATACCAAGCACCTTACAATGTAGTCAATAATATACCTTTTCATATTATCCCACAAATAATAACCAAAATGGTCCATATACATTTTAGATCTTCTAAGATGTATAGATAATGTAGAGCTACAAAAATAATCCACCATTTGATTCTTTATTTTCGGTATAGATGGAACACATAGTCTTGTATAAAATTTTATCCCACCTTCTTTATCAATATTGAACTCAAGAAGCTTCCCATTCTTCACAAACTCTATCTTATTTGGTAATAAGCAATCTTATATTTGATATTTATTGATCTTATCTAGTAATGATTGTTGAGAAATAATTTAGGATAGGGTTTATGATGTCCCTTCCCTTACAATTACCATTTACAGTTTTACTAGGTCTTTGATAAAAGGATATCCTTGAATCCTCATCATTTCTAGCATAACAGGTTCTTTCCAACTTAATTAAATAGTGACTTTATTTTCACTTTTGGGGGGATAATGAATTGAAAAATCATAGTATTTTCAAATTCCCAACAATAGTATTTATCTCCTATTCAATTCCTTTTGTTTGAATATATACTTCAAACTTTGGTAGTTTCTGTATATATCACATTTCTCACTATAAAGATAGTGCCTCAATTTGTTTAGAGAAAAATAACCATAAATAGCTCTAGCTCATGGGTTAAATAATTTTACTCATGAGGCTTTAACTATTGAGATACATAAGCAATCAGATTTTAATTTTGTATGAGGACACACCCAATACATTTCATAGATGCATCACTAAAACTAATGAATCATTCCCCAATAGAGGGTATCCTTAACAATGGTGTAGTAAACAATATATTCTTCAGCTATTGTAAAATTTATTCACACTCCTTTGTCTAGATGAAATTATCCCCTTTTAGATTTAACATAGATAGTGGATTAGAAATTAGTTTAATGTTTTTCACAAACCTCCCATAATATCCTACTAATCTAAAAAAACTATGAATCTTAATTATTTTTGTAAGATGATACCACTCCTCCATAACCTTTTTCTTGTTAGGGTCAACTGATATTCCTTCATTGGTTACAATTTGAACCAAGAAAGAAACTTTTTGCAACCAAAATTCACATTTGATGATCTTTTAAAATAGCCTCTACTTACTAAGAGTTTTAAATATAACCCTTATATGATCCTCATGATCCACTCAAATTTTTTAATATATTATAATATCATTAATAAAAACATACAATAATTTATCAAGGTAGTCCTTAAAGAATCTGTTCATAAAATCCATAAATATATTAGGAGCATTAGTCATGATGAAGGGCATAAAAACAAACTCATAAAACCCATATATTGATCAGAATATAGTGATTGAAATATCTTCTTTCTTCACCCTCAATTGATGATAACTAGATTTAAGATCAATCTTAGAGAAGAATTGAACCCCATAAAGCTGGTCAAATAAATCATCAATCCTTGGGAGAGGGTACTTGTTCTTTACTTTGATCCCATTAAGTTCTCTATAATCAATGCATAGCCACATTTATTGATCCTTATTCTTTAAATAGAGAATAGGTGATCCCTAAGGAGACACACTTGGTTAGAAAAATCAATTCTACAAAACATATTGAATTCATTTCTTTAATTCCTAAAACTTCACATTTTCCATTCTATATGGGATATTTGATATCATCTTGGATCCAGGTTTGAGTTCAATGGAGAACTTGACCTATCTCTCTGGGGGAGGTCTAGGTAACCCTTTAGGAAATATATCAACATATTTCTGAATGACGGGGACATTTTCTATTATTATAATTTCATTTAATTCTTTCTATTAACAGATCGTCTTCATAAAGAAGCCCACAAGAGGTGCTTTTAGACAAATCTCTGGTTGATATATCTCTCCTTTGAAAAAAATATACATTTTACATTCAAGACTACTGATATTTCCTTGCTACTATAGTTGATCTTATCATCATACTTTGGGATCCAGTCCATCCCTAGTATAATGTAGAATTCCAACATGGTACTGACTACTAGATTTGTGAAGAGATTATTCTCTCCAAAGTCAATACTAGAGTATCTATATACTGTTGATTATTGGATAATCCCTCTAGGAGTCTTTACTAATAACTATACTTATAGAAGTTCAGGGATCGATTATATATTAATTTCAAACTTGGAAGAAATAATGGAATGTGTAGAACCAAAATCAAACAAAGTACTTGTTAGATTTGAGGGAACAATGAGAGTACTTTACACAATATAATTTGGATCTTCTACTTCAGACATCATGATATAAAATACCCAAACTTTATCCCTTGGACCATACTAAGGTTGATAATGATTCCCCTCCATTAACTTGTAATTTGAAGAGTGATTATCAAAGTGCCAAAGTTGTACTCACTTATAGAATTGGACATCCAATTGGGCCTGCTACATCTTCCCTTTATCATTATTTTTGAGAAGTTTAGGATTCACCTCACTATGATAGTTCCGAGATATATGGCCCTCTATTCCAAACTTGTAATATTTTCTACTCCTGAGAAATTCGTTCCTCGAATTTTTCTTCCCACATTTGTCTCATGTTGTAAGTTTCACTTACATTCCTCCTATCTGGTGATCAAAGATACTCCCTAATTTTGTCTCCAAGTATCTCTCATTTTTATTAAATTTGGGTGACCCATGCATCTCTCCGAACTCTAGTTCAACCTTCATAGCACACCTCACTATCTCCTTATAGATTACATGGTTTCGATTGGCTAGATTCCTCCATAGATGAGTTCTTAGTCTACCAAAAAATCTATAAACCTTTCCATTATGATCCATAATAAAGATAGATGTGCAAAGAGAATTACTTGTAAAGTTCATATGATAGCTTCCCACTAATTCATTTTCCTCATTATTTAGTTCTAATAATTCCTCCTCCATTTTATTTCACATCGCATGAGGGAAATATTTATTGAAAAATATTCCCATGAAATCTTCCCACTCCATAGAATCAATATCCATTTTTGGATTTTTGTTTTTAATCAGTGTCGACCACTAATCATCTTGTCCCTATAAGTGGTATACAACTAGGGAGACTTTTTCTTCTTTCGAACAACAACATATAAAAAGATCATTCTTATAGATCTTATCCATTATTTAGCAATCAATGGGTTGGTAGATCTACTAAAAGAAGGTTCTTGTTAATGCATAAAAGACTCAAAGAAAATTTGTTCCCATTGAGGTGAATCCAATATTTCAGCTTGATTCAATTTATTGTTCATTACTCAAGTTAGTTGATTCAACATTCTCATAATGTTTTCCATTCTAACTTCCACCGAAGGGCTGTTAGTGCATGGTCTGTTGCATTCATTAATTTTGTGGTTCCTTTTATTTCCTTCCATTTTATAAAAGAAGAAAAAATATGTGAGAAACATATTTATTTTCAAAATCTTATAATTATAAATGAATTTTATGTCTCAAAATATCATGCTTAAATATTTTATTGTTAACAAAAATTTCATTTTGTATAAATCCTTCAAAATGGTTCATAAAAATCTTTTGTTTAACCAAACATATCCGCTAATAATGTCAAAATAGGTGTGCAACAAGGCCTGCTGTTATGAATGAGTTCCCATTTGAGTCTATATCAAAGAGGTTTTTTGGGTGTTACCCCTAGATACATCTATTCCAATGTCACATCCACATGTTTTTATCCATTCAGATATTTATTTTCTCAGAAACCAATTACTTAATACTTCACCAAAATACTAGGATGTTTTTCTATATTTAAACTTATCCCTTGGGTTCTTCAGAATTTTTCCAAATCTAAATTTCCAAAAAAAACTAAAATGTTCTTTGATACCAACTATGACATCTTTCATTTTTATTGTATAAAATTTTCATTTAAATGGTTCAAAATAGAAGATCTTTTATTGTTTAGTTTTTTGGAAAATAGGAACATAAAACATAAAAATATAAAACATTATTCTAATCAACTTAAAAGTCTTATTAATAAGTTCATCCAAATTACTTGTACTATATCTCATAACCTGGGGACTTACATCAATGTAAATGGGCCAACATAAGGCCCAGTAAGGAAACAATTTATATATATTCTTGATAAATATCAATAGGAACAAGAGGAATATAATTGTGGCATGATAAATTGAAAAATAGGCATATAATAATAAAAATAATATGATTAAAAATATGTAAATGTGGATACAATATTTAATTTAGTCATTCATAAGAACATCACCAAGGTTCCGTTAATGAAAATTACCAAGTTTATTCACCAAGACATTGTAAAACATATCATATATAGGGATTAAATTATTTACCAAATAAATTGGATCAATATTAGGGTGAACTATTAATATATATTATTTAATGTTTTCAAAATATATCATAATAAAACATTTCATAAATAACCTGTAGAAAATAAAAAACGGGTTTCATATCAAAATCATGGAATTTCAAAAGTTCATAATAACAAGATAATTATTTTATTTTCATCCCACATAATAGAAATGATATTTTCATGTATGTTAATCCCAGAATAAATATTTTTTTACATCTATGTGAATACCATTGGAAAATAAATAGTCTTGGGTATTCATAAAATAAAATAAAAGATAATTTCTTGAGATGAAGAGGGAAATTTTGAGAAGTAAATTCCAAAGCATAATAGGTATAAAATTTGGTTTTTAAAAAGAGTAAAATGGTAGAAGAAAGGGTATCCCATTGATAAAACATAAATTTTTAGTAAGGTTATGATAAAAACGGTAATTTGAAATAGTAAACATAACATTTAGGAGACATATATGAAATGAGTTTCTTGAATTAAAGATAAAAGAAGGATAATTCCCTTACCATGAAGAGTTACTTCTAGATCCTAAAGAATGGAACCTTTGGGGATTGAGGAAACCTCGGTGAGACTACTTTGGAAGAAAAACTACCATATTTTCTTGAAGGATTAATTTTTAGTTCAAGTAAATGGAAAAATTGGATGGTAATTATAGAAAAAGTGGAGGATCTATTTAATAATTTCCAAATATAGGCCTGAGAAATCTAGGTCATGGAAAATGAAAAACCAAGGTATTTACCATGGTTTTGTACATTTAGGACATTTTTTATGTTATTTTAACTCAAAATAACTGAGAATAATTTTACATTACGTCTTTTTTCTATGAAAATTAATTTTTTTTGCAAAATAATGTTTTTTAAGACAAATTTTCCATTTTAGACTTTGGAAAGTAAATTAAAGGATTGGAAATTGATTAAAATATATTAAAATAATTTATATTAACAAATAAAGTATTTTTAATCTTGTATTGTAGTTAAATAATTATGAATTCATTTAACCAAAAACCTCAAACTGTATTTTTACTATTCAAGGAAAAATAAAGTAACTTAGAAAACTATCATAAATTCACCATAACTTAAATTTGATGTTATGATTTTAAAAAGTATGTTTTTTTAATAATAATAATTATATAAATATTTAAACTTAAACTTTAAACTATATAATTCCTTATTTAAAAGAAAAAGGTGAGTTGAATATATAAAGTAAAATGTATGACACTTAAAAAAATTTATGGACGTAATAAAAATAATTTTTCATTTATAATTTAAAAATTGTTTTTGTCATAATATTTCATAAAAAGAAATATTATTCATAATACCATAGTTTATTATAATGATTTATATCTTTTATGAAAGTACAATTTTGTTCTGAAAAGTCAATTTATCAAATTCCATCTCAATTAAACATATATTTTTATTAAGAAAATATATTGATGGAAAGAAAATTTAATTGATACAAATTAATTAGATTTTAAGTAACTAAGGCTGGGAAATGTAACCCCTTATAACAACCACATATGAAATATGGGTAAGGTGTGCATTGGTGATAAATTCATGGGGTGGCTGAGCTAAGATCAGGCGAGCTGTAATTTCTATTAACTTGTACTTCTCCCATAGGAAATTTCGTTGAAGCTTCACTTGTTAAAGATCATATTGGTCTTGGTAAATGGAAAAACACATTGGATATAACTCCTTGCCAAGTTTTGAAAACTTCTTTTCATTCAAAATGACTATACTAGTTGATTTCATCGCTCATCCTTTATACATTAATTATCCTTTCTTAATTTTTACTTATAAACATTAATTATAACATTAAAAATATTATCAAGAGTATAGTTTAAAATGGTTATATGGAAAAATGGTTATAATTGATCAATTATAATATAAAAATGAAATTATTATGTTCAAATTTACCTTTATATTAAATTCATTATTAAAGAGATATGGTTTTTTTGTGTATAATATAATATAACACACATTGTTAGGAAAATAATTATTATTCAAAACGTCTTAGTCATTATGGAATATCTCATCAAAATAAGGTTATGAGATTTATAAATAAGGTTAATTTAAGCCCTATATATATTATTCCATTTTAATTTTTTTTATCTTATTAGTATTATTACTAATCATTAGGAACTTCTACTGAATCTCTCTCAAGTTCACGATGTGTTCAACGTATCTCTCCTGTGGAATTAGACACATGATCCCCCATAGGCACTGAACTCATTGGCCATACCACCTCATCATGACCTATATTATGGGTAATAACCAGTATAGATTTTATATTGAATTAAGAAAGATATATGGAATAATAAAACTCACCTGGTTAATGATTCTTGTTTCGCAAAACCATAAATTTGAGGAAGCTACATGGGAACCCGAAGATGTGATGAGGCAGAAGTAACCCCATTTTTTTGTATCATAGTGACTAAATTTTAAGGGAGAAATTATTATAAGGGCATAGAATGTAATTACCTAATATTTTATTATATATTTAGATTTTTTAAAAGTTAATTTATTTGATAAATTTATTTACTTGTAACTTTGAGTTTAAAAAAACCACAACACACAATTAAATTAATATTATTTAATTTGATAGTTATCGCCAACCCATTGGATTGGAGGGTTTTAATATAACTAAATTTTTATTGTTTTTTTACAAATGTGTAAAATCCATCCACTAGTTATAGATTTCTTAAAAATTAGAATAAAATAATTTAAAGGTAAATAGAGATATTTTTCTAAAAAACAGTTTTATACACACAAAGTGTTTTTATCTTGATAAATTAAATTCATATATATTAATTAATGATTTTAAATATATATATATATATATTATAACTTAAAAAAAATATTTTGACATTCATATGATATTTTTGTACAATTCATGGAATAAGAATAAATCCATGTTTATGCTTAAAAATGTATTTTTCTAGAAATGGGTTTTATTGCATATTACACACTTATTTTAAAATGAATTTCTAAAACTTATAGAAACTTAATCTTATAAAATAGATTAAATATTTTAAATAAACATAATTAATAAAATTTAATAGGTTCAAATTAATTTTTGGCCATAATGAATAGTAAAAATAGTAAAATTTTGTTACCATAGTTAGGGCAAAAAAGGGTTCACCAGGGGTGGTTAAAAAATGTGATAAGGTTTAAAATGTAAAAATAAAATTATTTAATTATTTTGGTAGAATTTATTTTTACATAATACACATTTCATTTAAACCATTGGTATTTTGGATCCACTTGACTTGAGTAACACATAAATATATTTTACTCTTTTTTTGTAAAATTCCAAGTGTGTCCTCTCCCACCCTTATAAAATGACACCACCTATCCTCTCTTCTTCACACTTAATTAAAATTATATCATGGATAATACCTACTCAAAAAACATCCTAAAATTACTCCCCATTTTCAATAGTTTTTGGTTTAATCATAATAACATCCTAACGTTTAAGCCAAAGGAGGGTTCTCAATGAAGAGGTATTAATTCTTAAACGATTACTTTTAATTTTATTTCTTCATCCACCTTATATAAAAATATGGTATCCATTATAAAATAATCACTTCATTATATTCAATATACTAAATATCTATTACGATGATGGATTAACCATTTTCTACCTCCTTTTCATTAAATGGTAAATGAAAGTACTGTTTGTGTGG
Organism: Viscum album; assembly: GCA_963277665.1. Lineage (NCBI taxonomy): Eukaryota > Viridiplantae > Streptophyta > Magnoliopsida > Santalales > Viscaceae > Viscum > Viscum album. The sequence continues at coordinate 1,287,825,327 of OY728137.1, forward strand.
ATATAGGGACTACCATCTCCATGAAGTGATGTAATTCATTTTTCATCACTGATTTATTTGAATAATTATAAAATAATATATGATGAATAAATATTATAATTATTTCATGATTAATATTATATATATGATGAAACTCTGACCAAGGTGAAAATATCCTAACTATTGAATAGAAACATGCCTGTAAAACATACCAATTTTCAGTAGAATGATCATTTTAGTGAAGAATTTGTTAACAAAAGGGTATTTAGAAATTATAAATGAATGGTAAGTATTAATTTATGTATTAATATGGTTCTATAATATATTTATAATAAATCTATATTTCTTATACAAGATATTTGGATGTTTATGTAGTAAGATGAGACACAATGAAAAGGGGTTAATGTTACAATTTCAATTCATTTCTAGATTGTCTATGCTAAGTTTCCATTGAGGGAAATTATATAGATATTATACATTAAACCTTATTTATTTTATTCTCTTATGGATATTTCTATAGTTTCTATACATTAGTACCATTTTAATATCTTTGGTACTTAAAATGATTGATAAAATGTTTTTAAATAAAATCTGACCTTATATCCTCTTTGGTTAATGAATTTTTTTCCCATGTCGATACTTTCCAAAAAAAATATGAAAGTTCTCATCTATACTAAAAATATTTTAAAACGACCATTTTATCTACCATTGAATTTATTTATAGTTTTTTGAAAAGGAATATTTTATAACTTTTTTCCAATTGAGTCAATTTTGAATTTTTATAATGGCTTTAATGGAATATATTATTTTTAATATATGAGGAATGTATATATTTTTCCACCTTAATGAAAATTATTTGATTTAAATATTCCTTTACAATTTTCCATGGTTGTTTTCAAATATTTTTTTAAATATTCTATGAATTTTCAGTTAAAATGTTATAAAAATAAAATTAATTTTTCTCCTATTTCTAAATAAAGGTTTGAATGATCTTTTAGAGGTATTTTTCATATATGTCAACATCCTTTAAATATTTATATGATTCACTGGGTATATTATTTTCTGATACTATCCAATTTATTTCGTTTTATGGATTATAATTATGATTATTTTAGGATAATTATTTGAAAATAATTTATTTCCCATCAGTTAATTAAGTTATGATGAAAAATTTATGAATCCCATTTCTTTTACAAGGGTTATGAGGGGATATAATGGTGAAATTTTTATGAAATCCATTTAATTTCCACAGGTTATTCCATGATGTAATGATCATAATATGATTATTTTATGATCTTATAGAGCACATATGAATGGTTTCCATAATTTTATGGGGGTAGAATTATATATCCCTCAAATAAATTGGGTAATGATGATGAAGTTATGAATTTACTATGATATGAGGGTGTTAATAAACTCCTATGAGATGATGAAGTAAACTAGATAAAATTTATTTATAATATAATGGTAGAAATGACTATGTATGACATTTCTATAATGGTATTTTTTCCATGTTGATAGTATTAGGAGGTAACCTTGACTATTAAGGTATTGTATATTCTTATGTGTATGAGAAAAAATCATGTCATATTATTATGATATGATCTCATGGCTAATGATTGATTTTTTATGATTCTGCATAGTTATGAGTTATGTAATATTATGAAAAAGTCTTATTCTATGATTTATGTTTAATTAAATTTGAACAATTGGGTATGATTATCATAATTTATGATCATGTTATTATACCCTTATGATTATATTATGCTCACTTATGATCATTTATTGATATCCCTTATGTTTTCCCTTAATGAGCATTTGAGCACACCCTTTCTTATGTTTTATTTCCCCAGGTTATGAAGAAAGATCTTAAGTAGGGAATATATAAGAAGTATACTATATAGTTAGAATTTTTTGTAAGATGATGAATATATTTTAAAAAATTATATGAATATATATCTTGTAAGGGAATTAATCCTTCTCACTTGTTCCTTGGAGTGTTTTTAGGTATGTGGTGTTGAGTTTGGGAGATGGAATCTAGAATCCAAAGAAGTTCACTATGTGAACCTTAATTCACAATGTGATATTACAATTTTCCTCCGATATAGTAATTCATGGTTTGTGTAAGATAGGTTCATGGGTTGTGATTCATAATGTGTATGGTATATTCATGATGTGAATGGATGAGTTTTGGATTCAATTAATCCATATTATAAAACAAATTATGTGAACATGAAGATCACGACATGAACTGATTTAGGTTTATAGGATCGAGGTGATGTGTTTTTCAGTGAGTCACAAAACTCAAACCTTTCAAGATGTGAATGACCCATTCATGTCATAAAGGTGTGTATGGAAATGCACCTATAAAGATAACTACACCCTCAATTTTCTAAGAATTCCTCCAATTTCCTCCCAAATATTGGAATCCATAGGATATATCTCAAGACATTTCAAATCTCTTTCATTAGGTATTGATCCCTAAATTCCGATGTTCTATCTACGACAATCTAAAGTTAGTTCCCCCTTTATCTTGTGCTTTCTTTTATTGTAAGTTTTTTTTCCTCCCATAATTTCTTTACATGATTTTATTATTTATATTATTTGTTCTTATGGAGTAATTTTTATGTTTTTTGGAATATTTTTGGAAAGGGATTCTTGGAGGGATATAGTTTTCTTTATAGTAGATGTGATTGGAGTTCTGCGCTATTGTTCCATTCTCAATCAAAGAACTCTAAAAGCCTTAATGTAGGGGATTCATTGATTCACCTTGTTTTTGTGTTTAATTTTAATGTTATCATGCTTTATATATTTGGTTTATGGAGGAATTGACCAAAATAATTATGAAACTATACTAATAAAATAAATTTTTAATGGTTGTAGTGATCAAATGTGTTTACATCATGATAAAATGTTGCCTCTTAATTTTATAGATAGCGTGCTAACTATGTTATGATTTTTTTAGAATGTTTAATTTTATAAAAAATATTAATACAGTAAATCAAGTAATTATATTTCTAAATAATTAAATTGGTATATTTATGGAATCCATTGGTTCTTATAATTTGATGGAAATAAAATATGCTTGATAAATGTTTAATTGATATTGTTCTTCCTTAATGTTTTTTGAAACTAGAAGTTATTATTGAAATCATTTTTAAATATTTTATATATTTTAATAGAATATGAATTAAGATTATAATGGTTGTAACTTATGAAAATGAATTAGTTAATATTATATGGTAATAAATATGTTAGTTTGATAAAGACAATTTTTTTGGGATGAGTGAGCTCATTTTCATGTCAAGAATGGATGCCTTGTTTTTAGGGACAAGAAGCATTGTTGACTTCGTTTTTTTACTGTATTATTTGTTTACTTTGGATGTGATCCTTTCTGTGTGATGTGATGTGTGGTTGGGGTGGCTATTGGTTTTGCGGGATATGAATGGGGAGGACTGGGTTTTTTGTAGCAATTGAAGCCTATAACAGTGGGATTCATAGTGATATACATGTTGGTTTTGGGGATGGAACTAGGATTAGTGGAATGGGTTGAACCTATCCTTGGCCTTTTTATGCATAAATATGGATGTTTTCTTGATAATGTTCTTATTTAAAGGGTTAATGTTAATGTTTCTTATTTTTCTACATTTTTTTCCCACCGCCCGAGGCATCTGGTTGAGCTTGTTTATGTGCCTATTTTATGATTTATTTGGATGTTTCCTAGAGTACCTAGAATTATAGAATGATAATTATTAATAAAATTTTTACCCACGGTTTTAGTTCTTGAATGGAATAAAAATATTGATAATCTTGGGGAACAATGTAATTGGTTGGATTATGACTCAAGGGCATGGAAATCACTCAGTTGTTATTGAAATGTGAATGCAGTAATGTTAATTAATGGATAATGAATTCATTAATATAAAGTTAAATTTTAAAGGAAATAATTAATTAAATAAATTTCCTTGAATGCTTTTCTTTTTATGGGATATATAGTTCATAATAGTGGTAAGAAGGTGTCTGATAGATGATAGTTGTACCTCATCCTAAGACTAGGTTAATGCTCATAGTGTGGTTGTGAGAAATATTATATCCTATAAGTTTTGTGACTTAATAAAATGATCCAACCACATCGATGGGGTGAATGAAACCCAGTGGGCTATGGGAGGGTGTTTTCCCGAACATCAGGTTGGAGATGAATATATAGATTGTTACCCCCTTTAACCTTTCTCTCTTATCCTGGAAGTATTATGAGCTGGTATAAATGGAGGTTATCTTCATTATATATGTTTGTAGAGGGATGAAATGGTATGTGGTTATTCCACACACATTAATATCTAGTTATAGTATTATATGTATTATTATAGATGTGACATGTATGGGATGTGGTGATTTGAGGTATAATACTTGATGCATGGGTTTTGGTGGATCCTAGAAACTACTTAGATACTATCTGAAGTTGTGTAATGGGAGTATATAATGATGTGACGGATTAGATTCATGTTGTGATATATATCCTGGGTGTCTTTGGCATAGATTACTTTTAGATAGATATGGCTCAGAACATGTGATATTGGGGCATAAGATCAAACCAGTGATGAAGTGGTAGTGGGGTACCTTTTTCATATTATATTATATGTTCACTTATATAAAATACTCGGTGATATATATCTATGGTAAGGCTGGAAACTTATCATATCTTTTTAGGTGATTAGTTAGATTCACTTGTTATTTACTGGGATTTAGTATGCTTTCTTTATATTTTTCATGAGAGGATATGTGGAGGATCCTACTGAGTATACTTGTTATTCTCACATAATATATATAAACTATTTTTCAGGTCATCCTAAGAAGGTTGGTGTTCAGGATGGAAATTATTAGCTCATGTGTTTTTCATGATATTTTTGGGTTTTGTGGTCATTTTCAAGGATTATATTTTGTTACTTATAGTTTTATAGTTGTTTAGTTGCTCTAAATTACACACTTGTACTTGGGATATTTCTTTAATTATCTTTAGTAGGTGTTTTCTGGTGTTTCTATATCATCTCTCTTTATTTCCCATAGCTTAGAGGGAAATCCATCCCATCTATGTTTATGATAATCCTTCCGTGCTTATCACTAACCCATGGTCTATTGAAGGTGAGATTTTATTAATCATTATCTCCCTTCTCTCATTATTGGCCTGGGAGGGGTACCTTTGGGGGATGGGTTGTGAAAGATTTGTATCAACAGGTTTAGGTTAAGAGAAATAGTGGAGTTTATAGGGAAAAAATGTTAGGATTTCATTGGTTAGATTGGAAAGAGTTTTAATTGATTTAATCGAGAAATTTAAATAGGGGATCACATTTTGGAAATATGTAATAAAGGACCCCTATGATCCATCACACAAACCTTTAAATTTACTAATCCTACAAATCAAATTGATACTTATAGCAGGGTAGAGACCTTGGAAATGATCATGCGTCATTATTCTTTTTACGCTTGTATGAAATTGACGTACCATGGGATTAGGTTGGAACTTAAATAAATAAATATTTAATTAATATTAAATATTTTATATTTTAGGTTTAGAAGTCCCTACAAGGTTATTCTTTTGAAGTTGTGGCTCTAGGTCGACACCCTTGTCAGGTTCGCATCGAAGATGTTTAGTAGGATATGCCAGCAGGTCCCTATAGAGTAGAGGATAATGATGAAAATATTTGGAGGGTGATTCTATAAGAGTTTCAGTTCCATAGTCTGTAGAAGTATGTGGGATTTGTTTCGGACTCAGTGATATAGGACTGTTTGGGGGAGTTGTTGATTTCCTTTAATTTGATCAGTGATGATAAAGATCACTTGGTTTTGATGGCACTGATGATGTTGTGTGGAGTAGGTAGGTGATGTTCATTCTTATTCCTTAGGGATCCAAATAAGTTAGTGATTGGAATATTGTTTCATTTTTTGTCAATAACATGTCAATATGTGTATGGATAAGTAATGATTGAGATGACGATGATGATTGAAGTGGTGATGCTTAAAGTAATGCTATTGACTCAGTGAATATATCACTTTAACAATGGATTGTAAGAAATATCATTAATTGTTTATTATCAATGGTTATTAATGAGATAGGAATATATCATTTCTATTAATATGGTGATGTTGTTTCAAAGATTATATTACTTAGTGAGTCACAATTCTTGAAATGACATTAGATTCCATGTTAGATGTCATGCTTGATCATTTTATAATTCAAACTACTGTTGAAATGATCCTATGTTCTAATACATGTGTCAAAGAATGAAACAGTTTGTTACAACATTTGAATAAGGCCATGCAATACTCTATTTCAGGATTAATTTGGAAGATCCATCCAATGGTTTCTATTTGGCTGATGTTTGAGTAAATTAGATGACTATAGAGTTGGGTTGTATTTCTTAAAATAAGTGTCATTGGTGATTTGAGTTGACACATTTTTTATAACAATGAATTGAAGAAGTAGTTGAAGATGCCATGAAAAAGGAATTTAATTTTCATGAAGGGGGTTGGATAAGTTGGTTTTGTAATTTATTTAAAGAGGACATTATATTCTATTTGGAAATTATTTTTTGAATGATCCTTTATCAAAAAATGTGTGGACTTAGCCATCCAAGGAAGTGGAACGCACCACTAAGAGGGTGGATGAGCTTGACCCCATCTAGCCAACCAGCATGGATTGACCATAGTCAATATAGTTCATGGGGAACACATGAACACACCCACGTAGGCGCATGAGAGATCCAATGAAGGGCCACCATGTGGGGTGTCACAGAGGCATAGATTGGGTTCAAAGCATTCTTGCAGGAGAACATGGCACACGGTGGTATCGTGGAGGGAGGAGGTGAATTCTAAGATGTGTCTTCCATGGATTGTAATAAAAAGGAGCTACAAAACATGGTGAGTTTCGATGTGGGATGAATTTGGGAGTATTGTTCACGGTTTAAAACGTATAAGTGATCCCCACCATCCGATATGATCGTGTATAATCTGAGCTATTGATCTGTTTTAAATACATGGACATATCATGTCTTTCCAATTAGTATCAATCTGATGATCATAGAGATTCCACACCATAGTCTGCAACCTACGATCAACCGATGAAATCCATCACGCTGAAGCATAGCCGAACCTCCATGATTGTGTTTCTGGACACCATTGATGATGTAACCTATAGAATGAAGGTTGTCTAGAGGTCATGATACCATGCATGAAATTAAATTTTCATGCATGAAAATAAAATTAATAACTTGCATGGGTTGAGGGAAATGAGGTTTTTGAGGCCTCATTATTCGTTCGAACTTCATGGATGATACAAGCTACATTTTGAATGGAGTTTTCATGTGATATTTAAACACATGCACATGAGTCAGAAGGATGTACGTTTGAAAAAATAAACCTCTATATATCTCATCATATCTCTATCTGAGTTTGATAATTTCAAAGCTGAGGATTATATCTATTCAAAGATAATATTTGAACAACATTTCTTATGGGATTTGAATGTGGTGTAGCTTTATGATCCTCACCTATAAATAGATAATCCTAGAATGAGGGTTTAGTGTCGATAAATTTGAGAAAACTCTCATTCCAAAAATAATATAGAACCATGAAGAAGAATTCCATACGAGCCTTGTATGTGTGCAGAAATCCGGACTCCTCAAGATAATACTACACGAAGGTGAAGGATCCCATGGGAACTCAACAAGTGATTTGCACTCTTGAGTCTCTTTGTGAATATCTGGTTCATGAAGCCTTACAGGAATAGTGCACTACACCATCCCTATTAGTGTGACACATCCGAAACCATGAAACCATCTTGGTTTGTGTGTTTGGTTGAGATATCCATGATACAATTGTAAAGACGAAAACCTTGCATGCACAGAAGGTAGTGCAGGTATTTGTGAGTAAGAAGGAAACCCTATTTGCGGACAGGCAAAAAATACCCATTAGGGTTTTGAGATTATGTGGCAGAGACTTTGAGAAATATATGGGACAATGTACATATACAGAACCCCTTGAGAAAAAGAAGAATCTAGTTCACACAAAGCATCTACCCATTTGGGTCTTGTGCGCAAGAGAAAGTAGGGTATAATCCTACATGGATAGTTTGTGTTTAATATAATAAAATCCTATCTAAACATACATTCATCCATGAATTCCCAAGAACACATGAAGAATGAAGTTAATTCACATGCATAACACACATATATTGAACTCAAACTAAACAACAAGTATGTGTGTGTAAATAACCAAAGAAGAAGGAATTATGTGTGTATATTGAGGAAGAAGAAACTAAGTGGACAGTGCATGTGTAAATGCATGATACACACTCATTGAACCTAATCTATTTATACAATAATAATGTGTGTTTTGGATTAAAAGGAACATATTATACATGTAAAAAATCATACATAATCACATGCATCTTTGAGAATCCAATTGAGATATCAAGACAAATTTTTTTGAATGCCATGAAACCCACACATGAAGTAAATTTTCATTGAGATTAAATCTAGATAGAATAAAATAATATCATATATCCGAGTTGACAATGTTTGAGAATTCAAGAATATAAAGATATATGACATAGTGAAAGATCATTCTTGCATATTAATATTTTTTAAGAAGTTGTGTGCACCATCTTCACATATATAAGTAAGGTCGTGTCTTCATCAAAAGATGGAAGTATTGCCTGATCATTATTTCACTAAGGCAAGTGATCATCACAAGTGATCAAAATTATTGATAAAGGCTTATAGACCTTACCAAAAGGTTGTTGAAGATTATTGAACAAGTACACGAGAAAGTGTGATTTAGCAAGCTCTTAGGGGAAGAGAATAATATCAATCTATAGTGAATTAAAATCATTAAAAGTAGGATGATACTAGTGTGATTTGAGAGCAAGGAGTACCCTGTGAGATTCAAGAGAAGAATAATTTAGTGAGACTCTAGAGTAGGCCAATGATACTCTGGTAACACTGTGAGATACAGTGTAAAGAACTTCCTATGGGACTTAGGAGAGATACAGTGTGACTCTGTATTGACCATTTTAATTATTCATTTGATTATAGTGGAGAATCTGTGTTGTGGAGAATAATCAACACAATAAGGAGAAGTTATTTGTACAGAACCTTGTAAATCCTTGTGTTCATTGCCTTTAAATTCAAAACATCATTTTAGGTAAGGTTGAGAGGCACAAGAATAGTGGATCAAGGCTTTAACCACCCATATAGGTTTAATTGAAAATAATAAATTTGTAAAAAGTTTAAAGGGCTTGCTGAGTCACCCCTCTCCCTCTCTATTATTTCACACTAATCTGGATACTTCAATTGGTATTAGAGTATTGGTCACCTCTAAAGATCCAAGGGAGTCTTTATGAAATGAATATTTTTGGAAATGGGTGAGAAACATCAAATGGAGATTTCTACTAAGTCTCAGAGGAATAAAAAGAAGAAACAGGAAAGGAATCTGAAGAATAACCTTAATGCTAATGGGGAGACACATTCTACTGAAGGTAATCTATAAGGTACAACATGTAATAATTATTTTTATTAGGACTCTTCTAATGAATCCTATTCAAGCTATTATGATGATAGATTAATTAGTAATCTTCAGTTGTTACTCAAAGAAAATATAAAGAAAATCCCTGGAGAAGTGTCAAGACATATTGATACAATTATCAATGCTCTTTAAGATTAAAAATTATAGCTAGAAAAAGAAGTTGATTCCATGTAAGAGGATTTGGCTAAAAGGGTTGGCATATCAAACACTCTCACAAAACTTGAGAAAGCAAAGGATGGAACAATTTCTCTTTTCAATGAATGATTTACCCAAGTTGCTAAATAATTGAAAGGAATTATTTTTAAGAAATAATTATTTTAATTGAATTTGTAGAATATTTCCATTCATTTGAAAATTTTCACAAAGTTTTTATGGTTTTGAAAGCTTCTCAACTAGAAGACAAATCTAGCAAGCTAAAGGATCTTGAAATTTCATTATAAGAATTAAAAAATATACATGAAGAACAAATTATAATGATGAAGGATAATTGGGAAAATAAACTGAGATCAATTTTAGATGATAAGAACTATCTCAACATGAAGTGTTTTGAGCAAGAGGTGAAATTGAAGAATCAACAATCTCCCAAATCCAAAACATCCAAAACAACTGAAAAAAGAGATGATAACACAAAATATTTTCATTAAGGACTATGATTAAAAAATGAATATTATATAATCTTATAATCCAATGGAAACATACTCCATAAAGAAGTTATCCCATAACCAAGTTATTTATATTTACACTAATATAGTTTTATCTGCAAGTACAGGTTCAAATATAAAAGTTGGGAAGGAGTGGATTGATAAAAATTTTGATACATCCATAAAAGCTTCAATGGTAGATAATATAATGATTAATAAAAATTACTCTCAAAAGGATTCTCCAAATAAATAAATACAATCCCGGAAACAACAATGCACTAAATCTAGCTAGACTGATACTACAAGAAAATGAAGGATATTTATTGGCTACTATTGGTGTTGTTGGACATTTTTACATCAGGACAATAGTTGATACCATAATGTGTTATCATATTAAAATTATGGAAGGCCTACATTCAGGGAAAGTAGATGAGAATAAATTAAACATCTTACAAAGATAAATCATAATACACAGATGAAGAATAATATGTCTATAAAGAAAATATTTTAATATCTTGAAGAATTTTGTGATAATTGTAATAGAAGTGGTAAAATTTATGATGAGTGATATTTTATTCCAACCATGCATCATGAATATGATGATAATAAAAAACAACCACAACAAATGCATACTAAAGGAACAATAGTTGGAAATTATTCCATTGTGAATATACAAAACAGTGAAGTCAAGAAAATAGTGAAACAAACTATTCTCAAGAAGAAGTTTAACATGGGTTATAAGAATGTAATATCAACCAAGAAAATATGATTCTACTATGTAATGAAGGGTTATAACATGGATCACTACAAACAATCCATGGAAATTAATGGAAGCAACCTGAAATTAAAATGATAATCAATCTAGGAGAAGATAGGATTTATTAAATACATTCATATACATCATTTTTATAAGTTTCCTAAGAAAGGAGACTTGAAATAATTGAAGAAGCCATGTGGAATCTCCAAACAAGAATATGCTAAGAAGGAGTGTTTAGTTACATGTCCTGATCAATTGCAAGTTGCTTGAAAACTTCAAAAAGGTGAAGATGAAGTACTAGCTAAAGACAAGGAAAATGGAAAATATATAATTTCACATAAAGAAGGATTCGAATTTCATGAGAGGTTGTCAAACCATGACAACTCATGTGTCTCATAAGTATTGTGTGGAAGGATCAAGTAGGATGGAAATGATCTAAACAAATGTATAACTATTTTACCAGCTCAAATGGAGATGTTAAAAATTATAAAACATGCCCTAATGGAAGCTACTTCACTACTATTAAAAGTAAGGATAAAAAATCCACACAAGTTTAAGGTGAATGGATGTAAAAGATCCATGATAATAATGAAAGATAATAATTTTAAATGGATAGGATACACTAGCATGAAGATTTCCAACCACATTAGATCCACTATGAAATGAGTTCTTGGGTTGAGAGTAATTTCTAAGCCCTATTGATCCTATTAAAATCTCACATGTGTTCCATATTATTACCTTATAATTATATTGTATATGTGTGCTTAAATTGTAGGGAATTGAAGGTGAATTCTGTTCCCAAGATGGGAGTTTAATGAACAAAGTGGGGAACAACAAGTTGACTAATTATTCATGATTTGTTATATACTTGTAATATTCCACAGTGGAAAATTATCAACATGAATATCTTGAATATTATCTAATGATATTTTCAACCATGTAAAATCAAAGGGATTTCACCCCTTGAGGGGGAGAAAATATGAAGGAGATGATATCAAGGATTATTTCATGAGAAATATTGAAATTCATATCATCTCTAGAAGTTGAAACTTGAGGTATTCTAATCATACTTTTATCCCTTATTCTTAATTATATTTATCATATTAATTAAGTGGGAGTGCTTGATTGATGACAAGATGAGATGATAAGGGGATTTTTGTCTTTCCATTTGAACTTTTTAATATGTTGGTTAAAGTATGTGAAGGATATATCATTTCATTGGTATATTTTATTATTTCCAACCCCTTGGATAAGAATTGAAACATTCGATTTAAGATTTCACATGCATGGTTGTTTATAGATATCATTGAAAACCTTGGTCATATCTCTCTGTTTTTCTACATCGGGTTACCCCAAGTAGACTTAGACTTGATTAACTAAAGGCTCTTTTTGAAGTGAACCATGTGACATCATCCCTCTCTGATAAATATTCAAGAAGGTATTATTTAAAGGGAGGAGAACATGTTTTCGAAAAAGTCCCTACTTACCCTTTGAACATTATTTCCAATAAGGGGGAGAAAATCTTTGAAAACATATTGAATCTTATATAGTGTGCTTAGGATATACTGACAAAAAAAAGTGGGAGATTTTTGGGAATAGTGTTTCATTTGTTGTCAATAACGTGTCAATATGTGTATGGAAAGGTAATGATTGAGATGATGATGATGATTGAAGTGGTGATTCTTAATGTAATGTTATTGACTCAGTGATGAGCTCACTTTAATTATGGATTGTAAGCACTATCATTATTTTTTGATTCTAAATAGTGATCAATGAGATTGGAATATATCACTACCATCAATATGGTGAAGTTTTTGCAAATCTTATGTTACTTGGTGTATCACTATTCATCAAATGACATTGGATGTAATGTTGGATGCCATTATTGATCATTCTTCAATTCAGACAACTGTTGAATTGATCCTAAGTTCCAAGACATGTATCAAAGAATGAAACACTTTGTTAAAAAAATTTAAGAAGGCCACACAATACTCTATTTCATGATGAATTTTGAAGATCCATCCACTGGTTTCTATTTGGATGAAGTTTGAGTAAATTAGATGATCATATAGATGGTTTTTATTTCTTAAAATAAGTTTCTTTGGTGTTTTTTATTGAAACATTGTTTATGACAATGAATTGAATAATTAGTTGAAGATGACATGAAAACGTACTTTAATTTTCATGAAGGGGTTTGGAGAAGTTGGTTTTGGCCTCTATTTGAAGAGGATGTTATATATTGTTTGGAAAGTATTTTTGGAATGATCCTTTATCAACAAATGTGTGGACTTAGCAAGCCAGGGAAGCATCACGCACCACTGAGTGGGAAACAGAGCTTAACCCCAGCCAGCCAACTAGCATGGACTAGCCATAGTCGAGACAGTACATGGGGCACACATCAACACACCCACATGGGCGCATGGGAGAGCTAGAGAAGCATCACCGTGCAGGGCAGCACAGAGGCATAGATTGGGCACAAAGAACTCCCTAAGGAGAACACGATAAATAGAGGCACTGTGGAGGTAGGAGGAGAATTATGAGCGATGTTTTACTCAACTTTTAATAAAAAGAGCTGCATAACATTGTGAGTTTCGATTAGGGACATGTTTTCAGGTACTATTCATGGTTTAAAAATGTGGAAGTAATCCCCACTGTCTGATATGATCATGTATAATCTAAGCCATTGATCTATTTTAAATATATCGGCATGTTGTGCCTGTCCAATCAATTTCAATCTGACGATCATAGATCTTCCATGCCATCATCTTCAACCTCCGATCACCCGATGCAAACCATCACATCGAAGAATAACAAAACCTCCATTATTGTGTTTCTGGCCACTATTTATTATCTAACCTACAACATGAGGGTCATCTAGAAGTCCTTATACAATGCATGCAATTACATTTTTATTCATGAAAATAAAATGAAGAATACGCATGGGCCGAGGCTAATGAAGTTGTTGATGCCTCATTAATTTTCCGAACTTCATGAATGATTCAAGATTCATTTTTAGTAGAGATTGAATGCAATCTTTAAATGAATTCATGTCACTCAAAAGGCTACATGTTTGAAAAAGAATCATCCATATATCTCAACATATCTTTATCTACATTTGAATATTTTAAAGACGATGCTCTCAACTATTCAAAGATATGATTTGAATGATGATTCTTATTGGAGTTGAATGATGTACAACTCAGTGATCCTCGCCTATAAATAGGGAATCATTGAACGAGGGTTTAGTTTTTATAAAATTGATAAAACTCTTGTTCCCAAAAGAATGGAGCACCATGTAGAAAGATTCCACGCAACCCTTGCTTGTTTGAATAAAGTTGGCCTCCTCATGATAATCATACGCAAAGGATAAGGCTCCCACGGGCACTCAACAAGTGATTTTAACTGCTGAGTTGCTTCATGAAGATCTAGTTCATGAATCATTTTAGGAATAGTGCACTGAAACTTCCCTGTTTTTGCGACACATCCAAAACCATGAAACCATACTGGTTCATGTGGTTGGTTGAGATATCCACAAGATAGTTGTGAAGAAGAAAACCTTTCATGAACAGAAGGCATTGAAGGTATTTTCAATCAAGAAGGAAACATTGTTTGTGCACACATAACAAATACCCATTCAGGTTTTGAGCATAAGAGTTAGAGACATAGATAATTTTGTGATAAAGTGTCAATATAAATTTCCCCTTGAGAATAAGAATAATCATTTGCACACAAATAATCTACCCATTCGGGCCTTGTGTGGGAGAGAAAGTATGAAATACTCCTACATGGACAGTTTATGTTCAGGCTGCATAAAATCCTATCTAAACATACATGCATCCATGCATTCCCAAGAACATGTGAAGAAGTAAGTGCATGCACATTCACAACACACATATATTGAACTCAAACTAAACAATAAGTTTGTGTGTGGAAAGAACCAAAGAAGAATTAATTGTGTGTGCATATTGAGAAATAAGAAACCAAGTGGACAGTGCATGTGTAAATGCATGAGACACACTCATTGAAACTAATATATTGATATAATAATAATGAGTGTTTTGGTTAAAAAGAAACATATTATACATTCATGAAATCATACATAATAAAATGAATGTGTGAGAAGTAAATTGAGATATCAAGAAAAGAAGTTTTGAATGCCATGAAACCCATGTATGAAGTGAATTTACATTCAGAATAAAGCTGAAAAGAATAAAATAAGATCTTATATTCGAGTTGACAGTGTTTGAGAATTCAAGAAGACATGAAGAGCTAACATAGTGCAAGATCATTCTTTCCCATTAATATTATTGAAGAAGTTTTGTGCACCATCTGCACACATATAAGTAAGGTCGGGTCTTCATCAGAATAAGGGAGTATTGCCCAAGCATTATTTCACTAAGGAAACTAATCAACACAAGTGATCAGAATTATTGAGCAAGGCCATCAGACCTTAACAAAAGGCTGTTGAAAATTCTTGAATAGGTACACATGAAAGTTTGATTCATCAAGCTTGTGAGAGAAGAGCATAAGATCATTCTATAGTGAATCAAAAGCATTCAAAGTAGGAAGCTGCTTGTGTTATTTGAGAGCAATGAGTACCCTGTGAGATTCATGAGAAGAATTATTCAATGTGACTCTAGAGCAGGCCAATAAGACTCTGGTAACACTATGAGATACAATATAAATAACCTCTTGTGAGACTCATGATAGATATAATCTTACTATGTATTGACCATTGTAATTGTTCATTTGATTACAATGGAGAATCTATGTTGGGGAGAATAACCAACACATCAAGGAGTAGGTCTTTGTACTGAACCTTGTAAATCCTTGTGTTTAGTGCCTCTGAATTTATAGAATCATTCAAGGTTAGGCTAATAGACACAAGAAGAGTGAATCGAGGATTTAACTAGCCATATAGGTTTAAATGAAAAGAATAAATTTGTAAAAAATATCAATGGATCATTGATTCACCCCTCCCCCTCTCAGTGAGTTTACACTGATCTGGGAACTTCAGTTATCCATCTCATGGGATAATTTTTAGACCATTTTTGAGATGATTTTCTATCCTTAACTACGTAGGTTCTTATTTCCCTTTGATAAGTGATATATAGTGTGTTGGATATTTAGATTCATTTCCAAACCATTCTCTATTATGCTTTAGATTTATTATTAGATGATGAGTCTAGGGAGAGGAATTTTTTAGGTATCCTTACATAAAATAATCAAGCATCATTTCAATCAATTTATGTTTTCAATGTATCTTTATATATTGGAGAGAGAAGAGGTAATTGAGAGGACACTAGCTAGGACCTTATCATCATGGGAGGGGAGTCATCTAGATTCCTCACATAGCAGATATGTGGTCTAATATTCAAAATTTTATGGATAGAAGAGGATTCAAAAAGTTGAGGGTAGGTCCCAACCCTCATCTTATCTTTTCTCCTAGGGTGGTGGATCTTAGGACCCTTACAAGGTATCAAAATTATGCTTTTCTTTGGTAGTTTGAGGTCATCATAAGTTAGAGTGCTCGTCCTTTCTGAGCAGGCAATGTACAATTGGTGTTCCACTTTAGGTCCCTCTATTGAGTCAGTTTCAGCTGAGAGAGTAGAAATAGGGCGATCCAAATTTTTATTGTAAAAGAGGATATAGGGAAGGTATAGGATATCCATGTAATTATTATCATCCTTAGATTGTATAGTGAGACCATGGAGGTGGTCATCATTAAGTTCTAAGAGGCCATTTAGTAGGTTGTGGTCATCTGGATGCTTTAGAGTGGCCAACAATGGGTGAGAAAGATATTATTGGAGGAACTATTTTATTGTTTTCTACTTGAGAATAGGATTTTTTGACTCAAGAGATACACACTCCTTCATATCACCTACCCTAGTACATGATTTGGGACTTGAGGTAGAGAGGCATTCTGTTCCCCTGGTGTTTACTTTTCCATTTAGAGGTTAGGATTATCTGTATAAAGTCTGTATAGATTATGAGCTAGTTATGATGAAGAATATATATTGAGGATACATCCTACATTTATAAATATAGCCATGAATCATCATCCTCAGCATGAAATGGCTATATTCAGTGTAGGATATTGTGGACTTCTTGAGGTTGTAGATTTTTTTAAATGATACTGATGAAGATTGTTGTCATATTCATTAGAAAGTGAGAAACTTGAATGGGTCATAGGTCTATTTCATGATTATCTCATTTTATTGAAAATATGATTCTGAGTTCATCACACATTCAGATGATTGTGTTCCATAGGGTTGTAGAAGAGTAAATTGATGTCTTTCCTATAGAGGTTGTGGAGTTACCACCTTTTTTAGAGCCCAAGTTTGGGATATAGATACAACCATGCACTTACATGATCTCTATTTATCCATATAGGATAGGGTATCATGAGTTTTAATGGATACAGGTACAAATTGGGGATCTTTTGTAGTGATGTTTTGTTTGGTTGAGTGTGTCAACTTAGGGTGGTCCAGTTCTATTCTAAAGAAGGCCGATGTAATTTTAACTCTTTTTATTGATTATTGTCACTTGAATTAGGTGAAAATGAATAAATACTATCTTATTCTACTAATTGATGAATGATTCCATCAGTTGAGGGGAAATAATTGGTTCTTGAATATTGATCTGTGGTTGGGATATCATTAGACGTGAGTAAAGTATGAGGATATATAGAAGTCCATTTTTTAAGTCGTATGGTAATTATGAGTTTATTGTGATGTTGTTTGGTGTGATGAAAACTTTATCCATATTCATGGTTTTAATGAATGTAGTGTTCATAGATTTCCCACATCATTTCATGGTGGTTTTTATCAATGAAATCCCTTTGTAATCCAAATTTTAGGAGGATCTTGAAAATCATCTGTGTTCCATTTTGGTATTTCTTCATCATCAACAACTATTTGGGAGTCTATCAAAGTTTGAGTTCTAGGATCATGAATTTCATTTATTGGGGAATGAAACTTCCAAGAATGGTGTAGTCATAAATCCTTTGAACACCTTAGTGGCCATTTCTTAAGAATACCCCAATAAATTTACATCAGTAAAGATTTTCCTTGGTCTGGTAGGCTATTATAAGAGGGTTTTATCCGATTTATCTTGGGTTTCAACTACTATGATAACCATGAAAAGAAAAGATCAATATTTATGGAAGAATAATCAGTGTTATGAAGATTTCAAAAACCTAAAGTATAATTTTTTCATAAATTCATTTATTCAATTACCAGAAAATGGTGTTTAGTTTGAGGTTCTCTATGACACTTCACATCTTTATTTGGGGTGTGTTATGACACATCAAAGATCAATCATTTCTTATGGGTCTTGGTAGTTACATCCCCATAAACGTAATTATTCATACCATGATGTCGAGTTGGAATAAGTCAAATTTTCTTTGAATTTTTAGTGACATTACCTCATTTATGAGTGTTTTGTGGGTTATACTAATCACATGTTCCTCAGGTATGTCTTCTCCTAGCCTAACATGTTCTTATGAAATAGAATACGAATGGAATTATTAAAATATAATGACTTTGAGATTTTATATACACCAGTAAAGTATAATTTTGTAGATGATTCACTGAGCCTGAATTCATACAATGATGCCATGTGAGAATCTAGATATTCTTATAGAGTATTGGAAGAGAATTTTGGGATGCATCTTAATATAAGAGAGGTTGGTGGGAGACATTTATTTTTCAAATGATAGTACAGTTATATTTATTGTAGTAGGTAGAGTAGTACCAACTAGGGGATTCTGAGGTGGAGGTCTGGAGAGACCAATTTGTCTTTGCTAATTCCCCTGAAGATTTCTGTATAGATAATAAACATCATGTGTTATTTCTAGGGGAGGATTTTTGTCCCCTTGGCTATGCATGTGGTGGTTCTCCATGAGTTTTACAGCTCACACTTAGTATTATATCCTAATGTGACATAGGTTTACTAAGATTTTAGAGGTTATTTTTGGTGTCTTGAGTTGATGTGTTCTGGTGTAGAGTCTTAATCTTGATGTTTGGTCTTCTAGATGGTGAAGGTCAAGCACTGCATTCCCAATGGTTTTCTCTAGCCATTAGATATTAATAAATGGAAGTGGGGGACATATTGATGGAATTAATTATTAGTTTACCTCAAAATTAGGGATTATTATATTCTATATGGGTGATAATGAACTATATTATGAAATTATACCACTTTATAGAAATCAATGAGTGGAGATCAGGGGAATTTTTTTCAAGATAGTACCTGGAGGATGTGGTGAGACTACATACAGTCCCAAGGATGATCATCTATGATTTTTATCCTTGTTTTACCTCCATGATGTAGAGAGTTCACCAAAATTCTTTTCTATTTTAGTTATTCCTTATAACATCTTTCTATCTGTAAATGGATGGTTAGATATAGTGGACTATTTAGACTCTTAAGGAAATGTTGTGTACTTGTGTCTTGGATTTTTGATTTTTGAGAATAAGGCACCTACCTTTGGTCATGTTTGATTAAAATAATATTTTCCAATCCACCATTGGTATGAAATATTTTATATCTTTGAACAACTAACTTTTCCATTCTCCATTTGGATTGATTGAGTTCATAGAGTGATAAATTATCATATAGGAACTAGTTTAGAGTACAATATAGTTAGTTTAGGTGATCCTTGAGAAGATTGCAGTAATGAAGGATCATCATAAGTCCTATGTTGATTATAGTAGGAGACCTATTTATTTTCATGTTGGAGAACATGTGTTCTTTAAGGTGAATCCTCAACAAGGTAAATTAATGTTTGGATGTGGGAGTAAGATTTATTTTCATTTTTTTGGTCATTTCAAGGTGTTGTCTCATGTTGGAGACATGAAGTATCAGACAGAACTTTACCCTCATATGATCTAGATACATGATGTTTTCCATGTGTCATAACTTCGTCATTTTATTTATGATGAATCTCACATAATCTATTGGGGTAATGTCAACATTGATGATTATGTGACCTTTGATGAGTAGCCTATGGAGATCTAAGACCACCGAGATAAGGTGTTTCATGGGAATGATATTCCATTTCTTCATGTCTTATGGTGAAACAGTGGTGTAGAAGAGAGAACTTGGGAACTTGGGTCACTGATACATACTAAGTATCATGAGATATTTGATTTTTAACTCTTATTTTATAGCAATATTTGTTTTTTAATTGTTTACCTTTATCTAGTTTATGAGATGGTTCTATCTTCTTTGAAGCCATATTACTGGCCTTTATCTTTTTTGGGAGGTATCTTCATTAGGAAAATGTTTAGGAGTTGTTTTTTTATGTTTCATAGTTTCGTTCTTTGTTCCTCTGAGTGAGGTGGTTGAGATCATATAATTGTGAGATTTATGAGAGCTATCACACATGATGGATATTCAGATGACCCCTTTTTATTTCCTTTATCTCTGGGTTTGGTTTGAATTCTCATGGAAAAGTTTTTTTTGAAAGGTATATAATGTAAGGGACTAGATCCATCTCCTCCCATTATTTTGAATGTTTATGAGGTCTATGGTTCATAAAGGAGGCCTTGAGAAGGATCAGTGGAGTTAAAGAGATGGAATCTATAACTATGATAAGTTCATGATGTGAACAGTAGTTCACAACATTAGATTTTGGTTCATGACCAAGATAAAAATTCACATCGTATATAAGATGGGATTTTTAGGGGTGATTCTTTACGTGTATGGTACATTACTGATGTGAGTGGATGAGTTTTGTATTTGATAAATATATCTCCAAAAACAAAAAAATTGAACTTGAAGTTCCTTACAAGAATTTATCTAGTTTTACAGGCATGAATCCTCTTGAAAGGGAGGGGTGCCTTCAGGAACGTGGATACAGGTGGTGCATGGCTGTCATCAGCTCGTGCCTTAAGGTGTTGGGTTAAGTCCCACAACGAGCGCAACCCTCATGTTTAGTTGCCACCGTTGAGGTTGGAACCCTGAGCAGACTGCCGGTGATAAGTCGGAGGAAGGTGAGGATGATGTCAAGTCATCATGCCCCTTATTCCCTCAATGTGATGCATTTTTTAGTGATTCTTAAAATTCAAACCTTTCACAACATGAATGACGCATTCACGCCATGAAAGTGTGTTTTGTAGTGAACCTATAAAGTCAATAACACACTTAGTTTTATGATAAATCCTATGATGTTATCCCAATTATTAGTTGATAAAAAAATATATTTCATGTAAATTTAAAGCACTTTCAATAGGGATTGATCCCTAACTTCTTGTTTTTTGATCCATAGTGATCTGAGGTGATTTCCCCCTTTATCTTGTGTTTTCTTCTCCATTTGGTCTTGTTTCCTACCATTTATTCTTACCATGATTTTCTTTGGTTGATATCCTTTATTATTATATAGTTTCTTTGATGTTTTCTGGGAATGATTATGTCATGGTGTTCTTGGATGGTTGTATTTTCCATACCTATGAGGTTATTAGAGTTCTATATTGTTTTTACATTCTTGATTAATGAACATTGAAATCCTTGAGGCATGGAATACATTACTTCTCATTGTTTTTATGAGTAATAATAAATTTATCATGCTTTAAATATTAGGGTGATGCTGTAATTAAGACTAATAAGTATTAAAATATATTAATGAAATAAATGGTTTATGGTTGTAGAAATTTCATGTGTTCCCATTATGATAATAGTTTGACCCTAGATTTTCTAGATAGTGTACAATCTATGTTATTATTTTTTATAATGTTTGTTATGCTATGGTTTAGAATGTTTAATTTTGGTGGAAATGGTTAAAAAAATAAATACAATAATTATGCTTCTAAATAATTAAATATTAATGTTTATTAATTATATTGATTCTTATTATTTACTGAAAATCAAATCATTTTTATTAATCTTAAATTGATATTTTTATTCCTTTAAGTTCGATGAAATTGGAAGTTATTCATGAAATAATGTTTAAATAATTTACTTGTTCTAATAGTAGTTTCCTTATGTTACCTACGGTTGTAACCTGTGATAAATGAATTGGTTAATTAATTATGGAAGTAAATATGGTTTCTTAATAAATATTAATGCTTGGGGATGAGTGAGCCAGTTTTCCTGTGAAGGCCAGATTCCTTTTTTCTATGGCCTAGAATCCATGTTGACTCTTTTTTTCTTCATTTTGTTTTTATGGATGTGATCCCTACTATGTAATGTGATATATTCCTGGGATAGATGTTGGTTTGGTGAGATAAGGGTGGGGAGGCTCGGGTTTTTGGCATCAGTTGAAGCCATTTATGGTGGGATGTATAGTGATATGAATGGTGGTGTTAGGTTTGGCACCCAAATTGATGGAGTAGTTAAAATATGGGATTCCCCATTGTTTTTTATAAAATATAGAAACTTTATTAATAATGTTCTACTTTAAATTATGGATGATTGAGTTGCTTGTTTATCTACATTTCTTTCCCCACTACTTGAGGTAGCTGGTTGTCTTTGGTTATTCATAACTTTCATGGTATCATAGTCTGTTTCCAAGAGTATCTAAAATTATGGAATTATAATGATTAATAAATGTTTTAACCCATGGGGTTGGTTCTTGAATGGAATAAAAAGTTTGACAATCTTAAGGAACCATGGAATCATTTGGGTTATACCTCAAGGGCATGGAATTTACTTAGTAGTTAATGAAATTTAAATAGAGTAATGTTAATTAATGGATAATGAATTATTTAATGTAAAGTTAAATGTTAGAGGAAAAAATTAATTAAATAAAGTTCCTTGAATGCTTGCGTACTTATATGATATCTAGTTCTTAAAAGTGGTAGTCAAATTTCTGAGAGATAATAACTACAGTTAAGATTAATATTTGGATAATTCCCATAGTTTGGTTATGAGATATATTATGTACTGTATTGTAATGGACTGGGTTTTTGGGGTCCATTACTTGGTAAAAATATGATGTTTGAGGTGTTCTGGGTGGTCTGGAAGGCCATCCCAGCTTCTTGGTGACTCCTAGCGGTAGCCTTGGCCTATCGGTAGCCTTGGCCTACCGGTAGACCTGGCTTACTGATGAACTTGGAGTACCATTAGCCCTCAGCTACCGGTGGCTCTCAGCTACCAGTGGCTCTCAGCTACCGGTAGCTCTCGGATACCGATAGATTTTGCCAACCGGTAGCTCTTGGCTACCGGTGGCTCTCGGCTACTGGTGGCTCTCGGCTACCAGTAGCTCTCAGCTACCGGTAGCTCTCTCCAACTGGTAGCTGTCAGCTACCAGTCGCTCTCGGCTACCGGTAGCTGTCGCTAACAGGTAGCTCAAGTAGCGCCTCCCTTTTGCGTAAATTGGTTTTTAAAACATGTTTTTGACCCCCTTAAGCCTTTTTAAATCCCATTAATGCTCATTAATGGCATTTAAATTAAATTATGGGTGAGGTACCCTCCTTAAATGAAAAACCATGTGGTGTGCGTCGGTTTAAACCGCCCCGAAAGTCGGGGACATTTTAAGTGGTGTGCGGGGTGTCCCAGCCACGTGGTCATCCCACAATCCCGCTTCTTACATGGTTTCGAGTTTTTCTATATATCTTAACCGTCTCGGGGACGCTGTATCTCAGCCTTTATAACCTAAAGGGATTCTCCCTACATTTCGTTTTCTCGATCACCCTTCACTCGGAGTACCCTTCCTCCCAACGACCCCATGAAGTTTTCCTTGATCGCATTCCGTGGAGTTCCTGCTACTCACGTGAGGACTTAACGTCGATCCTTGATCCGTCTGGTAGGGATGTTCTCCTTCGTCTCTCTTTTCTGTGTATCATGCGAGGTGGGTATGCTTCTGTCTCTGTGGAAATTGACGAAACCCAACTTAATGAAGATAATGAACGGACCTTTAAAGAATGAAAAAGGGGGTGTGATTGATGCCCTATTGTGTTATTTTATTATTGATATATGTTGTGAATTATACGGGCCTATGCTCACTGAAAATCATGGTCGTTGGTGGTATTTATCTATGCACTAATGAACCTTGGTGTTTTGGATGTTTAAATAACCATAACATGGAATTGGTTAATTACATATACTCAGTTAAATAAATTAAAAGACACCAGGATTAACCCTTTTCTATGATAACCCCAGTTAAAGCACAATGTAATCGAAACCATGGAGTGTGTTAAATCTTTTAAATTTGAAAATACCTACGTGGGCTACCTTGTGTTGGTGGTAGTGGTTTGGTTGTTTTTCCTTCACGGGCTGATTACGGGTGACTTTATGGTTTTCTTGGATGGGATCCCCTGTTGTTATACTATCGCTGGTTGTGAATCTGAGGCTGTGGGGGTTACTCTTCTTATATCACGAATTGGTGTGGAATCCTCTGTTGTTGAGAAACCATTAGCTTCTGGAGTTTAGGGACATGGAGCTGTGTCTTCGGGTTGTTTTGTTTCCATTACTTTGAGGGATCTCACTTGATCCCTAGTTGTTGGGACTTCACAAGATAACTGGTGTGAATTATTAAATTACCTGATGTTTTTCCTTTCTTCTGATTTTTTTGTTTCGTCTGGGAATGTGCCTGTTAGTTGCCCAATAGTGAAGTGATTAACTCATACTAAACTGTTATGAATGATAACTTGAATAGGGGAACTGGGAGCTATTTGTTGTGTGCCTGTTTTCTGAGGCAGTAGTGCTAGTGCACCTTCTCATATCTGTTTGAGGAGCCGTAGGTTGGTCCGTGTGTTGATATATATATATATATATATATATATATATATATATATATATTTGTATAATTGTATGTTTTGTATTTAGTCGCACCCCACCCGCGTTGGTCACTTAGTGTCAGACACCCCATTTCAAGGGGAAGGGCGTTTCCCCCTAGTTACTCTCCTTCCTTCTCCCTCTCCCCTCATTTGTGATGGATGGAGGTGACCTTACACCCAAGATCCTTCTGGTAGGTTTCTATTGGTGTGTTGTTAGCCCAGGTGTTTTCGGGCATGGGTTATAGTTATCGTTTTTTTTTTCAGGTGTCTTCGGGATGAGGCCTAGGTGTGTTCGGGCAGGGATGGATGGTTGTGAGGCCCAGGTGTGTGCGGGTAGGGATGGATGGTTGTGACACCCAGGTGTGTGCAGGCAGGGATGTGTGTTTTTGAGGCCCAGGTGTGTGCAGGCAGGAAGAGCGTGGTAGCGTCAGGACATTTTCTGTTAGGGATGAGAAGCTAGCTAGTGGGGGAAATGGTGGTGTGGGGTACCTAAATTTTATGTTCTTTTACTATTACCTTACTGCTTGTGTTTTTTGGTGAGCGTGGCCGGTGAGGTGGGATGGATAGACTCCTCGATAGATGTTGGTTTCTCTGCTTCTCACAGGACTTTGGTATGTCTCCCCACTTGTGCATGAGAGCTATAAGTTTTTTCCTACTGAGTATGCTTTATATGCTCACCCTATGTTTACTTTCATGTTGTCAGGAGGACTTCAGAGGCCGTGTGGTACCTTACTAGTGTCGACGTTGGAGTTGCTGTTGGTCACTGTTCTTTTCGACTTCGCCTTTTCTTTTCCTGTTGGTTTGTACTTTGGAGTTCTTGTACCTTGTTCAATTTTATTATTAAAACATGCATGTAGTTTGGTTTTGCTTTGAGTTTTCTATACTTGGTGGTTTTTGGAGTTGACTCATTCTTTCTCCCAATCATGGTTAACTAAAAAAGGGTAATGCCTCCCATATTGTGAAAATGTTACACCCTTGGCGCTAGTCGCCACTCTGGGGCCTACTGGAGGCGGGACTCGGGGGTCATTATCTCGTCTTCGACTTGAAGAAGGAAGGGCGGGGGCCTTTGCCGCCCCTTCCATCATCTTGCCGAAGGTGGGTCGTGACATGTATTATTTATTATTTCATATGTTACCCCAGTGATGTTGGTAGGGTTATTAATGCCTAATATACTTTAGGAGGGTGTTTTCACCAACATCTAGGTTGCTGAGGAACAAATGGTTGACTACCCATAAGACCCATATTACTTCTCTTGGTAGTATTATGTTCTAGTATGCATAATGGTTTTATTTCCCATAATAAGTTTTTAGTTGTATGTATTGGATTTTTTTTATTTCACACTCACATATGAATAGATATAGTATCACATGGATTATTATAGGTATCATGTGTATGGGTTATGATGGCTTGAGGTATAATACATGAAAAACAGACCATGATGGCTACTGGAAACTACTCGGTTACTATATGGAGATATGTAATGGGTTGAAATAATTATTTGATGCATGAGATTTATATTTTGACACTTATTATAGGTTTATTTGGGATAGCCTACTTTTGGAGAGATATGACTCAGGTTGTGAGACATTAGGACAGAGTGGAAAACTAGTGGTGAAGTGGAAGTGGGGTACCAACTTTTGATATGATATTATATTTTCACTTTTATGCAATACTTGGTGAGAGATAACCATGGGGAGGTTGGGAAATTAGCATACTTATTTAAGTGATGAGTTATATTCACTTGTTGTTCACTAGGATTTAGCATTATTTCTTTATATTTTTCATGAGAGTCTCTGGGGAGGATCCTACTAAGTATACTTATTATTCACACCAAACATATATATAAACTATTTTATGGTTATAATGATTACGTTGGTGATCGGGATAGACTTT
This sequence comes from Viscum album, assembly GCA_963277665.1. NCBI lineage: Eukaryota > Viridiplantae > Streptophyta > Magnoliopsida > Santalales > Viscaceae > Viscum > Viscum album. The sequence goes on from OY728137.1 coordinate 1,287,851,897, forward strand.
ACTAGCTAATGGGTTGTTAAAGAGTTTTTATTGGGTTTCATGGTTACTAGTGTAGATTATTTATTGTAACATTTAGTTTCCTTATAGTGTTTTAGTTGTATGATATTACATGCTAGTACTTGGGATCTTTATTTTACTTTTATCATAAGTAGGTTTTATTGGGTGTTTTTATCTTATTTATCTCATTTATCATATATTATAGGTTAATTCATCCCATCTATATGTATGATATACCCTTAGTGCTTGTTTCCATCCCATTTCATATTGGAGGTGGGCTTCAAGTATCATTATTTCTCTTTTATCATTCCTAGTCTAGAGGGCGTACCTTTGGGTAGAGGGGGACATGACATATCTATTCTTTAAAGAAACTATACCTTCAAAATCCTCATACATGTATTATTGTAAAATTTATTGAATATTCATCTAAAATGATGCAATATTAATATATGAAATTTTCGGGTTTCCTCAGTGTGAGTGAGAACAAAGAAAACATAAAGAACATGTGTTGCTATATGGTGATAGTCATTAATATAATAAGTGACCCCAATTAGTGATATATTGTTGTGTTCTAGGATGGAAAACAATGTATTATAGCATAATTGTGGGATAATATGACTAGGTTCATGCCCCATGAGGCTAGGTCATGACATGGCCATTTGATATGACTTGGGTATTGATTCCCAATCGATGTCCTTGTGATATGTTCAAAGACACCTTGACACTAGATGAAGTAGGTATGGTCACACCTAAGTCACTATATAGTACCCATGGTTGTGAATTATTTATAATATTTCCATTTTTTGATATTTATTTATAATAATATCAAATTTTACACACACTTGTATTGTTATACATGCTTAGGGGCATCGTTGTTGGTGGCCTATTGAGTTTTAATTTCACCCTACTCGAGTGCCTTGGTACTTGACAAGACTTCATGGCTGTAGACGTAGGTAATATATATGGCTTTACTTTTGATATATGATCATGTGGAGCCTAGGTGGATTCAAGAGAATAGACCAAGCTGGGGCTTGGGACCTAGTTTCACTATTGTATTCCATTTTTTATTTTGGATAGCCTATTCATGTTCAGTCTATATTTGAACTTTATTTATTATGAATGTGTAACATTAATACTAATCATTTTATTATATCATGTGAGTTATTAGTTGGAACAAATCATTTATCTTCTTTGGAAAAAGTTTCCCCACTTCTAGAAAAATTTACATCATTGAGAGTCTTGGTATCAAAGAAGGGACCTTTCCTTTTACTTATCTGGGTGTTCCTATCTTTTGGGGTAAGCCTAGATCTTCGTATTTTAATGATCTCTATGACCAAATCGTTAATCAGCTTTCTTCTTGGAAAGGAAAATCTCTTTCTATGGCTAGTAGAATCTTCCTGGTGAAATAATCTATTATCTCCAAAATGGTTTATTCACTGATGATTTACAGATGGCCTTCCGGTCTCCTTATGAAAATCAATACCTATATTAATAATTTTTTTTGGATGAGGAGTATCCTTGATAGGAAGATTTTTATTGTTCCTTGGTGTACCTGCTACAAACCCCTCGATAAAGGAGGGCTTGGAATAAAAAAACTCAAGTTTTTTAATGAATCCCTCTAGGCCAAACTCAATTGAAACTTAATAAACAACAAAGCTGACTCGATTTCTTTCCTTAAAAATAGTATCCTGGAAAAGATTAAATCCTGTAATTTGAGTTATGTTAATTATTCCCTATGGCCATCCATTAGAAACTCCTTTATCAATATCATTCACAACTTCAGATGGATGGTTAACTCTGATTCAACTCTGAAATTCAGGCTTGACAATTGGGCTGGCGTTCCCATCAATTCGATTCTTCATTCAAATGCTATTATAGAATCTATAAACTGTACCATAAAGGAAGTAATGCTATTCCAGAATCTATAAACTGTACCGTAAAGGAAGTAATGCATTCCCCTCACTTAGAACTCCTTGATCATATCAAACATGTAGTTGATGACTACACCTTTTTGAATGATGAAGACAACCTTATTTGGGAACCAACTCACAATGGGATCCATGATTCCAAAACTTATTACAAGCATTTTTTTCCTCCGTCGAGTCTAATTTTTCCTGGTTGAAGCCTTTTGATAAACCCTGGATCAAACCTTCCAGACTTAATTTTGTCTGGCATATTTCTCACAAGCGCTTACCTATGGAGGTTTACCTTCAATCCTTTGGTGTCCTCCTCAACTCTAGATTTCACCTATGTCATCAACATAGGGAGGACATCAATCACTTATTTTTGTTTTATGCCACAACCACTGCTCTTTGGAAATTTGTTACTGACATTTTTGACTACAAATGGTTACTTGGTGACTCTATTTTCTATTTAGTCAAATGTTGTGTGGAGCTGAAACTTTCAAATCAGATTAGAAATCTCTTTCTATCTGCTGTTGCAGAACTCCTCCAAATTATCTAGTATGATGGAAAGTCGATTATCCACAATAGTGCCTCACTCAATCTTAATGCGGTTCAGGCGAGAATTCTTATTGCTATCACGGACGCGTCCACCCTTCAGAAAGCCTCCTGTGATAACTCGGTTGGTGACTTTGTCATCCTTTGTCGGCTTAGAATCAATGAGATCTACAATCAACTGAATCACTTCTTTGAAGTGTTCTAGCAAGATCTGATTCCTAGATGGATAAAAATCAACGTTGATGGAACTTCTAAAGGAAATCCAGGTCCTATGGGTTATGGGTCCATCTTCAAATACACTCTTGGGCATTTTCATGGCTGCTTCTTTGGTGGCTGTGGATCTGCCTCTGCCCTGGAGGCTGAGATGATGGCGGTGATTCTTGCGGTCAACTTAGTTAATCTAAACGATTGGAATAATATTTTTATTGAAAGTGATTTCACCACCGTTATCCAAGCTATTTGGAATGGAGTGGTTCAGGTTGCTTGGTCTCTTACAGCGTGTTGGAAGAATTGTCTTAGCTCGCTCTAGGAGATCAGATACATTGCCACCCATACCTATCAGGAAGCAAACATGGTGGCTGATGGTCTTGCCAACAAGGGTATCAACTAGGACATTACTTGGAGTGATGATTTACCAGTTTAGATCCTTCCTTATTATAAAAAAGATTGTAATAAAATTTCCTCCTTCATACTCTTGTAATCTTTCCTTCATTTTAAAAATATTTTGTGTCTTGGCCTTTAAAAAAACTTATTCAATGATAGAATGTAGTTGTGATATACGCTTTTATTTGTTTTATTCTTTTGATGACTATTGACTACATTCCTCCCAAAATAATTTATGGATATTTATACCAAATATGGTATTGTCTCTCACATTATATATAGATTTTTTACACTAGTTTGAAACCTCTAGAATATAGGGAGGCACACTTGAGGTATGTGGAACATGGTTCAGTCTTGATAAAGGTAAATCAAATCTAGGATAGTACATATTTGATACAATATTATTTAGAGAAGTATTGGTAATATTATTTGTTTTATTATAAATTTTATCCTCTCTATGAAGTAGATATTCCCTAAATATCCTATTTCATTGTCTAACATTCAAAAGGATGATTCATATTATATGTTTAAATATACTTTGGTGGTTATGATATATAGTATATCACATTTCTTCACTTTATCTCCTCCCTAACATATATTATATCATTTTTTTGATAGTCGCATCATGTGATGATATGTTAAAGAAGAGATTAATTTTTTTATCAATTTTTTATATATTAAAAAATTAAATGATCTTGAGTTAATGGTAAGAATGAATTATAAATTTTATAATGTAAAAAAAAATTCATTAAAAGAAAATTTTGGATACATTATAACTTTTCAGAGCCACTTATATTTAATAAAGGAGGGTCATATAAAGAGGTTAATGTATCATTAAAATTTATAACTAATCATGTAGAAACTAATAGTGGTTGTATATATCTTCTCTCCATCGATCTATTAATTATGGAGATGTTGGAATTCCAAATAGTAATTTTAATTTTTGTGGATTTAATTAATTATTCCACTAGTTAATGGATGAATTATGAAAGGAAGAGTATGAAAATTATTACTGAGTGATTTTTCTCAAATAATTTGTATAATAAAGATATATCTCAATAAAGAATAATTTTCTTACATTATTTTTTGTTTCTCCTGAACACATCCTAGTAAATAATATAAAATTATTTTATTTCTTTTATAATTTATTAAAGCATGAAATATGTTATTAAAAACATTTCATGGTATTAGATCTAATATATTGATGTTTAAGTGAAATGAGTCACCCCATACCTACACTCCTGAGTCTAGGTGAAAAAACAGACTTTACTTATTAGCTTTGATACCAAGTGATATTACTCAATAAAAAAATAAATATATTTCCACAAATTAATTATTACATATCACAATAATCACACAATCTTGAGAACCTTTAGGGTCAGTGTAATTGAAAATTAGCTACATAAACAACTTATTTTATAACACTTGAAAACATTTATCTATAATCTAACCATACAATACTTCCTTATAGACATGCCACATGTTATACCCATATTTATAACCTATATAATGAGAAAAATAAGAAATGGGTGATCTAAAACACTCCTTAAGGTAATAAATTCTTAAAAAGTCACAAAAGGTTGGATCATAATCATGTAAGAAACCTAATTATGAAAGAAATATCTTATTAAAAAGATAATGGATTCATAATAGTTATAAATAATGAATGGTATAAGAATATGTAACCTATAATGATTAAAAATAAACCAGGGAATAAGAGTGTGGAATCATGAGAGAATAAACATGATCCATGGAGCATAACATAGGTATATGGAATAACCTATAAATGTTGCATAAGTATAGTATATCATAACATTAGGAATAATTAAAAATGTGATCATGTCCAAACATAGTCTTGTGAAGAACACTAAACATGATTTTGACAATAAAAAATCATGACAATAAATAGAAACAAATAATTTCCATTCACAATCATGTAAATAAATCTAAACATGATTATGTACATGCACGATCATATGAACAAAAATGAACAAGATCATATCCATTCACATTATCACTATCTCATGAGATATAAAACATTAACCAATTCATTTTAGGGATATATAGGAACACACCCATATCATAATGATAATACATATGAATTAGTTCCACCAAAAATCAATATTATATCATCTTATGAAGAACACATGGAAATAAAATAGGTTTTATAACATCTCTAAATAGAATCACATGAAATAACCTCAAGAGATAGATCAGCTGATACCAAAAATTAAATCACCCAAAGGATTCTTTTACAAAGTAATTAGAAGGGTGTTTAATGAAACAAAACCCCAATAGAGAATGGTATCTTATATATCAATAGGAAAATACAAGTAAAATCATGAAAAATATTTTTCTTAAACATTTTTAACAATATCATAAAAAGATGAAATTATGAATCACTTTCAGAAAATAATTTTAAATAAGGAAACATGAATTTTTTTTGGAAAATAATTTAAAATAAATACTAGAAATGTATGCTTAAAAAATATAAAAATTATTTCAAGAGTAAATGTGTAGTGGAAGATAAGATATTCTCTCATGATAAGAAACCCACATTAGTATTTTAAATAATCATTATTAAAGCCCACATTATTTAAAAGAATAATAAGATTATTTTTGAAAATAGGTAAACATAATTATGATGATCACCAAAATTAATACATATTTATATTTTTAAATAATTAAGGAAAAAATTGGTGGAAAAAATAATAAAGACATGGAAGAGAAAGAGTTTATTGGAGAGGATGATAATTCTTCTTAACAATGTTATACTATTATGTGAAAGAAATTTTTCAAAGATTAATCTGGGAAATAAAAATTTAATTTTCAAAATATATAAATAGAAAGTATAATAGAATAAAATCTTAGGTTGGAATAATCCATAAATAGATCAAAGAATTTCAAGAAGAATAATTTTAACTCGACGAATGGACATTTCAGTTAACTAAATTCATTATATCATCAATAACCCTAGAATAGAAATCCCATGAAATATTAAACTTGAAATAGATTTTTAAATACCTTGAATTTAATGAAATTATAATTAAAACATTTATAGGTTATTATATACACAAATAAATTTAAAACAAGTGATGAAAATAGCATATGTCTCAAAGAATGAAAAGTGGGACAAAAAATTCCTTACGAATTTTATAACATTTGATTCCAAACATCCATGAAATTGATAACTTAAAATGAAAGTTTAAGTAACATTAATAAAATAATAATAATTATATAATACCTCAAAGGGTTATCATATACACTATACAAACAATAATGGGTTCATAATACAAAACATGACTCAAAGACGGAAATTTTAGGACAAAACCTTACCTTAACTCTAGACATCCACAAAAGAAATTTATCCTACTATATAATAAACATAACTATATTAATAATTTATTTAAAAATATTATTCATATATATATATATACTTTTATAATATTTAATTTTTATCATTCATTATACATTCATTAGTTAGTAATAATTTATTTACAGTATCAGATGTCGGTAATTTCAATTGTTTCACACACTTTTTCTAATGGAAATCTGAAACACATTATTTTGTACTAATTTAATAATTAATAGATTATAAAATATATTTAAATCATTTTTACAATTATTTATGCATCCATAATTTTATTTTATGGAAACTATGGGAATGGTGTGAGAGAATGAGACCTACATTGATCTTGTTTTAGGTAATTTACTAATATCAATGGATTACATTATAATGATCGTTAATTTTTGAGTATTAATTATATAATATAAAAGACATTATAATATATTTATTATAATCATATTAAACCATAAAATAATTTTTATAACCATCCATGAATGTGGTCTGGAAAAATGAATCACGTCGTCCATGGAGGTGGTAGTTAGCACATAACACGAGTGATGAGTTCATTTTATAATGGAAAAGGTTACTAATAGAATAACCCATTTATCTTTATAAAACTTTAATAATTTAGTAAAAATAATTTTAATTCGTTATATAAATTCTTTTAATCATACAATTAGGTAGTTGATGAAAAAAATATGTTATTTCCTTAAGGTAATAGTCCTCACATACACATGAACAACATTTTCATTTTCCATTGAACTGGAGAAGGGTATAAAATGATTAATATTTTAAGAATATTAAAAAATTTATAAATTATATATTTATTCATTAAATAACCTTTTATAACCATTTATGTAAGGGGAGTATTTAAAATAAAAAATATCGACTCATGGAGTTGGTAGTCCACATGTATGCATGAATGAAATTCTCATTTTTCTAAGGAAGGGGAAAGGGTAGATAATGGTTATAACATTAACATAACAAAATTTCAGTATAATAATAATAATTATTTTTATTATATTATTATAATGGGTAAAATATATTTAGAGGATAAATATATAGAATAAAAAATATTAAGAAGTGATTAGTACTCATGTTGATAATTTGAACCTTCTCTTGATGGACCTCTTGGAAGTATAGGATTTAGGTATTTTACTTTGATAAAAAGGATAAAAAAATTGGGATAGGTTTATAGGGTAAGTAAAATGGGTGTCTTTTATAGAAAAATTTTATTTTTAGAGTGTAGGTAATGAGGTGTTAGATGTATCCTTTCATAAGTGAGAGGAATGCCATTTTTTAATAATATAAAAAGACAAGTTACTATTCAATGCATGTGAGTCCAATAATTGAAAAAATGGAGGTGTTATCTTGATTGGGTTGATAAATTTCCCTAAAAAATATATGAATATAAGGTTTCATGAATTATAATACTTTTTTTCTTTAGTTATAACACTCAAAATAATTTATTTTTACCACGATAACTTGTTTATTTACCTTAGTAACTCATTTTAATGACCAAAATAAAAACCGACCCTATTACCTAATTTTAACATGTTAATATAAATTATTAAAATCAGTTTTGGAAAATAAAAATTTCAACTATGAGAAATATTAATTTTAATATTACTATAAATAACAAGTAAAAAATATTCTTTAGAAAAAGTGTAATTTTAAAAATAAAAATTATGTTAAAGATAAAATTATCATTATTGGTGATTTTCATAAAATTAGTTTGTTTATTAATAATAAAATAAAATTTATGTGCATTTAAAACTAATAAAAAACTAAAATCCATTATTTGAATATTTAATTGAAATAAAATAACAATTTTTTATTAGAATAAAATATTTTTGAAGCTCCAAAATGTTAAAGGTGTGTTTTATAAATTCAAAATATTATTATTGAATGAAAAAATTTACTCTTAAATTAAAAATTTGTTTTAAAAAATTATTTTATAAACTTTTAAGTTGTGTTTATAATTTTATAAAGTCATAAAAACTACAGTATTGATAAAAATGATATTTTACACTATTCACCTAAAAATTGATATTTTTATAAAAATACCAAAAAATAATCATAAGATAATATTTTAATGGTGAATAAAAAAATTAATTTCATTTTTATAAAATTAATATTTTAATTTTAGGAATTAAACTTTTAAATGGAATCATAAAATATGAAACTATTTTTATAAGAAAAAGGCTATTTTTCAGATATTAACTCTTATTATTTTTTATTATAAATTTCTAATTAATTTTTTTCAAATATTTTTTTAATATCCATAATATATTTTATCACAATTTAACCATAATATACTTACTTTCTTCAAATCAAAATTCATAGCGTACAAAAAAACAACTTTAGTAAAAAACATTTTTGGCATAAAATTCATTTAATCTTATGAAATGCCTAGTAATATTTGTTAGGTGATTGTTAATTTATTTAATTTTTTATATTTTTAATAAATTTAAATAAAATAACTCTTCCTTAGTGATTAATTTTATTAAGATAAAAATACAAAACACTTTTATAAAAAAAGTTCATTGAAAAATATTACTTTTATATTAAATAATCGTAACTAAATATCAATAAAATTAATTATTTATATTCTAAGAAATTTATTTTACCGATCCCTTGATATTAAAATCATTATTTTATTTTTATAAATTCATCCTATAATAATAATACGTGTTGCATAAAATATATAGATTTATTATTAAAATATCTTAATTAAATATTATGTTTTTTGTTTCATTATTGCATTCCAATAATGCATTAATGTTTATCCATAATATTTTATGTCAATAAAATTTATCATGGTGTTTTTTTGTTCAATTTTGTGTGTGAAACAAACTATTAAAAATAGTATTTATTAAGGGAGATTAATATTAAAATCTTGGGGTATTACATTCTACCCTCTCTAAATAAATATCATCCTTTAATTTCAATTATCACTCACTAATAAAAACCTATAAGTGTATCCATAAAATGATAATCACTAAATAAATAGTTTTTAATGAGATATAAACCTTAGTATATTATATAATAGTAGGCTCATTATTTTTTGCATAATCATCATGTCTTAAGATTTTACTTTATCTGAATAATTTTTAGGAAATATGCTTCCTTAGTTGGTTATAGGCGTTTCTAGGGATATACCTTTCAAATATAACCAAACAATAAAACCAAAATTTTTATGATAATATCCAATGAAATTAGACTAAATTATTATATGAATATGAAAACTAAATCCTAATATGTCTTTTGATCTTAGAGAGTATATTTTTCAAATTAAATTTATAATTAATGTAATCAGATCTAAAGAAAGAATGCCTCATATTATGATATTTCTTTGATGAAAATATTGATCATTCAGATCCATTTTCAGATTATTAAAATTACATAGAGAGGACCGAAAGTAGATCCCCTCAATAGTTGATCCACACATGGTCCTTTGATCTCCAAATGAAACTGATGGAATTTTGGATCCTTGCACGGAGAATCAATCTTCTTGTGTTACACATCTTTTTCACTTATAATTTATTCAAGCTTGAAGGATTATCTCTTGTTCTTATTGTTCTTGAGTGGGGGAGAGAAGGAGGATTATATAGATAAATATTTTTCCCATAATGATTCCAAATTCTGGAGTAATGATACAAAATAAATATACAAATATATTTATAGAGTTAGAGTTTAAGTTAAAGTATAATTTAAAAGAACAATAGACCATGAATAATATAATAATCCTTATCATACCCCATGACATATAATAATAATAATAATAATAATATTTTATGGTGTGTTCTATCTGGAACAATGATAAATATTATTTTATTGGCTTGCAAATTAATACTTATCACCTGACACAATCATGGTATACTCATCATCCTCAACACTTATCAAATACACAAAGAGATATTAATTATATATTTATTTTAAAATAAATATTATATTCATGATATAAAGAATAAAGTTTTATTAAATATTTAATAAATAAATTAAATATTCTATTCACATTATGGAGAATAAATATGTATTAATTATACACATAAATAAATAAATTATTTATTAATGAATAAATAATTATTTATTACCTTTTGAATATTTGAGATCAATAAATACTAACTAAAATTATTAATTATTCCTAAAAATAATATTAATTCTAATAAATAATTACAATTAGAATTTAATTAAGACCAATAGAAACATTGAGTGTGTTACGCTCTATGCTTTTTCCTCACTAGTATTAGGCATGCTTGGTTAAAGCCTAAAATTACTATCTATCAATGAGTCAAGGAACACAAGAGATTGATGTTAATATTGAAACATCCATATCCACATATGAGCACTTACTCTGTAATGTAATTTATTTATCACAATATCTCATCAAACAGGTTACACACTCGTGTCAACAACCTATGTTCTTGATACGCCTTTCTTTGACTATATAAAATAATCTTCCATTACACTATGGACATGAAATTTAATTTGTTGGTTCCATTTAAATTGAAGGTATGAGATATCAACTTCTATTAATATGGAAGGGATAATCTATCCTTTACATATTAATTAATAACATTTCATTCACAATGCACCCAAGTTACCTTACATTCCTTGAACGTATAAGACCATAATTTTGGTATGAAAATCAAAGTTCACAATTCATGATTTGAATTAATAATAATATTAAAGTCTAAGTACCATTTTACATGCTCACAGATAAGAATATATATGATTAAATATAAACATGTTGAAATTCTAGAGTTGTGTCTATTACCATAATCTCATATCTTGGAGATTACGCAGTGCAATCATCATGAGAAGAATTCTCATCTACTTAAGAGTACTCACACCTGATAGTCAACATTCGATGTGTCCCATTATAGAATGTGATCCAACCAAAGAACTATCTTTAAGAGTATCATCATGTTATTTCAAGTTTCTCATCATAGCAGAGAATTTCTATGACCCTATCAACGTGAAAGATACTCTATGAAATTATCACATTAAAGTCATGTAGGATAATAAAATAATATGTAATAAGATATTTTATTAGTATTAAAATATTTTAATATATATTTAATCCAAAGTAAAACTAGTTGGTTCTAGAAAAACAACTCCAATAGTCTCACACTTGGACTAGAGCCAAATGCCTATGACTTTCAGTCTGCTTGAACTCACATGATGATTATGTTTCTACTGAGTTATGACTTTAGTCGAGGGTTCTTCCATGTTGTCTTACATGTTTATTTTTTTCAATGAAACTTCACCAATTTGAGAAAAATACCTCAAGAAATGATACTTTTTAATTATAATCTTCATACATTGATGTGACCATGTCTCTTTTTCAAGGTCCACCACTGTAGTATTATCACAATAGAGGGTGATAGGATATTTAATGATCGGTACCATGCCATGCTCTTGGATCAAGTTTAGTATCCAAAATTATTCTTTAACTTCCATAAAAGATTAAATATAGTTGTAATCTACTATATAATCTATGACTATTGATTTTTTTGTGCTCCTCTAGCTCACAATGCATCCACTGAGAGTGATGACATATCTCGTTTATGATTTAAAATCGTCTTAATATGTTTTGAAAATAGAATCTACATATCCTTTGAAGACCACTTCCTCATATCCTCTATAGACCAGGAACATATCCTTATTATGTTTTATATACATATGCATGGTATTGATTTCTATATAATGGTGATCACCTGGTTCAGCTTGATATCTCTCTACCATACTTAAGCTGTAGGAAATTTTTTTCCTAGTGCACAGAATAACATACACGATTGGCCCAATAACCAATTCATGTTGAATACTTTACATCCTCTATATTTCTAATTATTTTTAATGACATATTTTCTTTGAAATATGAATGTTATTTGACATTGGAAATTTTCCCCTATTGAATTTTTCTATACAACATCTCTTCAGTACCTTGTCAATATATGTACATTGACTTAGACCAAGAGGGGTCTTGGATATATCATGATGGATCTTGATCCTAAGAATATATGTTTACTCAAAAAATTACTTTATAGAGAATAATTTATTTAACTAGGATTTAACAAATTGTAAAACTAGTACTTTATTTCCAATAAGTAGCATGTCATCAATATAAACTATTAAGAAAACATCTGCATTCCCACAAAATAGTTGATGTACACAAGGATTTCATTTGATCTGCATGACACCAAATTCTATTATGGATTCATCAAAATAAGTTTTCCTTGACCAGTATACTTATTTCAATCCATAAATTGATCTTTTCAATTTTCATACCTTATTAACATCCTTTGGAGTCAAAAACCCTTTGGGTTTTTTCATATAGTCATCTTCCTATAGGTTTATTCCAAGGAATAATTTTTGTACATCTATTTTTAATTCTAAAAGTCATGTAAATATTTAATGTAAAGTATAATTATGAAGGATTTCAGTATATATAATTTTGAAAATGTTTCATCATAGTCTATGACTTGATGTTGTTTGAACCCATTTGCAACCAGACATGGATTATATGTACTGAATTGTTTGTCCATGTACAGTTTCTTCTTGAATACCCATTTACAACCTATGGGATATACATCCATTGGATGGTCTACAAAAATCCACACTTCATTTTATTACATGGAATCCATTTCAAAATTCATATCTTCTTTCCACTTGGCAACATCTATGATACTTACTTCTTCATTGTAGGTTATATGATCATTATTATCAACTAATATTGATTTATTATCCCTGATGACAATAAAACCATATATTTCAGGTTCTCTGACCTATTTTATACTACTAGGAAGTATTTATGACCTTGGAACTTATTTTTCCTTGAGTATTTATATAATTTGTTCATATGCCAAATCTTGTCTACCTTAAAGCTGGGATTCATCAAAGTTTATCTCACTCCCACTATCTCTTTATTATATGTACTCCCTCTCATGAAATATGGTGTGTATTTCCACTATGACCATTTTTTCCAATGTTTTTTATAGGTAATATACCCTTTTTTCTTTGGATTATCCAATAAAGGTACTTTTATTCCATAGGGTGCATGTTTTTCCTAAAGAACCCTTAATAAATTCTTTACAACCCCAAACATGTAAATTCAACAACATGGATTTTATTCGACACCAAAGTTCATATAGAATAACAATTTTCACTCTAGTACATGTGTTGTTATTTATAATTTGTATCCTCAAAAGGATAATGGATTACCCTCATGACTCATCATTTATCTCACCATGTGCAACAAGGTGTGTTTCCTCCTTTTTCTTACACCATTCCATTATGGTTTATCTAGAGTGGTGAGTTGTGATGGAATCTCAAACCACTATAAATAATAAATGAATTCATGATTTAGATATTCTCTACCACATTCCAAACATATTTTCTTAATATTCTTACCATGATGGTTCTCAACTCATTCTTATATTCATTGAATCTATCAAAGGAATATGACTTATACCTCATTAAGTATACATATCCATATCTATTAAAATCATTAGTAAAATTTATGACATATGATTACCCACCACAAGATTCAACTAGAAATAGTCCGCACATATCAGTATGAACTAATTTAAGAAGTTCCTCAGTCCTTTCACCTTTTCCACTAAATGAGACTTAAGTCATTTTTCCTTATAAATACATGTAACATACAACAATTGGTTTTAATTCAATGGAATTAAAATATTCAAATTAGTGTAATTATATCAAATTATTTTCATTTACATGACCTATATGGTAATACTATAGTTGGGTGTGGTATGAATCATGTGAAGTATTTTTTTCGATATTTATTAATTGGTTTTTGTAATCCTACACATAAAGACCATTATTTAAATTTTACTCACCATAAAAATTATATCCTTATAAAAGAAAAAACCTTTATTTCTAAATTTTAAAATAAATATATTTGTATTCATTATAGATACAGAAACAATGTTTTTGGTAACATATGAAATATAATAATTAGCATTTAAAATAAGATCATTCATATAGGCAATGTGTAGTGGTAGTCCACAATATCCACTACACCAAGTCTTGCTCAGTTGGATACTCGTAGGTATAACTTCTCTATGAAATCTTTTAGAAACTACTTGGTTCATGTATTTGAATACATATGTGAGAACTACATACTATATCTAATACCCAATTAGTATAAATAGATAAATTTCACTAGACAAAAAATTCACCAGATTCTTCCTCTTGCTCCTTTGATTGGGTATGTTTTTTCTTCCAGTGGCCCTTATTACCACATGAAAAATAGATAGAATTATTTTCCCTTCCTTTCATGTTGATATTTATCTTCATTTAATAGAATTAAAAATAACATTTTTACTTAGATCTATTCTCTTGTCCATTCCTTTTATTCACTATAAGGAAACAAGTTTTTAAATTCTTTATCTCTAAATAAACTTGGAGAAGAAATGTTAGAAGGTTTGGAAGAGACTTATTTATGTTTTTCATATATAAATTAACAACAAATATGGAAAATATATAATGAAGTTATTCTATAATGAAATTGGTGTGTAGTTCATCAGGTAATTTAAACCTTATAACCTCTATGAACTCAATATAGCTAATATTTTGACTACATGAGTCCATGATGACACACCTTATCCAAGATTACTCTGAAAGAGTTCCTTGGATATTTGAAACCATTCTTATCTATCTCTCCCCTGATATAGACCATGAATATATGGGAGTAATCTATGAGAATGCATGTCCTCATGTGATATCATGTGTTCATTATTCATGGATTAAAGCATTAAAAACTAAATTTCAAGCTTGTTTATTATAGAAATTGAATTCTTCATCACTCACATCCTTTGTAGTTGGATTAGGTAATAAGAAATTTATAAAATAAGACATCTATTCAAGGAACTACACAACCCATTGTCATCCAAACCATTATTGGAAGTTACCATTGGTAAGGAGATGATCATTCTACAATATTGATTGTATTGATAATGTAGATGATTAAAATTTCATTATTATAAAATTATAAAATGGAAGATTATTAGTACTTCACTTGATTACAATTTATGCAAGACATACTAAATTTAATTTTATTAAGTATTTGACTATTTTATAAAGTCTAAAAAACCCTCACCATTGGAAATAGAATTTCTAGTTGCTCAGACATTCTAGTGTAAAGGATCCACATGCCCCTTCTCATAACCCAAGTAAGAGTTTGGTCAATTACTTGAAGTTATTTAGGTAGGAATGTATTTTTTATCTCTGAGTATGCAGATCCATGATCTATTGAGTGGATTCCCCAATCTTGAAATCCTAACTCCAATTTTCTCAACACTTGTTTCTAAGTTACACCAAGTCTATCATGGGTTACTCCTATTGATATAAAATGATTATGTTTACCCAAAACATACATAATATATCCCCTTATAAAAGTAAGTAACCCAAAAATGTTGGGTCAAAAACTTTTTTCTATTGGGTTCTTTTATAATTATGTAATGGAAGAAAATGTATATAACATCCTGGGTTTTTAGATTGGATTGAATTCCTCTCCCATTTTAATTTTTTGGAGTTTAGTGGGTATAAAAATTCATTTCTCATTTATCAGAACTTAATTATGAGTTTTACTTTGACTTAAGAACTTGTTTTTAGATGAGTCTTGATGCTTGGAATGTTTAATGGGGGTTCAGTTTGGTTTTGGGTGTTTATGATGATGAAAAACAATGTTTTCTAAGTGCACATACTAAGGAACAGGGTTTGTAAAAACCATGTGGCCTCTAAGGAGAAACTATTCACACTACAAATGCATTGAGCATGGTTTGGTAAATCGTGATGGAGGGGAAGCACAACCATGCATGAACCTATAATTTTTTTAGTGGAGGTATCCACACATCTCGAGCATATTTTGGGAAAACAGAGCATGATCCAAACACTTAGTTCCTCTTAATCAATGAATACAAACATGCTCAGCATGGTTTGGAAAAATTGTGTGAGCCAACCATGTGGGGTTTTTCTCTTTGGAAATGGGAGCTTCACGGTTTCTACATGATTTAGAAAATCATGCGAGCTTACTGTGCACCAATTAAAATTATGAAATTAAAAAATTTCACTTCCTTATATTAAACCCATTTCTCCTCCTTCCTTTGTTGGTCACACACAATAAGGAGCTCGTCCCTATTTTATTCTCCCACCTTGGGATCAAGCCAACTCCTCCATATGAACTCTATTTTTTGATCCGTCTGTGGTGTTGGACTCATATAAATAGGTCTTTAAATCCTCTTACCTATTTTTACCTCTCCATATGGTGTTCTAAATCCATGTTATTCGTTTTACCCTACTTTCAGGGTGTTTTCCTAAAATGAAAATTTTTACCAAATTGGTCTGAGTTAGAGGCTAGGATTAGATTTGCGGGTGTATACCAACACGAGGTAGGTGATGATCACCTTTATTTGTGATTTCACAATTATTTTTGGGTGAGGATTTTAGAACACCATTTGGTAGTCTAAGTGATACCCTATAAATTAAATGCTTTACTTTAATTAATTAATTGAACCATTTAGATGTGCATATGGGAATGCTCCTCAATTATTCAAATAGTTGAGGCTTGATGAGAGGTCATACCTAGGGAAGATTATGTTGGGGTGTCTATTTATTTAAATTCAGTTGATCAATTTAATTATTTTTTATTTTTATATAAATGTGAATTACTTGGGATGAGATGCATGGGATCATGATGGGCTCAGACCGAGGAATGAGATGACATTGGCCATATAGACGAAGGTGATATGATCATTATACTTGGAATGTCTTGATATATATATATATATATACATATATATATATATATATATATATATATTTGGGTGATGTCGATCCTAGGTTGTGTAACTCGATCATCGGGTTGAGTTGGAGAGGCATCATGTTGTGGTCATATCCCAAGTTGTATGAGGTGGCGACAACCATCAAGTTGAGTAATGTGGTCACAGGGGAATGAGGTGCCAGAATGGTGTGGCTTAGAGACTTGGTAATTTCTGATCACCCATGTCATCTAATTTACTATTTAGAGTCGTGTGCACATAGTAGGACTTAGATGATGAGGTGTTATTAACCCATCCTATGGGTATAAACCAGTAGTAGTTATCTCATAGGGAAATGGTTGGAGGTTATTTCCATATATTTCCACAAGGATGGTGAGGAGCCATCAATTAATAGTGTTGAGGCTATTAATTGGGGGATGAGGATCACCATAATTGAGGTTGTTTGGGTAGGACTTTTTTGGGAGGATGGACATCACCATTCCACAGGACATCGTATTTTGAGATGACGGTGATATTATTTTAGAGTATATACATTGATGTGTTGTGGACATTGGACCATGGGCTGACATGGGTTTCTTTTGAGATGAGGTCTGAGGGACTAGGATCACATTGTTTGGTTCTGCCTTCGGGATTTTAGTTACTTAGTTGATGGCATGAGGTGCTAGGTGAAATTTGGAGGTGGATCCTTAAGGGTTCTCCTGGAATTTTTACATTATGGGATTCCTTAGGCTATATGCTAAGGTTCCTATCCTCTACTAAATTTTGTCATTGTCTAAAGTTGGTGAATTAATTCCTTGTCACTTTTGATCTAAATGGAATCACATTTAATTATGGGACTCACATGTATTATTTTATTTACTTATTTTACAATAAACCTTCTAAATCAAAAATGTTAGATAGGAACACTTTGGTGGTGTCTAACAAAGGTTATTTATCACACCCTACATGGGGCCTTTGAGATGCATGTAGACTATATGGATTTATGTTCAGGTAAAGGTTCAGGCTCCACAGATGGATTTTAGTACATGAGTTAGTATGGGATGGAAGGCAGGGGACCATGGATTCTTGACTTAGCTAGAGCTCTTTTCTATTTTTTTCCTATATCAACATGATACTATATGTATGTACTGAGGTTATCCATTGGTGACCCTTTTACTTATTAATATGTATAACCTATTTTGATATGCATTCATAGCTACAAATGGTATCTATGGATTGTTTATTTATCCTGATGCTATTTTTTGTTATTGATTTAGTGATTTCTTACTATTTCTTATGGTTCTACCATGGGCGAGTTATTGGTCCAGTGCCCTAGGGTATTTACTATCCACTTCATATTATATATTTACTTGGACCACTATATTATTATTCCCAAAGGGTATAGTCCTCCCACTATCACCATTTTACACCCTCACTACCAATCAGAATCCTTTGGAATATGGGGGAGGTGTGCCTAAGGCTAGTGGAACTCGGAAAAAATCACTCTTTGGGTGGATAATCAGGACAGGGTGCTATAAATTGTATTATAATAGTTCTTGAATAGGAATTTGTAGTGGTGTTTGGATGGATAATAATGATATCAAGTGTTCCTCTTTTCTTTTTTGGTCTTACTGTTTTCTCTATGGTAGACCAGAGATTAGGATGTTGTTGTAACTGGGTTTAAAGATCATGTTTGGGGTGCCTAAATCCCTATGCATGGGTGATAAACCAAGTTTCCATGGGTGGTAATTGCTGCTCTATTTTTCTCATTTTATAGTATATTTGAGTTCCACCTTGATTGTTACACTTGGAATATGATTGTAATCAGTTGTGACATGTGACCCTTAAACTGGAAAGGTAAGAGATGAACTTTTGGACCCTTGGAATGGTATATCAAGGGATTATTGTTTGTGATTTTTGATTAGGCACATAGTATTATATATATATATATATATATGAATGTGCTAGTGGAAACAAATATTGTGCTATGTGACATGAAAATGTGATATATATATATATATATATATATATATATATATACGATCCTAGATCTTATAGGAGCAAGTAGGGATGATGATATGGGGGGATGTTAATCACTAGGTTCAGTGATGAGGTCATTATATTGAGGAGAAATGGTTCGTTAGGAAGGTTGTGTCCTGGGGAATAGGTGATACCCAGCTCAGATACAGGTGGGTAAGCATCCAAGAGGCCAGATATCGAGAGACATGGTTGCAATGAGGGAGAGTAAGGGTAGTGTGTTTACGATTCCTATTACTACTTTCCCTATATACATTATATATATGTCTGTGTGTTATCTTGGATTTCTGGCCATGGTATTGGTATTTAGAAGGATTCTATCTAGACGAGCTCTAATGGAACATCAGGCGGGCAATGTTTTAGTGCCGTAGGATCATGAATAGGTTGAGACCCCTTACAGTTGGGATGAGTCCCCAAAGGGTTAGGCAGATAATGGGCCATAGGTACATGCTTAGGTTTAGGTACCATTGAAGGCAGGAAAACCACTAGATTTGATAGCATTTGGTCCATTTCTTGATGAGCATCTCTGAGTGAGTCTGGTATGTGTCATCCATTGGATTGATAGAGGATATTAGGGAGAAGAGCCTTCCATGAAATACATGACTCATGAGTTTCATTCATAGCACCCACCTCTATTTCAAGGTGAGAGAGGACCACATGCATATGAGAATTGGATAGAATTTATGCAGATGATCATCGATCAGTTTGAGATACCCCCATGGTGGAGGGTGATGTTGACTATGTACATGCTCAAACAACCGGCAAAGTGATAGGGTGACATGAAGGTTTTTTCAGGAAGATATGAGGGAATGACCTGGAAGGACTTTGAGGCTAGGTTATTAGATCAATTATTTCAATAGATGCTAAGTCAGAGATATCCTTTGAGTTCTTGAGCCTATAATAGGAAGACATGTCTATAATGGACTTTGTATTGACGTTCATTGAGTTGTCTCATTTGGACCTGGTATGGTGGGCATTGAAACCTTGAGGGTGAGTCATTTTGAGGATGGTATACATCATGTCATTTAGGTGAATGTAAACATGTTCAGGTTGGAATCCTTATCAAAGGTGGTGAATCAGGGGCTCATAGATGAAGGAAACATGACAGATCAGTCCTACTCAAGCTGGTTGATGGAATCAGGTGATTTTAAATGTGGCGATACGAATTGTAGGAAGTGAGGATAAGAGGAGTTATAATAGTGATGTCAGGTCAAGGAATCAGGAAGACCACTGAGGAGTGGGTCATCGACAATGTGCTTTTGGTGCGGGAAGCTAAGTCATGTACATTTGCAGTGTGATCAGGAACCAAAGGAGTATCGATCTTGCAAATATTTCTGGCATCTCATGGGGTTCTACAGGAATCCTTCTCAGACATCCTACATCTAGGGATTGTGGGAAACTAATAGTGTTAATATCATATTGGGAGAAGTACTAGGAGCTGGTAGTTGGAAGTCAACTTCATGAAGAGGTTGTGGAATAGAAATTGGGCCCCAAAAATGGGGTAAATGGCCGGTGGATGGTGCAGAACTACAAGGAGGAAAGGCTTTATAAATTTGGACTTTATTCTAGGTGCATATCATGGAGCTTATAGGGGATGAGTAAGATGGGGAGCTGGTTACAGTTAGAGGTACTCCATGGGTGTAGCTGTGTTCTTTTTGTTTCATTTTGGAATGTACTTTTTATAGTTATGTTTGTTTTGGGTGCATCAGGTTCACAAGATGCACTTTTTGGCTAACCATGTGCTGGTTAGTAGGTTAGAATCGATTCAGATGTGTTATATATCTGGGTGACTGTGTGAGGTGCATGGAACTAAGATTTATCTATGAGCGTTATTGGTTGCATGGATTTTGAGGTGTGTTGGAATCTAGTAATCATTTAGATGTGATAATTTTTGAGGTGCATGGAACTAAGAATAATTTTGGGTATCTGTTAAGATACAAGACCTCATAGGTTCCATGTGTGACAAGGGAACAAGGTATACACCGATGTAGTGAAGAATTATGAAGGGTATAGGGTATGAAAAAAGAGCACCTGATGAGGTACGAGAGTGATGATGTGTCAAGAAATGACTTTGAGTATGGGTATGGTCGATGGACCATTGGTTTTCTTGATTTTTAGGTTGGTATGTGACTGGGTTAGGTAACTCTTAAGGTAGGGATCCCTTGAGGTAGTTAACATGTACCCTTTATACAAGGGTTTTCTGGGGTAGTTTTAAAATATGGGTATGTTTCAGACGATCTTGGATTTTTGTTTTATAGTTAAGGGAAGAGATATATTAATGTGTGGATATTGTTACATCCTTGGTTTTTGGATTAGGTTGAATTCCTCTCCCATATTGAATTTTTAGATTTTGGTGGGTAGAACTATTCTTTTCTCATTTATCAAAACATAATTATGATTTTTCTTGTGACCCAAGACCATGATTTTAGATGAATCCTAATGCTCGGAAAGTGTATTAGGGGTTAGGTTGGTTTTCATGTGTTTCAAACTCTGAAAACCTATATTTTCTAACTATGTAGACTAATTCACATGATTTGAAAAAAATAGTACGACCTCTAAGGAGAAACTGTGCACCCTCGAAATACATAAATCATGTTTTGGTAAACTGTACAGGAGGGGACAAAAGGTCTTACATGAACCTCTTCGGTTTTTAGCAGAGGGATCCACATGAATTGCATATAGTTTGGGAAAATTGTACTCAAATTGAAAACTTAGTGCCACTTAAGCAATGGCTACACATAGGATCAACATGATTCGGAAAGACCATGCAAGCTAGTCTTGTGGGGTTTAGATCTTAAGAAGAAAGAGATGCATAATTTAGAAAATTGTTCGAGCTAACCATGTGTCCTGTTTAAAGTGGGAAATTACTATTTTGACCTTCCTTTTATTAAACCATTTCTCATCCTTATTCATCTGTTGGTCACACACATCATGGAGCTCCTCCATCATTTTTTATTCTGCCCAAGGATCAAGACAAATCCTTTGTCCAGAATCTGTTTCATGATCTGTCAATGGAACTAGATCCATATTCTTAAGGCATTGAATCCTACTGCCTATTATTTTCTTTTCCCTTCCCATACAATGTTCTAAATCTATGTGAGTTGTTTTACACTATTTTTAGGGTGTTCACATAAAATTCTCATTTCTTCCAAATTGGTATGAGTAGAGGCTAATATCGGATGTGTGAGAATCTATCAACACAAGATAGGTGGTGCTTACCTGTTGGGAAAAAAAATCCCTGAACGTATCATTGATTCATTTTTGAGGTGATTATGTTTGTTGAAAAAAAGGTGATTTGAATACTGTGCACTAAGAATGTTTCAAAATCAGAACATCAAAATATTACAAAGGAATGAAAGTGGCGTGCAAGTAAAGAATCAACACGCAAGTCATTAAGTGGTGTGCAAGTAATAAAGTTTCATGCAAGTCTTGGAGTGTCACGCAAGTCATATTTCAAGATCATTATGAAAAAATATGACAAAGGATAGAAAGTGGTGCACAAGTCATGTAGTGGGGTGAAAGTGAATTAGGTGCACACAAGTCATTAAGGGGTGTAAATGTTAAGAATTGGAACACAAGTGATGAAGTGGCACTCAATTCACATTTCAATTTCATCACACCAAAATATGAAAAAGGAAAGAAAGTGGTTCTCAAGTTACCAAGTGGCTCACAACTCATCAATGGGCACGTAAGTCATGAAGTGGCACACATGTTACATAGCATCATGCAAGTCACGAAGTGGCACGCAAGGTGATTTGTGCACCTCATGTGTTGGGTCATTAAAATGCCTATAAATAGACTACTACCAGCCTCATTTTAATAAATCTCAACACTTTGAGAAATTATGAGCCCTAATCATGAAACTAGAAGTGGCGTGAAAGTTATGAGTGGTGTGAAAGTGAGTTTCATAGTCAGTGGCACACAAGTAGTGGTGTGAAAGGAGTGGCATATAAGGAGTGGAGCACAAGGAGTGGTGCAAAAGCAATGACACACAATCTGTGGTGTGCAAGTATTTTCATGCATGTAGTGGTGTGAAAGTAGTGACATGCAAGTATAAAGTGGCACAAAAGTATACAATTGGATTGTAAGTTGATTTTCCTACAACAAAGGTAGATGTTGCACACTAGTTAAAGTGGAACACAAGTCACCCTAGGGTTTCATGAAAGTTGGAAGTTTTCTAGTACACTTGAGGTAAAGGGGTATTCACCAGTGGATGAAAATTGGAATTCAATAGATCATCTACATATAGTGGAGGATAAATTCATTATTGATAATGAAGGGACCTATAAGTCCATAAATTGTGAGTGGATCCTTTCCAGAATAGTGAGAAAAGGAAGAGGAAGAAGGTGATCCTCTCCACTAATAGTGATCCAGATAGAGACACATAGAGAGTGACCCTTGGGAAAGCAGTGAGTTGACCCTAAACATTGTAAAGGCAGTGATCATATGCATAGAAGTGATCTAGCCTGGAAATTGTAAATTTTTAGTGAGATTAAGTGGATTTTTTATATCGACATATATCTATTGTACGCTCCTTGGAGGTTGCCCCATGAAGGTGAACCAAGTAAAAGTATATGTGTCTACCTACTAGGTTCTCTACATTTCATTCAAAGCATCATCACCAGGTAAAGAAGAAATGAATATGGTCTTTATAAAAACTTATGTTCAAACACTGTGACCCACATAACAAATAGTTCAAGATCTAGTGGGGTAGGAATAATAAGTTGTAAAAGAATATCCATACCCTAATTCACCCCCTCTCAGGGTATTCAGGCCCCTTTTTGGTCCTAATAATTGGTATCAAAGGAAAGGTTTCTTTTATTAGATTTTTTAACTCAAACTTGGTTTAGTCAATTATTAAAGTTAAATATTTAGTTTTTTTATCTTTTTATTCCATGGGAAAGGGAATAACTTCAATTAAGAAGCAAAAGTTGGGTGATATTACTCTGAGTGGAAGGGTCTATGGAAAGAGTGTGATTCAGTTGAAGGAATCAAGTAGTGAAGATAATAATGATTTGGATAAATCATACAGTGAAAATAATTACTTATTCATTGATTTAGAATGAATGAGTGAATAACGTGATATTCCAAGTGATGTTGGAAGTACTGATAAAGAAGAAACTCCAAGAAGGAAAAAGTTAAAGTTTTCCAGGAAACAAAGGAATTGTATTAGAAGTTGGATGAAGAGATTAAATATAAATATATTTGGATCCAAATATTTTAAATTGAGGTTGAAAAGCTAAGAGGATTAAATCAAAGGCTTATTGACCTATCAACTGATCTAAGGGAGAAGAATGATTCTCAAGCTAAAGAACTGCAAAAAATATTTAAAAAGAGAGAAAAAAACATAGCTGATGAAAAGGGAAAGAATTAGAAGATAGATGAAATTTAGAATCTAAAATCCATAAATGAGGATCTTACTACACTACTGTCAAAACTAGTTCATAAGAATCAAAGGCTACATCAATAAAATGCATGATGCTCTGATTCTGTTGCTCAAGAAAAATTGAAAATAAAGGAGCAAAGTGATATGATGGATAAGCTCAAAATTTAATTTGAAGATGAGATAACTAAGGGTAAGGATCTAAAGATAGAACATAATGATCAACTTGAGTCAAGGGACAAGAAGATTCAACAATTGGGAGAATAGATAGAAATAGAAAAGAAATAAGTGGAGTAATATAATTCCAAAGGAAATACTAAATTGAAGGATTCCTTGCACTTAATATTTGATTATCCTTCAGTAGGAGACGATGAAATAAAAATTAAATATGATATTTTTGAAGAGAAACAGGAACATATTTTCTCATATCAAAGACAATACCATTTAGGAAAACTTGGTATTGGATATGATGAAGCCCTTCTTATAAATAATAAGAAGAGATCCATGAATAGTTCAAGAGATAGAAAAAGGCCTATGGTTTCTAAATACAGAACTAAAAGTTCTTTTACAAGACATAATGATATCATGTTCCATTTCTGTAGGATTCATGGTCATTTGTCAAGATTTTTTTTAGAGGCTCAGAAATACATTTCATGCGGTGAAGATTGAAATTTTTCTAAATCTTAGAATAAGAAGAATATTCATGATAAATATGAAAGAATAGTCTCTCAGAAGAAAGTATCCATGAATTTATTCTATTGTGGAATAATGGGGCACACCATGAGTATGTGTCAGGAATCATAGAAGATTAATGTCAGAAGAAGAACTCAAGTTGCATCAACATCTCAGCTGAGAAATGACGCGATGAGGTACTGATTTAATGGAAGATGTTTCATATGTTCTGATAATGGATATTTGTCAAGACATTTCAGCAAGAATAATGAAATAAATGAAAATGGAGTAGATTCCCCCAGTGTAATTAAGAATAATTTAATGTTCGTGGAAGACTCAACCGCTATAAGAAAAGGTGGCGTGAATCGAACAATTGATAAAAGAAAAATGAATAAATAATGTCTTAGAGAACTCACATGTCATGGAACATACCGAGAAGAGAATGAAAGAGAAAAAATAGTCTAATGGAGGAAGAAGAAAGAGAATATGACCAATGGAAAGATTCCTTTTCAAAGAAAGAGCCCTGAAAAATGGAATATCGGTGGAGCATCAAAGAAGGAAATATCTACTAATGGGATTAATTCCAAAATTTTGCAAAATTCCAAGCATCCAGAATCTAAATATCAGAAGAAGACTCAGAATGTGGGTAAATAATGCCTGGTCTTATGGCCAAAATAGTTGAAGTTGGCTAGGCAATTAGAGCAGTCAAGGAAAGAGTGTGATGCTTTTCAAGAAAGAATCAAAGGGTTTAACCATCAAGATCAACCACAATCCTCTTCTTGAGGATTCTAGAAATTCACCTCTCCCTATGTGTTTAAATTCTTTTAACTGATGTTCCAGTGTTTCAGGTTTAAGGGGAGATATTATCTAAGGGGAAGTGTCATCAAGAGATGCAAAGTGGTGAAGTGATTTTCTCCAAAATGTCAACTGATTCAAATCAATTACCAAAATTGAATATGAAAGGAATTAATTTTGTAAAATGGATAGTGATGGTGTTATTAAATCTATCTATTTTTTCCTACACTAAGTTACAACATAGTAGGCTTAAAGGTTTTGTTGATGGCTCATTGCTAAGAGGTGAATTCACCCTATGAAGATCTCATTGATGTAATTGTGCTGTATAAGTTTCTCAAACCTATAGTCACATGTGAAGAAATGATGCTGGAGTAGAAGGATGTTTGTGGGTCTAAATAGTGGTCCTAACAATGGAAAGTGTTTCATAACATAGTGGGAGAATTCAATATCATAATTATATTCAAGAGATATCAAAGAAATAATTGGATGACCCATTTATGTTTTAGTTTTCCATCAAGAGAATACATATTTTGGGAGATGCAGTAACATTAATGTATTTCATGCTCATCTATTTCGTTCTAACATTATGGTATCAGATGAATAGTTTCAATATACCAAGAAGATGTGAGACAATATCAAAGGTGTTTCAACAAGATCTGATAAAAGCAGTTGGGAGAAATGATGTCACTGTAGTATAAAATGAACAAGATCATCAACAACACAGTGAACAACTTCCTGATGAAATGTATGTTGAGGTAAGAGACTTAGCGGAAGTAGAAGTGGAAGATGCTAATTCAAAAAAAGATAATAATGATGATAAGGAGGAAGTAAAATCCGTATCTATATTAAATTAAAGGAGTCGAGCTAAAATTTGGTAGGAAAAATATCATTGGTGATTAGACAGCGCTTGTCCAGATAAAAAGAATGAAGTCACTATAGCAGACATCTTTATTATCTCAGGTAGAGCATAAATGTTTTGTTGATCCAGCTGAAGATGAAAATTGGGTTCATGCTATGAATGAAGAGCTAGATCATATTGAGAAGAATCAAATGTAAGAGATTGTTTCAAGGCCACCAAATAAGAATGTCATCAGGACTAAATGGGTCTTTCACAAAAAGATAAATGAAGACGACACAATGATTAGAAACGAAGCACGACTAGTGTGCAAAGGATACTCCCAAATAGAGGGTATAGGTTTTGATGAGACATTTTCACTGGTTCCAAGGCTGGAGAAAATTATATTATTCTTAGTCATTGTAGTGTAATAGATGTTCAAAGTGTAATAGATGGATGTAAAATCTACGGTTATGAGAAGCTTTGGAATGGAAAATCCCAAGGAGATGAAGACATCAGTTTCTACCTAGATGAAATTATAAAAATATGATGATAGAAAGCAAATTAATATCACAGAATATAGGTAGATTATTGGAAGTTTACTATATATGATAGTGAAACAACCTGATATTGTTTTAGGCATATGCCAAGCAGTGCCACATCAAAGAAACTGAAAATAAAGCAACATTCTTACAATAAAAAAGAATACTTTGATATATCAAAGGAACTATAAACTTAGATTTGAATTATATTGAAAAATATCAGCTATATTTATTGGGATATACAGAGGTAGATTGGTCCAAAATAGAAAATGAAAGAAAATTAACATCAGTAGGTGCTTTCTATCTTAGTGGATTGTGTATTTCTTGGATAAGCAAGAAACAAGATTTCATTTCATTGAGAACTGTGGAATCTAAGTATATTGTGGACACTCAAGCATGCACACAATTATTATGTATAAAGAAATAGCTTTATGATATTGGAGTTGAAGTGAATTCTATGATCAGAATCCAGTGCAATAATTCAAATTCTATAAATCGTAGAAAAAATATAGTCCATCACTCAAGGACAAATCACATTAAGATCAAATATCATTTTATTAAGGAGAAGGTGGATCAGGGGCTGTGAAGTTGGAGTATGTGACTATAGCACTACATGTTTCATAAATTATAAAAAAGGCCTTACCTAAGGAAGTTTTTGAGAGGAATCTACTAGCTCTAGGATTCCAGTTGACAACCCGCACATGAAAAAGGGTGGATGTGGGACCCCCTCTCCTCGAAGTATGGTGTGTTTTTCCCTAATATACTAATCTGTGTTCTCTACTCTATTGAAAACCACAAAGTAGTGACATTTGGGTTCCTTGACAAAGGGGGGGGGGAGAGTGTCTTTGAAATGGGGAGAAACCATGGATAAGGAAGGGAGAACATGTCTTAGTAAAAGAAATAGGGAAATACTGACAGGTGGAGCAGTGAGATCGGGGGAGTAGGAGTTTTAAATCTGATGATTCTTGAAGTGATAAATCAAATATTAGATGTCATGACATCTGAGGTTCCTGATGAAATTAGAAGAGTGGTGTTGGAATGGTATCAAGAATTGGTGTTCAGAATGAATTGATTCATTGATGAAATTTTCATTATACTCTAGTTTCTCACACTGAGAATTTATTATGTGGGATTAGAGTATGTGTTGATTAAATCATTGATCGATATCAAAATCACAAGAGGATAGTGGTGGTTACTGATGGAAGAATCTTTAACGAGGTATCAAATTATGAATGTGTTGTCAACAAACCCAAAGGGGTATATTGTTGGGAAAAATCCCTCAAGGTATCATTGAATATTTTTTGAGTTGATTGTGTTTGTTGAAAAAGCGGGCGATGGGAATATTGTGCACCAGGCATGTTTCAAAATCAGAACATCAAAATATTACAAAGGAAAGAATGTGGTGCACAAGTGAAGAATCAGCACAGAATTCATTAAGTGGTGTGCAAGTCATAAAGTTACATGAAAGTTATAAAGTGGCGCATGATTCATATTACAAGGTAATGAAATTAGAGAATAAGTCATGGAGTCACAAACAAGTGAAGTAGGGGCACACAAATCATTAAGGGGAGTGCAACTTAAGAATTGGTGTGTAAGTGAAGAAGTGGTACCCAAGTAATATTTCAATTTCCTCTCACCAAAATATGACAATGGAAAGAAAGAGGCACACAAGTTACCAAGTGGCACACAACTCATCAATGGGTGCACAAGTCATGATGTGGCGCACAAGTTACATTGTTCACCGCACACATAGGGTCTCTAAAATGCCTATAAATAGATGGATACCCTCTTAATTTTAAATTATATCAACACTTAGAGAAAATATAAGCTCTGATCGTGCAAGTAGAAGTGGTGAACAAGTTCTGAGTGGCGCACATGTGAGTTGCATAGTCAGTGGTGCGCAAGTATTAGCGCGCAAGTAGTGGTGTACAAGAAGTGGGGTTCAAGGAGTGGGGTGCAAGCAGTGGAGCACAAGTAGTGGCACGCAAGTAGTGACACACATGTATAAAGTAGATTGCAGGTATAAAATTAATGCACAAGTTGGTTTTCCTGCAACAAAGGTAGAAGATTTCCCCTAGTTAAAGTGGCACACAAGTCAACATAGGGTTGCATGAATGTTGGAAGTTACCTAGTACACCTATGGAAAAGAGGTATTCATTAGTGGATGAAAATTGGACTTAAACAGAGTAACTACATATAGTAAAGTATGCATTCATTAGAGATAATGAAGGGACCTAAAATTCCATAAACTGTGAGTGGATCCTTTCTAGAGTAGTGAGAAAATGAAGAGGAAGAAGGTGATCCTCTCCACCGATAGTGAGATAAAGAGAGAAACATAGGGAATGACCCTTGGAAAATTAGTGATATGATCCTAAACTTTGTAAAGGCAGTGAGTCTAGGCATATAAGTGATCTAGCCCAAACATTGTAAATTGGAAGTGAGATTTAGTGGATTTGGTACATCAGAACATCATCATTGTATGCTCCTTGGATGTAGCCCAATGAGGGTGAACCAAGTAAAAATATTTGTTTCCTCCTTATTTATTCTCTACATTTCATTCAAAGCATCATTACCTGGTAAATAAGAAATGAATATGGTCTTCATAAACACTTATGTGAAAACAAAGTTACCCTTAAAACAAAGAGGTCAAGATCTAGTGGGACTGGAAGAATAAGTTGGAAAAGAATATCCATACCTTGATCCTGCCCCCCCCCCCCCATATCAGGGTATCAAGGCCTCTTTTTGGTCCTAACCTTACCTTTATTTGTGATTTAAAAAGTATTTTGGGGTGTGGATTTTAGCACAAAATTGTGTAGTTTGAGAAAAACCCTATAAATTAAATGGTTTCCTTTAATTAATTAATCAAAACTATTAGAGATGCCTATGTGAATGGTCCTCAATTCTCAAAATGTTTGAGGCATGGTGAGAGGCTAAACCTTGGGAAGATTAGGGTGGGGTGTTTATTTATTTAAATTTTGTTGATAAATTTAATTATTTTGAATTGTTATATAAAAATGAATTGCTTGGGATGAGAACCATGGGATCATGATGGGCTCGGGCCGAGGATTGAGATGTCTTTATCCATATAGAAAGATGAAATATGATCATTAGGATTTTAGTGGCTCAAGATATATATATTGGGGGATGTTGATCATAGTTTGGGTCACTCGGTCATCAATTTGAGGAGGCGAGACCATCAGGTTTCGGTCATGGCCCGAGTTGTATGAGTTGGTGATAACCATTAGGTTGAGCAGCGTGGCTGAAGGGGTAGGAGGTTACAAAATGAAATTTATTAGGGACTTAATTGGTTTTGTCCATTCACTTGTGTTGGACAATGTGATGTTTGGAGTCGTGTGAACATAATAAGACTTGGATGATGAGGTGGAATTGACCACTTATTTGGGTAGAGGCCTCAGGTCATTATGGATTAGGGAAATGGTTGGTGTGATTTCTATAGAAATCCATGATGATGGTGAAGATACATAGGTTTAAAATGTTGAGAATATCGATTAGGGGATGAGGCTCTCCATACTTGAGGTCATTAGACTAGGACTTGTTTGGGAGGATAGACATCACCATTCCTTGGGATGTTGGTTGTTGAGAAAATATTGATTTTATTTTCAAGGACACATATTATTGTTCCTAAGATGTCAGAACAAGGGAAAATGGGTTTTCTTTTGAGTTGAGGTTCTAGGGACAAGGGTCACATTGTTTGGGTGTGCCTTCAGGACCTCAGTTTCTTGGTTGATGGCATAAGGTGTCGAGTGACATTTGAAGGTGGAACATCAGGGTTCACCTTGAATAGTTTACTTCTGGGTATGCCTTGGCCTATACACTAAAGATCCTCTCCTCTTTAGATTTATGGAATTTTACAAAGATAATGAATTTATTCCTTGTGTATTTTGAGTATAATGAATCCATGCTTATTTATGTAACTCGCATGTGCTATTTTATTTATTTATTTTAGTATACACATGCTAAATCACTGATGTCAAATAGGAACACATTGATGGTTTCCTACTAAGATTCTTTCTCACATCCTATATGGTCTCTTCGATATGTATATAGACTTTATGGCTTTGAGTTCAGGTAAAGGTTTAGGACCAAGACTTGGATCTTAGTACTTGAGTTGGCATGGGATGAAAGCTAAGGGACTATGGGTTCTTTCCTAAATTGGAGTTATTTTATGTTTTCTTTTTGTACTATTATGCTATTATATTTTCGTACTGAGGTCTGATATTGGGGACCCTTCCCCTTATTGATATTTATTGCCTATTTTGATATGAATTATTATCTACAAATGGGTTTTTTGGCTTTTTTATTTATTATTCTTCTGTTGTTGGTTAATGCTTTCACTATTGCTTGTGCTTCCTCTATGGGTGGGTTATTGGTCCAATGTCTTACAGTATTTCTATTCAACTGAATATTATATATTTACTTGGACCATTATATTAAAATTACTAGAGGTTATATTCTCCCTACTATCACACCTTTACACCCTTGATACTTGTCAACAACCTTTCGAATACAGGGAGGCGTACCTAAGGGAAGTGACACTCAGTCCGAAGAACTGTTTGGGTGGATAATATGGTTGGGGTGATACACAGTCTGACTTAATATTAATTTAAGTGATTTTCTTTATTATGTTTAAATATTTATTTATTTATCCTTTCCATGTCTTTTAAATATTAATTGATTTTTCGTAATTGATTAACCATGTTTCAATAAAACATAGACACATGTTACATTTATTTAAAATTCATAATTTAATATTAATCTATTTATTTATATGATCATTATCATACATCCATAAAATAAATAATGCATAAAATTTAAATAAATAAAAAAAATAAATGGATTGATCATGATCTTATCTAACTGTTGATCTCTTAAGAGAATAATAAATCAAACTATGACCCTTGGGGGAACTCCTTGTTCTAGTCTTGAAATGAGTTATGGTATTCCAATTATCTACATATGTATCACCTAAGTTGGTTTCATCCTGGTACCATCATGAACCACCTCCATGTTCCATGGAATAATACTTTTATTACATATGTTTACAAATCACAAAAAGGAAAGGTAACCAATGGATTGGTTAAGGGGAATTACATAAATAGCCTTGGAAACACAAGTCTAACACAATAAAAGAGGGAGACATGACACATATACCATAATTTATAATCTAATAATAAATAATTTCATAACCCATGAAATAAAATAAATTAAATTAAACCAACACAAATGTAGGTTTGGTCAAAGCTCATGATTGGTCATAAAAAGGCAACAACAAAAAAGTGCATTTAATAACATTAACTACAATTAGTTATCTATTATTAAGATAAATGTGATCATATTAATTAATTAATTAATTAATTATTTTTATCATAATGAATATTAGAAGTATCTTAGAGATAACTATAACAAATGCATTCATGGAAAATAAAATTTCATAACCAATAGTTGTAGATAATTATAATAAATTAATTGAGAATTTATTCATTCTTCAAAACCTTTATGACATAGTGAAACACATCTAGTGCCAACAGTGTAATTAGGTTTTAATATTTCAATTAATTAATTTAATGTAATTTAATACTTTCCTTTATTAGAAGACTACATGGCCTGTACTTATGAGCTAGATTTCACGTTTCTCTATTTTCATGTGTCCATGACAAAAACTTGGGGCTTTGGAATGTATATTGGTCATATTACATGGTCTCTACTAATAAGCTATACACTATTTATACTTGTTGCATGTCCATGTAACCCACTACTAACTCAGTGTGTTATACGGATGCAGAACCACATGACGTGTACTAAAGATACACAATGTGTTTTTTTCATAACACATGTTAATGAAACATGCTGACCTACTCAGGGTATTCTTTGGACATAAGAATTAATTAGTTAAAAACCATGTACACTAGAAACACACCATGTGTTTCATGTATTATATAGATTTTATGTCTCATGTGGTTAGAAACCATTTATCTGACCACAATGCTGGCATGAATTTTTCTATTATACCATGTTGAATTCATGACGTGTATGCCAATTGCACACATTTCAGTCAAAAAAATAGTATTCTATGTTTTCTAGGTAAACACACAGTATACAATAAATGCACCAAGTTTAATAGATGCTCGGTGGGCCATGTATTTCATGACACATCCAGGTGAAGTGAACTTGGGTACACTGTGTTTTTTTCAACTACACAGCATGTAACCCAATCTATCATCAAGAATCTTTGGCACCACCTGCTGAAATATTTAATCATTCTCCATTTTTTCTTAATCTTTAAGAAAATGTGAATCATGAATGATGAAAATTGAAATGTAAAATTCATTTTAATTATATTTATGATTAAGGAAAAAATAATCTATAAAAATATCAAACCCTATTGTTCAGAATTGATCAACAATAAAATAAACAATTATAAATTGAAATGTGACAAATCTGATAGCACTTGAAGTTTTTTGACACCACATAAGTTATTTTTGGGTGAACAACCATTAATTATTTTTATTAGATTTGATTGATCATTTTCTAATTTTTCAAGATATAAAAATCATGACCAATAAAAATGTTCCATTTAATATTTAAAAAGAAATCCCATAACCTAGAAAAGACATTTTCATGTTAAATTTATAATTATTTTAATTAAATCTAAATAATGATTACCATATCTTATGGTCTTTATTTAATGAAGATGTTGATCATCTATAACCCTTTTTGGATTAATGTCATTTCATAAGAAGAACCCAAAGTAAATAACATCTATTGGTGATCCAAACACGGTCCTATGATCTTAGAACAACATCGATGGAATTATGGGTTCTAGTGCATCAGATCGACTATCTTCTGTTACTTCTCTTGATCTCTTCTAGTTCCTTCAAAATTTTAGGATTATCTATTGTTTTTATTTTTCTTTTCATTCTTGAGAGGATGAGAGAAGGAGGAATCTGGATAGAAATCCATTATACATAATGATTCCCAATTCTCAGTTAACCCTACCCAATAGAAATAGTAATCTATTTATAGAGGTATGGTTTAGGTAAAAATATTATTTAATTTCACAAAAACCATTAAATAATATATTGAACCATATATAACCCCAGGACATATAATAATAATAATAATATTATTATTATTTTATGATGTGAAATATCTTACTTAATGATAATATTATTTTACTAGCTTGAAATTTAATATTTATCACTATACACCATCTTGGTATGCTTATCCTCATCAACATTTATCGAATACTTGAATAAATACTTAATAAATATTTAATCATAAATAAATATTATATTCAAAATCTTGTGAGTAAATATTAAATAAATAAAATAAATATTCTATTCAAGGTCCGATGACTAAATATTTATTAATTATTCGCATAATTAAATAAATTATTTTTTAATGAATAAATAATTATTTATTACCTTGAAAAAAATTTCGATCAATAAATTCTGAATAAAATTATTACTTGGTGTTGAGAAATATATTTAATGTAATAATTAAAATCAAATTGAATTTAATTGATATCAATAGAAACACTTAGTTCATGAACCTCTAGGTTTCTTTCCCATCAACATTAGGTGGGCTTGACGAATGTCTATGATTACTATATAGTAAATGGGTCAAGAACCCAAGAGAAATAAATTAATGCACAATATTGCCAACCACACATGAATTATTATATTGTTATATAATCCCTTTGTCACAACATCGCATAAAGAATGTTTCACACTCATGTCAACAAACTATCTGATTGATGCATCTTTCTTTTATTATCTAAAATAAAATCATTGTTACACCATGAACATAGAATTTAATGTGACGGTTCTATTTAAATAAAATGGATGAGATATGAAATTCCATTAATATAGAAGGAAAAAAATCATTTGTTGACTTATTAATTAATAACATTTCATTCTTAATGCATCCAACATAACCTACTTCAAGAAAATATATGATATTATGGTTTTGGTTAGTAAAATAAGTACATGAGCCATGAAAATAATTAATAACAATCTTAACATCAAATGAAAATTGTACACACTCGTAAATAAGAATATTTGATGACACATAAACTTGCAGAAATACTATAGATGGATATGTTCTCATAATCTCATATCTTGGAGATTACCAAGTGAAAACTTAATGATAAGAAGTCTCATTTTCTTACGAGTAATCAAAGCTGATAGTAAACATTATATGTGTCCCATAATAACATGTTATCTGGACATATAACTATATTAAAAAATATCATAATGAAAATTTAAGTTTCTCATCATAGGGGAGAAGTTTATGACCTCATCAATGTGGTCAATACTCTAGTACATTATTAAATTAAATTCATGTAGAATAATGAAAAATATATAATAATTTTTTTATAAATATTAAAATATTTTAATAAACATGTAATCTAAATTATAAATAGTTCATTTTAGAACACCAACTCCATTATAATTTTATAATGAAAACATTATTTCAACCTATGATAATTTTATTTCAACTGTGATATAATTGGATAAACATATAATTCCTTTAGTTTAATTTAGGCTTCCCATTGTAATATTCCTTTTAATATCTATAACCTTCAAGTTATCAAATATCAATATATTTAAATCCTTCATAATGGTTCATAAATAGCATGTGGTAGTTAGGCCTCTTTTTCATTCACCTAGTGAAGATTGAGTTAATACCAAACTTTCCATTTCAAGGTTATTATCCTTAGGTTCATCTGTTCAAGAGCCAATAACCACTTGTTTGTATCCAGGAATAGATTTCATTACTAGGAAACCACTCAATATCTACATTACCAAATCTTTAGGATCTTATCATGTACATAGACATATCCCAAAATAATTTAAATAATTTTCTCTAGTCATAATCCCAAAAAATAACTAAACAAATATCTAAAAATAACTAAACCCTTATTTGATACCAATTAAGGTTCCCTAGACCCACACTCTCATGTCCGATACTAAAAAAACATACTTTAAGTACCATATTTGATACCAAATGAGATAAAACATGAAAAAATACATATATTTTGATAATTTAAAAATTACATCTCATAATAATGACCCATTTTGAAGAACCATTAGGTCTAATCTCTTTGTATATTATCTATAAAATAACATATTTTACCAAAAAATGTGTGAAAATTTCTCCATAATCACACCATAATAGACTTCCTTTGAGATATATGATATGTTATACTCATCTTCATAACATTGGGAATGAGAAATAAAATAAAGGGGTGAGTTCAAATGCTCGGTAAATGAAAAATTCTTAAATAGTTATAAAGGGTTAGATTATAAGAATATAAGAAACATGATCATGTGAGAAATATATTTATTAAAATTTTAATTGATTCAAAAAATCTATCCATAAATAATGATATAAAACACGTTACTTATAATGATTAAAAATATAACATGTCATAATAGTATTAAATCATGAGATAATAAACATGACCTATGGATCATAACATAGGAATATAACATAAAATGGAAATGTAGTATTGTTATATTAAATCATAACATATAGAATAAATAAAAATTTGATCATATCCACACAAAATCTTTTGAACAAAGATAAACATGATTATATACTTACACCATAATTTAAGGAGAGTTAAATGAGATCCTTTCCATGAAAAATAATTTTAAAAATCTAAATACAATAATTTTCACATACAATCGTGTGAACAAAGATAAACATGATCATGTTCATGCACAATATCATTATCCCATGAGAAATAAAACCTTAACCAATCCATTGGAGGGATATATAGGAACCCACCCATATCAAAATGATAAATTATTCACCAGTGTTCCACCCAAAATCAATAATATATCATATCATGAATAACCTAAGGAAATAAAATAGGTTTTATAACATCTCCAAATATTATCACATGAAATAACCTAAAGAGTTATATAAGTTGATACAAAAAATTCTGTCACCTGAAAGGAATATTTTAAAAGTTAATTTAGAGCGTGATTAATGAAAAATAACTTTAAATGAGATATATATTTTAGGGATCAAGATGAAAAATAATGTGAAACCAGGAAAAAGATATTTAAAAAAATAACATTATCGTAAAAATATGAAATTATGAATTACTTTAAAAAATATATTTTTCAATAGGGTAATATGAATTTTTTTCTAAAACACCACATTAGAAGAAATTACAATAATATAGCCTAGAAAGGTTAATAATGATATTTAAAAGGAAATATGTAGTTGATTATAAAATTTTCAATCTTGAGAAGAAAACCACATATTATTTTAAAATACCATTATTAAAAACCACATCGTTTAAAAGGGTAATAAGATTAATTTTGAAAATAGGTAAAGGGGATTATGAAATAAATACAAATAATATATATTTGTATTTCAAAATAATAAATTATAATATTATCTGGAATAAATAACATTTTCATATAAGAGAAATAGCTCATTGGAGAGGATGATATTTTTTCATAACAACATTATACTTTTATGAGAAAGAAATTCCTCAAGGAATAAACATGGAATTAAAAATTTATTTTTACCTAGATAAAACATAATGTACCATATAATTAAATATTAGGGTAGAAAAAAAACAATAAAATAAATAATGTCAAAAAGATTCATTATAACTCAATGCAAGACGATTTGTGTTAAGAAATTCTATTACATCATTGGTATCACTTGAGTCGAAAGTCTATAAAAGATAGAACTTGATACTGATTTTTTAATTAATTAAATTTATGATATTATCCTAAAAAAATACATATGGGCAACATCGTTTAAACCAAGTGGTGAATGTGACATATATCATAGAGAAATAATTGTGAGATGAAAAATCCCTTATGACTTTTATAACATTTGATTCAAAACTGAATTTAAAGATAAAACATCAAATGAAAATTTAAATACTATAATTAAATACATAATAATGATACAATTCCTAAAATAGGTATTATATACACCATATAAACAAAAAATGTTCTATAATACAAAACATGTCTCAAAGAAGGAAATTTGAGACAAAACCCTTACCATAATGCCTGACTTCCACTAAAGAACATTAACCTCTTGTATAATAATGATAAACACCATAATAACATATTTTAGAACCTTATTAATTTCTATAACCTTTTCTAATCTTTAAATTTAATTATTCATTATGCATTCATCAATTAGTTATCATTTATTTACATTGTCAAATGTTGTTAATTTCGACATTTTTCACATGTTTCATAATAACAGCATTGAACCCAATCATTTTATATCGATTTCATAATTCACAGATTATAAAATATATTTGAATAATTTTTTTCAATGATTTATGGACCAAAATGTACATTTTATATAAACTATATACATAGTTTAAGACATCGGGACCCATGTCAAGCTTATTTTTTGAAATTTATTAATAATAAAGGATTAGATTATAATGATCATTGATTTTTGTGTCATTATTACAAAATATGAAATAATTTATAATATAATTATAATAATAATATTTAAACATATTTTTTTATAACTATATATGAAGGCGGTGATGAAAAATGAAGCACATTATCCATAGAGGTGGTAGTTTGCACGTAACACAGGAAATGATTTCATTTCCCAATGGATAGAGTTATTAATAAAATGTACCGTTTATCTTTATATAACCTTAATAATGTCATAAAAA
Source organism: Viscum album (assembly GCA_963277665.1). NCBI lineage: Eukaryota > Viridiplantae > Streptophyta > Magnoliopsida > Santalales > Viscaceae > Viscum > Viscum album. The sequence continues at coordinate 1,287,891,054 of OY728137.1, forward strand.
TACTTTTATATAATTATATAAATTTTTAGGATTAAAAAATGACCCAACCCTAGAATCCCAGAGGTGGTGCATTATTTTAATACATTGGCATGATTACAAGGAATCATGTCCTGAAGGATCGATCAATTTAGCAGTCTTGGAAAATAGATTACATATAAGAACTTAAAATTACAATTTATAACATAAAATACAACATAGATAATCCTTTGAGGGTGAAATTATTCCCCAAGATTAACCATGCATATTAATCTTAATCCACTTTTTGGCATACTGTGAAAAAATAAAACATTTGAAAGGGGTGAGCTCAGATGCTCAATAAGGATAAACAATGCAATGAAAACTATCATAAATAATCACAAACTTTTATGGAAAGGTCTAAAATTGAAACACAATCCCTTTAAAGATACACTTCATCATAATATGAAAAATATAAATCAAATAATTCCATTTACTTATTCACATGGATATTCTACTAGTCAAATAATCACATGTAACATTAATAACTAATCTCATAATGATGGAATGCATAATACCAGAAATCTTAACCAAAAAGTTGAGGCCTCATGCCAAGAACCTAAATATAAATTTTGTCAAGTCCTTGTTCCAAGACACTAGTTTCTCTCATGATATCTACCGATGCATTGAAGGGATATAGCCGGCCCTGCCTACCACTTACTAAGTCCAATGCATTCCTCATATAAAATGGTTGAAACATAACATAAACATTCGTGTTAAAACTATCATACAAAATGTTAATACCTTAACCGTAAACCATGAATGATATAAAAATAGAACATCCACAGTCAAAAATATCACAAAACCATTAAGACAATATAGAATATTGTATCATAATAAATTGACTGCAAACCAGCATACAATACAACAATGGATATTGACATAGATTAAAATAATTTAATAAATTCATTAACACTATTTGAGGGAAATATCCGTTTTTTACTTTGAAAACATTAAAAGTAAAAAAATTTATAAAATAAGACATTTAAAAAAATTGAATCAAAGTGTCCCATACCAATTTAAAACTTTTGAAAGGAATTAACATTTTAAAACAATCATATCCATATTAAAAAAATCCATAAATTCATTTTGAAAACATGGACATTAATAAACCTGATTTAGAAAAATAAATTTATAAACATTTAAAATGATGATATAGTTAAAGTGTACCTTCCATAAAACCATAAAATATTCCCTTTGGAAACATTTTTATGAAACATAGACATGAATGATAAATATTTCCCAGTAAATACTTACACATAAAAAATCTCAAAAAATAATGAGATTGAGGAATTAACCCTTACCTTGTAATTTACTTTAGACGAGGGTACATTTAACTTCCTGCATGATGAGCATAGTATTTTATTAAATTATAACAGAACCATATTCATATTTAAGATATCATACATAATTAATTTATGACTTTATACTACCCATTTAATAATAATTTCCATGTTAAAGTAACATTTCAAGTAATAATTACTTTCTTTATTGTATGTGTTTTGACTTTTTATTATTGATTATATCAATTAAATAATGATTTAAGAACTTAAATAATATAAAAAATGATTTATATATCATATATATTCTGAATATAAATATGTATAATATATAGATATATGAAATGGAAACACTGTTCATGGAGTTGGTAGTCTGTATGTACGTAGGAATGTTTTTTCTATTTTCTTATCGTATAGTATGGAAGTAAGTAAATGAAATATATTTAACTAAATAAATATATATTAATATAGTAGTATTATTATTTCATATATACCATACTTAATCAATATATATATTTTTATAAATATTCTTGAATGGTGACCGTTAAAGATGAATCTCATCGCATCATGGAGACAGTAAGTCGTACGTAAGCACAAGCGACAATATCATTCCATTCATGGTGAAATAATATGTAATTGGATGTTATATTATATACAAAAATAAAATTTTATATTTATTATTTACATAAATTATACTCATTATTATACCCATCCAAATAATGAAGTGTTGAATAACAAACTACACCATGACGTGGAGACGATAAGCCGTACGTACACACGTATGGTGACTCTGTCATTCATAGGATAGATAGAATAATGAACATGGTTGTAACATATTTATAATAACATATATGTATGTAAAATGTACTGGAGTTATTATTTTAGTATGGAAAAAACAATGAAATAAGAAGTAGTAGAAGAAAAGAACTTGGAAAGAGGTGATGAAATAATCACCACTTCTTTGGGTGCTTCATTTTCATTTGAAAAAAGGGCTCCTTAGAATGGAATTATGATTAAATTAAGGCCTCTATGTTAATTTTAGGGAAGTTTATAATATATTTTAGCAAGGGTTATCTGAGAAAAATGGCTTTGGCAGTGTGAAGTTAACAGAAGGGGAAGTACCCTTTTATAAGAGAGGTGAGAGGAACTTTAGGAAAAGCTTGAAATATTATTTTATTATAAAATTATTTTCAGTTTATAATAGCTCAAAATGGATTTATTTCTAGGATAAGGTAGATATGTATTGAAATAATCTCATACAATAGGTTTTATACAAGTTTAGGTCACCATATTAACCTTATCCTTTAGATTTAACTATTAGTTAAATAATTTAACTTTTACCATGTCTTCTTGTATTTTTATACTACATGGTTAATATAGTTACTATAAAATAACTAGATAACCTCAAGTGGTTAATTAATGAAATATATAATATTATTTAATTACTTTGGCCAAATATTATATTTTTAGGAATATTATATCATTTAATAAAATAATAGTTTTTTTAAACTCATTTATGTCAATTTTGAAACTATTTAGTATTTGGTTTTTGTAATAGTCATAAAAACATTATTTTTTCAAAAAAAAGTTATTTAATAATCCCTAAAATGTCATATTCACCTATAAAATTCTTGGATGGAATCTAAAGTTTCAATTTACATTAATTTTAATATTTATAATATCAATTTTTTTAATCTTTCATTAATAAGGTAATTATTGTATCATCATTGTGTTATATATAAATTTAATTATTTAAAGTCAAAAAATTGTAAATAAAATACCATGAAATATGAAATATCTTTATATTTATAATTAAAATTTATATTAGAATTTATATTATGTATAATCTTATATTAAAAATGGTTTAGTTATTAAAATTTGAATTTAACACTTTTAACTCTTCTTTAAATAAAATATAATAAATCTCTTAATCTAACTCAAATGGATAAAAAATGATCTTATTTTTTTACTAAGGTTTATTTTGGTCGAAAGAAACTTATCCAATAGAATTAGGGCATTTTTTGGGGTAATTTTACATTATTATATTATTATTTTTACCATTAATTACCCTATTTACTTTTAACCGTGGTAAATAATATTCAAAAGTTACTATTTAGAAAAAATTATTTTCATCTTATTAAATCACATTTTACATACTGATGAAAACCATGTGTTTCCTATTTTTTAATTTCAATTCACAGAAGAGGTAAAATAATCTTTTATGAAAATTTGAAAATGTGCCTAGATGGTGGGTAAAACAAGTTAAAAATTTTGATAAAATTTTATATATCTAATCTTATTATAAAATTAATCCAATGAATTACATTAGACTAATATATGCATTGTGTATATATTTTTAATTTAAGATAAATTTTAATTAAAAATAATTATTTAAATGAAAAAGACAGTTTTTTATGTACTATACAGCATTTTTCACTATTCATAAAAAATTGAATGTTTTCAGAAAAATACCAAAAATTCACCCTATGATAATTTTGATATTATGAATTCAAAAATGAAGTCTATTTTACCAAATTTAATTTTTGTGAGTGTCTAAAATTAATTTTATTATTGTTCACAAAAATACATAAAAAGTAGTTCTTTTAAGAAAATAGTTTCTCTAAATATATAACTATTTTTAAAAAACTTATATATTTTGTTATAAATATGTTTTATTTATGTGAAAAAATTTTAAATAACATTTAAATTTTATTTTTACTATTAATATTACAATATTAAATTTATAAATAAATATATTATTTAAATAATTATAATACTAATGTGTTGTTTCACAGAAACTCAATCTTCTGTATAACGCAAGCCAAGTCGATGTTGTGTGAAATATAAGTTATTAAACTACTTTAAGGAGATAGCTTACTATGAAATCTTGGGGTGTTACAATTATGCATGTAGGGTGGTGATGAAAAATAAACAAGTCATTTCATTGAGGTAGTTGTCTGCACATACACTCGGATGGTGTTTTCATTTTCCATATAATAAGAGAAATATATAAAATGAGTTATAATTTCAGAATCATAAAAGTGTTATAAATATCATATTTATTCATTAGATACCCTTTTATAACCATCCATGTGAGGTGGTTATTAAAAAAAATACATCACTTCATGGATCTGGTAGTAAGCACATACGCATGAATGTTGTTCTTATTTTTTAAGGAGGAGAGTAGATAATGCTTATACCATTAAGATAATAACATTTAAGTACATTAATAATAATTATTTTATTATATTATAATGGGAAAATATATATTTTAGAGAAAAATATACATAATAAGAAAGGATAATAAGTGATTAGTACTCAAATTGAGAACTTGAAACATCTCTTGGAGGAACTCTTAGAAATATAAGATTTATGGATTTTCCTTGGAACAAGAGGATTCCAAACATGGAAGAGGGATCCATGGTAATTAAAATGATAGTGTTTCTAGAATAAATAAACTTTTTATTATGTTGGTAATGGGGTGGTGGAAGTCTATACATTTATTACTTAGGGGAGTGACATTTTTTTAATAATATTAAAGGACATGCCTCTATTCAAGGGATGTGAGTCCAAAACATGGAAATAAGGGAGGTGTTATTAAGGTTTTGAAGGTTTTGGGCACTACATAAGCGCTAAATGCGACCTTACCAACATCTATTTTTGTAATAATTGATGATTAATATGACATTTACAAGACGATAAACATCTGATCAATAGAACTGAATCAGATATAAATTCATGATTGGACGTCAAAACTAAGACACATGATCATAACATGTCATTTTAATTAATTTAAAAATTAAATAATTACCTTACGATTAATTACTTTTTCATCAATTGATCTGCCAAGTTTTTTTCATTTTTATATCACTGTGGTTTTTGAATAAAGAGTAGATTCCCTCTAGTGGTGATCCACACACTACTACAAAATAGGCCTTTAATAGTGCTAAAAATGTCTTTTATCAGTGCTAGAGAAGTACTGACTATCAGATCACGATTAAAAGTTCTAGGATTTTATTAGTGCTAGAAAAGTGCTGATAAAGGGGTACATTATCAGTACTTTTAAGAGCGATGATAAATTGTTCCTTTATCAAATATTTTTGATGTATAGATAATGGAACCATTTATCAGTGCATTTTGTTGTGCTAATAAAAGAACATAATGAAATGTGTCTTAATATCACCCTACAACACCGGAAACAACATCAGAAAGCATAAAAATAAATTAACAATACAAAATTTAAATGAAATAAAATTTACAACAAAAATAAAAGAAAAAACACTATATTACAGACATTTCAATCATTTATTTATACAATTATATGAAAAAGTACAAATTATCACATACATTCAAAAACATCAATGTTCCTTTGTCATTTCCCCTGACCCCGACTCATGCTATCACTGAACAAACCACCCATACTAAAAAAAAAGAAAAAACTTATATTAGAAAAAAATTATTACGCTGGTAACAATGTAAATAAATTAATTAAATAGAAAGTTTTGATTTTAAACTAAACTTTGAGTCATAATCGGAACACTATGTATCGAATTGAGTTGTGGTTGATTCCCACCCATCACACAATTTCTTTTTCATCTTCAGTAATTATATTTTTTGAAAATAAACTAAATAATTATAAGATAAAAATGATGATAAAATTAATTAAGTAATAGAATAAATAAAGATAATAAAATAATCTCAACTCGTTATCTTTTTTTTTGTCAATGTAATCCACATATTAAACTAAAAAGATGCTTATTAAATAAAAATAAGAACTTGGAGTCATAACGGTCACAACATGCATCAAATTTAGGTGTAGATTATACCTACACATCCCAAACATCATATAAATCATTTTTCTAAAGTATCAAAACAATATGAATGTGTCTTCTTGATTTTGAGGACGTCACTTATTTTTTTTTTACTAAAATGTCATTTTAAACTAGAAACATGAACTTTGAGTCATAATTGTCACATCATGTGTCAGATTGATGTGAGAATAATTCATACACGTACCAAATGTATTATGAATAATTTTACTAAATTATCAAGACAATCCAACCGCATTTTATCAATTTTTAGTGAATAAAACTTTTTGGACTTAAATGTCAATTTTAAACTGATAATGGAAACTTTGAGTCATTCCAGGAACATCATGTTTCAGAATGAGTTGAGGATGATTTATATGTATAAAAAAATACTTATGGATAATTTTTTCTAATGTTTGATAACAATCTGAAGGCATTTTCTTGGTTTCAAGTATGTTGCTTGTCTTTTTTACAAAAATGTCATTTTAAACTAGAAACATATAGTTTGAGTCATACTGATGACATCGTATATCAATTTTATGTGAAACTAATTCATACATTTAAAACAATAATTATGAATTAGTATCCCAAATTATCAAGATAAGATGAGAATTTTTTATTGGTTTTTAGTGAGTGACACTTTTTGAACGAAAATATCAATTTTAAATAGATAATGGAAACATTGATTCATACTAGGGACATCATGTATCATATTGTAGTGTGGATGATTTATATATATCATAAATTACTTAAAAATAGTTTTACTAAAGTATCATAATAATACAAATGTTTTTTCTTGGTTCTAGGTATTTAAGTTGTAATTTTTACTAAAATTAATGTCAATTTTAAATAAAAAGATACACTTGGAGTGATAATGCTCATACTATGTGTCGGATTAAGCTGAGGCTTATTCCTACATGTCTCAAATGATTTATCGATAATTTTATTAAAGTATAAAAACAATACAAACACATTTTATCTGATTTTGAGTACATCACTTTTCTTTTTTTCTAAAATGTAATTTTAAACTAAAAACACACACTTTGAGACATACCGATAACATATTATATCATTTCTAAATGATAATAATTCCCACACTTTAGAAATAACTTATGAATAATTTTGTTAAATTATTTGAACAATTTCAGCATGTTTTTTCGATTATTAGTGGGTGAAACTTTCTGAACAAAAATATCAATTTTAACCTAATAACAGACACTTTGAGTTATAATAGGAACATCATGTATCATATTAAGTTATGAATAATTAATACATGTCAAAAATTACTTATGTATCATTTTAATAATGTATAAACACAATCAAAATGTTTTTCTCTTGGTTTCAGGTATGTTAGTTGTCCTTTTTACTAAAATTAAAGTCAATTTTAAATAAAAAGACACACTTGGAGTAATAATAGTTACACCGTGCATCATATTGATGTGGAGATGATTCTTATCTGTCGAAAATGACTTATTTATTGATTTAAAAGAGTATCAAAACAATATGAATGTATTTGTTCAATTTTGAGTACATCACTTGTCTTTTTTACTAAAATGTCATTTTAAACATGGGACACACAAATTGAGTCATACTAGTCACATCATTTATTAGTTTGATGTGATACTAACTTTTACTTCTCAAAAATTACTTATGAATCATTTTCCTAAATTATCAAGATAATCTGATCATGTTTTCTCAGTTTTAATTGAGTTACACTTTTGGAGATAAATGCCAATTTTAAAATGATAACGGCCCCTTTGAGTCATAACGGATACATCATGTATAATATTGAGGTGAAACTAATTCATAAATGTCAAAAATGACTTATGGATGATTTTTTAATATATAAAAAAATAAAAATGTATTTTCTCAGTTTTGAGTATGTCAGTTGTCTTTTTTATGAATATTAATGTCAATTTAAAATAAAAATATACACTTGGAGTCATACCAGTCACACCATGTATTAGATTGAGGTGTTATTGATTCCTACATGTCCCAAGGTATAAAAAATATGAACTTACAATTTTAATAGGGTTTCTATTGATGTTATTTGTCGAATGGACAACACTTGATATTGATTTATTGTTCTTAGCTGAAATATGTTTTTCAGCTAATAACATCGACTCAATATGCAGTGTTGGTGGTTCAAAAAATAAAGGAAATGAAAAGCATGGTAACATAGGAATAAAGGAACATGTTATATATTTTATAGATTTTTTAGATAGTTGAAATAAAAATATGAATTCTCAAAAGAATCCACATGTATAAGGAAAAAATTATTATGTGAGTAATACTAAAAACAAATATATTAAAAATAAATATAAAACATTAAATTAATTATATATATAATTATTTTACTATTAAAAAATCAATATTTCCTCTATGATTGAGTAGATGTAGTGTCATTTATCTTCCTGCAAAGGTAATGGAGGGAACTTGAAATAAATTGATAAATATTAACAATGTGCGGTGAAAAGGTTTTGAGTGAGAGGAAGTCTATGGATCTTTTGGTGCCAAAATTCACGAAATATAGAAAAAAATACTCTAAAATAAATAAAATCTGCAAGGAATAATGAAAATTAAATCAATGTTTCATTATATAAATTTTAGGTAAAGTAGAAAAGGAATATTGTAACATATCTTTACATCCCACCAAAGGGTTTCTTTGGTTATAGTTTCACTACTAGAAAATTAGTCTATGTCCACGATTTGGAACCATGGCTATAAGCCCAAAAACCGTGGTTCATATTGGTGTGGCTATAGGGCCAAACCTATAGCCACAGTTCGAACTGTGGCTATCGGCCTATAGCCATGGTTTCAAACCGTAACTATAGCTCTATATCCACTGTTTGAACCATGGATATAGGATTGGTCCTATAGCCATGCCAATACTAGCCATGGTTCAATGAACCGTGGCTAAAACCCTTACCATTTCATAAAAAAACCACCCCATGCTGGACCCCTCTATTGGACCCCCTGGACAGTAGCCTCATCCCCCTAGATAGCAGCCCCCCCTGTTGGGCCCCCTGGATAGCAGCCCCCCCCTGCTGGACCCCCTGGACAGCAGCCCCCCTGCTGGACCCCCTGGATGGAAACCCCCCCTACTGGACCCCCCTAAATAGCTGCCCCCCTACTGGACCCCCTGGATAGTAGCCCCCCTTACACATCCCTTGAATACCCCTTGCCCCCTTGCACTCCCTAGATAGTATCCACCCCCCCCCCACATCCCTTTCACCCCGTGCACACACCCCCTTGAACCCCCTTACACACCCCCTTGCACACCCCTTTCCCCATGCTGGACCCCCCCTGGATAGCAGCCCCCCCCCCCCCCCCCCCCGATGGACCCCCCTAGATAGCCCCCCATCCCCCTACTGGACCCCCTAGATAGCAGCCCACTGCTGAAACCCCCTGGACAGCCCCCCCTGCTGGACCCCCCCCCCTGATAGAATCCCCCCTGTTGGACCCCCTGGATAGCAGCCCCCTGCTGGACCCCCTTGGACAACAGCCCCCCTACACATCCCTTCCACACCCCTTGACCCCCTGCTGGACCCCCTTTCACCACCCTTACTAGACACCCCCTTGCACCACCCCTGCTGGACACCCCCCTGTAGGACCCCCTTGTACCCCTTTCCTTCCACCCCTCCCTCCTAGATGGACCCCCTCCTTTCTACAGACCCCCCTTGAACCCCCTCCCCCACCTCCAGACCCACCTTTCACCCCCTCCTAGACACCCCCATAGACAGCCCCCACCCACCCTCTTGAACATCCCCCCCTCCTGGACAGACCCCCCCATCCTTATTGGACAGACCCCCACCCCCTGGACAGACCCCCTTCACCCTGGACAGATTGTCAAATCTATGAGGAGGTTTGGTTTTAGGTAATGGTCTTGTCAATTGTCAGTTGTATGATACTATATTGTATTATAATATTTTCATTATCGATAAGGTTGCTGCATGGATAGAGAGTTGAGACATTCATGAATGAATGATCCAAACTGTTATCCTTGCCTAGAACAAAAAGGCTTGGTTGATACATCGACAACCATATAGTACAAAATAAACATAAATCTAGAAATAACATAAATTTATTATATAACAAAATAAATTAGGAACATTGAATTTTTCAAGATACTGTAATATGCGATGCACTTTTCTTGATCAATATTCTCCCTTAGAAGTTGTTCATACATAGAAAAAATGACATCGTGTTATTTTTAGTAAAATAAGAATCACAAAAGTGGTTGCCTATTGTTTAGAGTTTACGTAAATGTAGAACAAAGCAATATCTGCTCACATAGTCTTAATGAAATGTTATGTATTTGGATATATCTAATGTAATTTAAAATATCATATTGAATATTGCAATGTAAAGGTTATTCAAACTTATCTAATATTATAGAAACATATAGAGACTAACTACACCCCCTTCCCCACCCCCTTGCCCCACTGCCCCACCCCTTGCACCCCCTCCCCTCTCCCCCTACCCTACAGACCCCCCTGCAGACCACCCCTACCCTGCATACCTCCCCTCTCTACCTTCCCCCCTCCACCCATCCCTCCCCCTACCCTACAGACCTCTCCTCTACCCCCTACTCTGTAGCCCTACCCCATGCCCCCTGCCCCCAGCCCCCGGCCCCCCAGCCCACTTCCCCCACCCTCCCCCTGCCCCCAGCCACCTTCCCACAACCCCTAGCCCCCTTCCCCATCCACCCTCCCCCTAACCCCTGCCCCCTGCCCCCTCCACCCTGCCCCATGCCCCCTGCCCCTACCCCCTCCCCCTCCACCCTGCCCCCTGCCCCTACCCCCCACCACCCTGCGCCCTGCCCCTACCCTGCAGACCCCCCATGCTCGCTTCCCCCTCCACCCTCCCCCTTCCCTACAAACCTACCCCTGCCCCCTCCACCCTCCCCTACCCCCTGCCCTACAGACGTCCCCCAGCCCCCCAGCCCCCTGCCCTCCAGACCTCCCCCTTCCCCTACCCCCAGCCCCCATCCCCCCTCCACCCTCCCCCCAGACCCTGCCCCATTCCCCCTGCCCCCTGCCCCCTACCCCTACCCCTCCACCCGGCCCCTTGCCCCTGCCCCATGCCCCCGATCCCCTGCCCCTACCCCCTACCCCGTGCCCCCTCCACCCTGCCACATGTCCCCTGCCCCCCGCCACACGCCCCCTTCCCCCACCCCCACTCGTGCAGTATCCCACCACCCCCTCCCTGGACAGACCCCCAGCACACCCCCACCCCACCTTGCACACCCCCTGCCCCCCTGCACACCCCCTATGAGTCAAAAAAAATATTTGTAGATGCTCGTGGTGTCTTAAATGAGAGGAGTAAGGATTAGAATGGAAAATATAAATTCAATAATTTCAAACAATCTATATAAGCATAAACTGCCACTATGAGTTTTTGTAGACAGCACACCTCCGTTGGAGGGGTTTTATTACAAAACCATGACTTATTTATATAACGAAACAATTATTTTAACTAACACTTGTTCAAGATTTTCAATTTAATATAAACAAACAGAATCAAGAAGGTAGCTAAATGAAATTTAAAAAATTCTTGAATTAAAGAGGCTGGGAGAGGGACTCTACCTCAAAGGTGTCAAGCCATGCACAAGAGGATCCTTATATATATATGCTCACATGCATAAGCATGGGCTATGTTTTGTTGCTGGTTCTCTGCATAACATGCATCCTTATCCACAAACACAACCTATCATGCGAAAGCATACACATAATAAATCCAGTTCTTGTGAAGACATTGAGATAAATAAAACCTCATAAAGATATATTCGGAATGAGTTATACTAATAAAAGGGATGAGAAGAATGCTTGGGTAGGAATCTATTTGAAAAGGACCATCAGCGTTTGAGAAATAATATTGGAAAAACGAGGCTCAATGGAAATGTACTCCAAAAGCCTGTACTAAAAAGAACAACACAATGGTTATCGAATGAAAGGACCAAAAGTAGTACTACGTTGAAATTGATTTTAATTACCTCTCAATGTCATCAAGGATTATGATGCTTAATTGTGACTTATAGGCATCCTCAAATACCTAAAAAGAACATGTGTAAAAAATGACTAAAAGCATTCAGTATACATGTTTCAAATTCAATAAGTATAAACAAATGGAAACCTAGTTGATTTAAAACCTTGAAAATTTGGGCACATTTACTAGCCTAGCTCTCCCCAATCATTGATTCAGCTGAAACATGGACATATAGAACCCAAAAAAAATTTAAAACACAAATAGATGTAGGTGCATGCATGCGATAATGAAAGAAAACAATGAGAATTATTAAAATGCACTTACAAACTTAACATATGTGAAATCACTTTCAATACACTGGTTCCTGCACATCCCCTTCCCCCTTGCACACCCCCCCATCCCCCACTTCCCCCTTGCACACCCCTCCCACCCCCTAGAAAACACCCCCTCTCCCTCCCTCCCGCCCCCTTACAAACCCCCCTGCACACCCCACCCCTGCCCCCTGCCCCCACCGCCCTTTGCACACCCCCTACCCCTGTCCCCTGCCCCTCTGCCCCCTTGTAATGGAATTGAGTATTTAGAACCCAAAAAAATTATCACAGGATTTCCATGAAACACCAATAAAATCACAACAAATGGTTACAAATGTCTTGCAAAAATGGTATAAAAATAACCATTACCTCCTGAATTTTATATTCACGTCAATCCCGATAGCAAGTAATGGGAGAAAATCAATTGTATCAGCTATGTTTTCTTGTTAGTTCTCTACATAGCATGCATACCTATCCTACACACCAATAAAAGTCATCAAACTCACAATATGATCAGTGAAACTAATATAGGGGCCTCCCCAAGAAAAAAATGGAAAATTGGACTACATAACATTGGAGGTGTGCCGGAGGAGATAGAGGGGATGACTCATAGCAGCATCATTTAGGAGGTACGATGGTTGCATTGGAGGGGGATAAAATTCAATATAATAATAATAAAACATAACTACTACATAGAAATATGTATAAAGAGTCAGAAACATCACAATATAATTCAATATTACAATAATAAAACCTTATTGCATAAGAAAATTACACATATTAACAATCCAAAAATACAATTCACATCAATAGTGAGTCTCAATATCAGTATCATCAGATTCATGATAACCCTCATCCATGTCGCCTACAGAAACACCATCATCACCTCTCACGTCACCAACATCATCATCAATATCCGCATCGGTAATGACACTGAAACTAGGACCAGCTCCGGCTATAGCTCCGACTCCAGCTCCAGCTCCAGCTCTAGCTACATCTTCGGCTCCACTAGCTGAACTCATTGACATCAAACATGTGTCAACCGCTGCAGATACTTCTGGTGAAAGTGTAGAAGAAATGGCAGACATAACTTTCTTCATATTTTCAAATATCACCTTTTCTGCTTTTTGAGTTGCTTCTTTGATTGCGGAATTCATCTATTCCACTGTGACTAAAAAAGAACCGGTACTCGAAGAAACGTTGTTAGTAGACCAGTATGGAGATGGTACAATCTTCTTCCTAGGTTGACAATGCACTTTGACCTGATGCTCATCTCCTAATACCTGATGTAAATGATCATTCGAGGCCAAATTGTCAGGATCTTTTTGTGCCAATGTCTCCAAAGAATTATGTTGATTGATATATAACATAAATTAAAATGGTAAAATAATATAAGGAATTAAATTCAGTCAAAATAAATGAAATTGAAATATACTTACAATCGCCATATCGGTGTCAGTATTTGGCACAATATCATTTTTCTTCTTATACAAAACAAAGTAGAGCAAGGAACGTGACCATCGATATTCAATGCTTTTTTCTGGAAAAAAAGAAATAAATCAAAATTAGAAGTCAAAAAAATTACACTAAATGAAGCTAAAAATTTTAAATATTAAATTACCTGTGTTTGCTCAAGATATGGGAGTGAAGTGTGTCCATGAGTATAAACATGTTTCATTCCACTTTTATTTATTTTATTTCAGTCTGATTTCTCCTATAAAAAAATAATTATATAATTTCATTAACAGAAATAAAACTCGTTTTCAAATAAATAAATGAATTTATATATATATAAATTTAACAAATACCTTAAACTTATGACTCTTCCAATATCCGATAATCTCTTTGTATTGTGATATTGGGATATCACGAATCACTGGTAATTCTTCAAGCTCTGTGGTAACTCTATTTTTTCAACCAAGATATAAGTCATACTTGTATGATCACCACATTTCATCTAAATCCATTAACCTTGCATCCTTGGAATTATTTCCATTAGGAAAATTATATCGGATCTACAATGGAAAAAAAAATTGTTAAGAAAATATTATAAATTAATATATATAAAAGGTGATTAACATTACTTACCTAGATCTCTACCCAGGAATTGTGCTTTATTTTTTCTCAAACTTCCCTCCAACTTATTGGTTGAACCATAATGACATTTTTGTGTCTAGAAAGTGTTCCCATAATGATTTTACATTCCGTACAATTTTTTTTAATTATAGCTTTGTCCTCATTGTATTCAACCATGATTTGCGTGTGTTGATTCCAATCCTCTCACATTTTTGTGCGGCCTCGTCATCTGGTGGAGACTGGATCTAATCATGAAAAACAGTAAAAAAGGATAATAATATATATGAATTTATCATTAATCACTAATAGTAATGTTTAAACACATACTAGTAGATGAGGGATCTGCTGACCCCTGAAATGCAGTGTCTAAAGGGGGAGTTGCCTCTATGGTAGGTGGGATATCTACAATAGGAGTACTCTGTACAGTAGATGGATAACCCTATACAGATGAGGGTGGATATGGATCTGGATATGGCGGTGGGATATATGGGGGCGTAGTGCCCTGTATAGTGGTTGTTGGGAATGGAAAATTAAACGAACGATAACAAGATAAATAACATGAAAGACTATAATATTAAAAAATAAATTGTACTTACAGTGTTGCCTAGATGAGACATATATTGTTCATTTCTTCGTATTCTTCTATTTCTTCTAATATCATTATATTTAGACATTTTGACCTAGAAATTTAAAATAATATTTTCAAATAAATAGAAATAATTAAAAATGGTAAATAATAAAATTGTATCATAAAACAATGAGATAAATTTTCAATGTGATATTTATATTGATAAAATATCAAGACTTTTCTATGTTTAAGAATTACTATAGATGTGATTATACCAAAATTGGTCAGACTACATATAGTTTTATATTTGAAAATGGTATAAAATATACTTTTTAATTTTATGTCATGTTTGGAAGTTTAAAAAAACAAACAATATTATGACAATGTCAGGTAAATACTTACAAATGTATCAACATTCTGTGTGGTTTGTGACAATTTTTGGTTCACAATCTGTTCTAGAAATTGAATCATCTGTGCCATCAAATGCAACATTCGAATAAATACTGGTAGGTTCATCCACAACATCATTGTCATCCATGTCTTCATCAAAAATATGTTTAGGAATGACATGAACAATAACACCAAATTATTGTTGTAATAGGTTAGTTACATAAAACACATGTCTTGCCTGTGATGCAAGAATATAAGGTTCATTGGTGTAAAGTTGGTGATTTATATCAATCGCTCTAAATCCACACTTATCAATACGCATTCATTATCGTTTCACTGAATCAAAACACTTACATTTCATCATTACGACACGACCATGTTCATAGTAATCTAATAAAATGATTATTTCAATAACACCATATTATGATATATTTTCTGACTGAGGTTTTCTATCTGATGCACTCACATAACAATCCATTGATTATGTTATGATAATAAAAAAATATATTACCTTTTACTTTAACCAAGAAGCAAATTCTTTGTTGTGCATCAGTTCTTTCCTCTTAATAGATAGAGAGCGATGTCTCTTTTTTATAATTTATAAATGTTCTATACAAATATGAAAGTTTAAAAATGTCAGAAGATATGAAGAAATAACATAATGAAAAAATGAATATTTATTAGTTTACTTACTTGATATAATCATCAAGCACACCACAGTTGAATAATACTATACGATGAGCCATTTTCCACTCATCCCTGCTTAAAGTACATAATGAGTATAATATAGATATCCCCCAGGTTTGGGGAAGTGAAGGAAATGTAGGCTTAATGGGATCATATTGCTCATCTTCAGTTATCAAAAGTAGATTAGACCTCGTGGTGACATTATCCAAGTACGATGAACAGAAATCCATGCATTCTTGTGCTAAATAACATTTCACAAAAGAGCCTTCGGGGTGATATTTATTTCTCACATAATATTTCAATGTAAACATTATTCTTTCTATAGGATACATCCACCGACTCGAAACAGGATCACCAAAAAGAACTTCTATGGGAAGATGCATAGTCAGATGTAACATACATGTGAAAAATGACGGTGGAAAATATTTCTCCAAGTCACAATGATTAATCGTTGCATCTCTCTGCAATTTATGAACAACAATTTTGCTCAGTCTTTTGGCACAAAGGTATCAATAAAAATGATATAACTTAATCCCATGAACTCTAACATTATGTGAAAGTAAATGTCGAATGGAAATAGGAATCAACCCATGTAATAAGACATGGTAATCATGGGTTTTAAGAGATTTTAGTATCACATATTGTGTATTCACCCTTTTCGAAATATTACTTGAATAACCATCTGAAAACTTCAAACTTTCCAAGACCTGAAGAAAATTTTTCTTCTCCACATTTTTCATCGAATAACAGGCAATAGGGACTTTCCACTTATTTTGACTAATTAACTTAGAATGAAGTTTTACTCTAATACCCCAATCCATCAAATCACGACAAGACTACAAATCATCTTTTGTTTTTCATTTGACATCTAAAAGAGTATAAAGTAACATCTCACAAATGTTTTTCTCGATATGAATTACATCCAAACAATGACGCAATAAATTCGATGACCAATATGAAAACTCAACGAATATGATTTTATTTCTCCGGTTGTTATTGGAATATGAATTAACATGTTTTCACTTTCTAATATTTGATTGAATTTTTCCAAGGACATAATTCAAATCATTATTCTCTTTAACAATATCATTCCCTGACATTCGTTGAGGTGTCTCAACTATCTCGATGACATTATCTAATTGTCTTTGAGTTTTCCTGTATGGATGATCCATTGGTAGAAATCGTCGATGCCCTATGAAGCTAAAAGTTTGTCGAAACTTTAATCTTCAGAAATGTGTATTTTTCATAAAAATAGGGAAGGATAATTTCCCTTTAGTACTCCATCCAGAAATCATTACATAGGTAGGAAAATCATTTATCGTCCATAATAAAGCTGCACAAAACATAAAGTACTCCTTCCTGAATGCATCGTACACCTGTGCACCAACAATCCAAAGCTCCTTTAACTCCTCTATTAATGGCAGCAAGTATATATCAATATCATTTACAAGATCATTGGGTCCAAATATTAATATACTCATGATAGTAAACAAATTCTTCATACACATCCATGAAGGAAAGTTATAAATGTGAATGAAAACAAGCCAAGTACTGTGTGCAGTATGCATTTGGAAAAATGGGTTGAAACCATCACATGATAATCCCAATCTAACATTTCGTGGGTCAGATACAAAATCAGGATGTAACCTATCAAATTTTTTCCAATCCAACCCATCTGTAGGATTCACTATTTCATAATTATTTTTATTTCTTTCATCTTCAAGCCATCTTATTTTATTTTCCATTTGTTCTGACATAAAAAGTTTTTGAAGCCTGGGAATTAAAGGGAAGTTCCACATCACATTCTCTGGTATGTGAGATTGGTTTCTGTCTTTATTAGTCTTCCACCTTGATGTGGCACACTGTTTTTACTGATTTAAATCTGTATTTTCCTTACAGAATAGAAAACAATCTTTGGGGAAAGAATGAATCCTAATAGATGAAAATCCAAATTTTTCAACCAAATTTGATGCCATGTAATTATTTTCTGGAATACATGCATCATTAGGAAGTAAATAATTAACAAATTTAAGGATATAGTCGACCACAATATTACTAAATCCATACATTTCTTTTCCATGATATAATCGCATTCAAAACTGAAGTTTGCTCATTTTTTCAGATGCCTGATTTACTGGGGTATTTGAATCTTCCATAAGTTTTCTAACACTCTCAACGTCATCATCCTGATTAATAGATGAAAACTATGTTCTGGTATTCATTTCATCTTGCACTAGTCTACATGAGGAGATAGCTTTAGAAACAAAAGGAAACCGATCAGAAATCATATTTTTCATACCAATCATTTCCTATGAATCGATTTCATTCACCAATTTTACTTTTTCTCCGTTGTGATACCACACATGATAATTTTTTTGGAAACCTTGTTTAGTGATATGATAACTCACTTCCTTGCGAGTTAAACGTGGTCCTCCAACATAATCCAAACACAGGCATCAAATCAATCCGCCTTTTGAATCATTAGTGAATGCGAAGTCCAAGAAATGTCGTAACTCCTTCTGAAATTCATCAGTGATCTGATCAACATTGTATATCTAGTATCTATCTATTTTGAGGCATATAAACATACATTAAATAAATAATCGAGAAATGACTTTACATTATATATATATTTTTCATAAGATAATAAGTAACCATCAATAATATGTCAACAAAAAAACAATAACAAATATTATGGTTAAGGGAATTCATAAATGTTTCAAATTATAAAAAATCATGAATAGTCACACCTTTATATGACCACATAAGATTATTTTGGTGTACCTCCAACACCCAAATTAAAGCCTAGATGTTTGAACAATGACCTATTATGTTTTTTATATAATTATCTGATGGGTACCCCCTCCTGGAAACCCCTCCCGCCTCTTTATTGCCCCCCCGGACACCCCCTCCCTCCTCGACAGTCCCCCCGACCCCCATGTACACCCCCTAACCTTGCACCCCCTACCCCTTGCCCCCCTCCCTTCCTCTTACACACTGCTTCCCCAGACCCCTTCACCCCACTCCTGGACAACCCCCCTCCCCTTGCACCACCTTCCCCCCCTCCCAGTATAGTGCCCCCCCCCCCTCATGGACACCCCTCCCCCCTAGACCCCCACACCCCCTGCACCCCTACACCCTGCCCCCACATCCCCCCTCCTGGACAACCCCCCTCCCCATGCACCCCCTACCCCCCTCCCTGCACACTGCCCCCTGGACACCCCCCTGCACCCCCACACCCCATTCCCCCCTCCCCCTACACACTGCCCCCAACCCCACCCTGGACACCCCCCTCTTGGACAACCCCCCTCCCCCTGCACCCCCTACCCCCTCCCCTTGCACCCCTACCCCCTCCCCCTGCACCCCTACACCCCCTTCTCCATTCACACTACCCCCACCTCCCACCCCCTCCTAGAAAGCCCCCTCCCCCTGCACACTGCCCCCTGGGTAGCCCCCCTCCCCCTGCACCCCCCTCCCCCCTCCCCCTGCACCCCCACACCCCCTGCTCCCTTCACACTGCCCCCCTTCCTGCACACGGCCCCCCTCCTGGACTTCCCCCCTCTAATACATGATTATATGTGTTTTTTTAAATGGGACACACATAAAAACAAGGATGAATAGTGTATCAAAACACTTGGTGTTACAAACAATTTTCAATAAATACCATCTAACAGACTCTTATATAGAGGTAGTAATATTAGTCAGTTCACAATAAGTGATTTCAAGCAAATACTTCAGGTTCATATAACAACATTTGAGCAGTATAAAAAAACAGGTGGCATTTTTTTGTCAAATAAAAACACATCCAATAAAATTCACTAAAAGAAAACTTTAATAATAAATATAGAAACTTGTATACCGAAGCATTTATCACAGGTGATAAATTTTATAAGCAGTGCTGTAAAATAGAGCCTTGTAATACGTGCCCCTTATGATAAGTAGTTTTAAAAATAACTGGTGTGTTCTATTTCTAAAAAAACACTACTGCGTAAATTTCAAGAACAAAACCACTTTAAAAAACTATTTCAACAAACAATCAGGAAACCCTGACACAAAATCACTTATAAAATTTGACAAAAAGTTGTATCCCTCATCAAAGGAAGCCAAAAATTGATGCACCAATGGATTGCTAAGAAATGATATCACATGTTAGAAAATAATATTGATTTATAAATAAGAAACCACAAAATCAAGGTATATAGAAAGATCATGATAAATAATCTTGAATCAATTAATAAAATCACCTAAGGAAAATATCACATATAACATAAAATCATGGTATGAAACCCACATATCATAGAATATTCAAGGAATTTGAATCTCTATGTTCCTAGAATGATGAATGAAACAAAAAGTTCATTCCATGAAACCCGGGGATAAAATACCCTAACATCATAAATCTATATGTTGAATAATTTAAATCAATCACTCAAGGTGAAATCATAATCAATGTTAATAACTATCAATAAGACCAGAATCTCATCCCTGAACAGTTAGTATTTTCCCATTTCATGGGTTGAACACTCCTATACATGATTATTTACCTTGAACTGACACATTCTTAGAATCATATCTAATATAAAAAAATTGCATGATAATATAAAAAGAAACCTCTTATACCAATTTGTAAATTCCCAACCCAAGAGATACTAAATGGATCCCCAAGATATTTGTTTACATGGCTACAAGAGTGCCACCACATATGTTAGAGGCAGCCGACCAATAGTGAGCATATAATTATGGTATAATAGAGAGTCTATAAACTTATAAAAATACTGTCATATCACTATAAAATAACTACATCAAAAAGAAGAATAAGTATATATGAACGACATAGAATCAAATGATAACAATAATTGATAAAGAGAAAAATATAATCAACATAAAACAAATGTGATGGTGCAAAGAAATCCCTCCCAAACCCCAACCACTGATAAAGCCCAATATTAACAAGATAAATAAGATACAAATTAAGATAATAATCAGATATAGGAAATAAAATCCAAAATAAATGATCTCCTTTCTAACATTCATTTAACACTATAAGAAACCCCTGGGGACACATTAACTAGAATAGAGATCCTGGCACTGCGCAGTTTAGAACAAATCAAATCAATGAACCTCTGTGAAAATACATTTATTTTCAGAATAGAAAAAAAATAAAACTCCATTTTATTGTATAATTTTTTTTGATATATCAATCTTCAAGGATATATTAATATACTTTACCTTTCTCTTCATGATATTCACACATTTAGAAGCATTATAGAGGAAATTCTGAATGTTTCTCCTAGGGAAAAACCCAACCTGATTTTTCAAAATTAAACCCTTAGCAATCTCACCCATCTTATGCATCATGATTTTTCTAATGACCATTTGTATAAAAAACCCAATATAAATAGTCCTAAATCCTTTATATACAAATCATTATCATTCTTTGGGATTAATACAATGATGTTGGAGTTCACCCAAAAAGGCATTGATTAAAGAATAAAAAATTCCCTCACATCATTTATTACCTCAAGATGAAGAATGACCCATTAAAACATGAGAAAAGTTTTGTCAAGACATCTGGTCTAACAACACTATCCATATTTAATTATAAGAGAGATGCATAAATCTTCTTTTTCACTGGGGGACTTAACTATCCTTCTTTTCGGAATATCATCAATTCTTTGTTAATTTCATTTGAGCAGTTTTTCAGTTTTTCCTTCTCCATTATCTGAGTAAATCTCCTCAAAATAAAAAGTCACGACATTTTTCATTTCATTATTAGAGCTAAACACATTACTATTAGTTTATTGAGAAGTGAGACTCTTTCTCACATTATTCTCCCTATGCATGCTATGAAAGAAAATTGAATTTAGACCCCCCCTCCTTCATCCATCTAATATTAAATTTGTTAGGAGAAAGGTTATCTTTTAGAGTCAAGATAATATCAATTTTGGATATGGATTTTATCTCCTCTTGAGAGGGCACATCCCGAGGCATGTTTTTTTTGTTGGAAAATAATCATATGAGATTAAGCCTCTTTAATGTCACTATCAAGATTAAAAAAGGATGCTTTACTCTATTATTTCAGTTTGGCCTTTACAATCTTTGTATTTCAAGTTAGAATATGTAGAGGACTTCCCGCAAAATCAATCTTCCAGGAATCCAAAATGATTTATCTACTACCTTGCACAACAAGCCAATAATTATTAAACTTGAAAGGAAGTGGGGTTAACCTTGATCTATTAATACAAAATTAAATTAATAGAGGACTATGATCAGAATGAAATATTAGAAGGGTGATTAAAAATATCTCAACTGCACCATTCCTTTCATCTAATTACACAAAGCACATATAGAATCTACTTTCCACCCTCCCCTTTTAAGTATATTGACTCCATGTTTAATCAACTCCAGATATGGAAACTTTGGCCAAGCCACATTTATCCATACAAGAAAACAATTCACCAGATGATATTTTATAGAAATTACTACTAGTATTTTAATCATGACTCAAAATAGCATTAATGTCACCAAGAAAAATCCAACTCCTAGAAATATTATTTGAGATGGATGACAGATTTATTCAAAGATATCTTCTTCTTGTATATAAATTGAAGGACTAGACAAAATTCACAGAAATAGTAGTGTTACCAATTCAATAGGATATGGTCACTGGATGATGATCATTATAGAAGGAATTGATAGTGACACTATAATTATTAAGAACCAACAAGGACTATGTGGCAACATCAAATTGATAATTAGAAAAAAATGAGTAACCGAAAGATTTACATTTGAATTCTATCCAATTCTCAAACTTCAATCTTTTCTTGGTAAGAATAATTGGTATAGGTTTTTTGTTCACAATAATGCGCCTATGGGTTTTAACCATGGTAGAGCTCCCAAGCCCTTGGAAGTTCCAAAAGATGACCTTCATTACACAGTAGACCATAGCCTAGTACTAGGCCTATCATAACATTGTGTCCTTCCTTAATCAAAATCAATAGTTTACAAAACCTCTTCACCCATATCATCTATTGCATAAGTAGATGAGGGGTCACACAGGTCCTGTTCGGATGGGGAAAAATCATTGTCATCTCCTGTAGAGGATTCAGTACTGAGGGAATTGAACCAGTTAGCCGATTAAATAGGGGTCAAAAGAAGGCTTCCATGTAGTTTCCTCCTTGAAATCTTGGATGAAGGAACTATTGATAAATCACTAGTGTGCTAATAACCATTTCCTTACAATCCTGTAAGATAATTATCCAACTAAGTAGAGAATTCATTAACTCCAAAGGAACCAGAAACTAAGGCAATTATCTAGATTGGATCCTGTTCAAAATCCAGATTAGGAAAAGAATAATCAGCTTGATCTGTAAGTAAAGTAGGTGTTGGTTCCTCATCATAGACAACACATGAAGCATTCCCTGGTGGTAAAAAATGACCTTCTCGAGCTCCATAACATTTAAATCCTTATTTGGTACTGAAGTATTGGACTTCTCTATTTCCATCTCATTGGCACCTTCACTAGTAGTGAAATAGTGACCTGATCGGGTTCCATAACAATGATATCCTTAACTGGTACTGAAGAATTGGCTTGCTCGGGTTCCATCTCATTGGAATACTTCACAAGTGCTGAATTAGTGGCATGTTCGGGTTCTATAATGACACCCTACATAAGATATGAAGTAGTGAGCTACTCAGTGGAAAAAACACCTTGACTAGAGACCATGACAACAATATCGGTAGTAGCATAGATATGACCAGACTCATCAATAGTATGGACAACAAGAACAACATTAGAGCAATTATCACATTATTTCTCTTAGCAACATCCAGGATAGAATCACCCATGTATCCACCCCCATGAGAAGGGGCCTCCGTAGATGTGTCATGACAAGAGGGTGGGAACAAACCCTTATCATTCTTTCTCCTGCTACTGGAATCATCATGTAACCTAATCTTTCAATGATTACATAGTTTGTTTCTATTGCAATCAAGGGCCATATGCCCAAAAATGATGATTTTTATAGAATTCTTGATTCCTCTCAAGAAAAATTTCAAGATTACTATCCTCATCTTAGGTGGTTAGAACAACTTCTTTAACAAGGTTGGAATCCATATCAACCATAACAAGAATCCATACATAATGCCCAAAAGATGGATTTTCCATCTACCTATCCATAAGGACTCTAAATCAACCACAATGTTTAACTATTTCACAACATGCACATAATAAAACATTCAAATTCAGAGAAATAATCATCACTTAGAAATAATAATAAACTGGTAAAACATGTAACACACTATATTAATTAATCCTTCCATCCACCTAAAGGAAAACTGAAATATTCTAGTTGCATAGATGCCAAAAATAATAGAGAATAAGAATCCCATACCTTGAAGTAAGCTTCAAATCAAACTAAACCAAAAATAGGGGGATATATGAACAATTGTCACTACCACATAATGTTGCACAATGCTACAAAAATTTAAGGATGAATGGGGGATGTAAACATGCCTAGAATCATGATCAGGAAGGATTTTTGTGGAAGAAGAAGACTATTAAAGTTCAAGAATGAATTTCACTTGGACATGCTTGAGATGTGAGATGTTACCACTAAGGCGACCGGGTTTCCTTGTTTGGTGGCAGTGATGGGTAGCGTTGCGAGG
The DNA here is from genome assembly GCA_963277665.1 of Viscum album. NCBI lineage: Eukaryota > Viridiplantae > Streptophyta > Magnoliopsida > Santalales > Viscaceae > Viscum > Viscum album. The sequence goes on from OY728137.1 coordinate 1,287,915,844, forward strand.
GGGTGAGGATGGGGCCATGTCACGAAGGACATCCGGGAACTATCAGGGGATGAGGATCAGGGAGAGGAGAGGTCTCTAAATCCATCGAGGAAGAAGGGTCTCCACCGAGAGGAGAGGTCGCCGCCAAGAGAGGAGAAGTTTCAAGGGTGGAGGAGGGAGACTGAAATTAGAAGTCGTGTCGAGAAGAGAGGGCCGCTGAGAGAGAAGAATTTGCGAGAATAAGGTGGTGCACGAGGGGTCGGGGGAGGAGAGGAATCACGGAAAGTGGGGAGGAGGAGCCCGATAGATGGTAAAAAAACACATAGATACAATTTTTTTTAATCGTGGCTATGAATAATTATTTAGCCACAATTTTAATAGAAGTGTGGCTATAAACTAAGCTATATCCACGAACTTATAAAATCGTGGCTATAGGTCTGTGGCTATAGCCCTATTTTATAGTAGTGTTTGTTCTTCCATAGGATCTATAACATCATCATCTGCATAAGATATTGTCTACATGAGTAGTCAAATATTTAACTTATATTAATTTAATGTTGTAGATAATAAAAAAAATATGAGAAAAAATCATAGTATATTAAAAAACACTTTTACCTTTTCATTGAACGCTCTTTATATTTTAATGGTTTTATGGATTTGGATCCTCTATCAAGAATAAAAATACCCTCTTTATAGTCCCCTCTAATGTACAATACATTGTCTACATTGGGGCTGGCATGAACTGATTATGATATTGCATTAAAAGGGTCATCCTTGATTGAATTTTCATCTGAACCAATAGTTTTTTTAGTCACTAGTAGGAAAATCGACCAATTCGTTTTTTCTAGATAGGAGTCATAAAATACGTGAATAGTTTGTGTTGCCATTATGAACAACTAATCTTTTCCCCTTCCATATTAAAATTCACCTTCATAAATCCCATTTCATTAACATTCACTAAACTCCTATTATGAACCCATTTTCAATAGAAAATCAGTACTTGAAATGTTGTATAATCCAACTCATACATCTATTTGATAATGAAAAAATGGTAAATATTTGAATAAATTTTATTTCTACCCGTGGAACCAGATATGGGCATCACTTTTTCCACAAGTGTAACTCCACTGTTTTTCATCATACTATAACCATCGTGTTATTTGGTATAGAATATATAACCATTTATTATAAAACCAGAGTAAGATATATCATTTGTATTTTTTCCCCTGGCTAGCCATCATAGTTAGTCAACAATTTAATTTATATTTTCATATAAATCCTTATACATTTAATCTCATAACCATCCTATAAACCATTGATTATGTTTATTTGATATCCATCATTTATCCCCAAATGGATTCGAATCTCTAAATATTTATTTATAGGATTCAATGTATGGATCAACATCTTCAATATTATGTAAAATGTAAAGGATCTATTAATCCCAATCTATTATGGTAATTGTAACAACATATCTTCCATAAATCCCTTCATCTATAAGGCATCTACTGTGATGAGACTTCGGAACACCGATGTTGTCACCATCTGATAGATAATCAGTATAGAATTCAACAACTTCTTCAAAAATATATCATTCTGCAATTCATCCTTATGTATGAGTTCTATTCTTGACATACCCTTTCAAAATATTCATATAACATTCAATTAGGTACATCTATTTATAATGGATAGGACCACGTAGTTTAAAAACTTTAACCAAGTGAACTATTAGGTGGAACATTATATCAAAGAGTGATAATAGGAGGAACATTTCTAATTTACATAGTATGACTACAACCACCTTATTCATGATTAGAAACATGATAGGGCCTATAAATTAAATACATATAGATCTGAAAAGGAAGTAGAGTTTGGTTAATGTATGTCATACATTTTCATAAAGAATGCAACATAAATCAATAGGAATCAAATCTTTCATCAAAACATTATAGTCATGTGATTTTAGTTTATATAACTTAAAATTAGTCATTTCCACAACATTCTTGATATTTTATGAATACCCCTCTAGAACTTTTAAACTAATAAGTAAAATAAAAAATTGCATTTTTCTTGTATGGATAGAGTGAAATCAAATGGAGGAAGAAAAGTCCACCCTTTACCCTTCACTGATGCCAACTATTCCCTTATTCCCATGTCAATCATGTCCAACTTAGCATTTATTCCATATTTTGTTTTTTCTAGGAACATTTAGTAACATTCCAATAACATAATGAAATATTTTTTTCCTACATGCATGAAATAATGAAAATGTATGATGTACAAAAAATTCCAATATGGTAATTCAAATAAAAATGATCTCTTCTTCCAACATGATTTTAAAAGTTTTTTCAAAAATGATTTACTGACAATAGTGTCAATATATTTTACTTTACCAAACATTTGATCACACGTTAGTGGATATGGTGTTATACCTTGTTCGATATTCCCATCAACTTCCATCATCCATTATCAGTATTTATGTTTGTGAGGTAAAATTTTTTAATGTCCTAAAAACATAGTCTTCAAGGAATATTTCAACTAAACTGAGTTTCTATATTCTTCACAAATGGGACACCCCAACATTCCTATAATTATATAGCCTGATAAATTTCCATAAGTAGTAAAGTCATTTATCATCTAGTTAACATGGCCCTCAGTGTGAATTATTCACTTCTATGAGAATCATACATTGTAACACTTGTATCCCACATCAATTTCAAATATTTGAGCTATGGGTCCAAATAGACGTCAATATCATTACTTATTTTCTTTGGTCCAAATATAAGTAGATACAACATAATTTATTCATTCTTCACGCATAACCATGGTAGAATGTTATGATTTACCAACATGATGGTCCATGTAATGTGATTACTACTTTTTACACAAAAAGCATTAATTTCATCTATATATAATGTAATATGAAAGTTTCTTGGATCATTTCCAAATTCAGGATACTTATAATCAATTTTCTTCCACTAAGGAGAATATATTTGATGATGTAGGTTCGCATATTTAATTCTTGTATTTGCATGCATGTTAATTGTCTCATGGTTTCCTAACATTCATAAATTCTTAGAAACCATGGAATGATAGGAAAGTATTATTCATCTTTCAAAGAACTTAATTAATTTTTCTTATATTGATCTGTGTCACACTTAGGTCATTTTATAAGTGATTCCTGGTCCTCAAAAAACAATATGCAATCATTTATACATGTATTTATTTTTTAGAGATCATTACCATTGAACGTAGAATTTTTTATCAGCGTATGTTTGACATGGAAGTTCATTTTCTTCAAACTACAAATTAGTTAGGAGACCAAGTAGTTCTAAAAATCTTATGTCTCTACATCTACTACTAGATTTCAAGTTATAGAACTTCAATATAGACGATAATGTTGTGTATTTAGTACAACTAGTATACAATGGTTTCTTAGCCCCACCATTTAACTTCTCAAACCACATTGGACAATCATGAAGGTTATCTTCAATTTCCATTTAATTTCTTCCATGTCATCTCCATCATCATTTACACTAGTATTCATATTAAATGTTCCATACATCGCAATACCATCATAATTAGTGTTTATGTTTAGTTTTTCACCATGTTTTTTTTAAAATTTATAGCTATGATATTTTCTGTGACAAATAAAACGTTCTTCTAGATCTTTTGGACTAATTTTTCATGAATAATAACAATGTAAAAACATAAAAAATATTTTATAAGGGTTTTATGCATGCTCTATTTGAAACTTGATGAACTATTTAACTCCATATTTATAACATTTTGTTAATTTATTATAATGAATACATTTTTTAATCATATCCATCATATTAATTTCATAAAATATTCATTTTTTATAATGAATAAATAAATACACATAAGATTTTCATTATCAAGGGTGAAAGTTAATGATAATTATAATAAGGCGAACCCAACATTTGATTATTTCAAATAATTTCATTATTCTTTGATGGAAATGGTTAATTGAATTTAAGAAAAAAACTACTATACTATAGTAGGTGTTATCCTCTCAATTAATCCAAAAGTTAAAGTTATTGGAAACTTTCATACTCATTATCTTCATCTGTCGAATAGTTATTATTTTATTTTATTCTCTGAGACTCATCCTCTATATCTTGTGGGAAAAAACCTATGTTCCTTGAACTAATCTCAGTAGTATTAATTCATGGGATTAATACTACTCATACTATTTTGAGAAACATAAAAGATATGGGGGATGAGTCTAAACCAAAAAAAAAATGTAAAAATAACTATTCCATACATAAAGTTGATGAGGATGACAATTGTACTCCATTATGTTCTCTAAAAGTGGAAATGCCTCCTATTTTTTAGAATTACACAATTGGAATTAGTTATTAAATCATGTCCTATTAAAGGTGAGATTTTGGGGGAATACACATTCTTATTTACGATTCAAGGGGTTTCAATGGGGAAATTTTATGATATATGAATCCTTGGGGCCTCTATGAATTCTATATTTATAATAGAAATCCCACTTTAAATACTTTTAATCCTAAAACTAAGACTAGTCATGCCTCTATTAAAATGAGTTATCATGTTTTTATTAAATCACATAAACAAATGAAAATATAATATAAGAAGTTAAATAGTAATAAGAAATAAAAATATGATAAACAAGAATAATAAACTCTCATTCCATCAAATAGAATATACAAAAATTTATTAATAAAAAATTTAATAAATAAAGAGCTATTTCATATAAAAGGATGGTAATCAGAGATTCCTAGGGATATAACCAATACATGTAGATCTAAAATGAAGAATACCTAAAAATATTTTCTAATAATTAATCCAACATATATTGAATTTGATAACCCCCATTAATTTTTTTGGAATAATTCATGCAACAATATAAGGAATTATTACATTTAATATTAATGGAATATCAAATATCATTAATCTCTATAAATTATCTTAATAAATATTTTCACCTTAATAAATAATATTTTGTTGAATGTATATACTTATAGACTCTATAAATATTATAGGGTTCTTGAATATGCCTCTTTATAACCATACACATAAAGAATAATATATAAAAATAAAATGAAACATTAGTCAGAAAAATAAATAAATCAATACAACAAAATTAAAAAAATATAAAAAATAGAACATATTATATAATGGATCAATATTAAATGTGGAGTAAGTCAAAAATAATATACATGTAAATAGTAGTAAATAAAGAATATTTAATCTTGGGAAATTCCAAAACATCCCATGAAGTGACTCTGGACATACATAGGTTGGAACCACCTATAAGCATGATGATGAGTTCCAATGTTTATAACCTTCCGGAGACCTACAACTAGCCTACCTTGTTGTACTCCCATATGGAATTTTATACAACTAGGGACCCATATAATCTAACAATGAATTCATTTTAACTATCTCTCATCCCTCACTAAGATGCATACTACTGAAAGTTAAATTTTTATTGAAAGCATGACAAGTACAAGCCCACCTAAGGGAGGGAGAAAGTAGTGAAGGCAAAGAGAATCACCTTCAACAATAAGATTACAATCATTAGGCAAGGAACCCGTGCTGGTGTAAAAAATAAAACTTTCCTTAGACATAACTTTGTTGGCAAGAGCTTCATCTGCACCATTTCCCTCCCTCCACGTGTGAAGAATAGAACTGCCTTGAGTAAGAAGGACACTATATTTCCTGATTATTTACATTAACTCCCAAGGTACATTACCCTTTTTGTAGCAGCCCAAGAAGAACTGGTGATTCGGACTCCACTTTGGATATCTCAATACTGAAGCTCCTGTACAGTGACAAATCAGTGTCCATAGAACAAGCCTCATCTCCTATAAACGTGCCTTCATCGTAAAAATCACTAAAAGCAAGAGGAACTGATCCCCTGTTGTCCCTTATAAGGCCACCCCTCTCATGAATCCATCTATATAAGATCCATCCACATTAAATTTTATCCCAAAGAGAGGGGCATTCAAGAATACCCACTGCCCCTGTTGTATCACTGAGACTCTGGGTACGCAAGCCGTAGGAATGTTCTTCCTAAAAAAACTGTATCAGTCCCCCCTTTAATGAGTGCACCCATTTCCTCCACCAGCAGCTTAACACGTATCTAAAGGAAAGTGTGAATCCATATGATGCCCTCTCTAGCCTTGTTCCTCACATCCATTAGAGTCTACCATACCACTGCAAAAACCATCCCTCAAACCTTGAAATCCACCTATGCCTGTCCAACACCCAGAAACTAGTCTACTAAAAAGGCCATAACACTTGATTCTACTACTAATTTTCAATGAAAAACTTATTTATATCTATTCAAAATAAAAAAGTGAGAATAAAATTAATTTTAAAAAGTTACAAACATAACTCAATGTCATAATATTAAGAAACAAAAATTAATAGTCTCTCTTGAATTCATTTTTGAATCCCTAAAAAAATCAACATATGCTTTATTGAATGAATCCTATCTATATTTTATATGACTATATACCTACATATATACACGAAATAATGTGTTCAAATATATATGGATGTTACTATATTAGTTCATGAAAAAAACAAAGAGATAAAATTTAGAACATAAAATAAAAATATCCATGTAATACCAGTGAAGCTTCAAAATAGAACAACCCAAACAAACCACACCTCAACTTCAAGAAAACATTACCTAAAATAAATTTTGACTTATTAAATAAAAACCATAGGTGGAATTTTAAAAAATGGGTTTTTATGTTATTTATAAGGAAAGAAGTTCAAAACATTTAAACATAATATGCTACTAGGACGAAATTGGTGTGTGGAATTCTTAATATGATATGTGGTAGTAAGAAAAGACCTTAAAGGGTCAATACAAACCCAAAATCATAGAAACCCCAATTTATAAATTCATTATAGAAGGGAAAGAAGTGATGGATAATAAATATCAAGAGATAATAAAAAAATGAAAAAATATATCTCCAAATGAGAAATCAACGAGTGAGGAGGAGGAAAAAATAAGATACCTTGGATTGAATCTTTGAATCATCCAAAAGAAAGTAGAGATAAAATAAACTTGGATTCATTTGAGACTTGGATTCGTTCGACCCTTGAATCATTTGAGTCTTGGATTCAAGACATGGAATTTTTCGAGCCTTGATTCGATCTTGGATTTGATGTGGAGGAGCACCGACAACTGGTGGCTTCCATGGAAAGCTGTGGATATCACGACATGTTTGCGACTGGTTAGGGCCCTTTAAATTGACCAGTGACACTTTTATGAGCACTTCCAAAATAATATTGATAAATATTTCTTTTATCAGCACCAAATTAATATGAAATGATAAAAGACATCTTTATTAGCTTTAAACCTTTAACACTGATAAAGGATTTATATTTATAATTATAAATATTTTTTTAGTAAATATATTTATATAATTATATACATTTATTGTATAAATATAAATATAAATATAATAAATATATTTATTATCATTTTGTAATTAATTAAATATATAATTATTTATTTATAATTATATAAATACTTTTTTAAAATTAATATTTCTATATTTCTATCATTATATATAATTATATAATTATATAGATATAATAAATTTAAATATAAATAAATATAAATATAAATATAGTAAATATATTCATTAATTAAATAAATATATTAAAATTTAATAATTATATAAACACTTTTTAAAATATAATATTTATTTATTTATAATTATAAATGTATAAATGTATAAATAAAGTAAATATAAATTTATACATGTATTTATTTGTAAATATATTTATTTATAAATATATATTTAAAATATATATTTTTTACATTATTAATGAATATATAATCTTAAATGTAGGCATATTAAAAATGAGTGAAATTGAATAATTAAAAAGGAGTACACCTTAACAATATTGAGAAAATGGATAAGTTTTATTAATTATATATAAATTATTAAAAATTGGATATATATTGAAATAAAAGTGAATAAATATTGGAAATATTAAAACATAGAAAATAAATAAATAAATAAATAAATAATAGAAAATTATAAAATTCCAAAAAATTAAAAAATATTAAATAAAAAATATTAAAAATGAATTAATATTTAATTGTAATAATATTAAATATAAAAACATAAAATTTTCTAATTAAAGACATAATATATATTAAATGTATCATGTTATAATGAAATTGTAAAATGAAACAAAAATTAGAATAAATGACATAAATATTAGGTGTATGTCTTTCTATACAGGATTTCATTAATTAGGTAAATATTTGTGTGTGTGCGTTAAATACATTAATTACCTATCTGTATGTGCAATTAACGTAACCCAAATTTGATATATATAAAATTGAAAAATCAAACAATATTCAATTATGTCTATTACTTGATGCAATTAGTTAATATTTTAATTTAATATTAATTTTTAATTATAAGCCATACTTCACTAACTATATGATAAATTTAAAGTAAAACAAAAATATTTTGTATTATATAAACCATATTTTAGGAAATATATATAAATATATATCTATATTCCATGTATTAATGAATAATTTTGTATAAAAACCTTTAAAATGATTAATAAATTAATATGTTTTTAATTATTACATTTTATTCATTTTTTATATTTATATTCAATGTATATTATTTTCTAGTGTTTATAATTAACACACACACACACACACACATATATATATCTGTATTTATATTATTCAACTTTTATTAATAATCATTTCATTAATAATTTTTTTAATAAATTTATAAATTTAGTAATTTTTTATTTAATTATTAAAAATTATTCATTTCTAATTCTTTTTGTTTAATTAGTGAATTTTTTTTATTTTTAATATTTTTAATTATTAAAATTTATTCATTTTATATATCTATATTTAATATACAATTTTTCAATATTTATAATATATATATATATATTAAATTTACTCATTTTTATCAATAATTATTTAAATAATAATTTTTATAATATTTTCCTTAATTTACTGTTTTTTAATTTTTATTTGTTTCATTATTTAGTTTTATTCATTTTACATATCAATATATTTAATATATACCATTTATTATCATTTATAATATATATATGTGTGTGTGTCTGTGTTTGTGTATTAAATTTATTCTTTTATATCAATAAATATTTAATTAATAATTTTTTTAATAATTTTTCTATTTAATCATTTTTATTTTTTATTTTTTTTAATAAAATCATTTTATTTGGGTCCTTTATCACCGCTAAAAATAATGATCTGATAAAGGGTATCCTTTAGCAGCGCTAAAAAAGTAGTGATAAAGGGCATTCTTTATCAACGCTAAAAAATGTGCTGATAAGGGGTAGATTTTATTAGAACATAAAAACACTGATAAAATGTGTCCTTTGTTAGTGTTTTTTTCTAGCGATGATAAAGGCTAGCGTTATTAAATGACTATTTTTTAGTAGTGACATGTGTTCCATGAACTTCCAAACATCACCATAGGAATATCTCGATGCTGGAATAAGAAATCCTAACGCTTCTGTCTTTCTCCATTGATCGTCCCAAGAATATCTTCAAATAATTGTTCTCTTTGATGTCTCTAGATATGAGAGTGGTGATGTAGGAGGATCGTTCTCTGTTCTTAGGATCCTTTATGGAGAGGGGTCTATCTAGGGATTTGAGAGGTTTCTCTCTAGATGTTGTTGTGCCCAGAAAATGAAATGGATACAACTTAAGAAAATAATATAATTGGGTCTATATATCTCTAGTGTTAGAAAATAATAATTTCACACGTTACCTTATTATTTTTCTTAATCCCTATTAAACCTCATTTCTTTAATAATGATAATAATATTATCATTTCTTGAAAAGTGCTAAATTCGTGAATTAAATTAAATATTATTTATTCAAATAACATTAAATATATATTATTTCTCAATGGACCAATAGCCTCAATACATCATTCCTCTATAATATCTATTGAGCCCTGAATAATGAATATTTATTTAATAAATAAATATCATTACATTAATTTTGAATAAATAAATAAATATTATATTCATTAAATAGAAAATAAATTTTTATTAAATATTCCACTCACAAAATATTCTATGGAATAACTAGTGAAAAAATATATGTGATCCTGAAAACATGAATAATTTTTAAACCACGTGTTAGAGTGATATTTATATAACTTGTTAAATAATACATAATAATATTATTTAACTAAGGTTTTGGATACACTTTGTGTGTGACCCTCTAGGATTATTTATAAATGGAATTAGGTGCAGTAGCCCAAAGTACCAGGTTAGCATCTAACAAAACACTAATGCATTTATAGATAAATAATTTAATGTCACAATGATATAAAACCACATATAGACACCTTCTATGTTATAAAATCCATTTATCTTGATATCCCTAATCAAGCATGTTTCATACATATGTCATCAACCTATGTACTCAATTTTACTTTGTTTGGATTTTTGGAAATTGAATGTGTCTAGTGAACACCATGGTCATCGGTTTATTTAGGCTATATAATTTCCATCAAAGCACTTGAGTTATCAAATTTCATGGAAGAACCGAAGAGAAAAATCATTTCTTGAATTATTCAAAAATGAAATATTACTTATGATGCACTCAATGTATCCTACTTTGATATAAACATATTTCATCACAGTTTTAAACAATTCATCAGTATACATGACTCATAAAATCCATTAACAATAATCTTAATTTCTAAAAACCAATACCCATGTGCATAGATAGGTAAATTTAATAACACATATAAATGTTGATTTCCTACCGGTGGGTCCTGTTATCATAATTTCCAACACTGGAAATTATCAAGGGCATACACCATGAGAAGGTACCTTAAAGTTCTATGAGTATCCACCCCTAATGGTCTATATAATTTGTGTCTATAAAATGATTTGATTTGGGTATAAAATATATATTTAAGAATACTATTGTGGCACTTCTAGGTTCCCATAATAGCATGAAACTGCTATGACCTTTTAGTGTGATAGCTACTCTTAATACATTATCACATAATATTCCACATAGAAGAAAAATCATGATGTGATAAAGAGTTTATTAATAATAAAAATAATAAATAGATGTTATCATAAAGTAAACATAATATGGTTCTAGGGAACTATCTCCAAAAGACTCTCACTTGTTCTAGATCTAACTTCTAACAGCCTTTAGTCTGCTAGCTCTCATATGACATTCATTCTTCTGCTGAGATAGACCTTTAGTTAAGGGGTCTGCGAAATTTTCTTCTATGGAATATTTTCTTACTGAAAATTTACCCCAATGAGAAAAATACCTCAAGATATGATACTTCATAAGTATATACATTGTTTGTTGGTGTGACCTTGGATCCTTTTCAAAATCCACCTATATAATATTATCACAATAAAATGTGATATATACATTACTAATATGTACCACATCAAGCTCCTAAACAAAGTCTCATATCCAAATGGCTTACATGGAGATATCAGAAGCTACTATATATTTGTAATCCATTTTAAAATTGATGAAAACCGGATGCTTTGAACTCTTCCAGCACACAACACCTCTATTGATATAGAAAACATATAATGACTATGACTTAAGATCATTTGGATTTGTTTAAAAACTAGAATTAGTATAACCCATAATGAATCACTGCTCATCTCCTCCATACACTAATAACATATCCATATTTATTCTCAGATACTTAATGATATCCTTAACAACATACCAATTTTTTTCTCCTAGACCAACTTAATATTTACCAACCATGCTCAATGTGTATGATACATCAAACCTAGTACATGACATGGGATTAATGATTGATCATATCACTAAATATTTAGGAAACTTACTCATTTTCACTTTATCATATTATGTCTAATAAGATATTTTCTTAGAAATATGTATACCATGTGACATTGAATCTAATACCATTATGATTATTCCATACTAAATCTATTTAGTATATATTAAATGTATATTCCTTTACTTAGTCCAAGACTCCTCTTAGATCTATCATGAATAATATTTATCCCTAGAATGTAGGCTAATTCGCCTATGTAATTCATAGAGAAACACTTGTTTAATAAGTATTTAATGGACTCAAAGACTATTTTTTCATTTCTAATAAGTAATTATTTATCAACCTATAATACTAGGATAACAACCACATTCCCACTAAAAAGTTTGTAAACACATGTCTTACAGTCATTCTTAATGGAAAATATATTATATAGATTTATTGAATTTAATGTTCCATGACCTTGATTCTTTGTTCAATATTTATATTGATCTATGTAACTTTCATATATTTTTGAATCACCTAGAGTCACAAACCCTTCTAGTTGTGTCATGTAGACATCTTTGTGAAGGTTCCCATTAAGGAAAATCATTTTTACATCCATATTCAAAATTTCATTATGACGGTAAGCTACTATATAAAGTATAATTATGATTTATTTGAACATGGAAAATGGTTATAAAGATTCATCAAAGTCAATTATATGATGTTGTTTATACACATTAGCCTCTATCCATTATTTATGGACACTTACTCTATCTTTTATGCCCATTTTTTCTTGAATATCCAATTTCACCCAATAGGATTTCATCAATAAGAATAATGACTAAAAATAAAAAAAAATTATGATACATGGAATCCATTTCATAATTCATGTAATTTTTTCATCTTATAGCTTTTGGGATCTATAATTTCTATATACAGGAGAAAATATCATTATTGTCAACCAATAATGGGTCACCATATTTAGTGACTAGAAAATAATATCTCTCTTATCCTCTTACCTCTATGGTTGATATACATAGTACTTGTGTTTCATGAATAAATTCTTCCATGGGGATCTATGGAATATGTTACTATATTACCTCTTGTGTATCTTGAGAATCAACTTCCTAGAAATGATTCTTTCTCCCACTATCCTTATTGAGGATGTTATCCCTCTCAATAAGGGTAGAATGACTAGATACAATCAATTTATTTTCTAAGGGGTTGTATAGTCATCATACCTTTGTTTCTTTAGGATGCCTTATAAAGATACACTTTGTGCCCTCAGGTGCTATTTTTTATGATAAGGCCTTAATAAATGCATCGCAACTCCATACACATGTATGTGATAGAATTGGTTTCATTCCACTCTATAACTCGAAGATAATTTCCCCTTATAATTTAGTTGGAAATAATTTTATTGTTTATTCCATAGTTTTCAAGGAATATACCCAAAAGGATAATAGATAATCTACATGATTCATCATCTACCTCAATATGCATAGAAATATATGATTTCTCCTTTAACTAACATCATTAAACTATGGTGTGTAAGGTGGTGTGAGTTGTGATAGAATTACAAACTCCCATAGAATGACAATAAACTCTTGGTCAAGATATTCACCACCTTGATCAGATCAAATATTCTTTATCTTATTTCTAAGTTGATTCTCTACATCTTTCTTAAATTCATTGTATTTCTTGATGACTCAAATGTATACCTCATCAATTATGCATAACCATATCTACTCAAGCCATCAATACAAGTTATTAATTAAAAGTTCCCACAAATATATTCTACTAGAAATGGTCTATACACATTAGTGTGTACCAATCATAGAAGATCTGTTACCCTTTCACCCTATCCACCAAATAATGGTTTGGGAATTTTTCCTTATAAAAAATAATGACATATTTTATGTGGTTTTATCTAAAAAGAGTCTAAATAACCATATAGATATATCTTTTTCACATTCTTCTCAATTATATATAGAAGATAGGGATTATATAGTTGGGTGTTATATGATTCGTGTGAACAAGACTTGTTATCAACTTATAATACATTTGTTTTTGAAATTTAATACATAAATACCATTATTTAAATTCTTCATATGATAAAATATGTCATCTTTATAAAATAAATAACATTTATATCTAAATTTTAAAATAAAAAATCTTTATCTAGGAAGGATATATAAATTATGTTCTTGGTAATAGTTGGTACATAATAACAATATCTTAAAACTAGTATCATTTATTTTGAAAATCAAAGTTGATAATCTATAATGTAAAGATATAATGGACTTTCACTATTGGTTGTTCAAAAATCCAACAATACTCTAGAAATATTTTGGAATCTAGTTGGTTGATGCATATGGATATAGATTGGAGCACCAAAAGTTGTATCTAATACCCAATGTGTTTATTTTGAAATATTACACTCAATAACAAACATAGATTTAGAATCCACTTGTTTATGGGTGCATTTACTCTTCCAATGTCCATTCTTACCACATGAAAAACTTAAAGCCTCATTTTCTTTTCCTCGCCTCTTGATTTTTCACTTCCTATAAAGACAATGTTTTGGATATTTAGACTTTTTTTTATTCTTTCAAAAATTTTCCTTGTTATTTATTTTCTTATTAACCATAAGGACTATGGGTTTTTCACACCCCATGATAATATACACTTGTAGAATGAAATTAAGTTGTTCCAAAATAGTCTTATCATTATTGATCATGTTATTATTAAAAATCAAATCAGAGAACGTCATGGATAGTGAGTAAATTATGTGATATATGCACAAATCATATTGGAATTTAATCCCTAAGATGTTTAAGTGTTCAATGTTGCCAATAATCTTGACTATATGGAGCTCATATAGTATAAATCTACAATATTCAGTGTAAACAGGGAACTAGAGATCTTGTAACTCAAATGTTTCACCTTCTCTTGATAGAGATCCCAAAGGTATGACATCATGCTATATTCATCAATGTTCTCATATATATTTACAAGATCATTGGTAATGGATGATATAATTAAACAATTAATATATGGGAAATCATTAAAATGTTTTTCATTGAGTGATAACTCTTCCTCATTAGCATATTCACATGGAACTTCAAGAATATGTTCTTCTAGAACATACAATTTCCTTTCATAGAATAGGATAACATGTAAGTGTCTCTACCACTATTTTCAATTTGTACTGGTAAGAAGGTTATCCTTATCAAGTATGGATCATATTAATACATTTTAATTCATATTTATTATTGTTTATACAAATAATAAAAATATAATTGTAGTACTTTGTCTAATAAAATTGGGTAAAAAATAAATATTATAATTATTAATCTCCCACTACTTTATTGAAACCCAATAGCCCAAAACATTGGATTTATAATATCATATTTCATGGAAATTATAGTGTAAATGATCCATATTCCTTTTCTCATCTTCATGAAATTTTAAAATGAAAAAATTTAAAGTGTTTTTGGTTGGCATTAAAAATTCTAAATGCATTAAATCATAGTTCCTTGAATCTTTTTAGTAAACTACCCAGTCCAGAAATCCTTAAATTTTATTTCCTCAAACATTACCTCATAGTGACACATATTCCTACTTTTTCAGCCAACCCTTGATGTAAAAAAAGTTAATTCAACCCAAAACATCATGTTATAATTCCATGATAATTGAAATCACACCAAATTTGGAAGGTCAATAACTTTAAACTATGGTTTGATTTTAACTTAATTAGTGTAATAAAATATTAGCTTAATATAAATATAGTTGATGTGTATTACCATTATGTGTTAATTTCCCATTTTATCTTTACTACATTCATGTTAATATTAACTGGATTTAATTATGTGATTAAACACGTCTTAGATAAAATTTATGCATAAGCCAATTTATTTTAGTTATATATTTCATGCTCATTAATTAATTAATTAATGTTATCATGAAAAAATATCCATAATTAAATAAACATGAAACTATATAGAAATAAAATAATAAAATGGTATGATCAAGTGCTTTTACTAATGGGTAGTTTATTTAGTGGAGGATAAACCATCCCTAGTCCTAGGGGAAAATACCTTGAACAATTTTATGATTTGTGTTACAGATTTAACCTATCTACCCATGTACCATTTAAATTGGTTATTCTTTAGATACAAAATTAAACTACACAATATCTTGAGAGCTTCATGAATTACCTAAGCTTTTACTCAGACATAGGTGAGGGGAACCAAAGGATTGGTTAAGGGGTTTTCATAAAAGAACCAATGGGCTTGTAGACCCATACATAATGAGAGGTGGAATGAAACACATGCCACCAATTAATTTAATAATAAATTAAATGTAAAACAATAAATACAAAATTCTATTTTTATTCTCATGATCATCCATATACATGCAACAAATTATATATATTTTTTTAAAAATAGTTTTTAATTCTATTTGTTCTTATTCATGATAAAACATGCTCAAATCAATTAATTATATCATTTAATTATTCAATTATTTTATATTAATTCTAATATGAAATTTCATTATATTCTCATCCATCATAATTTGAAAAAAATTAAATAAAATTATATAAAATTAATTGTGTAAAAAATGAAACTTAGAGGTAACACGCTGAGTACCCATCCGAACTACCCAACATGTATTATATTCATATACTGTTTACTTATGTGAAATGTTCCATAAATGTATTAACACATAATTTCATGGCATGCACTAATGTCCAAACTAAACACATGGTATTTATGTAGCTTGTTATGTTTCAATAAGCATAGAGTAATGATTATATTAAACTTATACATGATATGAAATTTCAAACATTGTACAAGAATTAATTAGAAATTTAATATATATATATATATATAACGTTACATTGAATTTACTATCAACTTAAAGGCCATACATAATACATGTTGATAAGGTTTAAAAAGAATAATAAATTAATTTTTTATTATGTGTAACTTGGTAAAAAAATACACAGCGTGTAAATTCCAGCTACATGTTGTGTATTATTCTCTCCATCTATTCTTGGAACACCCCTCAAGACATAGCATGTAATCTTTCCACAAAAAAATAGAGTACATGGGTTACATGGTGTGTGGTCACTAAGTTACATGGTCACCAGTAATGTAGGTTGTTTAAGAGAATACACGAATCATCATTAACTAATAAACTACACATCGTGTATGGATGGTACACAATGTGTAGTATGAACCACCATGCACTAGGATATCATGGTAAACATGTGGTGTATTTAAATAAACAAAATGTGTCATAAATACACATGGATTTAATTAATTAATAATTAATTTAGGTCTCATTAATCATGGGTAGACAAAATGTATCAATGAGCTACGTAGTGTGTACTCTTGTGTTACCCAAAACAAATCCTTGGAACATCGAGATGTGTTATTTGAATGTGATTCATTCATAAAATTAATGAATTTGATTATATTTGTGATATTTAAGAGGAAGAAGAGAAGATATAATGATACATATTAAAGAATAATTAAACTACAATTAAAAACTGATGATAAATACCTAAATAAATCAATTATCTTTAAATATTTATAAATAATTATGTGATTGCTCTGATCCCACTTGATGGTTCCAGGTATATTTGAAACACAGAATGGGGCATGACCATGTCAATATTTTCTTGTAATCAATGATTAATATGATATTTAAATGAAGATAAATTCCATGATCAATGGAAGAGAATCAAAGATCTATTGATGATTGAACACTGAACCAAGATTCAAGATCATATCATATTATATATAATTAATTTAAATAATAAAAATAATTAACTTATGATTAATTCTTTCTTAATCGATGGATCTACAATGTCTCTATGTCATACGTTCATTTCATTATAGGAATCAAGAGTGTATTTCCATAATCAGTGATCCACATGTGTTCTATGAATATTTGAATGTTTTCATAGGAATCTTCAGGTGCTAGTATGGTAGATCCTAATGCTTTCATCATTCGCCTTTGATCTCCCTAAGAATATCTTCTAAGAAGGGTTCCCTTTGATCTATCTAGACTTGAGAGTGGTAGTGGAGGATAAAATCTCTCCATTCTTGAGAGAATTATTTGAGAGGGAGATCTTTTAGGCTTCAATAGGATTCTCTTAGGATGTCATTGCACATAAAAAATGAAATAATTTAACTTAAGAAAATATTATAATTTCGTTCATATACCTATAGAGTTAAAAACTAATAATTGCACATGTGACCTTAATATTTTTCATAATCCTTGTATAACCTCATGTCTATAATAATAATAATAATAATAATAATAATAATAATATCATTTCTTGAAATGTGATAAACTTGAGAATTAAATTAAATATTATTTATTCAAATAATATTTAATATATATTATTTATCATTGGACTAATAAAATTGGTCCACCATTCCTAAATAATATTTTTTGAGTCTGGAATAATGACTATTTATTTATTAAATAAATATCAATTCATTATTCTCCAATAAATAAAGAAATATTATATTCACTAAATAGAAAATAAATATTCATTAAATATTACAATCACAAAATATTATCTCAAAGAACTAGTGGTGTAATATATGCAATCAATGAAACATGAATAATTATTAAACCATGTGTAAGAATAATATTTGTTGAACTTGTTAAATAACAAAAATATTATTATTTAATTGAGGTTTTAGATTAATTTAGTGGGTGAACCTCTGGGCTTATATCTTAGTTACATTATGTGAAACATATCAAAGCCTAAGTTTAGTATCTAAAAACAATCTAGGGAACCCATATAGAAATAAATTAATTTTACAATGATATAAAACCACATGAAAATGATTCATATGTAATATAATAATTTTATCATAATATCTCTAATAAAATTGTTTGAATGCATATTTCATCAACCTATGTTCTTGATGTTGTAACACCCCAGGTAAATAAAGAATATGACATTTTTATATTTATTCATATTTGTGAATAATATATTAATATTTATTTAAATGGGATGCTATGCTCGATGGCGTACCCAACACACAACAACGAGTTTCTTGGGAATCTTACGTTGCACTCTAATAATAAAATAATATTATTTTAAATAGTAGTTAACGCCTAGCCGTTGTAATGGATGGAATGAACAGAACTAACCAAAAAATGATTATATATGTTTGTCAAATATTTTTACTTTTTACAATAAATGTTAGTGGATTAGAAATGCAAATGAATCCAATTTTAAGCGTAAACATTCTAATATTCTTTAAAAGGTCGATTAACAACCTTTTGATGGCGAACCCATTTTAAATCCACTTTTTGACAATTTTATGTCCTATATTTGAAAAAATAAAATTCTTCTTTAAAATCGTGACATCAAAATTTACTTTGTGTAAATTTTTGGTATTTTTCCGAAAAAGTTCAATTTTTAATGAATAGTGAAAATGTTGTATTTTAATTCAAAACCTTATTTAATCTAATTTATTTATATTATTAGATTATCTTTTGAATTGGTTTTAAAGTTAAATTAGAATATATTTTTACCATTTAATCCAATAGTGGTTGTTGGAATTAATTTCACTTTGAAATCGGACTTAAACTAGTGTCAATCTTTTGATACATTTTGTTTCATAAAAACACGCTATTTGTTTTGACAGCGGGAATTAATTATTAAATTAATTAATGAAACTTTTATGTTTTGAATTTTGTAAAATAGACATAATTTTTGAATTCAGAATATCAAATATAGCTTTGGGTGAATTTTTGGTAATTTTTTGAAAAACTTCAATTTTTGATGAATAGTGAAACCACTAAGTGGTACTTATAAAAACTGATTTTCTGTTTAAATGAAATTTTACCACCTTTGTGTTTTGAATTTCAAAAATCTGACATACATGGTTGTCATTAAGAAGTAAAATGCTGTTCAATGGGATTAAAATAATTTGTTGGTGAATAATAACTTATTAAGTTTTTAATCGCGATTAGAGGTAATTACTGTAGTTTAAGGTAAGAATAATGTTTTAACAAAATGAAATGACTTACACACATGTCCTACCCTCATTGGATGTTTCATGTCCGACCAAGAAAATCCATGGGTCAACTTGAGGACCCCATGTAGCCACTTTGGTTGGAAAATGACATAAATATATTTTTATTTAATGTAAAAGTAAAAATGACACAAACATGAAATGTTTTACTAAAATAATTTTTACATGGGGTTATAAAAGTCAGATTTTTGACTATAAATATTAATTGTAAATATAAAACTATTATCTACATCATTGTATTTTCTTATAATTTTTAGACTTTAAATAAATTAATTTATTTATGACATCATGATGATGCAGCAATTACCTCATTAATAAAGGATTTAAATAAAATGAAAAGATAATGTAAAATCTATGACCTAAACATGTCCAAAACCTATTGTATGGGTATATTTAGAACCCTTATAACCTTATAATCGAATTATATCAATGTGGGACCTTTTAAATCCGAAACTCATTTTAAAATAAAGTTACATTTCATTACTTTCCAAGAGTGCCCCTCCTCTCCTCTTATAAAAGGCCCCACCTCTACCTCCTTACCCACACTTCCAAAGACTTTGGATCAGCCAAAAACTTCCCATTTTGTCTATACAAATCACTATCTAACTCCTTGAGGCCTCAATTTGTGCAGAAGTCTTCCCAAGGAAGCCTCTGAGCTCAAACCAAAGGGAGTTACCCGATTTTAAGGTAATGTCTTCACTTGAGTCCTTTTGTTTTATTTTACTTCTCCAACCACCTAAAATATTTTTATTAATCTATTTTGTTACAAATCTAGTATCTTAAATATACTAGGATGGTGTTATAATAATTATTTGAGCTACACTTAAACACACCTTCGTCTAATGGTTAAAGAACATACTGTTTCTGTGGTTGGTGAATTTCTGCCTCACGAAACGATGATTGTTCAATATTCTTTTAACACCTTTAAAGGTGGCCATTATGATGTCACTGTATTTTATATATGATATATATGGTATTTATGTTTACTATATGCTTCTTTATTTTATATTTAAACCATACCTTTATTCTTTTCATGTTGTGTAAATGCGATAATTTCATATGAGGAAGTGCGGACTACCGCCCCCTCAAGTGATGTGACTCGTACATGCAATACATGGAATGTATAAAGAATGAAATTAATGAAAATATGTTACCTATATAACATATATATTATACTGGAATTATAATATATATATATATATCATTTATTTTTAATTCTATTAATATGAAAAAGAAAAATTGAAAGTAGCGTTCATCCGTACGTACTGCCTACCGTCTCCATGAACAATGCTTTTCATTTTTTATCTTCAAATGATATGTAATAGTATAAAATGAATATGTACTGGATATATATGATATTTTAATCATTAATACTATTCTGGAAATTATTTACTTATAACTAAATGGACAATCATTTTTCAAACAAGTTCATTTTTGACTCATGTACCAAACATCGGCAAAAACGTCTGTTATGAACTAACAATTTTAAACAATTATTATAACATTATAATATGTGATATGAACTGAATAATAATCTTTATAGGAGGTCCTTATGAAATTATAAATTGACCAAAGTTTATTATTCTTGAATATAAAGAAACGAACAAGACATGTTGGACTTGAGGTAAGGGATCCGACTCCTCTCTTTCTTTTACAGTACACTCTTTTATGTCATTCCTTTTAAAAGCTCATCTTTCTTGTTATTGGGATATTATTTTATATTGTTATTACTTTAATTTTTATGTTTATATGATGAGAGACCCTATTCTCTCTCATCAATCCATTTTGGATGTTTTGAGTGGCGCCGTTAGGCTGCCAAGTTTTCGTAAGAGATCTAACCTCTCTTTTTTTAAGTACTCTCCTTTATGTCACTTCTTTTAAGATCCTCTTTGTTATGATGGTAGATGTTCTTTTATATTCCTATTTATGTAAAACTTATGTTATTATGATGAGATACCCTATTTGATCTCATGAATCCATTTTGGAAGTTTTATGTGGCGCCGTTAGGCTGCCGAGTTTTCATAAGGGATTTTTCATCTCACTTTTATTCCCGTGAGATTTATGCTACATTTTCCACAATTTCCTATGAGTGGTATATGTACTGCCCATTATTTTACTTATTGTGTAATATACTTTCATTTATGAGTATTTACATCAATGTTTTATTGTCCCTCTTTCACGGGGTGTATGTTTCGAAAGATACCCATGTCGGTAAGGGAACCTTTCACCCTCCACTTTTTAAAAGACTTCCTTTGTGATGTCTTTTAATTCACATACTATTATATTGGGATATGTTCTTTTATATCCTTATTGATTTAAATTTTATGTCCAAGTGATGATATACCCTTTTTATCTCTCATCAACTCTTTTTCTGAATTTTGAAGTGACGTCGTTAGGCTGTCAAATTTTTGCAAGGGAACTTCTTAACCCAATTTTGATTCTTTGGGATAAACTTGTACACCTTGAATATGTCGTTCTATGATTATGTTTGAATTTACTCTGATTTTTTTTACACTTAATACTCACTTGTATTTTGTGTATTAATTTGTCACACATAATTATGTAACTGATTTATCCTTAATCCAAGGATATCGTCTTTGTATGGGACTTCGTCTCAATCTCCTTTCATTGAGGCATATTTTGTTTTATACACAACCTTCTTTATACAGTGTATAAACCCCTTTGACTTTTAAGTTTATTCAAAAGGAATATTTTTTATACGAAGATTTTACTAAATGATAAAAGGGAATGTTTTTGTCATACGTATGCGGTGACGACTTCTCTACCGCAATGACCATTATTTGAGTTTCGGATTTCTTTACAAGCCATACTTTTTTTAAAAAGAAAAATAAATACCATGTTTTACTTTTATTTTATTTTGGTATTGAAAATGGTTTTCATAATGTTTTTATATCAATGTGTTGTATTGATATCTTGTTATTGAAAGGTGGAAATGTTATGTTTCCTTTATGCATGTTTTATGTGATACGATTATGTTGAGGTTCTTGGGAATTATTATGAAGACCGGTGGTTCCGTGATAAACTAAGGGCGGGTGAGCCTGATATAGCTCTCCAATGCATTGGGTAATGCGAAGAAGTGAAACGTTAAGGTTTCTCCAAAGAGATTTAGGGAATATACTGTGATGGGTATTCCAAACGTAACCAAGAGGGTTACTCCCTATGTAAGAATGTTATGAATGCCTCAAGTTACCTTTATGTCTTATGATTTCTATGATTTATTCATGATTTGATGAGGTATGTTAAAGTTCCTATGTTTTATGGGTAAAGTATGATTTCATTCTTATGTATATATGTACTCATGTTTCCTTTCAATATTTTTTATAACACTTACTGAGTTTTTTATGCTCATCCCATGTTTTTTGAAATGTTTTTCACAGGTCAAGGGAATGGTACATGATATGATGATAGTGTCAAGGAAGTGTCAAGAAAAAATCAATGTTTTATTTTAAATATGTTTCTATTGATGGGGAAAAAATTAATACTACCTTTATGTAACCACTTTGTTTAAATGTGGAATGTAATGCCAGTTTTATGATCTAATTCTCTAAAACTCTAAACCTGAAAAGATCCTCAATGTGTAATCTTGTAATAACTCAATATTAAGTAAGGTTTAAGGCTGGGGCCTTATAGATCTTTCCTCTTTTGAATTTATAGAAATTTAACTTTCCTAGAGAATACCATGTCCATGGACTTATTTAGGATATTTCATTTACATAAAAGGGACAAATATATAAACTTACCTTAAAGAAAAAAATGAAAATTAATTTCTAACATTATTCAATAATGAAATATTACTCATGCACACCTAATGTATCCTACTTCTCCGCAAACATATTTCATCATAGTTTTCATAAATATATCAAAGTATGTGACTCATAACATCCATTAATAATAATAACAAATTCTAAGGACCAATAAACACATCCACAGGCAGGAACATCAAATGAAACATATAAATGTGGATTTCTTACTGGTGGGTTGCATTATCATAATTACATACACTGGAAATTACTAAGGGAATACACCATAAAAAGGTGCCTCAAAGTCTTACGAGTCTCTACCCATGATATAATATATAATATGTGTCGGTAAAATGATTTCATCCTACTATAAAAATTATATTTAAGAATAATATAGTATCACTTTTGGGTTCTCATCATAGCAGGGAGCTGCAATGTCCTTCCATTGTGATAACTACTCTTAGGACATTATTATATATTATGTCACACAAAATAACAATCATGATGTGATAAGGAGTTTATTAATATTCAAAACAATGAATATAGGTTATCATAAAGTGCATTGAAGTTGGTTCTATGGAACCAAATCCAACATTTGGGTTGATAGAATCCTTCACCACATATTTAAATATAATATTTTAGGAATCTTAGGCATTTTATCCTTAGTTTTAACTTTGACCATAATTTACTTTTATCACTACAGAATATTTTTAACCACGATAACTTATTTTAATAACCAAAATTAAAATTTTCCTTATGAACAAATTTGATCATGTTATTTTTGAATATGAAAATAATTTTATCAAATAAAATTATTATGGGTGATAAAAATTAATTTCGATATTAATGCACATAACGCATAAAAATCTTTTTTAGAAAAATTTTATTTTTAAAAATAAAAGTATTATTAAGGAAAAAATTATCAATGTTTTTTGTTTTCATAAAATTAATCAGTTTTAAGTAAAAAATTATATTTACGTGTCTTTAATATCAATCCAAAACTAAAACTCATCATGTGAATATTTAATTAAAATAAAACACCAATTTTTTTTTATTAGAATAAAATATTACTTGTGTTCCGAAAAGTCAAAGGTAGGTTTTATAAATTTAAAACTATTTTTATATGATTAATTTTACTCCCTAAATAAACATTTTGTTGAGAAAAATGTTTTATGAATTTTTAAATCGTGTTAACATTATGATAAAATCCTAAAAGCTATGATATTGATAAAAATGGTATTTTACATAATTCACCTAAAAATAAATATTTTTCCTAAAAATAAGAAAAATTCGTCCTATGATAATATTTTTATTCTGGATCTAATAATTAATTTAATTTTTTCAAATTAAAATTATAAAATTTCTTAATTTAACTTTTAAATGGAAACATGAAATATAATGAAAATTTGTTTTATTGGAAAATAAATTTTTAAATAATATTAATTGTGCTTATTATGATTTCCAAGAAATTTATAATTAAATTTGTTATAATTTATTACTAATATTAATAGTACATTTTTACATTATTTAACCAAAATATACTTAGTTTCTTGAAATAAAAATCCATAGAACATAAAAATCCAATTTTAGAAAACAAATTTAAGCATAAAATGAATCTATCCTTATTACATGCCTAGTAATAACTATTGGATGTTTTTTAATTTATTTAATTATTTTTATTATTAATAAATATTAATAAAAATAATTCATTTTTATTGATTAATTTTGTTAATATAAAAATACACAACACTTTTTAAAAAATAGTTCTTTAAAAAATATTTATTTTATGTTAAATAATCTTTTCTAAATACCATTAATAATGATTATTTATTTTCTAATAATTTAATTTTAATAATAAATTGATATTAAAATCATTATTTGAATTTTATAAATACATCATATGATAATAATATGTGATGCACATATATATATAATTAAAATATATTAATTAAATATTGTCATTTTGTTTTATTTTTGCATTATCATAATATATTAATGTTTATCTAGCATTTTAATATTGTATCTCAATAAATTGTATGACAAACAATTTTAGTTTTATTTTTATTTTCAAACAAGCAATTAAAAATAGTTTTTAAGGGAGAATAATACTAAAATCTATATACATTACAAGAAATATTTATTTTTAAAAATAAATTATAAATATTTAAGAATGACTATATTATAAGTGGTAATATAGGATATAATTAGAGTTATATTATGTAGTTGTGTTTTCTTTTTTAGCTCAATATATCATATGGTACGATATACATGTGTTTTAAAAACAATCAGGCACCCCAGACTCATACTCCTAGGTCTGATACTAAAAACACTTTCTTTAAACATTTAATTTTATACAAAGTGAGGTGAACCAATAATTATTTTAAAACAATACCTTAATTTTAACTTAACATCTCATTATAATCAAACAATCCCATGAATGGAAGGTTTAATTCCTTTGAGGGTTAGCTCCCATATCTTTCTCATCCAAAAAATAATGTTTTCTCAACTATAAAAATATTTCATTTTTATGTATTCAACATCTCTCACATTTAATCACTACATAGAACTTAATTATACATATATTACTATAAAAACATTCCTATATAAATAGAAACAAAATAAAGGGTTTGGTCAAATTCTCAGTAAGGGAAAAACTCATCAACTTGTCCTCAAGGGTTGGATGATAGGCATATGAGAAAACATGATA
The DNA here is from genome assembly GCA_963277665.1 of Viscum album. Taxonomy (NCBI): domain Eukaryota; kingdom Viridiplantae; phylum Streptophyta; class Magnoliopsida; order Santalales; family Viscaceae; genus Viscum; species Viscum album. The sequence continues at coordinate 1,287,942,179 of OY728137.1, forward strand.
AGGGTAGAAATATGTTATTAAAAATATCATGGAAAAATAAGAGTTTTCCATAAGTTATGATAGAAGGATGTGTAATTTAAAATGAAAAAACATGTACAATGGTATCTGAGTGTGATTTAATAATCGTGAACCATAGAGACTAATCCTATGAATATAAAGGAGAATCATTGCATATAATTGAATCATATCATAGTAAAGAAGTATGTAATAAACATAAACAAATAAAAATATCATAGTATAAAAAAATCCAAGTATGTATTCCATTTATGTTATTAAAAAATACAAGCATGTCCAAAAAGTAATTTGTAAAAAAATCTAAGATTTTCCATGATTTATGTTGTGAATAAATCCAATCATGTCCAGCCTTTATGTTGTGTAGAGATCGGAGCATGTCTACACTTTATGTTGTGAAAAAATATAAGTATGTCCACCCTTTTATCCACGGTTTAAATTTTTATCATAAAAAATCATTTCTATGATTTATGTTTTGAAAAAATATATGAATTTCCACCCTTTAATTTTTAAACAAATCCATCCATGTTCATTATTGAAGCTATGAACAAATTCAAGCATGTCTATGCTTTATTATCTCATGAGATATAAAACAATAAAAAATTCACTGGAGGGAGATATATAACCCCCAAATTTACAATAATAATAACACATATATATTTGTTTCATTATAAAATTAAACATTTATACTTAAACTATTACATAATTAAACTATTTAAAAGAGATGAGTTTAATGAAGAACTTTCTTACAACATTCCATGAATCATCTTGAAAAAATAAAATAGGTAGTGGCCTAAAAATACACCTAGTGTGAAATAAAAAGAATTAATGAAGTTTAAATAGATAAAAAACTAATTTTTACAATCATTGTATAAGTCACATAAAAAATAAAAGGAAATTCCCAATTTTTTAAAGTCTTGAAAACTCCTTAAATTTTTTTCCATTTTTAATTAAATATTTTGGTCTTAATATAACTTTTTAAAAAATATCCATTGAAACCAAAAAATATTGAAAAAATTATTATAAAAAATTATTTTAGAAACATTATTCAAGAAGATATAAAAACAAATAAATAACTCTTTATTAAAACACAATCCATTAAAATCCCAATTAAAACCATGAACTTATATAAAAAATAAAACTTTTAGTTTTAAAAAATATAATAATATTTCATTTTATTTTCAAAATAACCAATAGTTAAAATCATTTGTAAGACCATTTTAAAACTTGAAAATTATTCTACATAAATAAGAATACTTATACGAGGATAAAAAACATAAACTAATATTTAGAAAATGATTTCACTATACTCAATAAAGAAGAAGTTATGGGTCATATTTAAAAGTAATTTTCCAAAAGGTGAAGTGAAAAATTTCTATAACTTTTACGTTTAAAAAAGTAACTTGAATAATAGATATTTTAAATACATATGATGGTTTTTATAATAAATTTTTAGTGGAAGATAAAACATTTTATTATGAAATGATAGAACAACGTGTTAATATTTTGAAATACCTTTATTGAAAACCCACACTATAAAAATAGTAACAGAACTTCCTTTTCTAAATAGGGGAAAGGAAATATCAGGGTAACATAAGATAAAAAATAATTAGGGTTCCCAATATAAATTATAATATTTTGAGGAATGGGAAATATATACATGGAGGGTAATATGTTGTTAAAGAGGATGAATCTTATTCACTACAATGAAATACTTTTTGAGGAAAAAATACTCAATGTAAAATCTTTGAATTAAAAAGTCATTATCCTCATAGAGGAAGATAAATTCCCATGAAATAAATTCCTAGAATGGAATAAACTACTAATTTAAGAAATAAGATCAATAAAATTCATCCCAACTCAACGAAAAGTGATTTTAGTTATCAATATAACTTATGAATATAGTAACACTTGAATTGAAAACCCTTGAAAAGGGATCTCAAGAAAGATTTGTAAATCATTAAGATTGATTGAAATTTTCTGATAAAATAAATACATGGGAACTATATATATATATAAAACAAATAAAACAAGTAATGCTTATACACCATATCCCAATGAAGAAAAATTGAGATGAAAAAAACCCCACAATGTTGATATCCTTTGAATTGAAAGACATTTATAGATAACACATTATATGGATTCTCAAACCCCATGAATTAAATGAATATTATAAAATAAATACATTAGTTATAAATCACACCATATCAAATTTATAATGGTTCAAAATATTAAAATGTCTCAATAAATTAAATTTGAGATAAAGAACCCCTTACTTAAATTCCTGAATTTCGCTAAAGTGCCTGAATCTCATTGAGTACTTGATATATATCTTAGAAATATCCTTTGAAGTCAATAAATTAGGATAGATAATTGATAATAGAGGATTATTACTTTTTTAATGACTTCTATTAGGAGAAAAATTTCATGGTTTCATGTTTAAATTTTAAGGGTAGGTGTAGCATTAAGTGGTTGATGTTTCCCGTTTTATAAGTGAAGAAAACTGGATTTTTTGTAAATACTCTTTAGTTTTCAATAATGAAATCACAATATTCTAAGGGAAAAGTCTAAATGGTGGGAAATTATGTAATATATGATAAGGTAAGGTCTATACTCCTCTAAAACATACATTTTGGAAACAATATTGATTGATTTTAGGCTTTTCCCCTTAGTTTTTTTATCTTTTACAATAATTATATTTTACTATTGTAACTATTTTTTAACATTGATAATTAATTTTTGTAAAAAATTAGTATTAGAAAAATTTAAAAATTATGATCTATAATACAGAAATCATTCTATCAAATAATGTTTTTGGTTTAGTGAAGTTAATTTCAAAATAAATGCACATATCCCATAAAAATAATTTTTAGGAAATGTGGGTTTTAAGATTAAAATTTATGTATTGGATAAAATCATCAATGCTATTTATTTTCATTACATAAATTAGTTTTTTATAAAAAATAAAATTTTTGTGTCTTCCAAAACAATCTAAAACTGAATATATTCATTAAAATGTTTAATTAAAACAAAATACGGAAAACATTTTTTAAATTAGAATGAATGGTTTCTTATGTACTAAAATTTTTCTCATCGGTTTTCTATAATTAAAATATTATTTTTAAATAAATAATTTTTATACTAAAATAAATATTTTATCAATTAAATTTTTTTATAAACTTTTTGGTCTTACTTATATAATAATAAATTCATAAAAGGTATAATTTTGGTAAAATGTATTTTTCACTATTTACCTAAAAAGTAATTATTTTAGAAAAGATGAAAAAATTCATCCTAAACTAATTTTTCCATTATGAATTAAAAAATTAAGTTCATTTTATAGAATTAAAATTCTATAATTTATATATTCTATTTTTAAATAGAAATATTATATAAAAATATAAAAATTTATTTTATTTAAAAAACAATATGTTTAAGATTTAAGTGTTCTTAGTCTTATTTTGTATGCATTTCTACCTGATTACTATATTTTTATTTACTAGATATTTTATTATTCTTAAATATTCTAAATAATATTCTTATTATATATTGTGACTCATCTTAGTTTGGGGTTGTGTGTGGAGAAATATATTTAACATAATATTAATTTAGAAAAAAATATATTCCAAAATCTGAGGGTGTTATAATAATAGAACTATATCACTATTAATTTAATGAAAATATTATTCGGCATGATTAAAAAATTTAATTTGGTTTTTTCATATATTTATAAACAATATATGATATCGCGGTATATGATTTTCAATCATGATCATCATTATACACCAAATAAACACAATAATGGTGATTATTCCTATTATAACATGTGATACATGGGATTATTGCCTATGATATGAAGATGTAATATAGGAAAATGTAGTTGATTTTTTATAGTGATATAGGTTTAACATATATCGTAGATAATGATATGATATATCGTTATCTCTGATTGATAATTTAATATTGTTTTATAAATTATAAAATCAATGGAATATAAAATTTTCTATTTTATAAATTATCGATAATTGTTTTATAAAAAAGAAAATTTATGAAATGTAGATTTTTTATATTTAATTAATAAAGATTCAATAAATGATATTTAAATTTTCATTATTCATAATTTATTTATTAAAAATTAGTGAAATATTTATTATTATAATTATAAATTGTTTACATTAATGTATTATCTAAAAACCATCATTAAGGAAATCTAGTAGAGCCCACATATCTTATGTATATTTTAAAAAAACTTGTAAAATAATTTCCATACTCCTTTAGATAACACTATCAGGTATGTTCTATCAATTTTGAAAAAAACATTTTACACCAAAACAAATCCTTATTTTCATAGCCCTAAGTGTGATCCTATAGACATTTATAACATTGGAAACAATTATTAATTACTAATTTATAACCATAAAAATAAAAAACTATATAATTTTTTTTTCTACTAAAGTTACAATTGGATATGGAACGATCTCCTTAAAACACACAAATATCCATATAATCATATCTTTACAATGTATATACACACATCACATGTATACTCATACAATGCATTTATATAAAATATTGATTATATCCCTGAGACATTAAATATTTTAAAATAATATAGGTAAACACATGAATTATTGATTCTATGAAGTATACTATCCAATCTAGATTAATATATCACATTTCATTCATCCATATAGATGATCACATCACACCTCATTCAATAAAAAATAATCATTCCTATCCTTAGTTTAATTCAACCAGATGACCAAATGTTAGGACCATTATAAAGGATGAAAAGTCATGTATTAGTAAAGAAAACCCCACTATATAATAAAACCATAACCAGACACCCTTTAATAAAAAATCTTTAAGAATAAAATAAAAATGTATCAATGTATGAAGGTTCACATGTATGGTCCTTTGTAAATATTGGTTATTGGGGGTTACTATGAAGTACAGAACCCAAGTAAACAGATGACACACATGTATAGAATTATATGATATATACTAATAGTATATTAGTCTAGATTAAATGTCATACTTGTGTCTAATAAGTAAAGTTTACATCATCTTAATAGAATCCCTTAATTACAGTAGACATAACATATCATTACAACCATCTATTTTCTATAATGATCATTGATTGAAGAATAATCTATGTTTTCCTATAAGGGGTAATTCATCATTGAATTATTTTGTAATAAATATAGAACACATCTAAATTCATTATTTTTATACTTTATATCATTGTAATATCATTATTTCTTAATAACATTCCCTATCTCCTTTTCCCATATATCTGGTATATCTTAAACAAGTCAAATGTTTGAGACTTTATTAAAATAAACATAACATATATTATATGTAAAATTTTATAAATAAAATTAATGAAATACCTATCTCTATGATATATTTAATACTTTCCAAGAAGCATTAGAAATTGTTTATTGGTATACTATGTGTTATTGTCATATTTAAATTTCTTAATAACATGCTCTGTCTCATTTTTATGAAATCTCTAATATATCTTAAATATGGATAGTGATTGTGATTTTCATGAAATAATAAAAAAACAATTAATTTAAGTAAATTCATTGATATTTTTAATGAAATACCTATCCCTATTCCTTAAATTCAAGATTATTTGACTACAAACATATGAAATAATAAGGTCAACAGGTCTTTAGGTACGGATTTAAAATCTTTTGTAGATATGACTTAATTTTTTTCATTACTTTAATTCCTTATATATTATCATTATGTCATATTTGAGATTTGTAACATTTTCAACAGATATTCATGAATTAAACTTCTCTAAATATATTATATATGTTGTTCAAGAATTCAATTCTATAATAAATTCACATCCTTCAGGTCGAAATAACATTAATAATTTAAAATTTAAAATTGAAACAAGTTACCCAGGGTTAATTGGACTTTCTTCATAATAGATATATATTTTATTCTCATCACAAAAATCAGTTACATTAAAAATAACATAATTTTTTATAGTCAAGTAGTTGATAAACATTCAAATTATTGTGTCTTAAAACATAGATAAATTTTAAATTCATAAAAATAATTTTTTTTAATCGATGCCAGCTATCATAACTTACTTTTTATTCAACGAGCTATTATTTGTAAATGTGACAAATCCTATATAATATTTCATAATTACCTTGAGAATATTTTGATCTCCCTTTATATGTTATGAAAAAATACTTTAAAAATCCATAAATTATTACTTTTTATGCTTTATATGTTACCCCGTTAAACACAAAATATTTTATTTCAAATCCGTTATCAAAATATTTTTATTGATCAGTTTGCAAATTAGTTGATAATAAATAATGGAAACACACTACATAATTATTTATCCTTCTTGACAACATATCATGGAAGTCTCTTTAGGATACTCAAAAAAATTATTTATTTTCATTTTCCATTGAACACGTTGTCATTATATCTTATTCACACTTTTTGTTGTCTCAAAGTATACTAAACACCTATTCTTTATCTAGGTAAAGTTATATTTTTCTAACACACTTATGATTTATTATATTATGTTCCACAATACTACCAATAACCTTAATATTTCTCACATAAAAAGTGTTATGTATAAATAAATATTATTATTATTATTACCCTATTTGATATATATGTTGGCCTCATTTTGATGAAACATTATTTTTACTAATCCACTAATATCTGGTTTATATATAAATTTTATTGGAATTATTACCCCCAATTAAATGAATATTTAAACATTTGTTCAAACTTCTCTAAAAAAATCACTTGGTATTTTTCACTATATTTTGATATAAATTTTAAATTTTATAAATTATATCCGAAGGGTTTGTAAAATTTATAAAAAACACCTTTTATGACCCTGATAATTGATATCTATTTATTTAGACACTTACTAAATTTATAATTAATCATTACTTTCTTATTATCTGTTTTGGAACTCTCAACAACCTCTATAACAACATTATCATTCATTTGGTTATCTAATTCAAATATCACCTATTATAGTTTATAGATCACCTAATATTAGCATAAAATGGTGTAAGTCACATCATCAAAAGTTTCTCTTATTTCAGTAAAAAATATTCTGATACTTTTAATCTACTTGCTAAACACATATTTTTCATTAATAAACATTGCATAATTTTTTTTGTTTTAATAGTATTGTTAAAGATTAATTTTATTAACTAAATTTTTTCATCTTCTACAGTAACATTTTAATTTATATATTTATAATATTTTTATTATTTTTACCTTTTTCAACTATTAATTAATTGTTCTCATGAAAGGTATATTCATCTTCATCATTATAATAAATATTATCTTTATTATCTTTAGTAAGAAGTACTTTATAACATTAATCCAAAAATAAACACCATTTCCATTATTTTTTATCATTATCTGATATTCCATTTCATTTTATAAGAAGTTTCTTTTCATTATTATAGAAATCATATTCTATTTTCTAAATAAAAAAACACTAATATTAGATGAAAATCACATTTTTTATTTCCATTACAACTTTATGAGATATATTTTCATAATAATTCTTTTCATTCACTGTAAAATGCCATTTTACTGAGAAATACCATTCCTTTCATAAGTAGAACTCTTAAAAATTAGTCTAAACATAAATAACCCTTTGAGAATTTGAAATTTCTTCAATAATAGGATATAAAATCATCATAGATTTTAAAATAATCTTCATCATTATATTTATAATGAATATAGATCTTTATTTCATTAATTTTAGTCCCATTAAATGAATTAAATAAAAATTAATCATCAATATTGAATTTCTTTTTCAAATTTAATACTATTATTATTTATTATTCTACCAAAATTAAATAGAGTTCATAAATGTAAAAGTTGTTTAATTAATAATTTTTTTCTGATGGAATCATGTATGTGGAACATAAATACATGACACGTATGGAAAATTAGTTATTGGTTATTTTATGTTCACATTAGATTCAGAAGTTTTGTATCTGACATGACTCTTCTATGAAATTTGGAGTCACTATAGACCTACTTTCCAAAGATAGGTAGCCACTAGGTATTCTCTAATGATAAATTATAATTCACATTGGTATATAGGATGAGTGGTTGTTCTCATTCACACCATTTAATGGGGAATTATTTCCATGTGTGGGGCTCCCTTTTAGATTTACGATTTATTTCTTGAATCCTTACCAAATCATAGAGTGACATTGGTTACCCTCATTCTTGTGATTGATCTCTAAAATGTATTGATGTGATAATATATATATATATCAGATGACATCCATCAATTCATAAATCTAAATGTATCATAGGTTCTTCATTGATGTGAAAACCTATATGCATCAAAGTTTCTCCATAGATGGTACCATATGTATTTATCAGAACCTCTACATATTTACTTTATTAATTACTAATTCTTCTATATTTTTAAGATTCATAGTTAGAAACTCAAGAGTTTATCACCATCCAGGGAGTTGTTAAATGTTTTTGGTATCAGGATCGATCCCATAGAAAGGGATTCCAATGTATCCCTATACAGAGAATAAAAATCTCCATATATTTGTACACATAATATGATTTTTTTTAACTTTTAAGTTCATGATACATGGACCAACATGGTGCAGGTAATGGTTTGTGTCCTCCTGGTTTGTTACTTTACTAGTTTTTTATTGTTGGAGTGTTTAGAGGAGGCTCAGATAGAGCTTGAAGAAGTTCGATTTCTAAAGGATAGAGGAAAGAGTATTACATGTCGTATAACTATATTACACAATGTGAAACCCTATTTCACAACTTGTCCTGGACGTTTCACAACATGTAATATTTCGGGGGATGAAAAAAATTAAGAGGTGATGGAATTTTCTATAGAAGTGGACCTCAAGGTATTACATTAAGTGAAAGGGGATTACACGTCCTATAATTCCATGATGCTAAAATGTTTTAAATAATTCCATTAGCTTATATTTTCCCAAACCATATGGTTACAATAGTCTCTCATGTCCCAGGAGACCTAGAAGTCCCCTCCTCTTCATTTTGGAGATCCCTTCGATGAGAACCAATAAACGAGCTTCCATCGTTGATCTGTAGCGATTTGTCTTCGATCCAAGGTGGGTACTTCCTCCATTTCAACGATTTATTTTGGGTTGGTCTCTATTTTCCACCTCTCTTCTTTCCATGTGATGGAAGACATTATTTCTTACCTCTAATGCATTTTCTTCAGTCGTTGATTAGTGTGGTGTTGTAACTGCATCCTCAGGTTGTTGCAGATCTCGTAGGAGTAGAAATCAAAATACCATTTTGTGATACAGTTTTGCATTAAGAACATTGAAACCCCTTAGAAGTAGGGTTTTTCCTTTGATTCTCTTTTATTTTACATCATGTGGGGTTCTTCTTTATTTTTTTTCATATGGATCATAGTTCTTCCACACTAATCAAATAAAAAATCAAATAAATGAAATTGAAAAAGGGGTAGTGGGATCTGATTTTCATTTTTTTTTGGATTTGATGTTATTATGATGTTTTGAATTATACTGGATAAATTCCCCACTAAAAAATATGGTCATTGGTGGATTTGTTTTCACAATAATAAATTATGGAATACATGTTTTGTTTTTGGTTGGGCACTTACATGTGGGAATTGGTTAATTATATACATTCAGAAAATGAATGGATGCCTTAGGATTATATAGTTTCTATTATAACCCCTGAATTAACAAGTGGTACTAAATAATTAATTCCATATTAAATATGAAATTTTGTTTTTCCTAGTTTGTGCTATGGTAGGTTTGTGAGTATGTTTTTGTGTTGTGGGATGGGTTGGGTGGTGAAATGGAATCTTAGGTTGAGATATTGATTGATTGTGGGATGGATGAGATGTTTTTTGTTGTAGGTCTGAGATCGGGTTGTGCGATGACGTGTTGTGGGTAGTGGTTTTGTGTGGATGGTTTTGGAGGGATGACATTGAGGAAGGATAGTGATGGTTGGTATGGGTAATCTGCCTGGAGTTTCTCCATGATTAGAAAGCAGAAATATTCACCCTGTTTCTAGGGATCTATATATGTTATTCCATGAATGGGTGTTAAACAAATAGGAACTATGAAGTGGGTTAATTTACCATGGTACTCCTTCCTCTAAGTGACAATTATTGTGTTTCTTATTGAGTGATGTGCTTTGTAGTTTTCCAGGTAGTGATGAAATGAAAAAAAATTCTGATGAATTTTGGAATGGCTCGGTTCGTTTGGTAAATGGAATAAATAAATGAATTGTTAAATAAATAAGGTAATTGGTTAAATTAATTGGTTGGGTTTGTGTCTTAATTTTTGGGGTTTTGAATATATAGGTAGCAGGAAAGGTTGTAGTGGTGTGAGTTAGATATTGTTTGAAACCCCAAAGGTTGGGATGAGTGTTTTGTACCTTATATGTATATACTTTTATTTTCCTTGTGATTTCTATTTTCACCCCACCCTAGTTGGGAACCATGTTCCAAACACCGCTATCATCATGGGGGAGGGTGCCTTTCCCAAGAATCCTAGTGGGAGGATGAATGTATGGCCACCCGCTCTTCCCTGCTTTTTCTTCCAGGCAGAGATAGCCCAAGTTTCTTCGAGAAGGTAGTGTTTTGTGAGGTATAGGTTTGTGTGGGAATGTTTTTCTTTCCCATGTGTATTCAGGATGAGAAGTGTTGTGCTTTCCCAAGTGTCTTTGAGATGATATGTGGTTGCTGGACCAAGTATTTGTGGGTGGGATGAGATGTAGTTTTTGGCCCAAGTGTCTGTGGAAAATATGTGATGTGGTTTTTGGCCTAGGTGTTTGGGGGTGGGATGTGATGTTATTGTGATGCTTAGGTGTGTGCGAGCAAGATACGATGTGGTATGTTCCGAAAAGGTGGGAGCACCATGAAATTTTCTATTAGGGTGTGAGAGAGGATAATTAGTGGGAAAGTGGTGTAGGGTATGCTATCATCAATATGAATTATATATTATATTACTTGATTTTCATTATTTTATGAGCATGGCTTTGGTAAGGTTGGGGTGTTTATTATACATGCTTAGCTGTGGTTTTGGTTCTGTTATTTCCTCCTAGGGGAATTAGTTTTATTCCATCACATGTGTATGAGAGACCTTGGTTTTCCTACTAAGTATACTTGTGTGATCACCCTACATAAATTAACTTCTTTCAGGTTCCCAAGAGGATTTCATGGACCATGATGGAACTTACTAGCTTGGATCTTGATAGTTTTAGTGTCTACATAGATTTAATTTTTGTACTTACATTAGAGACTTTTGTATTTTTATCAGTTTTATTTTTCACATGTATGTAGGATGGTTTTAAATTTCTTTTATAAATTTCTTGGATTTTTGTTTTGGATAATCCATCATATATATATCGATCTTGTTTTTCTAAAAAGGTTAATGTCTCCCATATTGTGAGATTGTACACCTTTGGTGCTAGTCACCAACTCGGGGCCTACTAGAGGAGGAAATTGGGTGGGGGTCATTATCTTTGTTTCATTATTTCCAACCTAGGAGGGGTATCTTTGGAGGGAGGGGGTGTTGACACAGTGGTATAAAAGGAGGGAGGGGGTCATGAAAAAGTGGTCTCAGGGGTGATGGTTGATAGATAGGATGAAGCTTACATATAGGCATAGTGAGTATTTCATGGGACATTGTGGAAATATTTCCAGTTGAACATTTTGTGTGACATAGGCCAGAGAGACCAGCTAGGACATGGTATTTTAGCCCCCTATGATCTATTGCATGGACTCTAAGATTATTGAATGACCAAAGGAGATAGACCCACTTTCAGGGTAGAGACCTAGGAATGGTACTTTCATTATAATGACTTGTGATCTTGTTTGATTTTGTTTGTTTTGTGATTGTTGAAATGAATAAAATTAATAAATAAAATTTGGTAAAATTTCAGACTACTCAAGCTTCAAAAATATTGGTTAACCTTTCAACTATGGCTCCCGGATGTCTTCCACATCTGGACCAGGCAGTGGAGATTCATTAGGCTGATTCAGTTGATCATTACAGGGTTTATCCAATGGTGACGATTCAGAAGTTCGATCTATTTGATCATTGTAGGGTTGATCCAGTAGAGAAGAATGGCTAGTGGAAAAGGGTTTTTCATGACTTCCCAAAACATACGTTGGTAAAGTATGAGGTAAGTGTTTCTAATATAGAGACATAAGGTTGGATAGATGATATTGAGATTGGATTCAGTCTGATTTAGGCCCCAACAGAATAGAGGGTCCCTTTAGTAGTTATTCAAGTGTAGGGACCTGTGAATCAATGGTGGATGCTATTTCTGGTAGAGAAAAAGGAGGTGGACGTGTTGTGGGTTATCTTTCAGATGGAGTTTTTGGTGGAGTTCTTTTCATCGACTATGAAGGCTGAGAAGAAGGAGTTAATCTCCCATTAGTAGGGGATTATGTTAGTATGAGATATTGGGATCAATTTAATGTATCTTCTATACTTTTCCCCAACCCTTTTTCTGAATGAGGAGTCTAATGAGCGATGTATCGAGTAAGTGGTTCAACCTTTCATCCAGTATGCAGTTACTCCCTTTACATTTCTAATGTAACTGGAGGTTCAAAAGAAGATATAGGTGGTCAATTGGATGCACTCGTGAGGAGGTATACCTTGAGAGGGGAGACATAAGAGTTCATATATAGGTATAGTTTCCAGTGGAAGTTATCAGGCTCCATGACCATTGAGGTTTCAACCGGTGTGGAGATGAACTTAGAAGCTTCCTTAGCAGTATTCTAGTGCCAACAGTCCCCATTTCTTTCTTATGAGGTTGGGGATGATGTGTTTCTCATATGGGGTTTGTGGCTATATTCAGAATTAGTTCCCAGTGGATTCCTGATCTTAGTTTGGTAGAGGTGGATAAGTTCAATTCCATCCTCAGTAGCATTTTCCAATATGGCCATTTCAGCAGCAAAGACAACAGACTTTTCTCCACCGAGGGGAGATGGAGCAAGTAGAGGCCAGCCTTAGGATATCCCTTGTGATTAGGGACTATGAACTAAGTGTGTTCTTGGAGGTGGTTATCATTAGAGTGTTAGGGGAGCTGGGTGTGGTCATTTTCTCATAGTAGAGTTGACATTTCCAATAATTCCAGAGGTCGTTAGAGGTTTGATAAGTTTATTCAGTAACCTTTCTTGTGCTTTTTTTATTCAGGAGCTTCTCACTCCTTTGTTGCTCCAACTCTATCTCATTCCATGATACTAGACATTGAGAGGCTTCCCATGCCCCTGGTGTTGATTAATCTAGTCATAGGCTATAAAAACTTGTTTGATGTGTGTTGAGGGTGTAGACTGATGATGAGACCACATCAGTACCGTGTGGGTCTCATCTTAATATAGATGCAGCCATGATGTCATCCTTGGCATCAACTGTTGTATTATATGCATGCCATTATCGACTTCTTCTAGAGTAGAGTGGTGTTTTCATATTTGGATGATAATAGTGTGGTTTTCGTTGGTCAGTGGGGTTGTCAGGAGGGTAGTAAATGTGCAGAACCCATTCTCTCCTTGTTTTCTAAGATGTCAGTAGAGTCAGTGGATGCTGAGATGGTGGGTGTTCTCAGGGTCATTGGGGAGTTCTTGTATGTTTTCCTTGAGGAGTTTTTGAAGCTACCCCCTCAAAGTGACGTTGAGTTTGAGATAGTCTTACAGCCTAGTGATTATCTGATTTCTATGGATGATTATCAGATAGAACTTTATGAGTTTTAGGAGCTAAGGAATCAAATTTATGATCTAATGAAGAAGGGTTTAATCCAACCTAGTGTGTCTATATGGGGTGATCCAATATTGGTCTAAAAAAAGGACGATGGTGGTATGAGTCTATGTATAGACTACCCGAGGTTGAATCAGGTAATAATCAAGAATGATTACCCTCGTCCAAGGATATTTTATCTTTAAAACTAGTTGAGAGGGGTGAATTTGTTCTCTTAGATTGATCTATGGTATGGGTATCACCAGTTGAGGAAGATGGAGGGTGATATCACAAAGAATTATTTTGGATGCTGGTCTGGGAACTTTGAGTTCATAGTCATGCCATTCGGTGTTACGAGTGAACCATCTGTGTTCATGGAACTCATGAATTATGTGTTACATGAGTTCCTAGATCATTTATTCATCATTTTCATAGACGATATCATGATCTACTCGATGTTAGAGGATGATCATACTGAACATCATAGGACTGTCTTATAGGTTCTTCGATGTCACCAGCTCTATGGAATGTTGTCCAAGTGTATGTTTTGGACACAGGAGGTACATTTAATCGAGAATGTGGTGTCTCAATAGGGTGTATAAGTGGACCCATCAAAGGTTGAATTAGTTGTCTATTGGGAAGAACCCAAGAATGTGGAGGAGTTTAGGAGTTGTATTCGTCTTTTAGGCTATTATTAGAGTTTTTCCCCAAATTCTCTCGAGTTATAGCTCCATTGATAGATTTGACCAGAAAAGACCAAGATTTTGTGTAGAGTGAGTAGTATCAGGAAACATTCAGTTAACTAAAGGGGAAGTTTCTTAGTTCTCTAGTACAAAAGTTTCCAGAGGAAGGGGTGATGTTTGAGGTATTTTTTTATTCTTCCTGACTAGGTTTGGGAGGCATACTAATGCAGTAGCGTGTAGTGATCCATTATGGGTCTAGGAAGATATGTCCCATCGAATGTAAGTATTCCACCCATGATCTGAAGTTTGAAGCAGTTGTGTTCTCACTAAAATTGTGGCAACATTTCCTTATTGGGGAGCACTTTTTGGTCTTCACGGATCACAAGACCTTGAGGTATATCTTTTCTCAGCATGATCTGAATCTATAGTAGTGGAGTTGTTCAGAGTTTCTTCAAGACTATGATTTTGATATATCCAAAACCACATGGAAAGTAAATATTATGGAAAATTAGTTGTGTATAAATTCATAGAAGGAGGTTTTTCGAGAATCTTTGAATTCTTGGAGAGTTATAGAGGAGTTGGAAGCCTTGAACTTAGATGTGATAGTGGATGGTGGTAAGGGTTTTTTGTTTCCGATGATGGTCTAACCCTCTCTGATATAGTAGTTGGAGGATTCTTAGTGGGGAGACTCAGAGGGATAAGTGATGTGAAATCATGTTATCCATGGTGATGCTTTAGAGGTATGATTGGAGGATGTTCAGAACCTAATGTTGTTTTGAGGGAAGTTGTTTGTTCTGGTGGCATTGCATGATGGATTCATCCATGAATTTTATAGATCACTTTTAGAAGTATACCCAAGAGTTTTCAAATGTATTGTGGCTTGAGGATACAGTTTTGGTTTCCCAAGATGAAATGGGAAGTAGCAATGTTTGTAGTGAAGTGACTGGTTTTTCTGTAGGTATAAGCCTAGCACCATCTTCCTGGTGGGTTGTTTTAGCCCTTGGATATCCCAGAGTGGAAGTGGGATGACATATCGATATATTTATTCACAGGGTTACCCAGAGTTCAAGGAGGATATGATGCTATCTGGGTTATAGTAAATCGTCTGAAAAAATAAGCCTATTTCTTAGCGATTAATGTGTCAAGCGTAGTTGATGCCTTTGCTATGAGGTACATGGATGAGATGGTGTGGTTTCATGTAGTTTATAGGTCCATTTTTGATCATGATGTGTGGTTTAACACATGAGTATGGAGGGAATTTCAGCATGATTTTGGCACCCAATTACGCCTCAGCACTGCTTTCCACCCTTAGATAGATGGGGAGATAGAGCGGACTATCCAAAAACTAGAGGATATGTTGTCAGTGTGCATATTGGAATTTGGTAGATCTTGGGTATGACACCTACCTTTGGTAGAGTTTTATTATAATAATACCTATCACTCTTCCATTGGAATAGATCCATTTGAGGTGTTTTATGTGAGACCATGTCGCTCTATATTGTGTTGGATGGAGATTGGGGAGACAGTTTTTCTTGGTCTATATGTTTTGCAGAGTATGATCGAGAAGGTTCATCTAGTTCTAGAAAGGATTAAAGTAGTGCATGACCAGAAAAACTCTTATTCCCATCATAGGAGAAGGTCCTTGGAGTTTGAGGTTGGGGAACATGTGTTCTAGAAGGTTTCACCTTGACATGGGTAGTGAAGGATTGGAAAATGGGGTAAACTTTCTCCCAGGTTCCCTGGGTCATTCATGGTGTTGGAGTGAGTTGGAATGGTATCATATCATTTTCCGCTACCACTATAGTTGGAGAGGATCCATTACGTCTTTCATGTCTCTTAACATTATTGATATATTCACAATGAATCCAATGTCATTGACTGGGGAGATTTAGATATCGAGGATGACATGAATTTTGTAGAAAGGCCAGTGGAAATCTAGGATCATCGAGAGAAGGTGTTGCGTGGATTTTCCATTCCTTTGGTTAGTGTACTATAAAGGCATAGTGTCTAAGAAGAGAGTAAATGGGAGTGATAGATGAATATTCATTCCCAATACCCAGAGTTGAATTAGGTTTTTATTTTCTTTTCCATTATTTTTTTCAATGTGATGTAATGTTTCAACCTTGCTATTTTTTTATAAGATGATCCATTTTTCCCCTTAGCATGTGATGTGTGTTGTGTGGTTTGTGATAAAGTCATGACATGTGTAAAGGTAAGGGCCTGATTTTTAATAAAGATGCATTAATTTTGATGATATTAAACCCATGCGAGTGAGTCAGTGCTGCCCAGAGCAGATAGTCTCTTGACATGAAGGATATAATTCCCTGATTTTCATGTTAGGATGGTGTGGTTGTTGTGATTGTATGGCGTTCCTTGTTTTGTTTTTGGTTAGCAGCTATCTGAGGAGGTGTTCTTAGATGTGGGGGCTTCCAATCCCGATTTCAGACAACAAATTTTGGTTTATCATTGAATGTTTATGTGTTTGGTTTTTGGTAGTGCTTCAATAGTAGCCAAATCCTTTAGAGGTATCTCATGGTGTGGTTGTTTAGACCAATTTTTCTCTTTTGGGATTGGTTTTGAATTCTTGAGGGAAATAATCATTTGAGAGGCATTTGATGTAATGGTATGTATACTCCTGGTATTCTACTTTTTTGTTTTTTTGGTTATTAGGGTGTTTTGAGGAGGATCATAGGGATTTTGATGAAGTTCAATGACTAAATATAAGAGGAAGGGGAATTACATGTTGTGTAATTGTATTACATAATGAAGAACCCTATTTCGTGGCTTCTCCTAGAGGTTTCAAAACATTTAATATTTTGGGGGATTAAAAACAATTATCTCGAGACCAATTTTTTGGAGAAAGTGGACCTTTAGTTATTACACAACGTGAAAGTGGATTATATGTCTTGTAATCACCTGATTCTATAATGTTTTAAAAAATTCCATCCACTAAATTTTTCAGAAACCCTACTGCTGTAGAAGTCTCTCTTATCCTAGGTTACCATAAAATATCTTCCTTGGCATTTTGGAGATCCCTTCGACAAGACTCGATAATTGATCATCCATCATTGATCCATAACAATCTGTCTTCAATAAAAGGTTCATCTTTCCTATGTTTCAATGATTTATTTTGGCATGGTATCTATTTTCTTCCCAATCTTCTTGAAATGTGGTGGAAGATGTTCTTTATTTTAATTAATTTATTCTTCATTGGTCGTTGATTAGTGTGGTGGTGCCGCTACATCCTCTGGTGGATACAGACCTCGCAGGATAGTAAATTGAAGAACTGTAGTGCCATCTATTTCCACACAAAAAATGTCGAAACCCCTTCGAAGTAGGGGGTTTAGATTGTTTTTCTTTGATTGTGCGTCATTGGGGGGGGATATACTTTTGTTTGGATAGGGATAATAGTTTTCCACACTAATAAAATATAAGAACTAGGTAATTGAAATTGAAAATGGTTGGAGGAATCTGGTTTGATTGTTTTTATGGATTTGATGTTATTGTGATGTTGTGAATTATATGGGCTAAACATGCCACAAAAATTGTTGTCATTGGTGGATTTTTTCTCACTAATAAATTATGGAATACATGTGTTTTTTTGGTTGGGAACATACATGTGGGAATTGGTTAATTACATACACTCCAAAAATGAATGGATGCCCTAGTATTATATAGTTTCTATGACAACACCTGAATTAACAAGTGTAATTCAATAAGGAATGCATTATTAAATTTGAATTTATGTTTTGTATGGTTTGTGCTACGGTGCAGTTGTGAGCATGGTTGTGTGTTTTGGGATGGCTTGGGTGGTGAAATGGAATATCAGGTTGATATATTGATTGATTATGTGATGGATGATAAATGTTGTGTAGTAGGGCTGTGATCAGGTTGTGCGGTGATGTGTTGTGGGTTGTGGTTGTGTGTGGATGGTTCTTGTGGGGTGACTTTGAGGATGGATGATGATGTTTGGTATGGGTAATTCGCCTAAAGTTTCTCCATGAGTATAAAAAAAAATATTTACCCCATAAATTGGGATCAATATATGTTATACCATGAATGTGTGTTAAACAGAGAGGAACTGTGAATTGGGTTAATTTACCATGGTTATCCTTCCTCTATGTGATTTTTTATGTTTCTTATTGTGTGTTGTGATTAGTAGTTTCCCAGGTAGTGATGTAATGAATAAATTTTTTTTGATGAAGTTTTGAATGGACCAGTTGGTTTGGTTAATGTAATAAATAAATAAATTGTTAAATAAATAATGTAATTGGTTAAATGAATTCGTTGGGTTTGGGGCTTGTTTTGTGGCGTTGTGCATATACAAGTAATTGAAAAGGTGGTAGTTTTGTGAGTTATCTATTGTTTGAAAACCCATAGGTTGGGATGAGTGATTGGTACCTTATATGTATATAATTTTACTTTCCTTATGATTTCTATATGCATCCCACCCGAGTTGATCACCATGTTCCGAACATCAATATCATCACAGGGGAAGGTTTCTTTAAAAAACATCCCGGTGGGATGATGGATGGCTAGCCACCCGCTCTTTCTTGCTCCTTATTCCATGTAGTGGTAGCCTAAGTTTCTTCGGGTAGGTTATGGTTTGTGAGGCCCAGGTGTGTGTGGGTGAGTTGTTATTTCCCAGGTGTCTTTAGGATGAGATGTGTTGTTCTTTCCCAGGTGTATTTTGGATGAGATGTAGATTGTGGTCGAGGTGTCTATGGGAGAAATGAGATGTGGTTTCTAGCCTAAGTGTCTATCGGTGGGATGTGATGTGGTTTGTGGACTATGTTTCTATAGGTGGGATGTGATGTAGTTGTGAGGCCCAGGTGTGTGTGGGAGATATGCGATGTGGTATGTTCGGAAGAGGTGGGAGAGCAATGACATTTACCATTAGGGTACGAGAGCGGCTAATCAATTGGAAAGTGGTGCAGAGTACCCTATCATTGGTGTTCATTTTATATTACATTAACTGACTTGAATTATTTTGTGAGCATGCCTTTGGTGAGGTTGGGTTGGTTAGTATACCTTCTTAGGTGATGTTTGGGTTCTATTGTTTTCTCACAGGGGAATTAGTATGCTTCCTTCACATGTGTACAAGAGACCTTGGTTTTCCTACTGATTATACTTGTATTCTCACCCTATGTATATAAACTATTTTTTAGGTTTACAGGAGGATTTAGTAGACCATGTTGTAACTTACTAGCTCAGATCTTTACAGTTTTTGTGTCATTTCTTATCATTACTTTTGGATACTTTTGTATTTGTATTAGTTTTATTATTCCCATGCTTGTGGGATGGTTTTGGATTTATTTTATAAATGACTTGGAGTTTCTTTTTGGTTTATCCCTCACATATCCCGATCTTGTTTTTCTAAAAATTGTAATGCCCCCATATTTTTAGATTGTACACCCATGGTGATAGTCTTCAACACAGGGCCCACTGGAGGCGGGACTTGGGGGTCATTATCTCACTTTTTTCATTACCAACATAGGAGTGGTATCTTTTGAGGGAGGGTTCAGGACTGTAAATTTTATGATCTTTTATCCATAACCACTTCTAAGAAGTCTAAGGTCAGGAAAATAATATTCTATATGAAAGGTTCCTAGTAATAGTCTGGGTGGGACTTACATGTGGGCATCCCTTTCAAGTTATTATTATAGGGAATGTGAACCTTTGAAATAGAATAGGGTTTACGGGGAATATGGTCCCATGAGTTACATGGTTAGTTTTGATTTTGGGAATACAAACCACTAAGCATGATATAGTATCCTCAGGAATATAGCCTATAGGGGTTTATTCTCAAGGAATTTGTCCCTAACAAGAAATATATAGAAATAACAAGAGGGTATATAGACTTCTAAGAGGGGTTATTATTTCACTGCGAATATGAACAAAAAATATTTGGAACTAGATATTAGGTTTGGATGTTGGGTTTTGAATCATTGATAATAAGTACAATTGGGGATGATTCTTAGGGAATATGGTTTAATGGGAGAGATGTGGTAACAATTTGAGGGAATATAGCCCTCCATATATGGTTATGATTTCATTAGGAATATGGACCAATGAAGATTTGAATATACATATTTGGTTTGGATGTTGGGTGTGGTATCATTGAGAATATGGACCAATGATAAGGGTTCATATGGAATAAAAACCTAATGAAAGAAAGTTTAGGATCATAGGAAATACATCATGAAGAGGAATGATGTATGTGGTTGTGAAATCAAGTTTCAACCCCAAGGAGGAATCCTAAATATCTTGATTTATATGAATCAAAGACCAAATATTTTTATTTCATTTTTTATGTTAATGTGGAAGGACTATACCATACAATTTAAACTCATGTGGTAAGGATATTTCCATGCAATTTTATGTCTTGCGACTAGGACATCCAAGTCATCAAAGTGTTAAAAAAAATTTCAAGCATGGTTTATTTATTGATTTTACCATGAAAATGTTAATTAAAAAATCATTGTGATTATATCATTAATGGGGGAATGATTAATTGGGTCTTACACATAATAATAGGCCCCATGTATTTATCATGATTTGGGAGAGCACTAGTGGGGCCTATGGATGAGTTTTTGATTCCCAGATGTTGATTTCCATGGCTCATTAATGACTCAAGGTGATGAAATAATCATTGGGGATATGGGTGTCGATTAGAACTCTAAAAGAAACCCACATACACCTGGTTCATTGATTGGGATCTGGATTCAAGATGAGCATGTTGAGCAAGTAAATAGTACTCCAATGTCGTCATGATATGGACCCTTTTTATCAAGTGAATACACAATCATGATTATCCCTGAGGTTCTAACTATATGGGATGATAATTTATAATCCTCCTTTTATCAATGGAATACATGATAAGGGGAAGGTTATATGATACATTTGATGAATCAATCATGTAGGTCATGTATAGTGGCCCCATATTCTCATACATGGATATTACATCCTTTGGATGAATATTCCTTACATTACACAAACACACACTTGAGTACTATAATTTTTAGTACCATTGGAAACATGGATCATAATATTATAATTTGGTGAAAAAATCTTCAACATTTCCCACTATGATCTTCTCATATAGCACTCCTCTTATAAATACCCTACAAAAACCTTTCCTTATATCCTAGGGAATGAAACATAAGAATGGGTTAGATCAGGTACCCAATATGGGTAAGAATAATAGATATAAATATATGATCAACTGAAATAATAATATAAGAATAATGGTATGTGATCATGAACATAACTTACAAAGTTTATACCCAACCGGTCATGTATTATAAACATGAGCCATGGAATAAAAATTTATCCTTTCAGAAACAATGGACCATAAGAGTGAGAAATACTCATAAATAAATCATATAACATAATATCAGGTAATAAAATTATGGAACCATTATAAGTATAGAATACCATTTCATCTTTCAAGGTTAACTACAAATACCATAGACAAATTGGATCAGGTTTCACCCATTTCCCATAGTGGATCAGGACTCACCTGTTTTCCACTATGGATCAGGACACACTTGTTTTCCATTGTGGCTCAAGATGCACCTATTTCCCACTATGGATCAAGACACACTTATTTCCCATTATGGATCATGACACACCTATTTCCCATTAAAGATCAATAAACACCTCTTTCACATTGTGGACCAATCCCATCCAATTGGTTCCCATTTTCATGTTGTGAGATATAAATATTTACCCAATTCATTTAAGGGAGATATAATTCCTACCCATCACATAACTAAAACCATATTAATGTGTTTCACCAGATCACAAAAATTCATCAAATCATAACCCATACAATGAAATGGGTATCCACTAATACAAAAATGGTCTTTATTAGCACTCAAAACGGGCTTTATCAGTGCTAAAAAAGCGCTGAAGCTTAGTGCTGATAAAGGGGAGTACCCTTTATCAGTGCTCAAAAGGCACTGATAAAGGTGGACATTATCAGAGCTAAAAGAGTGCTGATAAAACAACCCTTTATCAGTGATAAAAGAGTTCTGATAAATGCTTGTTTTATCAGCGATACTTTAACGCTGATAAAAGCTCCATTTATCAGTGCTAAAAAAGCGCTGATAAATGCCCTGTCTGCTGCTACGAAAAAATCTGCAGCAGCACACCCAAACACCTGCAAAACAATTCAGGATCTCAGTAAGCTAATTAGATCAAGTATACCCATTAAAAAATAACACATAAATCATAAGCTAATTATACCAAGTATACCCATACAACAAGTATACCCATACACCATTAACACATAATTCATAAGTTAATTAAGTATATAAAGAATTCAATTCAGCATTCAGGGGGTTGGGGGGATATTCAAGGGTTTGGGGTGGCTGTCCAGGGGGGGTGGTAGGGGGTGTCCGGGGGATGGGGGTGTCTGGGGGGCCTTCCAGGGGGTGGGATAGTGTCCAAGGTGTCGGGGGGGCTTTACAGGGGGTGGGGGTGTCTAGAGGGGTAGGGGGTGTCCAAGGGTGTCTTGGTGTCCGGGGGTGGGGGTGGGGCAGTGGTCTAGGGGATTGGTTGGGTTGAATCGTACATGTCACAAAGGACACATGGATCGTTCTTATAAAAGATCAACACAATCTTAATGCGTTTGGTTGGATTTATGTAGGTCAGTTGTTGTTTTCACTTAAAATTGTGTCCATTTTAAACCAAAGAGAGCCCCTTTGAGTGATACCGGCCACACCGTGCCTCAGATTTAGGTAGGGATGACTCATACACGTCACCAAGGACCCTTGGATCATTCTTAAAAAAGATCAAGCCAATCTGAAAGCGTTTGGTGAGATTTCTGTAGGTCTATTGTTGTTTTCACTTAAAATTGCGTAAATTTTAAACAAAAGAGTGACCCTTTGAGTGGTACCAGCCTCACTGTGCCTCGTATTGAGGCAGGGTTGACTCGTACACATCACAAAGGACCCTTGTATCATTCTTATAAAAGATCAAAAAATTCTGAATGTGTTTTTCGGATTTTCATAGGTCAGTTGTTGTTTTTATTTAAAATTGTGTCCATTTTAAACAAAAGAGAGACCCTTTGAGTGATAGTGGTCACATTGAGCCTTGTATTGGGGAGGGGATGACTCATACACGTCATAAAGGACCCTTGGATTATTATCCTAAAGGATCAACACAATATGAATGGGTTTGGTCAGATTTCCGTAGGTCAGTTGTTGTTTTCACTAAAAATTGTGTCCATTTTAAACAAAATAGAGACCCTTTGAGTGATACCAGCCACACCGTGCCTCGTATTGAGGAGGGATTGACCCGTACACGTCTAAAAGGACCCATGGATCGTTCTTATAAAAGTTCAAGACAATCCGAATGTGTTTGGTCAGATTTATGTAGGTCAGTTGTTGTTTTCACTTAAAATTGTGTCCATTTTAAACCAAAGTGAGACTCTTTGAGTGCTATCGACCACAACGTGCCTCGTATTGAAGAGAAGATGAATCATACACATCACAAAGGACTCTTGGATTGTTCTCCTAAAGTATGAAGACAATCCGAATGGTTTTGGTTAGATTTCCATAGGCCAGTTGTTGTTTTCACTTAAAATTGTGTACATTTTAAACAAAATAGAGAACCTTTGAGTGGTACTGGCCACAATGTGCCTCGGATTGAGGCGGGGTTGACTCGTACATGTCACCAAGGACCCCTGGATCGTTCTTATAAATGATCAAAGCAATCTGAATGTGTTTGGTTGGATTTTCATAGGTCAGTTGTCGTTTTCATTTAAAATTGTGTCCATTTTAAACAAAAGAGAGACCCTTTTAGTGATAGCGGTCACACCGTGCCTTATATTGAGGCAGGGATGACTCATACACATCAAAAAAGACCCATGGATCGTTATCCTAAAGGATAAACACCATCCGAATGGTTTTGGTTGGATTTCCATAGGTCAGTTGTTGTTTTCACTTAAAATTGTGTCCATTTTAAACAAAATAGAGACCTTTTGAGTGATACCAGCCACACCGTGCCTCGGATAGATGTGGGGTCTAATTATACATGTCAACAAGTACCTGTGGATCATTCTTATAAAATATCAAGACAATCCAAATGTTTTTGGTTGGATTTCTGTAGGTCAGTTGTTGTTTTCAATTAAAACTGTGTTCATTTTAAACCAAAGTGGGACTCTTTGAGTGCTACCGGCCACAACGTGGCTCGGATTGAGGTGGGGATGACTCTTACTTTCCAAAAAGGACTCTTGGATTGTTCTCCTAAAGTATTAACACAATTGAAATGGGTTTGGTCAGATTTCTGTAGGTCAGTTGTTGTTTTCACTTAAAATTGTGTACATTTTAAACAAAATAGAGACCCTTTGAGTGGTAACGGCCACACCGTGCCTCGGATTGAAGCGGGGTTGACTCTTACATGTCACCAAGGACCCTCGGATCGTTCTAGAAAAATATAGAGGAAATATGAATCTGTTTGGTCATATTTTCATAGGTTAGTTGTTGTTTTCAGTTAAAATTGTGTCAATTTTAAACAAAAGAGAGACCCTTTGAGTGATACCGGCCACACCGTGCATTATATTGATGTGGGAATGAATCTTACACATCATAAGGGACCCTTGTATCGTTCTATTAATGTATCAACATAATCCGAATGGGTTTGGTCAGATTTCCGTAGGTCAGTTGTTGTTTTCACTTAAAATTGTGTCCATTTTAAACAAAATGGAGACCCTTTGAGTGATACTTGACACACCGTGCCTCAGATTGAGGCTGGGTTGACTCGTACATGTAAAAAAGGACCCATGGATCATTATTATAAAAGATCAAGATAGTCCAAATGCATTTGGTTGGATTTCAGTAGGTCAGTTGTTGTTTTCACTTAAAATTGTGTCCATTTTAAACCAAAGAGAGAACCTTTGAGTGATACCGGCCACACCGTGCCTCAGATTGAAGTGGGGATAACTCGTACGGATCAAAAAGGACCCTTAGATAGTTCTACTAAAGTATCAACACAATCTGAATGGTTTTGGTCAGATTTCCATAGGTCAGTTGTTGTTTTCACTTAAAATTGTGTCCATTCTAAACCAAAGAGAGACCCTTTGAGTGCTACCAGCCACACAGTGCCTAAAATTGATTCAGAGATGAATCATACACATCCCAAAGGGCTCTAGGATCGTTATAATAAATGATCGAAACAATCCGAATGGGTTTGGTCAGATTTCTATAGGTCATTTGTTGTTTTCACTTAAAATTGTGTCCACTTTAAACCAAAGAGAGACCCTTTGAGTGATACTGGAAACACTGTGCCTCAGATAGAAGTGGGGATGACTCGCACACATCAAAAAGGAACCTTGGATCATTCTTATAAATGATCAAAACAATACGAATGCGTTTGGTAAATTTTACGTAGGTCAGTTGTTGTTTTCACTTAAAATTGTGTACATTTTAAACAAAATAGAGACCCTTTGAGTGGTATCGACCACATCATTCCTCAGATTCAGATGAAGTTGAATTGTGTACATCACCAAGGACCCTTGGATAGTTCTTATAAAGGATCAAGGAAATCCAAATGCATTTGGTCAGATTTTCATGGGTCAGTTGTTGTTTTCACTGAAAATTGTGTACATTTTAAACAAAAGAGAGGCCCATTGAGTGGTACTGGCCAAAACGTGCCTTGGATTGAGGAAGGGTTGACTCATATATGTCAAAAAGGACCCATGGATAGTTAATATAAAATATCAAGGCAATACGAATGCATTTGGTTGGATTTCGGTAGGTTAGTTGTTTTTTTCACTTAAAATTGTTTACATTTTAAACAAAAGAGAGACCCTTTGAGTGATAGCGGTCACACCGTGCCTTGGATTGAGGTGGGGATGACTTATACACATCACCAAGAACCCTTTTATCATTATTATAAAATATCAAGGCAATCCGAATGCGTTTGGTCTGATTTTCATATGTCAGTTGTTATTTTCAATTAAAATTATGTCCTTTTTAAACAAAAGAGAGACCCTTTGAGTGGTACTGGCCACACCGTGCCTCGGATTGAGGCAGGGTTGACTCATACACATCAAAAAGGACCCTTGGATCATTATAATAAAAAATCAACCCAATCTGAATGGGTTTGGTCAGATTACTGTAGGCCAGTTGTTGTTTTCACTTAAAATTGTTTACATTTTAAATAAAAGAGAGACCCTTTGAGTGATAGCGGTCACACCGTGCCTTAGATTGAGGCAGGGTTGACTCATACACATCACCAAGGACCCATGTATAGTTATAATAAAAGATCCAGACAATCCTAATGCATTTGGTCAGATTTTCATAGGTCATTTGTTGTTTTCAACTAAAATTGTGTCCATTTTAAACAAAAGAGAGACCCTTTGAGTGATAGCAATCACACCATGCCTCGGATTGAGGTGGGGTTGACTCATACAAGTCAAAAAGGACCCTTGGATCATTCTCCTAATGTATCAACACAATCTGAAGGTGTTTGGTCGGATTTCCATAGGTCATTTGTTGTTTTCACTTAAAATTGTGTCCATTTTCATCAAAATAGAGACCCTTTGAGTGATACCAGCCACACTGTGCCTCAGATTGAGGCGAGTATGACTCGTACATGTCAACAAAGACCCATGGATTGTTATCTTAAAGGATCAACACAATATGAATGGGTTTGGTCAGATTTCTGTAGGTCAGTTGTTGTTTTCCCTAAAAATTATGTCCATTTTAAACAAAATATAGACCCTTGGAGTGATACCGGCCACACCATGCCTCATATTGAGGCAGGGTTGACTCGTAAACATAAAAAAGGACCCTTATATCATTCTTATAAATGATCAAGAAAATCCGAATGCGTTTGGTCAGATTTCCATAGGTCAGTTGTTGTTTTCACTTATAATTGTGTCCATTTTAAACAACATTGAGACCCTTTGAGTGGTTCAGCAGTCTTGCATGTTGCTGGTGCATATCATCTATTAAAATGGTAAAATGACTCATTGGAGATAGGATGTTTTTAATAACAATTACAATTTTCCTACGAAAATTTACATACAATAATGTTTCATCTTTTGATCCCCTTAACCCCTCTCAAAAATGCAACCAATTGTACATGTCCCCAAGTAAGATCTTCATTGCATTTGTGTACAATCTGCCATCAGGTATGCGACCCACTTGTTTCTGAACACATCTATATCGTCTTGTAAGTATGAGGCTTTTCGGCAGTCAGAGTAGTAATGCAAAATATAAAAATAATGAATTAATAAATAAATTAAACGAACTAGTAGTTGTTTTTGAAAATACCTCTTTAGGGATTCTAGTTTGTTGATGAAAAACATTCACTTTCATAAATTTACAAACATAATAACCGCAATAATTATCGTTTGTTTGTTTTGGAAACTGCAAAAAAAATTCATAATTAGGAGAATAAGTAACTTGTGTTGAGATGTGTTTGGATAGTGAAATTTTATTATATATACCCTGATATTTTTCCAAACGTAGTACTTGCTCGCCTCCTTATACTTAGCCCCTATCCTCATTCCTTTTCTTATATGATAATGATACACCACCATATCATAATATAATCCTTAGTAAAAGATAATATAAATTATATTACTTGATGCTTAGACCTGAAACCTAAGATGTAGTGTCTTACAGATTTACAAACTCCATCATGTGTGGTCGGTTTGATGGAAATCCTTGCTTTGAATCCAGAAAATAAATCTTTGGAGTATCCAAGCTCACCGTAATTAGCAACCAATGTTTCCTAAAACACAAAAAAGGAATAAGTAATAAAATAAGTGAAAAAATAATTGATATTCTTTAATCGTAAAGTTTTACCCCTGCATGGCTGGTATTAGGAAGAGTCTGTCATCTGTAATCTTCCTTTCAAATGTTTTCAGAAAGCCGTTCACTATTTCATCCCTTTTTGATGGCTCTAATTTTGTTAGGTGTATTGATGTGGTATGAGGACTAACGAGTTCAAATCTTGGCTCATGGAAAAATTCCTTCAACTGTTTTTCATAAATGCATCTTTCAACAATATAAAATACATTTAGTCATAATTTTCACATTAGATTAGCTTTTAGAAAATCAATTCATGGAAACATACCTCATATATACATTTACAACTGTGATGCCTAGCCAACCATTTTCAAGGATCTCATTTACATTTTCAGGAGCAATGAAATCTTGACTTTCCTCTCTGTATATATTCTCTTAGAAAAGCACTATATGTCTATTACCATCTTTTAGCTTTGTATCCACATGAGTCTTCAATGCTAGTAAATGTGGATAGAGAACATGAGGTGTTATTGTGCTTTCAGTAGCTCCTTGGGATCGGTTAGTCAATCCTTTAGATGGTTTTGAGCCGACGTTTGTCACCCCCTTCCCTTTCTCCATTTATAACAACAATCAATGGTTCAGACCCTTTTTTCATTAATTGTTAAAGGTTTAGCTCGAAAAAAACGAAATAAATACCTCTTTTTCTGCATGTACTCTTACAAGTTGTGATGGCCATGAAATGAATGTCCCAATAGCCTTTTCGACCGAATTAATATCATCGTCAACAAGTGGAATAGGTAGCTCTACATTTGGATAATGAGCTATAGTAATCGTCACTTTTAAATGATCTTTCGGAAGTGGTCTATTATGCAATGTGGCATATGGGATATTGAACACTATAGCCCTCGCTACAAAGTGATAGGTGGGTTTTGACAGATATAAATCACAATCATTATCACCCTATAAAATATCAGTACAAAAAAATTATCAGTGTTTGTCTGATTCACATTTCATGGGAAGAATTATTAGAATATTGATTACCATGGCTAAGATAGTTCTTTGAGGGGAATGACTCGCCTCAAAGCTGGTGGGGGGTGGGGCGGGATGTTCACGCACTGGTTGATCCTGACTTGTGTCTTCCCTTTTCTTCCCACCCATAAAAGTTACTAGCAATTCTCCCTGCCATTGCAATCGTTCTTCAAGGGTTGCTATTTTTTCACTCATTCGTTCCAATTTTTCATCTGTATCATCCGTTTTTTCTTCTTCTAAAAATATACTTCGGGTGTCACCCCAAACCCCGCACCTCTGACACGACCTTATTTTTCTAGCTGCTTCAAAGCTGTCGATAATAGGTCTGTATCCGCTACAGGAGTAGCTGATTCTTGTGACTATCGGATATAGGACAATAAATAATTATTTTTATATAATAGAAATTTAAAACAAATATTTTTTATCATCATTTCATACTTACACATATTTCCCACACTTTTTGTGTGTTCTCATCTACTAACTTCCCTTCCTTATTCACATGTGCCTTCTTCCACAGCACAAGACGTGGGATGGAAGTGTATTTGGTTTTAGACTCATCAATCTACAAATAAACATAGAAAGATAATTATGATGTTGTTTATTGGCCCATAACAGTATTACTATAAATTTAAAATACGTACCATTTTCTTTTCTAATGAAGCATGCCCCATCCTTGCTTTATGATAGGGGTATGCTGGTTTTGATGCACGTTCCTTATTTTCAGTACAGAGTTTCTATTTCATAAATGAAATATTGACAATCAAAGTAATGAATATAGGTATCCTCAAACAACATATTATCACCCACAATGTACATGAAACTTCTCATCCCCATGACGTCCAATAAATGCATCCCATGCTTCTTGGGATATCAGGTGAGCGTAGACAATGGGTGGGTGCAGGTATATTTTACCTTTGGAATCTTTCATGTGACATCTTGTTAAAATAGTGTGAAAACCACGATGAATCCTTCCTACAAGCCTTAGTACATAATCCTTGTGTGAATCGTCTACTAAAAATTTACTCTGCAAGAGATTGAGAAGAGTAAGTCATTGTTTCATTATTTTATTTTCTAGTAAATTAAAGAAATAAATTCATAATGTTACTGTAATTTCATCCCAGATCACAGCCTTCAGCCCAGAAACAACATGGTGCCATGAATCTATGTCAATCGGCACGTGTTGCTGAGTGAAAACTTCAATATAGCTACTAAACATAGCCTTGTTGGGATTCACATGTTGGCCTCATGCATTCCATCTGACTTCAAATTTGATGCCTTTGCTTTTCGCCTTAAGAACTTTGGCTAACATCATCAAACTACGACGCACCTGTGTTTTATGAGATGTCGGCCTTTCATTCCCGACCATTTCATCGATATCAACATCATCTATATGTTCATATAGATTTGTATCAACGACATGTGTTGATGGTTGTTGGACATCAACACTAGAAGCAGCAGGAGCCACATCAGCAGGAGTAGTAGCAGCCACAATAGGAGCAGAAGGAGCAATAGGAGCCGCAACAGGAGCAGCAACAGCAGCCGCATTAGCAGCAACTTGAGAGACTTGTTCAGCCTCGAGGTTAGAAGTACCAGAATGTGCAGAAGTCATTATCTGCAAAAGTGGTTGAACAGTTAATTTATATTACATAAATTTAGTAATGATAAGATAATAACACAAGATAACAAGATCTATATTACAAACAAAATATAACCTGTTTGTTGAACTCTCTTTCTTTTTTTCAAAGGTTGAATGGATTTGACACCTCTATCGATTATCCAAATCCCTTCATTGTGGTCTCCTCTAACATACAAAACATAATCGACATTGGGATCGCTACGAAATGATTGCGACGTACCACTGAAAGGATCGTCCTCAACTGAATTTTCATCGGACCCTTCAGTAGTTTTGGACGATAACAAAACAATCGACCACATTCGGTTTTCGGGATCTGGAACATAAAAAACTTGTACCGCTTGTGATGCCATTATAAACTGTTCGTCTTTGTACCCTTCTTTACTAAAATCAACTTTCACAAATCCCCATTCATCTATTTTAACACCAGTATTATTATCAACCCATTTGCATTGAAAAATTGGAAATTGGAAAGTTGTATAATCCAACTCCCATATTAGTTTGATAATGCCAAAGTATGACATATTTGCATAAATTGGATTTCTGTCCTTACTACCAGAAACATACATCGCTTCATCCACTAGTGTAACTCCACTATTTTTCATGGTACTATCTTCATCATGTTCATCTGTACAGAATGTATAACCATTAATTAAATAACCACTGTAAGATAATACATACAGACTTGGTCCAGTGGCTAGCCATCGAAGTCGTTCTGAAATTGAATTCAGGTTTTCATCCAACTGCTTAAAAATATGGTCTTAAAACCATCCTATAAACTGGTGACTCTGTGTATTTGATAACCATTTTTCAGCCCATGATGGATTCAACTGCCTAATAATTTCTTTGTAATTTTCAATATATAGAGAAATCTCCCAACTGTTATGCAAAACATAAATATGGGCCTGCTCCCGATCTGTAATACTGATTGTCACAACTTCTCTTCCAGAAATTTCCTCACCCAAATGAGTCCAGTGTGAAGAGATTTAGGGAGACCAATGCTTTCCACATCAGATAGGTATTCAGTACAAAATTCAATGGCTTCCTCAACAATATATCTCTCCACTATACAACCCTCTGGATGACTTCGATTTTTGACATACCCTTTCAAAATATTCATATACCATTCAACATGATACATCCATATATAGTGCACAAGACCACAAAGTCGAATCCCTCTCACCAATTGAATCATCAAATGAACCATCGTATCAAAGAATGTTGGCGGGAAGAACATCTCTAATTCACATAATATGATGAAAATTTCTTTTTCTATAGCTGGAAATTTCGCTGGGTCTAAAACTTTGCGACATATATCTTTGAAAAAGAAACAAATTTTGGTTAACGTATGACAAACATTCTTGGGCAAAATGCAACGTAAAGCTATAGGAATTAGATATTGCATCAAATCATGGAAATCATGTGATTTCAGACCTTTTAACTTCAAATAATTCAATGGCACAATGTTCTTGATATTTGATGAATACCCCTCTGGAACCTTTACATCATTGAAGAAGTTACAAAACTGATATCTCTCCTCCCTATAAAGAGTATAAGAAGCTGGAGGAAGAAACATTCAATTTTCACCCTTCATGGGAGCCAACTATTCTTGTATTCCCATGTCAACCAGTTCCAACCTTGCCTTAATTCCATATTTTTTTTCCTGGGGCATTTAGAAACGTTCCGATAACACTGTCACATACATTTTTTTCCACATGCATCACATCAAGAAAATGTCAGACGTACAAACAATTCCAGTATAGTAATTAAAAAAACAGATCTCTTTTTCCAACTGATTTTCGTAAGGTTTTTCGAAAATTGTTTACCAAAAACAGTGTTCAGAACTTTTATTTTCCCAAACAGCTGATCACCTATTAATGGAGATGGTGCTGCGCATTGTTCTAAACTTCCATTGAATGATTTCGTCCAAGATCGGTACTTATGCCGACGAGTTAGAAATCTACGATGTCCTAGAAACACATAGTTCGATGAATGTTTCAACCTAATTGATTTTGTATCTTCTTCGCACATGGGACACCCTTGAGTTCCTTTAATTATATAGCCTGAAAAATTTCCATAAGTAGGGAAATCATTTATTGTACCATACAAAATCACTCTCAGCGTGAAGTATTCACTTTTATAAGAATCATACAACATAACACATGAATCCCACAATAACTTCAAATCCTCCATCAAAGGATCCAGATAAACATCAATATCATTACCTGGTTGTTTTGGTCGTGATATAATAATAGATAACATGATGAATTTCCACTTCATAAATAACCAGGGTGGCAAGTTATAATTTACCAACATAACTGGCCATGTACTATGATTACTGGTTTGAAAACCAAAAGGATTCACTCCATCTATAGATAATGCAAGACGAAGGTTTCTCGGCTCTTTTCCAAACTCAGGATACTCATGATAAATTTTCTTCTATTGAGGATAGTTGGTCGGATGATGTCATTTCCCATCTTTATTTCTTTTATCTGCATGCCACGACAATTGTCTTGTAGTTTCTTCACTTCCATATAGATGCCTAAACCTTGGAATCATTGGAAAGTACCATAAAACATTCGTAGGATTGGATTTATCTTTCTTGTATCAAGAAGAACCACACTTTGGGACTTCTATAAGTGATTTTTTCTCCTTGAGAAACAATATACAATCTTTCAGGTAGGCAAGTATTCTTTCCGAAATCATACCCATCGAGCGTAGCATTTGTATAGCTTCATATGTCCGGCTTGGGAGCTCATTATCTTCCGGGAGCATGTCATTCAAGAGTGCGAGTAGTTCTGTAAAACCGACATCACTCCATCTGTTTCCTGCTTTCAATTTATACAACTTCAGTACAGCTGACAATGTTGTATACTTAATGCAACCAACATACAATGGCATCTTTGCACAACTCTTTAACTTCTCAAACAATTTTGGGCAATCACGGAGTTCATCTTCAATTGTCTTTGTCATTTCATCAATAAAATCTTCATCATCATTGACATATGTAATCACATCCTCCATACGATCTTCTTTATTATCCATATTTGAATTCATATCTGATGATCCATAAAACACAGTTTTATCCCAGCCAGTAGCTACAATCGCTTTTTCTCCGTGTTTATTCCAACATTTATAACTTCGATCTATTCTGTGGCATATCAAATGTTCTTCCAACTCCTCTGGAGTAAGTAGTCTAGAGTAACAACAACGTAAACACAGACAAAGGATTTGAGAATGATCCTTTGCGTGATCCTTTGCAAACTTGAGGAACTCTTTCACTCTGTTCTCGTACTCTATTTTCAAATGATTAGCATCCATCTAATCTTTATTCATCTTCATCCTATTTGAATTTCAAATATTACTATTTATGGTTCAAGTACACAAAACAATACATCCAAATATAGTATAAGATAACCAATTCCTTATAAAAATAGAGATTAATAGAGCCTAACCATTAGTATTTATTCATATTCATTAAATACAATTACTTTAGATCCATTATAGTTTCCTCAAATCACCCCAGACCAAACACAAGAATAATCAAGAATGATACATATACCACTCCTAGGTATCTACCCTACATTCAATATCATCATGCCTAAATACCCATATATCCATACATACACATGTCACAAACACATAAAAAACCATATCCACATCAGAACCAATGTACCAATATGGATTTTAATCAGGTTACTCGACTCAAGTGGTGGTGTGTAAGAAATAATAAGAAAATATAATAATTATATAGTCACCCATAAATCTCAAACTGGTGTTAATAATCCAATAAACCAAAGGTATCATTCCATCTATCGGAACACTCTGAAGTAGCCCATATGAGACAGTAGTCCCAGGTGGTGAAGGCTCCTGAGGAGGAAGGGGCAAACACGCACCTATCGGGGTTTGAGGTCAGGTCACTGAGGTTGAAGGTGGCCTGAGACTCCTACAAGGGTTCATTCTATATTTCACAAACCATGTCCTGGTACCCTAGGATGTTAACCCACTGCTGGTGGATGTGAAATCATTCCTGATGATCATGCCAAGAAGAAATGGAAACCAAGAGGGGGGAGTGAATCAAAATACCTCAAGCAAGATGGAGAAATATGGTATTTGAGAATAGGTTAGTGGATTTCATGTTGGCTAGACACCTATCCAATCGACTCCACAGGAGGTGATGGCCCCTGCAGTTGTTTTACAAGGTGAAACTGTCACCTGAGAAACTGAGATCAATGAGGCCCTTCCCATCCATGAACTGAACAAACTCCATAATGGCCTTCCTCTAGAATGGGCTTCTACCTTTCCTTTCCTTTGGGTTGGAAATGACATTAAAGTCACCCGCAATAAACAATGGATGGTGGTCAAGATCAAAGGTATTTTGTTCACTCCATAGAGATTCCCTTTGAAGAAGGTCATAGATTCCAAAAACAAAAGTCAAAAGGAAGGAGGTGTCACCGTTGGACACCTTGGTAGTGATGAATTGATTGAAATCTTGAACTGTCTCAACACCATATTTATTGTGCCAAAATACCCATTTGTGTCTGTTGGAGGGGTCAGAGTGTAGAAATCCATGAAACTTAATCTTCCAGGAGAATTCTATGATTATTATAGGGTTTTTTGTGTTATTTGTCAACAACAACAATGACATTATGCTTTTTGATTTCTATAGTGAGGAAGTCTGATTTAGCATGGGAACTAAGACCATGAGCGTTACATATGAAGATAATAATGATGGGTATGATAGGGCTCTAGCATTGGATCTAGAGCTAGTAGCCTTATTGAAGTGGGAGGATGATCTCTCATTGAGGTCCCTCGATTTTGAGCATGTTCATAATCCCTTCTGGTTGGTAAGCTCCATATGAGTGGGAGACGAGGATCCAAAGGGCTAGGGGAAGGATGGGTAATGAAACTTGGGGGCTGGTGAGGGAGTTCTCTCTGGATCAATAAGTATTTAGAGCTGGATGATAGGCTAAGAGCCAAGGGAGATAGAACAAACACTGCTAGGAAGGGGCCTGGCCACTACAGAGAAGCAGTCAGTAACCTCAGTGAGGGATAAGGACAGAGATAGAGGTAGGGGTGGCAAGGCTAGAAAGCTTGGTGGTCTGGGCATCATGTCATACAAGTGCACTGCCAAACAAAGTCACTTAGACAGCATGAAGGAAAGAAGGGGGGAACCCCTCAAAGAAAATAGGGTTCAATCATTGGATGACCTAGAAATGCATCAGAACCGGGTTGTGTTGTCCTTAAAGAAAAAGGTTATCCTTCATTACTTACTTTACAGTGACATGGTGTTGGATCTAAGGTAATCGATGATACCTAAGAGGAATCTAGTGAAATTGGAATCCAAGTGTGAAGGACCATAAATTTTTCATAAACTTCACTTTGATAGTGTAAACTCATTGATCACCCTTGATGATGAGCATATCAATCTTTCCACCAATACAATGTTTCTCCAGAGGTATTTTACATGAATAAACCATCCCTTTTAAATAAGTAAACCCTTGTCAAACATTCTCCAAAGATTCCACATTTTTATTTACAGTAAAAAACTATACTAATAGAAAATCCTAGAATAATGGAGTAATGATAAAAGAAAAAATAAATATGTCATAGCCACATATGTTCAAATAGTATGTGAAATTATAAAAAATAACCCATAAAACAACACTAAATTAAAATTTCAAACAAAAATATGTAATTTAATCATGCCTCAAATCATGATGATACTCGTGCCTTGATACCTGCATCGTGATGCGCCTGATCAACATCATAATCAACAACTTCAATAACAAGATAACAAACTAGAATTCATCATCTTAGGAACCTCATCATCCATTTCCAACCCAACATAACCTAATTATATAATTAAATAAAAGCATATATATTCTATAATTCAAACCAAACCTTCTCATAAAGGTGATTGTTGGAAGAATTTATATAACATATCCAGCCATACCACCATCAAATTGAATGGTTTCTAGGATCTAGAATAACAAAATACCAAATCACCTAAAAACCCACCATATTCATTAGAAAAAAGGTGATACATTAGGAGTAATAGAAATATATTGGATGATCACCCCCAAGAACCCCATCACAATATGTAGGAAGAACACTCATGAATCTACGATGAAGCAGAATCACCACCACCAAAGGAAATGAAACCTAGGGATGAAATAAATCAACACAAAATCCACTAGAACACCATTGATGGGAAAGCCTCAATCACAAAACTCCAATTAACAATGTTTTAATAGTGTGATATGATTTATAGAATAATAGTTCTAGAACCATTATAAAAACAATATTAAAAATGATTTGGAACACATGCCTTAAAGGGAGGTCCGGCAAACCGAAGCTCAAGGGCGTTGCGGGCGGCGGAGGTCCAGAAAACCGAAGCTCGAGGGCGGCGGAGGTCTGGAAACGTGAACTCAGTGGGCGGTGGAGGTCCGGCAATGAGAAGTGAGGGCGGCGAAGGTCCGATAATGCAAACTCAGCGGGCGACGGAGGTCCGAAAAAATGAAGCTTGAGGGCGGCGGAGGTCCGACAACATGAACTTAGTGGGCGATAGAGGGGAGTCACTGGGTTCTAGTACCGTGAGAGATTTAGGTTGCGATAAAACAAGGGCACTATGTGACTGAATTTATAAAAAAACGGAATAAGGTTTTATCAGTGCTAACAAAGTGCCGATAAACACTACCTTTATCAGCGCTAAAATTTTAGCACTGTTACAGGGATTCTTTATCAATGCTTTTCTAGCGTTGATAAAGGGTTGTTTTATCAGCGCTTGTTTAGCAGTAATACAAGTTACCTTGTATCAGTGCTAAAATTTTAGCACTGATAAAGGGTTACTCTATCAGCGGTTTTTCTTAGCGCTGATATAAGGGGGCGCTTCCCTTGCCCATTTTTGTAGTAGTGATCATAAACATTTCATCATATCATAACATGTGGAAAAGTGATAGGTTTCATAATTATTCCATTATTTCAACATA
Source organism: Viscum album (assembly GCA_963277665.1). Taxonomy (NCBI): domain Eukaryota; kingdom Viridiplantae; phylum Streptophyta; class Magnoliopsida; order Santalales; family Viscaceae; genus Viscum; species Viscum album. Next base: position 1,287,980,039 of record OY728137.1, read on the forward strand.
TCGTAACCCATGAAATTAAATGGGTTTAATAAGCATTTCCTCATGGTATAACCCATGGAAGATGAATGAGTATCATAAACATCATGCCATCAAAAGATACCCCATTTAAATAAATAATATGAATGGTATCCTTGGATAATATACCTAGTAAGTCACAAGTTACACCAATAGATTTCATCTTAAATAGAAAATAATATCTAAAGTTCATTTAAAACATTTCTTGAGGAAAATATCATTTCATATATAAAATATTAATTTTAAAACATAAAACATTTTAAAAACATTTATATTTGAAAAAACCTTGAAAACTTATAATGGAATCATTTAAAATCATTCAAAAGACTTTTTGAACTAATTTTTTTTTAAATAAGTTTATTTGGAAATAAAATTTGAAACATATATAGGATTCGTTGAAAATCATTTAAAACAATTTTAAAAATATAAAACTTTTTCAAAATCTTTTTCATTGAAAATAACCTTTGAAACTTATAAAGGATGATTTGAAAATAATTTAAAACACTTTTTAAAATAATAAATATTTTAAAAAACCTTTTATATGAAAATTAACTTAAAATATCATTTAATAAAAAGTTTTAAAACATTTTTAAAAAACATTTTTTGGAAGAATATAGATTTCTAACCGAAGAGAGAAATGAAGTTGGATCTCATTAAAAACATTTTCTTAATTATATTAAGTAAAAAATATTGGAAAAGTTTAACCATTACTTTAATATATAATTAATAATAAGAGGATTATAAAATTAATGAGAATTATTGAGAGGTATATCAAGAGATTTTAACATTTAAGACATAATAATAAATAATCCCAATAAATGGTGATATTGTAACATAAAATATTTACAAATTTGGTAACATTAAATAATAATCCCCAAGAAGGAATAACATAAAATGAAACTTAAAATATCATGAGGATGAATAAATTCCTAATATTACATCTCAAAGGGGCTTTATATACACCTCATGGAAGAATATAGGTGTATAACATGACATACGTCTCAAAAAAGGAAAATTGAGACAAAAATGATTTACCGATTTGGGAAATTTTGAACCTTAAAACCCATTAAATAGATATCATAAAATGTATATTTAAAAACCAATAATTTTAATTATAAGCATCATAAAATAAATTCATGGGTATTATATACACCACATAAAAGAAACATGCTATGAATATGTCATTTTTCTCAAAGAAAGTAAAAGTGAGACGAAAATCCCTTACCTAATGTCTTGAATTCCATAAAAAATGATCAAACCTCATGTATAATAAATATAAATTTATTATATATATTTTATGTAAAAAAAATTTATATTACATACCATATATTATTTTCATATGGCCTTTTGTTACCCGTTTATTAATAATTCCTTGTTAAATTTACGTTTCAGGTAACAACCATTTTGTTTTTCATATATGTTTTGATTTGTTATATTTTTTTTAATTAATTTGATCAATGTTAAATAATATATTTTATTTAAACCATGATATAAATATCATATATATTCATTATATGTGTATTTAGATTAATCCCTAAAATTCAGTTATTGGAAATTAAATACACCATTAATGGAGACGGTAAGTCGTACGTATGCATGAATGCTATTTTTTAATTTTCTTATTAGTTTGAAAGAAATAAAAGTAAATGATATATTTTTACTCTAAAAAATAATTTTTTTGTAATATATATCACATATTTTGAAAAAATACATCCTTAATATATTCCATTTAAGCATGAACGAGTAACATCACTTTGCAAGGCGGTAGTCCGCCGTATACATGAATAACATTATCATATTCCCACCAAATAGAAAGAATGATGGTATGTGTGATATAAAAATTAAATTATCATAATATAATCATAAATATAATATATTAAATATAAATCCATCATTATTTCCAACCATGTGAGGTGGTAATGTAAAAATGAACGACATCAGTTCATTAGGCGGTAGTCTACCATACATACGAATGATGATTTCATAAGAAATTTGATGGAAGTGTGTGTGGTTGTAGGTTATACATTTAACAAAAAATATTCTTAGTATATATAATACACCGAGGTGATTATATATTCATGGTATAATAATAATAATTTATGAAGGTGGATAAGAAAATAAAATAAATATGCTTGTTGAAGAACATTACATCTTCTATGGATATTATCCATAGGTTTTCACTAATGTAATCCTAGGATGGATATATTGCAAAAATAAGGATTATAGGATTAGGGGATGGAATTTTTAAAGTTATTTTGGTAGGGTTTTCTTGATCCAAATTGCTTGATAGGTGTGAAGAATATGGGAGAGTGATCTTCCTTTTATAATTGAGTAGTGGCATTATTGTAATTACACAAAATTATTCACTATTAGGTTGTATCCCATACCTTATGTGACTAGAAAATAGATAAATAATGGATGGTAGGGTTTATGTGTTCAATACATACTTCTAATAAAAAAATTATTTTTCATAATTTTATTCTATAGTCTTTAAGTTTACACAATTTTACCCATTTAGTTTTTAATATAGTAACTTGTATCTTTTTATTTACTTAGGTAATTTATCCTTTAATAACATATTTAATATTAGTTTTATTAGTTAATTTATACCCACTTATTTTAAATATTAAATCCAATTCAATAAATAAATATCATATGGGTGTGTGAAATTAATTTTAATAAAAATGAATGTAATGTGAAAACCCCTATTTTAACAATAATGGTGCTAATTAATTTGGACTATTTTCAAAAATAAGAATGGTAAAAAATTATTTTAACCTTATTATATAATATAAATTTAACTAATAAAAAATATGGAATCCATTTTTCCAAATTCCATAAAAAAATTTGGCATAATTTAATTAAAAATTAATCTCACGGAGCCAATGAGAAAGAAAGTTTTTATTAAATAGAAAATGATCAAAAGTTTAAAATGTTTTTATATACAATTTCAATATGGAATTGATTAAAATGGGGTAAATTGGATTAATATATGTATAATTTAAATAATGATACTTTTAAACCAATTTAAAATATAATTTACCTTTATAAATAATTTACTTTAAAAGACTATTTTCAATAAAAATTCAGTATTTTTCACTATTCATCAAAAAATGAAACTTTTCAGAAAAAGCCTAAAGTTCTCCAAAAGAAAATTTTTACATTCTGAATTAAAAATAAATTTTGTTTTATTTAATTAATTTTATAAAAGTGAAAAAAATAGTTTTATTATTTTTCACAAAAAGATATAAAAATATTTCTATAAAAAATAGTATTTTTGAAACATATAAAGAATTTACCAAAAAAATTATTTTACTATCAAAATGTGCTCTTTATATAAAACCATTATACATAATATTTAGAAATTATTTATTACTATAAATATCACTAATTTTAATGGATATGTTATAATGATAAAATCAAAATAACTATATTAATAATATATTATGTTTTTTTTAAAACTCAGTGTTGTGTATAATGCAAGCTAAGCTAGTTTTGTGTGTATCCAAAGATTAACATGGTGTTTCATACAGTTCAATCTATAAAATAAATTTAATTTTTTTAAAAAAATAAATTTAAAAAAACTTGGGGTGCTATATTCTACCCACCTTAAAATGAATATCTCCCTCGAAGTTCTTCACTCTAATGCAAAAAAAATGAGCATACTTCTACCTCATAAATCCTCAAGTTCCCAAGAATCTTCCTTGAACTAGTTGTTTCACAAATAAAATTTGCAAGGTAAGTGGTCTCATTTCATAGATTATAAAATGGGTGATCTATAATCTCCACTAGTTGTGCCTCATGGGAAAGATCTTCCTACATTGGTATGACTTTTGAGTTCGGTTCATACGAAGGGTCGAGTATGTACTTCCTCAGGAGAGATATATAAACATATAATGAACCTAATTAAGGTTTGGTAGAAGTGGTAAATGATAATATACTATCCTGATACAATCAAGTATTTTAATGGGACAGATATACCTAGGTATTATTTTCCCTACTTTCTTCTAGAGAGAAATTTGTAGAAAGAACATCTCACATACTTCAAATTCTGGATTGTGTTGATGATTATCAACATAACATCTCTATCATATTTTTGAATCCATTACATGTTATTGAATGGATTTAAGCTTCTCTACCATGTCATCAACTTTCTCAAGTCATAATATATTTCTTTCTTTAACATCATTCTAGTATATTGGAGTTCTATACTTCCTTCCATAGAGGTCTTCATAATGATCCATCTGAATTCTTAGGTAAAAGAAATCATTGTAATAAAACTAAACTCGAGGAAAGTTTTTATCCTAACCACCATTGAAATACATAGAAAAATATCTTAGAGTATCCTCTAATAATATTTCCACAAGTTGTAAAGGAATTCCTCCTCAAATAACATTTTCACTATATATAATAAAAAAGGGTTTCATTTCTATAAATTTATCTTAAAATATCATTAATCTTGATAAACTACCATCACATAAAACCTCAAAATGGGGTGTAAAAACCTATAAAATTATGATCAACCTTAAAATCTTAAACCCATTATGGTATCCATAACTCTTAAGATAACCATACTTAGGGAAATATAGGCTTCCAAAATATAATTTACCATTTATTACTTAAATAAGATCATATATTATAAAAAAAGTCACAAGAATATTGGGTTCATCCTTATACCGATAGATTTAAAATGTGATTTTATTAATCTAGAATCCATGTCGAGGAAGATAATCACATAAAATTACACTAAATTATGAACAATAATATTTTCATATAGCTCATTCATACAAAATAAAACATGAAATTACACACTATGGAGGGTAGGATAAGTGTTCCCTAATTATCAAGATTCATTTTATCCGTTATGATTGCATAATATTTCATTTTATCCCTCAGCTTAATATCTTGATGATGTCCATCGTCTTCATTAACCATTGGATTTAATCACTTGTTATCATAATTCTTAAACTCCTTACATTTGAAACACCTAATTTAAAGAGGTGAATTCTATGGAGCTTTCTATTTATTCCCATTACTTTTGAAATTAGCCACTCTATGACCTTAATTTACACACTTAAAACATTTAACAGCTACCTTAAGACAATTTCCTACATGTTTCCTTCTACACTTTGAGCATAAAGTAAATTTAATATACTTATCTCCATGGTTTTCAAAGTTTCCATTTAATTATATACTTATTTTCTTATCATAACCATGAGATTTATTGGAAAATATAACCTCCCTTTTCATAAGAAGAATACGAGGAAGTTATTTAGTAAAATATAAGTTCTTAAAATCATCCCAATCCTTAGAGTAAATTTTATCATGTTTCCTTTTAATCTTGATAAAGATCCACCATTTTATATACTTCAACTTCCAAGTGATAGGAGGACAAAATAAATTTTCCATGTTAGGAACAATGAAGAATGAAAAATATCATTTCAGTGGTACTGATCCATTGCTCAATAACTTGTGGACCCTTAATTCCACTAAAATAAGGTGAATGTTACCTTATAAAGTATTTTTAAAAAATCCCTCATTTGGTTACTTGTAAACTAGGTATGATTCATGGATTTTGATAGTTTTGTGGTCATAGAAACACGTTTCTATACTTCATACCCCACAAAATTTGATTTCTTAGGTGGAGAATCATTGCATTTTCCATTACAATCATCATTAATATGGTTCATCTTGGTTCTAATAATTTTCTAAAACCAAAAAATCATAGTATAAACGATAGTAATCATATTTATAAATAATATAATCATGAAAAATCACTTATAGGAAGTCTAAATCATGAAACATTATTTATTATATGATATATTTTGACATTTATAGTCATCATCTATTTAAATCCTTCATAATGGTTTGTAAAGAGTTTGTGAATTTCCAAAGAATATCCTCTAGGAGTATCAAACTAGGTGTGCAGTCGGTCCTCTTTTCATGCACTGGTTCCTAATAGAGTCTAGGTCAATATAGTTTTTTAGGGTTGTTTCCATTAGGAACATCTATTCTATATCCACATCCACTTATAGTATCCATACGTGGATGCAATTACTTGGAAACCACTCACTCTATACTTCAACAAAAGTCTATTACATGTTTTATACTTTAACTCATCCTTATACCTATCCAAATAGACATTCCCTATAAATATCCTTATAAATACCCCTAGGTATATCACTAAAGTTTTTAATCCTATTTTTTAAAGGAAAACTAAACCTTTCCTTTTATACTAACTATAGAAACATAGTCTTCTCATACATGGATATTGCATATTTTTGATGAATATTCATTACATTACACAAAAACATGCCTAATGACCGTAATAGTTTAGTGCCATTATAACCATGGTACATAATCTTATAATTTGGAGAAAAATATTCAACATCGACCACAATGATATTCTCACATATTACTCCTCTTAAGAATACCCAACCTAAACCTTTCTTTATAACCCAGGGAAGGAAACATAAGAAAGGTTGAGCACAGATGCTCAGTAAGGGTAAATATAAGAGATATCAATCTATGATCATATAAAAACATAATATAATAATATGGGTATGTGATAAAGAAAATAACTTACAAATTGTATACCCAACATTTCATGGATCATAAACATGATTTGTGGCATAAAAATTCACCATTTCAGAAAACATGTGCTATAAGAGTGAGAGATCATCATAAATCAATCATGAACCATAATCTCATTTCAAAAAAGTGTGTAACAATCATAAATATACAAAACCATTTAATGTGTTAAGGTTAAATGCCAAGACAATCGACATAGTGGATCAGGATACACCATTTTTCCCATTGTGGATCATGATACACTTATTTCCCATTGTAGATATGGATGCACTTATTTCCCAATATGGATCAGGACACACCCATTTGGCATTATGGATCATGACACACCTATTTCCCATTATGGACCAGGACATGCCTATTTTCTATTATGGAACATGACACACATGATTCCTATTGTGGATCAAGTCAGTCAACTTGTTTTCATTTTCATCTTATGAGATATAAATTTTTACCCAATTCATTTGGGGACATATAGGTCCCACCCATCACATAATGAAAACCATCTTTATGTGTTTGAAAATGTCATTAAAATTCATCATATCATAATAAATGGAATCATAAAAATTTCATTATATCCTAAAATATAGAAAATATAATAGTTTTATAATCATTTCATTTTTTGTTTCATAGAATAACCCATGAAAAGAAGTGGGGTTTATCAGTATTTCCTCATGGTATAACTAGTGTAAGAGAAAAATGTATCATAAATTTCATGACATCAAAATATAATCCATTTAGAGAAATAATATGAATGGAATCCTTGGATTATATCCCTATAAATAAATATATAACACCAACAGATGTAATCTTATATGGAAAATAATTCTGAGTGATCATTTAAAAACATTTCTTGAACAAAATAGCATCTCTTCTTTGAAAAACTATTTCCATAACACAAATAATTTTAAGAAACTTTATCTTTGAAAATAAACTTGAAAACATACAAAAAAGATTTAGAAATCATTTAAAACAAATTTTAATCATAAAAAGGTTTCAAAATTATCTTATTTTAAAATAATCTTTGAAACTTATAAATTTATCATTGAAAATTAGTTAAAACACTTTTTAAAACATAAAACTTTTTCAAATTACTTTTCTTTGAAAATAACCTTTAAAACTTCTAAAGAAAGCTCTAAATATCTTTTAAAGAACTTTTTAAAACATAAAACATATTCAAAGACCTTTTATTAAAAATTAACATAAAATATCATTTTAAAACATTTTTAAAAAACATGGCTTTGGAATGAAACCAATTTCCAACCAAAGAGGGAAATAAAGATTAATTTTATTAAAAACATTTTCTTAAGTATATTAAATACCAAAGAGTGAAAAAATGGTACCATTACATGAATATATCATTAATAAATAGATGATAATAAAACTCATGGGAATTATTGGGAGGTAGATCACGATGTTTCAACATTTTATATTAAATCATAAACAACCCTGATAAATGATGAGATTGTAACTTAAAGTATTTACAACATTAGTAACATTGAACCATAAAAATCATGAAGGAATAACATAAAATCAATGTTAAAATATCATTAGGATGTATATATTCATTATATTACATCTCAAATGGTCTATATATACACTTTAAGGATGAATATAGGATCATAACATAATGTATGTCTCAAAGAAGGAAAAATGAGACAAAATCCCCAAACCAATTTTGTATCTTTCGAACTATAAACCATATTAAATAGAGATCATAAAATGGATATATAAATGACAATAAGTTTAATTAAAAGAATCAGAAAATAAATTTATGGGTATTATATACCCCTCATAATAGAAACATGTGGGGAATACGACATTTGTCTCGCATGAAGTAAAATTGAGATGAAAATCCCTTACCTGAAGTCTTGACTTCCATAGTACACATTCAAACCTCCTATTTAACAAATATAAGTTAACTATACATATAATAAAGAAAAAGTTTTATATGTGTAATACCATATATAATTTTCTTATGAAATTTTATTTCCTAAATATTAACAACTCCATATTAAAGTTAGGTTTTTGGTAATAATCGCTTTATTTTTTTTATATGTTTTGATTTGTTATATTTTTGGTATTATTAATTTTATCATGGTTCAATAATATATAAAATAAATAAAAAATTAAAAATATAATATATATTCAGTATATATTTATTTATATTAATAAATAAAATTTAGTGAAAGGAAATGAAATACACTATTCATGGAGACGGTAGGCCGCACACACGAATGATCATTTTTTTAATTTATTGTTGGTTTAAAGTAAATAAAGGTACATGATATATATAATAATTATAGAATCATTTTTATTTAATATTTATTACATGTTTTCATTAAAACCATCCTTAATACAATCCATGTAAAATGTTAATGTATCTCATCGCTTCGTGAGGCTGTAGTCTGCTGTATACATGAACGACATTATCGTATTCCAAAAAAATGAAAAGAAAGAATTTATTCATGATATAATAATTCAAGAATAAAAATAAAATAATAAATATCATATATAAACTAAAAATCCATCATTATTTTCAATCGTGAGAGGTGGTAATGGAAAAAAGAAATAGCATCGGTTCGTTAGGCAGTAGTCCACTATACACACAAACAATGATTTAGTGACTCATTTGATGGAAGTGTATGTGTTTTAGGTCATACCCTTTACATAACAACATATAAATATATATAATCTAGTTATTTTATTATATAATAATTGTATAATAATAATTGAATAATGTGGAGAAGGATATAAAATAAAGATCCTCATTGAAGAACATTACCTCTTCTTTGGGTATTATCCTTAGGTTTGCACTAAAGTTTTCTTAGAATGATTTTTTGTAGAAAATAAGGATTATAGACTGAGTTAAAGGAATTTTTGAATTGGTTTTTTCTTTCTTTTTTCAATCAAATTTTTTTGAGAGGTGTGAAGATGGGGATGGTTAGTGCCCTTTTATAATTTAGGAGTGGCATTCTTGTAAATACCCAAAAGTATTCACTATTGAGAGGTATAAATTACCTAATGTGCCTCTGAAAATAGATAAATAATTGAGTGTAGGATTTATATGACCATGTAAAACCTCCACCACATAAAAATAAATATATTTTTATAATTTTATTCCTTAGTATTTTAGTATACTCAATTTTAATATTTTAATTTATACCATGGTAAACTTGTATCTTTTTATCTACCTAGGAAAGTTGTCCTTTAATACTACAATTAAAATGAGTTTTATTAGATAATTTAGACCCAATGATTTTAAATATGAAATAAAATTCATTAAATAAAAATCATATGGCTGTTTTAAATGAATTTTAATACAAACCATGTAATGCACAAAACCATGTTTTAACCTTTATCATGTTAATTAATTTTAAATGTTTTCACAAATAATTATGGTAAAAAAATGTGTTAAACCTATTATATAATATAATTTAATATTATTACATGTATTTAATATACTTTGCCAAATTCCATTAAAAGAAGTGGAAAAATATAAAAACAAATTAATCCCATATAAATTACGAGAAAGCATGTTTTTAAAGAGAAAATGGTCAAAAGTTTACAAAGTTTGTATATCCAATTCTTATATGAAATTGATTATAATGAAATAAATAAATTTAATATATTTATAATTTAATTAGTTATACTTTAAAATAAATTTAAAATATAATTTAACTTTATAAATAATTTGGGACAAAAGACTATTTAAATTAAAATTTAGTATTTGTTAGTATTCATTAAAAATGAAACTTTTCAGAAAAAACCAAAAAATAAACCATAATCTAATTTTGATATTATGAATTCAAAAATTAGGTTTATTTTATAAATTAATTTTCTAAAATGTTAAAACATTTATTTTATTATTGCTCATAAAAATACATAAAAACCATGGTTTTGAGAAAATATTATTTTTGAAACATATAAAGACTTTAACAAAAATTATGTATTTTATTATCAATATGTTTTATTTATAAAAAACATTTATAATTAATTTTTAAAAATTATTTATTATTATTCATATTACTTTTTTTACAACTAGTTTATAACGATCCCATCAAAATAACTATATTAATAATATATCATGTTTTTGTTAAATTCAATGTTGTGTATAACGCAAGCTAAGCCAGTGTTGCAAGTAGTGAAATATTAACATGGTGTTTCATGTATTAAAAGAAATCAAATAAATCTACTTTATTCAATAAATAATAATTCATAAAAACTTTGGGTGTTACATCATGTGGTTTTAGAATATTTCTATATTTAGCCATTTTCGAGTATTTAACTTGGAGAAAGGGAGCCATAAAATTATTTTGGGTTGGTGTGACCCATATAGGAGGCCTGGAAAAATTGTAGGATATATATAAGGTCTATTTCCCACTATTTTAATTCTTCATGAAGTGTATATAAATGGTAAAAATATTACATGATAAATCATCATTCAAATGAGGTTGATTAATAACCTATATATCCCCCATATCACATAGGATAATTTCCATGTGTAGTTATGAAGTTTGTGGTCCAAATAAATGGGGGAATAATGAAGGGCCTCATGTGATACCTATTTGAAAATAACTTTTCAAGCATATTTTTAATGAAGGGTTATGAATGAAACTTTATTTTTGAATGGCTTCATGAATATATTTATTATCCTCCTTTTAGGTTTGTGGATTACATGGGGATTACTTCATGGAGGGAGACCCAAATAGCATAAATGTTTCTCAAAGTGTAAAATATCTATTTGTGGATATATTTTGTTTATTCTTCAATGTGTTGAATTTGTTGTGGGAATGGGGTATTTATATGCTATGTTAGGTAACCACCTCCTGAATTTGGTGGCTGTATAAGAAGTCTATTGTCGTATACCATTATTAAAGATGATGAGATTATCATATGAAAAGGAATTTTAAAAGTGTCATGAAATTAATTAAAAATAACTTCCTCTATTCCAAAATTTATGCAATTTCTCTACAAAAAAGTTAGAAAATCTGAACCTCTTTAAAAAATGGTATTTTTCTATGTGGAAAGCCAAAAAATCAATGAATCCTATAAACAATGAATTTTGATAAACAAAAAATGGAACTGAGATGTGTCAAAAAGGTACAATGTGTTGGTCCAAAATGTACCACCTTGACATTGAAGTTGATAACAATTATTAGGTAGGCATCCCCTGTATTAAAGGAAGAAATGATTTATGAAGCACTTAAGCTACTTTGTAAAGATTTTAATCAGCTATACGCAATCCTTTCCCTTTTCAAATTTTATCTACAATTAATCAAACTGACATCATCTTTAAATTATAATCTTCTACCTAGTGTTTTTTTAAATATATACAATTTTTTATAGCCCAAAAAATTCCCCCCTTGGAATGGGTTTTGATCAACATGAAGAGAAGTCAGTTATGAGGAAAGTATGTGGCCCAAAAAATTTCCTTATTATCTACCAGGAATAGTTCTCAACCCTATATATGCAATTAATTCCCATCCATTTTTTTTACATTGTGATCTATGGTGATTTTCGATTGGATCAGAGCTCACGATCCCATTTTGACTTCACATAAGAATATTGTTTCACAGATGGTCATTTCATATAAGAAGTAGGATTGACTATGTACTTTGAATGTAGAACTCATGAAGTGTTTCCTTAAGATAAATGGATACACCAACAAAGTAACCATGCATCAAATGTATTTCTATATAGTCCACATATTTTATTGGATCTATATAGTATTTCAATCATCATTAACTTATTCATCCATATCTCCTAAAATCTAACATGGTCATAATTCTTGTAGAAAACAACTCAAGTATATGTCCTTGATGCTACTGGAGAGAGGAGGTATATTATGATCAAGAGCATTGAAATTTAGGAAAGGTAATGTATATGATGACACATAATTTCTAATCAAAACTCATGGTTTATAGTTTATAGGATTACTAGGTTTCAGGCATCATACTGATGTATGAATTTGAGCTACTGACTAATGTCCCCATCCTTGTATTGTGTCATAAAGACCATCCATTCACCTAGATGAATTTCCATTGGGATACCATCCAAGAAAAAATACCATCAAAGAGGATATTTATCGTATAATATCATTTTTGAGGTTATATATTAGGCTAGACTCTTTTTTTATTATTGGAAGAATTGTGAGATATAGAACTAGATATCCACAAGTATGGATCAATTCTGAAGAGGAAAAAAATAACAAGAAGCTAAGATAACCATCAAAGTGATATCTTATCCCTATGGAATATTTTTTAATGAACTCGTGATTCCCCTTTTGGGTATACTAGGGTTGTGAATATTTAAATTAGGAGCTATATGAAGTTGGATTATCTGAAGTTGTTTAGGTCTCACAATCATTCTCACAATGCAAGAAGAAATTCCACTTAGAATTGCTCTGCAAATAGAGCACGAATAAAAATATGTTCCACTTAGTGAATGGGGAAGTATAAATAAATATTTTGAATGTACACATGATTATGGGGGAATCAGTTCTGGGAGATATGTATAATGAGATAACCCCCCTTCTTCGACATGGGATGATGTAGAGAAGTCACCTATACTTTCTAGGGAATTGTTCTTAAAGGTTCAAAATATCTTATGGGAGGAGGTTTTCTCCAATATCAACATTCATTTCCTTTATTATTATTAGGTATTCATCACACCAAATGGGAAAGAGTCACAAGTGAGGAGGCCAAGTATTTATCCAACCCTAAAAACTCATACACCCTAAAATACAAACTAGATGATACTAGAAGAGGTTTGTTTTGGTGATTAGTCTTTGAAATTTTTTCTCAGGATCGATCATTTGTTATGAATACAATTATTTATTTCCACATTCATGAGAGGATACATTATTTTAGTATATAACTCACATTTAGGGGTTAGGGATATGGAATTTGACATGGTGGATCGATTGGTGACTAAAAAACATCAATTTGGTGGTTATAGTCTTTTCAAAGATATACCTTTTTCCTGGACATGTTGAGCCCATGTTTAAAGAGAATTGGTTTTGATGAATTCATAAGTGAATGAGCTTTATTATGTTGGATTTTTTCCCATATCATACATCATATTTAAATGTAAATGTGATTATTGGTATGTTATTCTCAAATAAAATCAAGGGAAGTTGTTGGTGGATATACTGACATTGTATGTAAATTCATAAAATATTTTTCGAGGTGTTTGAGGACGAATAAATTTGGTTTAAGGAGGTCTTAATTTAAATATCATAATGTTTGGAATTTTTAGATAGAGATATTAATATTTGATCTGATGGTTTTATATGTGTTTGGTCCACTGGTCATGGATTCACATGGTCAATTTGAATTCTATATAATGTCAATTAAACCTATAAGGAATGGTCACTTAATTTAGCTGCCACTTTTTTATGTGGTTGATTGATTGGCCATGTAGTCAATTGATTTTTCACATACTTGATTAAAGGTTGGTCATGTGATAGATCCAAAAGTTTGATCCAGATGCGCATTCGATCTAGAATAGAACATAGATTCTAATGTTCAAAAAGGATCATGTACTATAATGTCATTCTTCTATGAATTCAACATGAATGTCTCAAAAATATTTAATGAACGTTGGAGTGATCTAATATTTTCCTAGTTTAAGGGGACTATAATGCACAACATGACTTATTATAAGTTTATATGGTTGGAATAATAAGCATTATGTCTCTTATATTTAACCCTAACTTTTTCCTAATTCTCCAATAGAGTAGACCTAGCAGTTTGGGGCTCAAATTTTTCTCTGGACTCCCTTTGTTGTTTTTGAATCTGACATGTTTTAATAATTTTTTTCTTTTTAAGGGTAAATTTTTTTCTATATCATGAAAGTTTCATGTAAAACTATAAGAGACTCTAATTTTTTTTCAGGACACCCCTTACAGCTTTTCAACCTAGTTTTTTCTATTCCTCTTTCCTTGGATAATTTGATATCTAATAATATAGACTATAATAGATGGGTTTTGAAGTAATAAATATTTAAAAAAAGGTGAGATAGTTTACATAGTATAAATTACATGGAAAACATTATGTGAATGGAGAGCCCAAAGACACAAATACAGAAAAACTATAGGAATAGTGCACAAAGTTTATGGTCATAGTGATTGGATTAATGTTCTCTAATACATAGGGTCATAAAAATTTCACTAGTATGATATATGATTTATACAAAAAATGGGAAAAAAATCCAATGGTAATAAAAATCCATTTATTGTAAGTATAGATTATCCCACCCATAGGTGCATATAGTTTAGGGTCTTTATGATCAGTCCAAATTTATGATGATATAAGTTGGAAAAATTTTACCAAAATATCTCTAAATTAAAAGGATGTATATTTTTGAAAAAATATGGGATAGTTTATGTTGTATGGGAAAAGAAAATATTTTGTGAATAGAGATCCATGCTACTACAAATTAACTCATGAAGAGGGAAATTCTCTTTATAGTCATGGTGATCGAACTATTATGTCATGTGGTTTTGGGTCATGAAACATAGGCCATTAAAAGGTTCAAGGATGAGATGACATTCACATTCTATAAAAGTGAGTATGATGCACATATGTGTAACATCAATGGTATCAAATCCACTTGAATAGTTTCATTATGGGTTTTTTAAACCATGACTCAAGAAGTTTGAATCAATAATGATGAGATATGACATGTATATTGGGGATGGCTGTTGAGAATATACGAATAACGGGTACCATTGAAATTGTGTAATGATGTACAAAGATCATACGAACTTTTTATTCAGATTAAAACATGCCTATGATTGGAAGAACATATAGGGGGTGTGTATGCAAAGCCATATGGGGGCATGAATACATAGACAAACAGAGGTATCCCTTGAAGTTATATACACTCATTACCGATATCCATGGAAGGTTTGTGGGGATTCAAAAATTTGGGAAATGAAGTAGGTTTGTGGAAAGAAGGTATTCAAAGAGGGTTATAGTACCCTAAAATATATAGGGATGTGTAATGGACACATTATTGGGGTAAAGGGATATAATATGTCATTGCTATACCTTTTTAATAAACTAGTGGTTCCCATGGGAATGGCATATATTTTCATGGAAATATAGCGGGCCCCAAAATATTT
Source organism: Viscum album (assembly GCA_963277665.1). Classification (NCBI taxonomy): domain Eukaryota; kingdom Viridiplantae; phylum Streptophyta; class Magnoliopsida; order Santalales; family Viscaceae; genus Viscum; species Viscum album. Next base: position 1,287,995,772 of record OY728137.1, read on the forward strand.
TCACCCTTTCTATTTATGTTCTATTATTTCCTAAGACTTAAAAGTGGAAGGCTAACTAATCAGTGACTCAAACTATACTTAGAATTCCATTTAAGGGGTTTTGGTTAGATGAGTTATTTTTTATCTTTCATTATTAGTTTATGGTCTTATGATTTAGATATTTTAGGGATATATTTTAAGGTTATAAGAAATTAGTAATTATGTGTTGAGTTTAAATTCATACAACTTTGACAAAAAATAGTGGGATAATATAGAAAAAAAGATCTTGGAAAGACCTAACCTGAATGAAGGGCTCATTTCTAGTATAAACCCAAATAGGGGGAGGGTAAACATAGTTTAAGGTCTTGGTTATTATACCATATTATGAATGGGATTTATGAAAAAATATCCCAATTGAGTTTTAGGGTCCAAGAACACTGTAACACATTTTAAATAAGGAATAAATATTTTATAAATCATGACTCATGGTTTTTGGATTAAGAGTTATGATATGGGATATGTATTCAAGGTACGACCACTAACCACATTTTAATGATGAGTTCCTATATGATTCCATTAGGGAATACATATATTATATTATTGTCTCCTTAGAGTGATAACATGAATCTTATTGGCGGGATAAATTGGGTGCATGGATGAAGAACACATCAGGTGCATGTATGTAAAACTAAACCAAGGTGTCCTTTGTAGTTGAATACACTTTTTATCGATAGCCATGAATGAATGATAGTAATCAGATACACTCAATAAGTGAAGTGTGTCTTGTGTAAAGTGATATTCAAAAATGTGATAAGGTGTTTTAGACCTGAGATAACCATGGTCAGGATATTTTATTCCTTTGGAATGAGGGGAAATGGATGATGGTATGTGGATGAGTCTAGAATATATAGTTTATAAATATCTATATATATTAAAATAACAATAATATAGCCACACCTTGTTTTTAGTGGATATATATATTATCCCAGTGTAATGTCCTGTATTCCTTACAATCCATCTTAGATTTTTCTGTCAAATATGATTGTAAAGATATATAAAATTGGTTGCTCTGATCCATTTATGGTCATGTAGGGTGGACAAAATTTCATGTAGTTTAAATTTATATTACAAGGACTAAAATTTCATACAGTTTAATATCATGTTAAAAGGACTTAGATTCCCTAGAGTTTAAGTTCATGAGATTAGGAATCATTTAAATGTCATACGATCAGGATTTACATATTGATAACATTATTTAGATCTAAATTGTGTGTGAAGAAAAATATCCTAATCTTAGTATTGTATTTCTTAGGTCTTGGAAATATGATGAAACATCTGATGATGGGGGAAATTTTTTATTTTCATATGTTTTTAGTAAATAATGATATACTAGAAGCCTTTTGTTTAGACAACCTATACACAGAATGCAACAAATTTTACCAAATTTAAAATGTTGATCGAAAACATAGAGATAAAGATACGTTTATGGCATAGAAAAATTAATTCCACACACCTTTTCATAGATCTAGTGATGTGGTCCTGACTTAGAAAACAAGAATTGAGTTTGAGCAGAAACACATTTCTTAACCTAAAAAAGAATCTAATAGGATTTTCATATGATGCATGACTATGAACACATCGATGGATGGGTATCCCTAAAACACATTACTCAAACATATGAAATGGTGGGGAGAACCACCCCCCCTACTTGGGAGTAGTTTGTGGATTTCATCAATTACTAATGTAAAGGGTTTAAAAACCATAAAACACATTTTTGAGGATCTTCTGGGAACTTTTTAGCCTCATTAAACACACTTTTAGAATGAATACACCTTATCTAGTGGAATATTTCACTAATTAGATATCAATTTGACTGGTTATTAAGACAAAATAGACATAAGAATCAATATTTTTCAATTTTAAGTCACACTTAATTTCATCATGAAGTAAATTTAATAAAAGGAAATTAATGTGTGATGTTCACCCAAACCATATAATTTTCATGTAGACCATCTATTGTACTCGTCATTCATGGTTCATAGGTGGAATGATCATGTGACCACATGATACCTTCATCATACGTAGAGATCTTAGGTGGTCACATGATATGATTCTCTTTCTCTATTGGGGGTGGATAAATCATGTGGTGATGCAATCCCACACTATGTGAGACCCTTCCGATTATGTGGCTCATTTATTGAATAATTATGCAGTTTCATGACACAATTCCATGCAGTTTCTCCCTATACATGTCAGTTTCATATGGTCAATGTGTCCTATAGTGGTCATGCCTCATCACTAATGTTTCCTAAAAATATGATATCATGGAAAGGGGAGTGAAATTGAAGAAACTAGGAGACTAGGGGAGATAGAAATACACTAATTGTCATATTATCTTCCACGTTTTGAAACATCAAAAAGTCACATAGGTAGATTTGGATAATAAAAATAACAATTATGAGGAATGAATATTCTCACATGAGACATCCATAAAACAAAATATTTCATGATAAATCTATATTATAAAAGCCTAGAAAATCATTCTGTGTGAGCCTATTCATGTTATCATAATTTGGTCACAAGATATTTTTATTATTTTATGATTGAGAGATGACTATCTCATTTGGTCTCATGATCATAGTTACTATGTACCACCATATTTGAATGCTTTCCACGGATTACCATACATGAATGACTTATATGAATCATTTTACAAAGGCAACCTAACATGATCATATCATGTAGTCCCTTATTACATGATCACGAATTATATGGTTACATAAATGATTTTCCTTACATGGTTCGGGTTTTATATGATCCAGCCACCTAAAAAATAGGGATTCCGAAATATTTCTTATCTCCTCCCACTCTAATGCTTCTATGAATTGAAATTTTAAGCATTGAGAGATTTCGACACTAGGTTTTCACATTCTATCTAATCTGGTCATTTTAACCTAGAATACCTATATGTTCCCCTTTGTACAAGTTCAAACCCCTAAAATTAAAAACTTGAAACCTCTTTTGATTCCACATAATACACACAATCAAGGCATGAATACAAATACACACCCATTCAAACACTGATTACCTTGATAAAATAAATCTCGATAATTATCCTCCTCAATAGATAGAACCCTCAGGGGAATCATGACCATGGATTCCCTTGATAACATGGGTCATAAAAGGAGGATCTTATAGTGGTCACTCTTAGCTCAATAATGGATTTATACTATTCCAATCAAGATGTTTCAAATAGTGAACCCCTCCAAGAGTATTCCCAAGGCCTTTCTTACATGATTCTTATCCCTCTTTCCCTTTATATCCTATCCCTTATGCATTAGAGGACTTGGATTATTATATTTATCATGATACTCCATTTTATGTGTAAGACCCAATATATCCTAATTTGATTCCTCTTTAGGTATATTTCATATCCAAATTTAATTATGAAGTGTTATTGATCTTATAGTATCTTTTTTTACAATGAGAATGACTCATATGTGATTAAAGATATAATTAAATTATGCTATTGAAGAAACTGAAACATTCACCATGGGCATCCTTCATAGGTATAAGCCCCAAAAAAATATATCATCATAGGAAACATCATTGGGCTTAATCCCAATATGCATATCTTATCATTCTCAAAAGTCCATATTCCCCATGTGACTTTCCTTTAAAGGATATATTCATAATAGAGCATATCAAGGAAACCCCCATATGAGTAATCCCCAATCAATTATCTATTTTTATATCTTTTATGATATAGACATCCTTATAACATGATGATAATAAATGTGGCTAACATCCCTACAACACAATATTAAACTGTGTGGCTAATGTGCTAGTTGTAAAATGTTAAACTACATGACTATATCTTACATCATGATGTTAAAATGCATGGTATAGTTTTTATACATGACATTAAATTGTGGAACTCAAACAATTATAGATCTGATTATTGTCTCCAATAGGATACATAGGATGCATCTTCTTGTCCTGAACCCAATATCCCAATATCTCTATTGTTTTTTAGGGCCCTCATGTAGGAACCCAGTTTTTCAATTAGGTGTGGATACATTTAAATTCAGTCTAATTATTTATTTTAGACCTAATATAGATTCCTAATGAGTTCAGGATTGTCTTTAGGTTATATGTGGCTTGTCCAAAGCCCAAAACCTATCTTTTGGGGGAAATAGGTTGGCTTCACAATTAGTGGAAACCATGTGGGGTAGGGCACAAGGTCTCATATAATTGTGTGGTGTTATATAGTGGGGTGATAGTGGGTGTATTGTTTTCTCAAACCATGTTCAAGGGGCTGCACACCCCCCCAAAAGAACTATATACATGCTATATAGGTGTTTTTCATGGTCAGACCATGGTTTCTCTAACTATATGGCCTAACCAGGAAAAATTCCACTCCCTACATCATTTGGAACATGATTTGTCCAACCATGCGACCAAACCATACAATGCCTATTTTTTTGGGAAGTTTTACCAAAATGATCTCTAAAACCTTTTAAATCAAACCCTTTTCTACTATTATTTTTTTCAAATGAAGGCAGTCCCTTTTTCCCACTTTGGAGGTCCCTCAAGACCTCTTTGGTATCTTTTGATCTCATTTATCTATTTGGAGTCTGATCGATACACTATTCATCTCATTTGAGGCACATAGGTAAGATCTTGACTCCTTTTTGGTCATTATTCATCCTTTATTATATCAATGATTCTATTTAGATGCATGATCATATGCCCTATTTTCATGTCATTGATCCATCTTCACATCTTTTACAATCTAGGCCAACCTAGAGGCTGATACTAGATGGGGAGAGTCATATGATTATGAGGTAGGTGGTCTATAACTCATTCCTTGAGTTTCATCATTTGATAAATTGCCATGGGGGCATGCTGATTTCATCAGGCATGATGTCTTTCTTATAGTCATTATAACCATGTTATAAGACTCGTGTCATAAATGTTATCTAATTTTGGAGGTTATGACCTCAACTATGACAACCCCATGTAGGGTGTTTTCCATAATTATTATTTTAGTAGATTGCTAAGCCATTTTGTTCCACTGTTTGGGTGAGCTTTGACTTAACCTTATTAAAGTTAAGTGTTTCAATTAAATGAATGAATCATCAATGGTTGTTACATGTTTATATCACTTATAATTTTTATTGTAGGTGATCTAGTTAATTAATAAAGTTTTAAATTCATTAATTTGAAAGTATACTTTGTAAATGACTTGGCCTAATTGAAGTAATTTAATGGTTCATTTTCATGTACGTAACACCCCTTTCCATGTCTAATGGATGGTAGTTGAGTGAAACTTAATAAATGATTATGAATTATATGAATTAATAAATGGTGGCATATCCCTTAGCCTTATCACACTAATAAAATGTATGGAATGAACCAAATGGCTCAATAAAAGGCATGATTATTACATAGAATAATTAATTAAATGAATTAAATAAAAGGTACATAATGTATATAGACTTTGACATTATTATAAGAATGGTTAGTCTCACTCTTTTTTCGGATTCCAGAGGGAATTCCATGTGCACTCATTAATGCCATTCTGATTTAGAGATGATGGTTTCCAAGGGTGAGAAACACCTTGGATCCCAATATTTTTCTATTTTTGGATGCCCAGTATGATAGTATATGATCCATTATATATCATTATAGGATTCCTTATATACACTCCTTGGATCTAGAATGACTTCTATAGATGTGATACTCCTTGGATACACCCTTTTTCCTAGTCACTTATTATCCCATTTTACATTGGATGAATTCCTTGGACTCAGTTAGAAATAAATTATTGTGGAATGTCTTGGGTGTTGTCATTAGATTACACTCTTACCTGTTATCCAAAATATAGTTACTACCTGAGTTGGCTCAACCCATGAGGTCAATGTTTCCTCAGTTATTACTTTGGAACCACTACAATATTGATGTCGTCAAGGATGCCTTGTTACGTCTGGGATACATTATCATTATTATCATGTCATGATGCCAATGTCGGTTATACCTCATGTGACATATTATATAAACCAAAATTTAAGTAATTTATGAACTAGTTACATATTCAAACACTATCTAAGGCTGAATCAAGAGCTTGGGTATTTACAAAACTGTACTGCTTTACATTTTTATATACATTCTTTCACATCGTTTTAGTTATTTCACATGGACAAAATGTTATAGACACCATTGGTTATGGCCTAATGATATTCATTTCACACCCTATATAGGCCTCCATTGGAATCTTAGCATATTACATGTATTAATGTGTTGACAAAAGGAATAATACTGCTTAAGAAACTTGATTGCTTGCTTCATTAGGATTGAGCTGGGTAGCATATAACCTAGACGAAGCTTGGAATGCTTTGATAGATTTTGGATTTCTTTTTTTTTACTTTTTTATAACATGTATTGTTTGGTACTTTATATCAATGTTTTCCCAAATTTAAAGATACATGACATATATTATCATTAGTTTTTTAGTATTATTACTACGTATATTAGTTTTTTATTATTCCTGTCTACTTCTTCTATGTTATCTTTTCATTCTATAATTATTCTTCTATTTACCAGTAAATATATTTATCTGTTGTGTTAAACTCTAGTAAATAAGGTAATAGTATCCCCATGGGCACACCCTAGGCCCTCAATGCTAGTTAGAAGCCTCTAACATTTGGGGAGATGTGCTTGAGGCCATGTGGACAATCGGGTTCGGGGAACCTTTGAGTAGAATCTATGATCGGGATGTCACAAATTAGTATCAGAGATGTTACTTTATTGCTTTAATATTTGGAGACAATATCAAAGAGATTAGGAATTCTTTGGAAGTTGGTTATAATCCATGCTTGGGCATAGATAACCCATGTTTGAGGTAAATGTCGATTTTCCTGAATTATAATTATTGTTCTATTAATAACTATTACTGTTGATATCATTTCACTATTATTGAAACATATGTTGTGTGATGGTTATTATTATTATTATTCTGATTGAGGATTTTCATTTCTTCATTTTTATGATGATATGAGGTAAACGGGGGTTAGTACATGTATCATCGTAGGCACCTAGAATTCACATGTCATGACATATAAGTTCATTTCATTGCTTGAATTTCTTGTTTTCCTATGATTGTTGAGTGATGATATGGTATTTTTATATATACCTTCTCTAATATTTTTTTGTGATTAAGTGATTTCTAGTTTCAATTAATGAGGTGTATGGGCCCTCGTGGGTTGGAATGGTTAATTTACCAAGCTGATCCTTTAGAATGAAATTAAATGGGAGTTTATTTCAGTGACAAGGTGTATGATCCCTAATTCATTGGGAATTGAGATCCATTTTAAATGAACCTTGATATATGGAAATAAGAAAATGTCAACTGTAAAATTGAAACTTGACATATAATATGAATTGGTTACCAATAAATAAAGAGGCATAGTGCTATTGACCTTTGATCTACTAGAACCCATATAATTTATACTTGATAACTTACCAATATCTGTCCTTCTAAGTCGGTATTTGGGGTAGTATAATATTGGTAGTGAGGCTTTCCATATGTCCAGATTCCACTATTGAAATATATCTACATAGATATTATTCTGAGGAGTGTTATTTTCATTTATAGACCAATTACACCACAACTTCCTCATGTAATGTTCTATGAGGGTGGCGACAAACATACTCTAGGCATGGGGCCCCTGAGCCACCAATCTTTACACCAGGAGTGCCACTTTAGGAAATTCCTATTGTACTTGACCTAGGAACTGATGCTCAGCTTTGTGATAGTTTTCTACATCTGATGCAATCAATACATGGATTTCCATGACCTATCGCTATGATGTCCAATCTAACCCACAGGTTCTAGTAGAAACATCCTCCCACCTTCTTTGGGGATGATGGTCCATAGGCTACTAAGTCTTGTCTGGATTCCACCCTATCTATCTTTGAGCATCCGAAGATGAATATAGAGCTGAGGGCCAGGCTTTCTACTTATATGTTTTGGGATTTTTTCCAGAGTTGGTGGGATGTAATTACCCATGATGCTCTCCATTAGGGAATGATATTAGCTGATTTCCTGAATTCTTTCTATGAGTACTTCATTCTTCATATGCTAATATCTGAATGATCTAGAGATTTTATGAATCTTGAGAATGGTGGTATATGATTTATGGTGTATTCAGAGTGTTTCAATGAGTTACAATTATTTTCACACCTTCTAGAAGATAATGATATTTCACATGATAGAAGCTTCAAGGATGGTATTCATTATGACATCCATGCTCGAGTGAATTTATTTCACCTATCTAAATTTTTTTAAATAATCAATTGAGATCTTATCACTGAGAACAACCTGAGGGAAGGAAGCAATACCATGCATAGAGGATTAGTGTTTTGGGAATCTAGTAGTTCTCCTCATAGCATAAGGTGATCCATCTAGGTTACTCTTTAGGATAGTGGAAACTAGAGTACCCGTAATGGTAACTCTATGGCATGCCATCAGTGTGGATGATAGGGGAACCTAAAGCCTCAGTGTGATAGAGACCCTCTAGGGTGTCGATATTGTGGTAATATTAGTAACCTTCAGATATTGTATTGGAACTTTCTATCAGCTTACAGTATAAGAGTTTCTTCACCATATCCACCTTCAGGGGTAGGTTCTTTTACATTGCGTTAGGAAGAGATTTGGAGTAGCATTGGTAGAACTCTCCATGGAGGAGTTCATGACCATAGTGTTCATGCTTCAGATTACTAGTACCTCTAGCAGAGTGGTCTTGATTATAGTAGTCCAGCTACTGAATAGGTCTGTGGATCAGGTCAGTTGCATGAATTATAGTTGATACCTGAGGATTAGAGTCTAGGACTGTATATAGTAAAAGGTACTATTATAGTGGGCTCCACTATAGTATCTACTTCATTTGATATAGTTTCTTCACACCCCTTAATCTATTTATCTATCGTGGAATGTTTCTGGATAGAAATATAATATTAGTATGGTGTAATGACCTTGGATACACTGTTGGGAGTATGGTAAGAGGGAATATGATAATACAATGACTTTCCCCTTAAAGTAGGAAGTTTCCCTTTCTTATGAGACCTATTTGTTCTTGAGATGATAGGATTCAATTTCATTCTTGGTATTGATTGGTTGATCTCAAATCACACTTTTATAGATTGATATCTCTTTATGGTATCGTTTACATCAACAGAGGGTAGTAGTTATCCACACAAGGGTGAGTGGGATTTCTAGAATAGTAGAGATGGACCAAAGCATAAAGGGTAGGTGGAGTGACCACCCAGATTGTTATTCTCTTCATGGAGGATCGTGATTTTTATCATGTTTAATTCCCTTCAATAGTAGATCATTTTAGGGATGTCTTTACTGATGATTTTTTAGATTAAATACTATGAGAGATGTATATTTTATTATTGATCCCATTCTAGGAGTAGGTCCATTATATGTTCCTCTATATAGGGTGGCACCTTCTGAGCACTAGAATCCCTATAAGCAGTTAGAGGACTTGGAGGAGAAAGGCTTTATATAGACCAGTACTTCCCTTAGGGGGTTTCCCATGCTTTTCACGAAGAAGTTGAATGGTTTCCTTTTCCTATGCGTGGATTAAATATGGTTGAACCATCTAATGGTTAAGAACAAGTATCCACTAACTTAGATAGATGATCTATTTGACATTATCTGAGGATCTAGGGTGTTTCCTAAGATAGAACGGAGACTGGGATAATATTATGTTAAAGTCAGACATTAATACATACATCATACAAATTTTTTTAGTCGGTATAGTCTATATGAGTATCTTTTTATGCCGTTCAATATTATGAAAATGTCCACTTTTTTCATGGATTTGATCAATAGGGTGTTCCACCTCTATCTGGATTATTTTTCATGGTCATTGTGGTTGAAATCATGGTGTATTCTTATACTCATAGAGACTTGATAATCAACTTAAGATCTATCTGAGTAAACTGAGAGAGAATCAGCTTTATTCCAAGATTTCTAAGTTCCATTTCAGTATTGAAAAATTTCACATCTTGGGTCATATTATCTTAGAATCATGAGTCTCTATAAATCCATAAGAGGCGGGTACTATAGTTTATGGGAGAAACCCAAGAATTTGTTTGATATAAATAGTTTATTAGGGTTAGTTAGATATTCCAGGAAGTTCATATAAGACTTATCATGCATTTCTTCACCTCTTATTAGAATTATAAAGAAGGGTGTCATGTTCCTATGGTAAGATACTTGTGATAAATCCTTTTAAATGCTGAAATGGAGGATTGTCTCAGCACCTATTCTGATTCCACCAATGTCTAGAAGTGGCTATAATGTGTTTTATGATAAATTATACATTGTACTAGAAGAAGTGATGATATAGAAGGATAACTAATTGTGTACGAATATAGGAATCTGATGCCTTGTGAGATAAATTACTAGATGCATGACCTTGAACTAGTAGTAGTTGTCCATGCCTTACATTTCTAGAGGCATTATCTATTGGGTGAGATATTTTTGGTGTATATAGAACACAAGATCCACAAATATATCTTTAAATAGTGTTACTTGAACCTCAAATAGTGAAGATGAGTCAAATATATTCAGTCTTTCAACTTTTAGATTTCATATACACCTAGAAAAGACAGTGCAGTAGTAGATGAACTGAGTCAAATAACTCAGGCACATATTGTACAAGAATCCAATGATGAATAGAAATTAATGGAACTCTTCTATATTATGCATCTAGAGTTTCATGAAATTCATGATTAGTCTTATCTCTCATCCTTGATAGTTACCTATTTCCTCCTTGAGAAGGTAAACATTAGGAAATTCTCAGATCCTGAAGGCTTGGTTCCCTATGGGAGAATCGGTGTAGATGAATCAACTTTGAATTAGTATATGGATAGGGAAAATATCATGTATATACATGTACATGTCTGGGTTCCTATAGATATGATAGAGGAACTAACATGGGATTGCCATACTTCTCAGTGGGTAGTTCATCCAGACATCTCCAAGATGTATCAAGATATACAATGCTAGTTTTGGTGTCTTGGGATGGAATTTCATAAAGCATACTTTATTAATTAGTGTTCCATATAGAATAACTTGATTTTCATACATTAAAATTACATCACTTATCTGTAATAATAAATACATTACACAAACAAGCACCCAAAGATCATATTAGTCTAGTGCCTTTAGAAACATGAAAACATAAACACTGATACATACGTGAGCTACATTTTCTCCCACTAGGTTTTTCATGACTAGTACCCATCTTAGAAACATCATACATAATACATATCCTCTTATCCTGGGGAAGAAAACATAAAAATTGGTGAGATAAGATGATTAATAAAGGAAAAAAGGGAGATATATAAGCATAAACATGAGCATAAGGGTATGAGAACATGATCATGACATTATAAGATCATACCATTCATATCAAAAATCATAAACATGAATCATGGAATAAATTTTGGTAGTTCATAAGACACAAATCATAAGGTAAACAACTGAATAATCCATGAACGCATAACATGGAATTTTGGAAGACACATAAACATGTAATATAATTCCCTATAAGTTCATATGCATAGATAAAACATATCAGGGAACCTCATGGGGACTACACCTACTAAGAGGGACACACCACCAAACCCTATCATATCCATTTCCTTGTAAGGGATCCGGTTTACCCAAACTCCCATAGTGGATTAGGTTTCCACTCATTCCCATAGTGTATTAGGTTTCCCCATCTTCCATCTTCATAGTGATTACACCTACTAGGTAGATCTCACCACCATCCCCATTTGTAGTATTTTCCTTGTAAGGGGTCTGGTTTCCCCATATTCCCATAGTGGGTCAAGGCCACTCACTTGATTCCCATAATTATCTCATGATATATAAATATTTAACCAATTAATTGGAGGTAGATATAGGACCCACAAATATCATAATAAAATACTTCATACACGTTCCATAATATAATAAAACATTTATTATATAATGACCCATAACAAGATATGGGTTTCGTAAATATCCTATAAAAACCCATGAAATGAAATGGATGTTATAAACATGTAATCATATCTGAACCTATGAAAAAAGATAGGTTTAAAAATCATTACATCAAAGTATATCCCTTTTAAATAAGTGAATTTCATAATCATGAAACCCATGGAAGAGGAATGGCTTTCATAAACATATAACCTGTGAATAAAAAATGGGCTTCATAACCATCATTCAATCATAACACAAACCATTCAAAGAAATAATAAGAATGGAACCTTTTGATCATTTACCAGAAAGGCATGAGTATCACAAATGGATGTCATATTATATGGAAAATAATTTTGAAATACCCTTTTAAAATCTTTTCTTGAGGAAAATATCCACTATTCTTTTAAAAAAAATTAAAACATAAATCCTTTTGAAAAATATTTCTTTCCAAAATATAAAATTGAAACTTGAAAAAATTTTGAACATAATTTTCATTGAAAACATATAAAATAAACATGAAAATATTATGAAAAATATTTCTTTTAAAATAGATATTGAAAACATTTTTGAAAACCATTTCTTTGAAAAGGAATCTCGAAAACATTTTTCAAAACCATTTATTTGAAAGGGAGGCTTGAATTTTTTTTAAAAAAATCAGTGAAAATACTTTCAAAACATATAAAGAAAGATTGAGAACCATAAAATATATTTAAAATAATTTTTCCTTCAATATTTTCTTAAGATACCATATTTTAAAACATTTTTGGAAAGATGGTTCTGGAGGTTCATGACATGTGTCTCAAAGAAGGGAAATTGATACAAAACTACTTTAACTATTTGGAAACTCTTGAAACATAAAATAAATTAAATATAGAGAACAAAATGGATATTTAAATAAAAATATAATTAATGATAAAAATCATATAATATTTTCATGGGTAGTATATTCACCACACAAAAGAGATGAGTAGTGAATAAGGCATAAATCTCACAGAAATGAAAGTGAGGATAGAATTTCTCTTACCTTATGTCCTTACTATCTTAATATTCATAAAAACCTCTTGTATAATAAATATAATTTTATTATAAATATTTTACAGAACCATATTTATATATATAAATTCATATATTGTTTTATTATGAATTTATATTACCTGTTTATTAACAATTCCAAGTTAAGTTTTCACTTCGAGTAATATCCGCTTTGTTTTTCACACGTGTATTAAATTGTTATATTTTTTGTCCTAATAGTTATATAAAAAATTATTGAAAGAAAACCATGATATAAATATCATTTATATTCAGTATATATGTATTTATAATAATCTATATAATATAGACATATCAAATGAAATATATTGTTCATGGAGACGGTAGGTTGTACGTACGCATGAATGTTTTTTCCGTTTTTATTTTTTATATTGAAATAAAGAAATTAAATGAAATATATTTATATATAATATATAATATAATTATAATTATTATTTCATATATATCATATAATTTCAATAAACCCATTCTTAATACATTCTATATAGTGTGTGAACGAATCACATCGCTTTAAGGGGGCAGTAGTCCACACTTCACCAAATGAAATTATCATATTTACACTAAGTGGAAATCATGAAGGTATGTGTTTTATATTAATTATTTAAGAATAAATACATCATATATATCATATATATAACATAAAAATATTGTTTCCGTCATAATGACACACCATGAGAGGTGGTAATGGAAAAACAAACAACATCGTTTTGTGTGGCGATAGTTCTCTGCACATAATAAAGGTAAGTCCGTTACCCATTATATGGAAGTGTGTGAAAGTGTAGGTAGAACCCTTATCATAAATACATATCAATATATTAAGGATACTGAGGTTGTTATGTATGCATGTAATAATAATAATTGAGGTGGTGGGGAAAGAAAATAAAGGGAAGGATCTTGAGAGGGGATGCTATATATTCTTTGGGAAACTCTTTTTGGTTTGCACTAAAGAGCATTCTTGGTTGGATTTATTCCAAAATGGAGGATTGAAGGAGGAATATAGGGATTCTTGGAAGTGAATTGGGTTGATATTGGTAGAAATTACGTGTCTTCAGAGGTATAAATAATGTGGATAGGTGGTGTCCTTTTATAGGGGACGGAGGGGACACAATTGGAATTTTTTAAACAAGTTAGGTATACCCACGTTTTTAGCTAAAAAATTCATAAAAACTAATTAATATCATTAATTAAATGTTTATAACTTAAATAATTCCATAAAATTAGTTTTTTATAAGTTTATAGGTCATTTTGGCTCTTAGGTTTAAGGTTTAATCCCATATTAACCTTAACTTTACCTAAATCAATATATTTAAATTTAATCATTTTCAATAATATTTTTTTGAAAAAATTAAATTGAAATTATTATACTAAAAATATTATAATTATTAATACTATGTATTTTTATTTTTCAAAATTAATTTCATAGAAGTGGAAAAATTATGTTTAATAGTAATCTCGCAAACATGGTGATAAAGTGAGTTTTTAAAGTGAGAATGTTCAAATGTTCCTTAAGTTTTTATATCTAAATTGAGTATAGAAATGATTAAAATTACCTAAATTGGATTAATATATGTATAATTTATCTATTTTTACATTAAATCAAACATAAAATATAATTTAACTATATAAATTAATTAGATGAAAAGTAGTTTAGAATTAAAATTCACTGTTTGTCATTATTCAACAAAAAAGGATGTTTTTCAGAAAAATCCCAAAAATTCAACCTAAGATATTTTGAAATTATGAATTAAAAAATAATGTTTATTTTATCAAATATAATTTCTAAAATTATCTAAAATTAATTTTATTATTGTTCATAGAAGGATAGAAAAAGAAACTCTTATTAAAATATTATTTCCAAATATATAATGACTTTACTTAAAATGTATGTCTTATTATCAATATGTTTTAATTATATGAAAACATTATAAATAATATTTAAACATTATTTATCACTATTTTTATTACTAATTATAAAATCTATGTTATAATTATCCTATTTAATTAATTATAACAATAAGATGATATTTCATAGAAACTCGCTGTTTTGTGTAATGCAAGACAAGTTGATATTGTGTGTTATGCAAGATTATATTGGTATAGAATATAATTTTTTTACTTAGTGTATCATTAAACACATGAAATCAAATAAAATTACTTTATTCCACAAAAAATCACAAAAACTCAGGTTGTTACATTCTGCCCCCTTTAAAATGAATTTTACTCTCAAAATTCATCATTCTTATACAGAAAAAGAGGATATTTATACCTCATCATATACTCAAGTTCCCATTTATATTCCTCTATTCTCTGATATCTATAAAAACTTTTACTAGGTTAGTGGTATTATTTTGTAGAAAATTCTCTATATGATCCTTAATTTCAATTGGTTGTTCCTCATAAGAAAGATCCTACTCCAACGGTATGGAATATGAGATCAATACATGTGAAGGGTAATGTATTTACTTCCTAAAGAGTGATAGATAGAATAAATCATGGAATTGAGAGATATTTGGAATAATTTCCAATAAATTTTCTACCATTCCAATATGATCAATAATATCAAAGTGTTTGATATACCTAGGGATTAGTTTCCCCCTTTTACAAAACCTCATAACCTTCTTCCTAGGAGAGATTCATAGAAACAACTTCTCACTATCTTTAGATTCAAGATCATGTCTATGGTTGTCAGCATAACTTTTATATCTAATTTTTTCTTCCTCAATATGTCTTTGAATGGTTTTAACCATATTAACTATTTCATTAGCTATCTTAAATCCCAATAGTTATCTTTCTCCAAATTGATTGTAGTATATTAGATCTCTACATTTATTCCCATATAGGGATTCATAATGATCCAAATGGATTCTTTAGTGAAATATATTATTATAAGAAAACACAAATATAGGTAGGTGTTGATTTCAACCTCATTTTAAATACAATGAACAAGATCCCAACATATCCTCTAGGGTTTGAATTTTTCTTTCAGACTGAACATCCATATGAAGATGTTAATCAGTTCTGAAAGAGTGGTTATATCTAGAATCAAATAATGCATTATCCATTCTAGAGTGGACTGTAAGTTTAACTTTCACCACATCGTTATCGCACCCCTCATCTGAAACATTGATATCATTATATTTCCCCCTATCCCTCTTTTTAATAGGTTTTTGATGCTGATCATCATCAAAACCCTAGGGTTTGGGCATAGATTAGCATAATTAGAATCCTCCTTAAACTTAAATAACTAAAGTGTGTGAAGTTCATTATGTGTAGATTTTCCTCTATTTTCATTGTTTGACAACTTATTACTATCAATGTGATAATCAATTTTCTGATGTCCTTCCCTTTTGAACTTAACACACTTATTAGACCCCATAAGGAAATTCCCTCCATGATTTTTTCCACATTTAGAGCATAAATTATGGATCATCTTTTTCTCTTCTTTGTTTTTAGAATTTATTTCGAACTCCATATTCTTTTTCTTATTAAAACCATGAGATTGATATGTAACTCCAACATCCATTTTAACTATGATTTCACAATGCATAATTTATTCATTACTACTAAATTCTCCTCTGGAAAAAAAACTGAGACTTGGATTTAATCCACTAAAGAACCTATCAACATTACTTTCAATTTAGATGATAATTTTAGAAGTGTACCTCGCAAGTATTCTGAAATTATCCTCATAGGTACTGACATATTCATCATCATTTGTTTCATCTCTATAAACTATTTCTCCATATTCTTACATAGAACATAGGGAAATTACTTATTAAAGAATAAGTTCTTGAACTCATCCTAATCCATGGATTCAATTTCATCTTGATTCCTCATATTCTTGATTAGTGTATACCATTGGTCTACTCCACCTTCTTACCGATAAATAGCTAGAATGAATTTCTCATTATATGAACATTGGAGAATAGAGAATATCTTTTTAGTGGTACTGATTTAGTGTTTAATAACAATTGGACCAGTATACCTACTAAAATATGGTGTAAATTGCCTCATGAAGGACTCAACTTAATGTTATTCTCTCATATTCTTATTTGTAATCTAAGCATGATTCATAGCTTGAGAAATTTGTGTTAGCATAGTAATGAGGTTTTTCATTCTATCTCACATATCACTCATATTCCTTAGAGAAAAATATTTACATTATTTTTCACAATCACCATTAACATGGTTACATCGGTTTCCAGCCATTGACTAAAACTAAAAATCATAGAGTAAAATATATTTTCCATAGTGAGGAACCATATAATCATGAAAAACCACTTACATGATGTCTAAATTATGGCACCTTCCTCAATATATGACACCCTAGGTTTATCATTGGTTATTCATAGCCAACTTATTTTTAAATCCTTCATGATGGTTCTATATTATTTTGTGAATTCCCAAAGCATATGCCATAGAAGTTTCAAACTAGGCATTAATCAAGGCTCCTTTTCATGTACCAGGTTATGCTCGAGGTAGGCCCAACACACATTACCAATGTTTTTACCCTTAGGTATATCTATACTAGATCTACATCCACTTATAGTATACAGACAGTGATGTTTTTATCGGAAACCACTCACTCTATCCTTTACCAAAATTCCAGGACATTTTCCTATAATTGTATTTATCCTTATACTTATCATTAGGAATGTCCTTAAGGTTATCACTATGGTTTTATAATCCTATTTTAAAAAGGTTAACTAAACCTTTCCTTTGATAAAAACTATTGAGACCTTCACTTTTTACACATTAACATTACATCACTTTTGTGGAATAATTTTTACAGTACACAAATAGATTCCCAAAATCCATATTATTCTAGTTCCTTTAGAAACATAGAAACATAAAAATTAGTACATAAGTGAGATAAATTATCTCCCAATGGGTTATTCATCACTATAACTCTCCTTAGACACATCAAACTTAATACATATCTTCATATCCCAGATAAGGAAACATAAAAAGGGGTTAGCTCATATGATCAGTAAGGTTAAACAAGGGATATATGTAAGCATAAACATGAGCATAAGGGTATGAGAATGTGACCATGACACTATAATATCATATAATTCATAAAAATATGATAAAAATTAATCATGGTATAAATATTGGCAATTTATAATACATGAATCACAATGGAAAAAACAATATAATCCATGAAAGCATAACATGGAACTATGTAATACACAAAAACATGTAATATCATTCCCTATAAGTCAATATGAATTTCTAGAATGTATTAGGGAACTTTATGGGGACAAAACCTACTAGGAATGACACACCACAATCCCAATTCATAGTCCTTTCCTTGTTTGGTATTGGGTTTCCCCATGTTCCCATAGTGGACCGAGTTTCCCCATCTTCCCATAGTGTATTAGTTTTCCCCATCTTCCATATTTATGGTGAATGCACCTACTGGGTGGAAAAAACCACCATCCTCAGTCGTAGTCCTTTACTGGTAATGTATTAGGTTTTCTCATCTTCATATAGTGGATCAAACCCATCAACTTGATTCCCATAATTATCTCAGGGGATATAAATATTTACACAATGCGTTGGAGGGAGATATAGGTCCCACCCATCTCATAATACAATCATTCATACAGGTTCCATAAGATAACAAACCATTAATTATATCATGACCCCTAAAAATAGATGGGTTTCATAAATATCCAATCATAACCAATGAAATAAAATGGGTGTCATAAAAATGTAATCATGTCATAACCAGTGGAAAATTATAAGTTTAATAATCATTTTATTAAAGAATAAACTTTGAAAAGAAGTAGGATTCATAATCATAAAACCTGTGGAAGAGGAATATGTTTCATAAACATACAATCCATGAAATAAAAATGGGTTTTATAAACATCATTCCATCAAAATAGAAATCATTCAGAGAAATAATATGAATGGATCCTTTGTATAATTTTCTATAAAGGCATGAGTAACCCCAATTTATTTCATCTAATATGGAAAATAATTCTGAAACACCCTTTATAAAACTTTTCTTGGTGAAAATATACTTTCTTCTATAAAAAAATTCTTATAAAACATAAATCCTTCTGAAAATGTTTTTCCTTCCAAAACATAAAATAGAATCTTGAAAACCTTTTGAAAATCATTTTCCTTGAAAACAAATAAAATAATATTGAAAAAATTTTCTTTCAAAATGAATTTTGAAATTTTTTAAAACCATTTTTTTTAAAAGGAATCTTGAAAACAATTTGGAAAACCATTTCATCAAAAAGGATGCCTAAAAACATTTTAAAAAACCATTTCTTTGAAAAGGAAGCTTGAAACCATTTTAAAAAAAATTTCATTAAAAATACTTCAAAATAATATAAAGGAATCTTTAAAAACATAAAATAAGTTTAAAATATATTTTCCTGTAAAAATTATCTTAAAATAACAAATTTGAAAACATTTTTGGAAACATGGTTCTTAATGTTCATGACATGTGTCTCAAAGAAGAAAAATTTAGAAAAAACTACTTTATCTATTTGGTAACTCTTGAAACATAAACCCTATAGAGGAGATATCATAAAATGGATATGTAAATACCCATAAAATTCTGGATAATAATAATAGAATATACTGATGGGTATTATATTCACCACAAAAAAGAGATAGGTTGTGAATAAGGCATAAATCTCACAGAAATGAAAGTGAGAATACAAATCCCCTTACCTTATGTATTGAATGTCTTTGTATTCATATAAAACTTCGATATAATAAATATAATTTTTTTATAATTTTTTAATAGAAAAATATTATTATATATAATACTATAAATGGATTTATTATTACTTTATATTACCTGCTTATTAATAATTGCAAGTTAAGGTTTTTATTCGTGTGATATCCGCTTGGTTTTCTGCACGTGTCTTAATTTGTTATATCTTTTGTACTCATAGTTATATCATGATTTAAAGAATGTAAAATATGTTATAAATATCATTTATATTCAGTATATATTTATTTATAATAATTTATAAAATATAGAAATTTGGAATGTAATACACAGTTCATGGAGATGGTAGGCCGTACGTACGTGTGAACGTAGTTTCAGTTTTTCTTTGTCATAATGAATGAATTAATGTAAGTGACATATATGTATATATATATATATAATATCATTAAATTTTAATTATTATTTCATATATATAATATAATTTCACTAAACCCATCCTTAATACATTCCATGTAGTGTGTGAATAAATCACATCACTTTGAGGGGGTGGTTGTCCACACTCCCCCAAACAGAATTATTGTATTTACAAAAATAGAAATAATGAAGGTATGTGTTTTATATTAATTATAGAAGTATAAGTACTTAATATATATAATATATATCAAATAAATATATATTTTACATCATAATGTCCAACCATTAGATCTGGTAATTAAAAAAAGAACAATATCATTTCGTGAGGCGCTTGTTCACCGTACACAAGAATGGTAAGTTTATTACCCATTAGATCGTAGTTTGTGAAAGTGTAGGCTGAAACCTTATCATAAAAAAATTTAAATATACTTTTTATATTGGTGTTTTTATTTATGCACATAATAATAAGAATTTTGGTGGTGGGGAAATAAAACAAAGGAAATGAACTTGATAAAGGTTGTTACCTCTTCTTTGGCTAACTTTCTCTGGTTTTCACCAAAGAGATTATTTGGTTGGATTTATTAAAAAATGGAGGATTAAAGGAGTAATTTTGGATTTTCTTAAGTGATTTGGATATATTTTTCTAAACTTTAGTGGCTTGAGATGTGTGAATAAGGGGGAGAGTTGGCGGCCTTTTATAGGGGATTAAGGGCACATACTCGACATTTTTTAAAACAAGATAGGTATACCCAGGTTTTTACCTAAAAAGTCAAAAAAACAAAAAAAACTCATTAATTAAAGTTTTATGATATAAATATGGTCATAAAATGGATTTTGGACAATTTTATAGGTCATTTGGGCCCTTAATTTTGATGTTTAGTCCCTTGTTAAAAATAATTTTACCTTCATCACTATAATTAATTTTAATCATCTTCACTAATATTTTTGGTCAAAAACAATGTTAATATTATTATAATATAACTATTATAATTAATACATCCTTTTATATCTTTTTTTTAAACTAAGTTCATAGAAGTTGAGAAATTAAGTTTAATGCTAATCCTGCAGACGTGGTGAGAAAACAGGGTTTTGAAGTGGGGATACTCTAATGTTCCTTAATATTTTATATCTAAATTCAATATAAAAATGATTAAAATGAAATTAATTGGATTAATATATGTATAATTGATCTATTTTTACTTTAAAACCAACATAAAATATAATTTAACTATATAAATGCATTAGACGAAAAGCAGTTTTGAATTAAAATTCGGTATATTTCATTATTCATCAAGAAAACAAACATTCTTAGAAAAATCACAAAAAAATAACTCTAAGATAATTTTTAAATTTGGAATTCAAAAATAATGTTTATTTTATCAAATATAATTTCTAAATGTGTCTAAAATTAATTTTATTATGGTTCAAAGAAGGACGTAAAAAGTAGTTCTTTTAAGAAAATAGTATTTTTAAACATATAAAGACTTTACTAAAAAAGTATATATTATAATAAATATATTTTATTTATATAAGAAAATTATAAATAATATATAAAAATTATTTATTACTTTTTTATATTACAAATTTAAATGCCTATGTTAAAACTATCCTGTTTAAATAATTATAATAATAAGATTACATTTTGTAGAAACTTAGTGTTGTGTGTAATGCAATCCAAGTCGATGATGCATGTAAGGAAATATTTTCTTGGTATATTGCATAAATAATGTTTGAATTAGTTTAGCGTGAAACACATGACATCAAATAAAATTAATTTATTTGAAAAAAAATGGTTTACAAAAACTCGGGGTGTTACATTCCACTTATCAGTAGGTGAAGGCAGATCACCAGAGACCCGTAGGCCTGTTACAACTTCTTCGAGTCCAATAATGTAAATGTGAAGTTTTTTCCATGGAATTTGTATTCATATTACCATGGTTTCCTAGAGTTAGTGAAATTTTATGTGTAATCATTGATAGACTGACGAAAGTATCCCACTTCCTTCTGATCTAGGAGACTTTCTCAGTTGATGAGATAAGAAGATTTTATGTATGTGACATCATCAGACTACATGAGGTCCCTCATACTATCATTTCAGATAGTTATTATTGTTTAACTTCATGTTTATATTAGGTTTTGTAGAAGGCTATGGGTATACAGGTGCTTCTGAGCACAACCATTCAACCTTAGACTGATGAACAATCAGAATGGATGATAAATGTTCTAGCAGAAATGCACTAATCATGCAACCTTGATTTCAGTGGTTCTTGTGGGAATCGTATCCCTCTCATAAATATGGTCTATAATAATAACTTTTAGGTGATTAACCAAATGAATCCTTTTGAGACATTTTATGGTAGTTTTTTTATTTATAGGGTAGTTTTAGATTTTAGAGAGAGTTGGGATGGAAGAATATCAGTTTTTATTACCTCATAGGTATTGTGCCATGCATGACATCTTACATGTTTTACAGCATCAATAGTATCATGGTGACCCATCTCATACTCTTGATCCTGAGGAAGTTGTGCTAGATTTCGATTCTTCTCTTGAGGAGTATCCTATATGCCGAATTAATCAGAGAAATACGGCTCTCTAAGGTCGGTATGTCCCTCTAATAAGGGTGATAAGGTAGCATGGCCATATACAGGATGAAACCTGGGAGAGAGAGGCCAACGTATGTGCCCAGTGGACATATTTGTTCTTAGAAAATGTTTTTCAACCCTTAGAATGTGAAGTTGAGGATGAGTACCTTTAATAGAGGAAAAATGTAAGAACCAATTTTTTTACTCAGGAATAGATCCTTTTAAATTCGGTATAATTCTTTTTTTTTCAGAACTAATATGGATTTCTAATGAGTTCACAGGTGTCTTAGGGTAGTTCAAGGCTTGTTTGGAGCACATAACCCATCTTTTGGGGAGAAATAGGCTGGCATCATAGTTAGATGAAACCTTGTTGGGTAGGTTGCATGGTCTCTTCTAACCGTGTGGTGCTGAACAGTGGGGTGATGGAGGGTGCATGGTTTTTCCTAACCCTGAACTATGGTCCACACACCTTTTCAAAAAAGAAAAAACATGTTTCAATGGTTTTTTGAAATTTTTTCACATAGTTTCTCTAAAAATGTGGCCTAACCATGCTAAATTCCACTATTTATAGTAAATGACACATGACGTAATCATGGTTTAGCCAACCATGTATCCAAACCATGGGATTCTTCTTTTGGGGTAATTTTACAAAAATTACCTTAAAAATATATTAAAATAACCCCTCTCCTCATCTTTATTATTTAAAGTGAAGGAGTCCCCCACTTATCACATTAGAGATCCATCAAGCCCTCTTATAAACCTTTTAATCAATTCCATTTCTCTAAAGTCTGATAGAATAGCCTTTCATCTCATTGGATGCAGATCAGTAAGATATCGATTAATTTTTAGATGTTCTTTGTTCTTCTTTTTATCGATGATGCTATTTAGATACATAATCATATGGACTATTTTCATAGAATTGATCTGTTCTTTAGATCTATTTTAATCCAGGACCAACTACATGCTGATACTAGATGAGGATATTTATATGAGTATGAGGTAGGTGGTCTATAACTCATCCCTCATGTTTTTTCATTTTATAAATTGTTGTGGGGGAGATATAATTTCATTAGGTGTGTTTTATTAAATTAATGTTTCTTGATTATAGTTTTTATAACTATATTCTAAGACTCTTTTCATAAATTTTATCTAACTTTGGATGTTATAACCTCAATGATTACCACCCCATGTAGGGTGTTTTCCATAATTATGCTTTTAGTAGCTTGCTAATCCTTTTTACACCACTATTCGGGGGAGCTGTGACTTGACCTTATTAGATGTTAGTTGTTTAATTAAACAAATGAATAATAAAGGTCTGTTACATGTTCATATCACTTGACACTTCTGTGTTAGGTTCTATACTTAATTAATGAATGTTTAAATGCTTTAATTGGAATGTGTTACTATGCATATAACTTAGCCTGATTAATGTAATTTAATTGATTTGTTGCACATCCGTAACACCCCTTTCCATGTCTAATGGAAGGTAGTATAGTGAACCTTATAAAATTATTATTACTTATATTAATGAATAAATGGTTGCTTTCCCCTTAGCCTTGTTACACAAATAAAGGTATGGAATGAACCAAATGGATCAATACGAGGCATGACTATTACATGACCTAATTAATTAAATTAATTAAATAAAAGGTACATAATGTATATGAACCTTGACATTATTATAGTAGTATTATTACTTGATCTTGCCTTGGATTCCTAAGGGAATGCCTTGATCACTTGTGGACGCCATTCTGATTCAGAGATGTCGGTTTCCAAAGGTGAGGCCCACCTCAGAACTCGATCTTTTTATACTTTTGGATGACCAATATAACACCACCAGACCCCTTATTCATTGTAATAGGAGTCCTTTGATACACTACTTGGATCTAGTGTGACTTCTATGGATTTGAGGTTCCATGGATACACCCCTGGGCCTAGTCACAACTTCTCTCATTTCACCTTGTATTTCATTGGACTCAGTTATAATTACTTTATTGTGGAATGCCTTGGGTGTTGCCCTGGGATTACACTCTTACCCCTTAGCAAGGCTATAGTTACTACATGAGTTGGCTTGACTACTAAGGTCAATCTTTACTTGGTTATTAACTTGTAACCTCTTTATTATTGATGTAAGCATGAATGCATTGTTACATCTTGGATACATAATTATTAATATCACTTCTTGATGTCAATACTAATTATACCTAATGTGACTTATTATATAAATAGTAACATGATTAATTAATGAACTGGTTATATTTTCAGACACCAACTGAGACTGAAGTTGGTACTTGGGTATTTACATTACTTTACTACTTTACTTTTAAATATACATGATTGTATACTATTTTAGTTATATTACATGAAAAGTTATTATAGACGTCATTGGTGGGGGTCTACTGATATTTATCTCACACCCAATTCAGGACACCATTGGAATTCAAGAAGATTACATCAATGCATATGTTGATAAAGGTAGGTGTACCATTTCAAACACTTGATTTCTTGTTTGTGTTAGGATGGATCTGGGTAGAAGATGACTAAGTTAGAGCTTGGGATTCTTGGATATATTTTGGATTCATTTTTTATACTTTTATATAGCATGTATTGTATTCTACTTTATATCCATGTTTTCCCATCTTTATAGACACATGACATATATCATCATCCTTTTTTGAGTATAATTACTAGTTTCTTTAGTTTTTTACTATTCTTGTCTCATTTTTTTGTGCTATATGTTTATTTTATATTGATTCCACTATTTACCAGTGATTATATTTATCCAAAGTGTTTCACTCTAATAAAAGAGGGAATAGTTTTACCACTGACAGACTCTAGGCTCTCACTTCTAGTTGTTATCCTTTAGAATTTTGGAAGATATTTTTGAGGCCATGTATCAAACCCACCTCAAGGATCCTTTGAGTGGAATCCAATTTTGGGACGTCACACCTCGTGAGGTTATACTCCCAACAAAACCATTTATCTTTTTTGAGATATATCCCCATTGAAATCATATCCCCACCTAGAGAGCTATATTCCATCCAAGTATCATTGTATCTCCGTTGTGAGTCCATATCCCTAATGAAATCATACTTCTAATTAGTAGGCTATATTCCTATGAGTTGACCTCATCCATCCTCATTAGGCTATATCCCCTCTGATGTAAATTAGAAAGAGTTTCCCATGAATGAGTCTCACACCAACCATTTATAGGAATCCATCACCTATAAATTCCATATGTCATGAATTTAAATTTTATGGAATTGGTCCTGGTCACCTGAACTTAAAATGTATGACGTGTCTGATTAAGTGACACCAAATTACATGGGTTCTGATTCCCTTCACAATGATATATAGGAATCCTATTTAATAATCCATGTACCAACACTAAAACACCAATTATATTTTTTTTGAAGAATTTATATTCTATAGTGGATGATAATGGATATTTAAAATATAATATCTTCCCTTAACCCAAAAAGGGAGGATATAGAGAAACTTTAATGCATAAATATGTCTTCTCACTCACTCACACCCATAATAAAATGACTATCTATCATAAGGGTAACTAGTAGTTTTATTATCATAACTAGATGAGATTCATATACATGCACTAAATATATAATAGAGGATTATATTAGGAAACAATTCCCACCAAATGGTGAAGATGAGCCAAAACTCTCATCCTCTCAGTTCAATTCACGTTCATAGAGTCATCGACATGTCTCAGTGATTGACTTCCTTTGTAAATAATGACCATAAAGTTGTAATAAACCAAAAATATTGAATACACATATAAAAAACGATGAACCTGATGTGAATCTTATAATCATGAAGTGGATAATATGAAAATAAAATCACCACCATTGACCTCACCCTTCGATTCAAGAAGCAGTGAAAATAAAAAAATGAATCCAATGTGAATCTTATAATTATGAAGTGGTGAATATAAAACTAACATCACCACTATAGACTTCACCTTTAGATTAAATACATATTGGAAAAAAATGGTGAATCCAACATGAATCTTATAATCAATAAGCATTCATGTAAAAATAAAATCACCACTATCAACTTCAAATTTTTATGACATACAAATCAGAGAAAAAAATGGTGATCCCTATGTGAATCTTATAATCATGAAGTGTTCAAAATAAAAATAACATAAGCATAATAGTATTTAACATTTTATGAAATACACATGAAAAAATATATTGAACTGAATTTTAATCTTATAATCATGAAGTGGTTGATGTAAAAAAATCACCACCATCAGTTCCACCCTTCAATGAAATATGCATCGAAAACAAAAAAACGGTGAACCCAACGTGAATATTATAATAATAGAGTGGTGGATTTAAAAATAAAATCACCATCATCAACTTTATCCTTCAATTTAATATGAATCAATACAAAAAAATTTCCAACCTGATGTAAATATTATAATCATGAAAATGTCTAACTATAATTCACTAGAATTACATATGGGTGGTATATATGGATAAATCATCATTTATAATTATTCTCTAAAGGGATTTATTGTTTATTGTTATCTTTTGATACATGAATTATTTTAAATATCTCCTCAATAAAAATTAATGACATCATCATCAGATACTCATTCTAATGCCTAAACTATTGGAATATGTGAGGAATCATATGTTGAGAGAGTATTTTCACCCACTCAATTTCTCTAATGACATGTTATTGATAGCCTGGTTAGGGAGTAATATCAAAATGATACCATCAATACCATGAATATAAGGCCCCAGCCTTAAACCATACTTAATCTTGAGTTATTACAAGATTACACATTGAGGATCTTTTTGGGTTTAGAGTTTTAGAGAATTAGATCATAAAACTTGCATTACATTCCACATATAAACAAAGTGGTTACATAAAGATAGTATTCTTCATTCCCATCAATGGAAACATCTTTAAAATAAACATGGATTCTTTCTTGACACTTCCTTGACACTATCATCATATAATGTACCTTTCCCTTGACCTGTGAAAAACATTTCAAAAAAACTTGGGATGAGCATAAAAAGCTCAGTAAGGGATATAAAAATATGGAAAGGAAACATGGGTACATATATACATAAGGATGAGATCATACTTTACCCATAAAACATAAGCACTTTAACATACCTCATCAAATCAGGAATAAATCATAGAAATCATAAGACATAAAGGTAACTTGAGGCATTCATAACATTCTTACGTAGGGAGTAACCCTCTTGGTTACGTTTGGAATACCCATCACAATATATTCCCTAAAATATCTTTGGATAAACCATAACATTTCACTCCTTCGGGTTACCCAATGCATTGGAGAGCTATATCGGGCTCACCTGCCCTTAGTTTATCACGGAACCACCCGTTTTTATAATAATGCCCAAGAACCTCAACATAATCATATCACATAAAACATGCATAAAGGAAACATAACATTCCCACCTTTCAATCACAAGATATCAATACAACACATTGATATAAAAACATCATGAAAACAATTTTCGATACCAAAATAAAAGAAAAGTAAAACAAGGTATTTATTTTTCTTTTAAAAAGAAGGTATGGCTTGTAGAGGAAGCTGAAACTCAAATAACGGTCACGACGGCGGAGAAGTCGTTGTCGCCGCATACGTATGACAAAAACATTCCCTTTTGTCATTTAGTAAATTCTTCGTATAAAAAAGATTCCTTTTGAATAATTGTAAAAGTCAAAGGGGGTTTATACACCATATAAAGAAGGTTGTGTATAAAACAAAATATGCCTCAATGAAAGGAGATTGAGACGAAGTCCCATACCTCGTATCCGACTTGACCCGACCATTCTTTAATATCCTGAATAATAAACTTGAGTTAATCTCTTCTTGCTTAAGAACCTTTTTCAAGTTCATTATTCCTTTTATACCATGTTATGAACATCATGTAATCATTTAAGTTAATAATGTTCATTTTGTCGGTATTTGGTTCTTAAGTTGAAAATAGACTTCTTACACTTACATGTTGTTAATTTGGTCAAAGGTTCATTATATCCAGAATGATATTAATGATTTGGATAAAATATATATCATATATATTTATCATATACATGTATTTGTAATAGTACATCACATTTAGAGGTAAGAAATGAAATGCACCGTTCATGGAGACGGTAAGCCGTACGTACGCATGAACGCTACTTCCATTTCTATTTCGTATTTTCTAGAATGGAATCATAATGATATAAGAGTATATTATAATTACAGTATAATAACATATATACTATCATTAACTTTATCCTTTACACATCCCACATATGGTATTAATGAATCCAATCACTTTCAGCGGGCGGTAGTCCGCACTTCTTAAAATGAAGATATCGTGTTTACCCATAATGGAAACAATAATGGTATGCCATAAATGAAAAATACATGAGCTTAAGGAAAGAATAAACATATTATATATAATATATAAAAATAGTGACATCATAATGGCCACCTTTTAAGGTGTTAAATGAGTATTGAACAATCATCGTTTCGGGAGGCAGAATTTCGCCATCCACGGAAACCGTATGTTCTTTAACCATTCGATGTAGTTGTGTGAGAGTGTAGCTCGAATAAATCTTATACCAACATCCTAGTATATTTAAGATACTGGTGTTGTTACAAAAGAAGTAAATAAAAAGAGTTTAGGGGGTTGGAGAAGCAAAATAAAACAAATGAACATGAGAGAATGAATTACCTTTAAAAGTGTAACTCCTTTTGATTTGAGCCTAAAGGCTTCCTTTGAAAGGATTATTCCCAAAGGGAATCTTCTAGGATGAGTAGAGGGATGTGGAGAGAGTAAATGGGCAGGGGATGGCCGAGCCATAGGCTTGAGGAGTGTGTGAAATGAGGTAGAGGTGGGGGCCTTTTATAAGAGGAGAGGAGGGGCACTTTTGGAAATCATGAAACTATTATTTGATTTTCAAATGTTTTTCGAATTTATACGGTCCCAAATTGATATATTTCTAAGTTAAGATGATAAGGCTTAGAAATATACCCAACCAATAGGTTTTGGACAAGTGTAGGTTTTAGATATTACATTATCTTTCCATTTTATTTAAATCGTTAAATAATGAGGTCATCGCTGCATCATCATGATGTCATAAATAATTTAATTTATTTAAAGTCTAAAAATTATATAAAAAAATACTATGATGTAGGAAATATTTTTATCTTTCCAATGAATATTTATAATCAAAAATATTATCTTTATAACCCCATCTAAAATTTTTTTTCGTAAAATAACTCATGTTTGTGTCATTTTTACTTTAACATTAAATAAAAAGTTATTTATGTCATTTCCCAACCAAAGTGGCTCCATGGGGTCCCTAAGTTGACCCATGGATTGTCTGGGTCGTCCATGACACATCCAATGAGGTTAGGACATGTGTCAAGCTCATCTCATACTATTAAAACATTATTTTTACCTTAAACTACACTAATTACCACTAATCGCGATTAAAAACTTAATAAGTTACTATTCACCAAAAAATTATTTTAATCTCATTAAACCACATTTTACTTCTTAATGACAACCATGTATGTCGGATTTTTGAAAATCAAAACACAATGATGGAAAAATTTCATTTAAACGGAAAATCAGTTTTTATAAGTACCACTTAGTGGTTTCACTATTCATCAAAAATTGAAGTATTTCAGAAAATTATCAAAAATTCACCTTAAGCTATATTTGATATTCCGAATTAAAAAATGATGTTTATATTACCTAATTCAAAGAATATAAGTATAATTAATTAATTTAATAATTAACTCTCGCTGTCAAAACAAATAGCGTGTTTTTATGAAACAATAAGTATCAAAAGATTGACACCAGTTTAAGTCCAATTTCAAAGTGAAATTGATTCCAATGACCACCATTGGATTAAATAGTAAAAATATATTCTAATTTCACTTCAAAACCAATTCAAAACATAATCTAAACATATAAATAAATTAGATTAAAAAGCAGTTTTGATGCAAAATGCAGTATTTTTCACTATTCATTAAAAAAATGAACATTGTCAGAAAAATACCAAAAATTCACACAAAGTAAATTCTGATGTCCCAATCATAAAGAATAAGTTTATTTTGACAAACATAGCATATAAAATTGTCAAAAGATAGATTTAAAAAGGGTTTTCCATCAAAAGGCAGTAAAAAAATCTTTTAAAAATATTAGTTTATTCCATGCTTAAGATTGTATTTATTTTCATTTTAAGCCTCTAAAACACTATCTTAATCATTAATAGACATAGATAAAAATATCTATTATTCATTACTTACTTGGGATGTTACATCCTTCCCCCCTTTAGAAAATTTTGTCCCCACATTTTATTTACTTATCGAATAAATGGGGGTACTTATCCCTCATTGCATTTTCAGATTCCCATGTTGCCTCTTCCATCATGTGGTTTTTCCACAAAACCTTTACCTGATTAATCACCTTATTCCGTAACACTTGCTCCCTGTGGTCAAGAATCTGGACCGGTTGTTCCTCATAAGATAGGTTCTCTTCCAGCTGAACTACCTCTGGACTCAAAACATGAGATGGATCTGGCATATACTTTCCCAACATCGAAACGTGAAAAACATTGTATACCTGAGATAAACTCGGAGGTAAAGCCACTCGGTAAGCAACAGATCCAACTCTCTCCAGAATTTTATATGGTCCAATGAACCTTGGACTCAGCTTTCCTTTCTTACCAAATCGCATAACACTTTTCCATGGTGATACTTTGAGAAAAACATGATCACCTACCTCAAAAGATAGATCCTTCCTCCGGTTATCCGCATAACTCTTCTGCCTGATCTGATCTGTTCTCATGTGCTTCTGATTCAGCAGAACCTTTTCTACCATCTCTTCTACCAATTCTAGTCCCATCAACTTCCTTTCACCCACTTCATCCCAAAAAGCTGGAGTTCGACACCGCTTCCCATATAATGCCTGAAATGGTGCCATCTGTATACTGGAATGAAAACTATTATTATATGAAAATTCAACCAAAGAAAGATGTTGGTCCCAACTTCCCTGATAATCCATAGAACAAGCTCATAACATATCCTCCAAGGTCTGAATTGTTCGTTCTGACTGCCCATCTGAAAAATCTGTACTAAAATTTAATTCAGTACCCAACGAATTCTGAAGGCCTTTCCAAAAGTTAGAAGTGAACCTGGGATCACGATCAGATACAATGGAGAGACGAACTCAATGTAACCTGACTACCTCTTTAAGATACAAACGGGAAAGTTGATCTAGGGAAAAATTATCTCGTATAGCAAGGAAATGAGCAGACATGGTCAAGTGATCAACAATAACCCAGACTGCATTATTACCTCAAGATGTCTTCGGTAATCCCACAACAAAGTCCATGGATATATTCTCCCATTTCCACTCTGGCACTGGTAAAGGCTGAAGCATACCTTTCGGTAACTGCCTCTCTACTTTAACCTATTGACATGTCAAACACTTCACAGTAAAATCAACAATATCTCTTTTCATTCCATCCCACCAGTAATACTCCCACAGATCTCTATATATCTTAGTACTGCCCAGATGAACTGAAAACGAAGAACTATGAGCTTCACATAACAACTCTCTCTTCAACTGTGAATCACAAGGCACACACAATCACTTCCCAAATATCAAAACGCAATCATTATCAATGTTGAATTCAGGCAACTTACCTTTCTGAACTAGCTCTACCTTTTTCTGCAACTCACTGTCTTGCTTCTGTGTTTGCTTGATTCTATCTGATAGAGATGATCTCACTGATACCTGAAACAAAACAGAAGAACATCCTGCACCAACAACATCTATGCCAAATTTCATCAAATCCTTAACCAAAGGATCACGTTCCAAATGCAACATTGCTAATGAAGCATTACTTTTCCGACTTAAAGCATCAACCACTTTATTTTCTTTTCACGGATGGTAATGAATTGTACAATCATAATACTTGATTAATTCTATCCATCTCCTTTGTCTCATGTTCAATTCTTTCTAAGTGAATATATAATTTAAACTTTTGTGATCGGTATATATTTCACACTTTAATCCATACAAATGATGCCTCCAAATTTTTAAATCAAAAACAACAGCAGCTAATTCCAAATCATGTGTAGGGTAATTTACCTCGTGAGTTTTCAACTGTCGTGAAGCATAAGCAATTAACTGATCATTCTGCATTCGGACGCAACCAAGTCCTTTCAATGAAGCATCACTGTAGATAAAAAACTCACCATTCCTGGAAGGTAGTGCCAAAACTGGAGCATTCACCAATCTTCTTTTCAATTCCTGAAAACAATCATCACATTCTTTTGCCCAGATAAACTTAACACCCTTCTGAGTTAGCTTGGTCATTGGACTAGATAACCATATAAAATTTATAACAAACCTTCAGTAATAGCCTGCCAAACCAAGGAAGCTACGAATCTCAGTTACATTTGTGGGTCTTGGCCATTCTTCCACAACTGTTGTTTTTGCAAGATCAACGGTTATGCCATATTTTGAAACAATGTGACCAAGGAAAGAAATTTGTTGTAACCAAAACTCACATTTTCTGAATTTCCCATACAATTTCTTTTCTTTTAAGGTTTGCAAGATAACCCTTAAATGTCTTTCATGCTCCTCTTTACTTTCAGAAAACACCAAAATATCATCAATAAAAACAACCAACATTTTTCACCTGAGTCAACTGAGCCATCACTATAACAAACTGTTTAGTTCTGATTCTGACCATCTCAGGATACTGATTTGAAAGTTCATTTCCCTCAGTATGCCTTCCCAGAAAATCTGTTCTGTTTCCTCTATGAAAAACCATTATTAACACAGAAATATCTTAGGAGAAGCAACATGGTAATCTTCAAATGCTATATCATTTCAAAAAAATATTTTTGGATAATCATTTAATAGAATAATAACTCCTAAAGTTATTTAAACCGACCTCTGATACCAACTATAAGGCCCCAGCCTTAAACCTTACTTAATCTTGAGTTATTACAAGATTACACATTGAGGATCTTTTCGGGTTTAGAGTTTTAGATAATTAGATCATAAAACTTGCATTACATTCCACATATAAACAAAGTGGTTACATAAAGATAGTATTCTTCATTCCCATCAATGGAAACATATTTAAAATAAACATGGATTCTTTCTTGACACTTCCTTGACACTATCATCATATCATGTACCTTTCCCTTGACCTGTGAAATACATTTCAAAAAAACTTGGGATGAGCATAAAAAGCTCAGTAAGGGATATAAAAATATGGAAAGGAAACATGGGTACATATATACATAAGGATGAGATCATACTTTACCCATAAAACATAAGCACTTTAACATACCTCATCAAATCATGAATAAATCATAGAAATCATAAAACATAAAGGTAACTTGAGGCATTCATAACATTCTTACGTAGGGAGTAACCCTCTTGGTTACGTTTGGAATACCCATCACAGTATATTCCCTAAAATCTCTTCGGAGAAACCTTAACGTTTCACTCCTTCACGTTACCCAATGCATTGGAGAGCTATATCGGGCTCACCCGCCCTTAGTTTATCACAGAACCACCCGTTTAATAATGCCCAAGAAACTCAACATAATCATATCACATAAAACATGCATAAAGGAAACATAACATTCCCACCTTTCAATAACAAGATATCAATACAACACATTGATATAAAAACATAATGAAAACCATTTTCGATACCAAAATAAAATAAAAGTAAAACATGGTATTTATTTTTCTTTTAAAAAGAAGGTATGGCTTGTAGAGGAAGCCGAAACTCAAATAACGGTCACGACGGCGGAGAAGTCGTTGTCGCCGCATATGTATGACAAAAACATTCCTTTTTTTCATTTAGTAAATGCTTCGTATAAAAAAGATTCCTTTTGAATAAACGTAAAAGTCAAAGGGGTTTATACACCGTATAAAGAAGGTTGTGTATAAAACAAAATATGCCTCAATGAAAGGAGATTGAGACGAAGTCCCATACCTCGTATCCGACTTAACCAAACCGTTCTTTAATATCCTGAATAATAAACTTGAGTTAATCTGTTCTTGCTTAAGAACCTTTTTCAAGTTCATTATTCCTTTTATACCATGTTATGAACATCATGTAATCATTTAAGTTAATAATGTTCATTTCGTCGGTATTTGGTTCTTAAGTCGAAAATAGACTTCTTACACTTACATGTTGTTAATTTGGTCAAAGGTTCATTATATCCAAGAATGATATTAATGATTTAGATAACATATATATCATATATATTCATCATATACATGTATTTATAATATTACATCAAATTTAGAGGTAAGAAATGAAATGCACCGTTCATGGAGACGGTAAGCCGTACGTACGCATGAACGCTACTTCCATTTCTATTTCGTATTTTCTGGAATGGAATCATAATGATATAAGAGTATATTATAATTCCAGAATAATAACATATATACTATCATTAACGTTATCCTTTACACATCCCACATATGGTATTAACGAATCAAATCACTTTCAGGGGGGCGGTAGTCCGCACTTCCTAAAATGAAGATATCGTGTTTACCCATAATGGAAACAATAATGGTATGCCATAAATGAAAAATACAGAAGCTTAAGGAAAGAATAAACATATTATATTTCATATATAAAAATAGTGACATCATAATGGCCACCTTTGAAGGTGTTAAATGAGTATTGAACAATCATCGTTTCGGGAGGCAAAATTTCGCCATCCACGGAAACTGTATGTTCTTTAACCATTTGATGTAGTTGTGTGAAAGTGTAGCTCGAATAAATCTTATACAAACATCCTAGTATATTGAAGATACTGGTGTTGTTACAAAATAAGTAAATAAAAAGAGTTTAGGGGGTTGGAGAAGCAAAATAAAACAAATGAACATGAGATAATGAATTACCTTTAAAAGTGTAACTCCTTTTGATTTGAGCCTAAAGGCTTCCTTTGAAAGGATTCTGCCCAAAGGGAATCCTCTAGGATGAGGAGAGGGATGTGGAGAGAGTAAATGGGCAGGGGATGGCCGAGCCAAAGGCTTGAGGAGTGTGTGAAATGAGGTAGAGGTGGGGGCCTTTTATAAGAGGAGAGGAGGGGCACTTTTGGAAATCATGAAACTATTATTTTATTTTCAAACGTGTTTCGAATTTCTAACATCCCACATTGATATATTTTGAAGATAAGATGATAAGGCTTCGAAATATACCCAACCAATAGGTTTTGGACAAGTGTAGGTTTTAGATATTACATTATCATTCCATTTTATTTAAATCGTTAAATAATGAGGTCATCACTGCATCATCATGATGTCATAAATAATTTAATTTATTTAGATTCTAAAAATTATATAAAAAAATACTATGATGTTGGAAATCTTTTTATCTTTCCAATGACTATTTATAATCAAAAATCTGATATTTATAACCCCATGTAAATTTTTTTTTCGTAAAATAACTCATGTTTGTGTCATTTTTACTTTAACATTAAATAAAAGGTTATTTATGTCATTTCCCAACCAAAGTGGCTCCATGGGGTCCCCAAGTTGACCCATGGCTTGTCTTGGTCGGCCATGACACATCCAATGATGTTAGGACATGTGTCAAGCTCATCTCATACTATTAAAATATTATTTTTACCTTAAACTACACTAATTACCACTAATCACGATTAAAAACTTAATAAGTTACTATTCACCAAAAAATTATTTTAATCTCATTGAACTACATTTTACTTATTAATGACAACCATGTATGTCGGATTTTTGAAAATCAAAACACAATGATGGAAAAATTTCATTTAAACAGAAAATCAGTTTTTATAAGTACCACTTAGTGGTTTCACTATTCATCAAAAATTGAAGTTTTTTAGAAAATTACCAAAAATTCACCCTAAGATATATTTGATATTCTGAATTCAAAAATGATTTTTATATTACATAATTCAAATAATATAAGTAGAATTAATTAATTTAATAATTAACTCCCGCTGTCAAAACAAATAGCGTGTTTTTATGAAACAATAAGTATCAAAAGATTGACACCAGTTTAAGTCCAATTTCAAAGTGAAATTGATTCCAATGACCAACATTGGATTAAATGGTAAAAATATATTCTAATTTCATTTCAAAACCAATTCAAAACATAATCTAATCATATAAATAAATTAGATTAAAAAGCAGTTTTGATGTAAAATGCAGTATTTTTCACCATTCATTAAAAAAAATGAACATTGTCAGAAAAATACCAAAAATTCACAAAGTAAATTTTGATGTCCCAATCATAAAGAATAAGTTTATTTTGAAAAAAATAGCTTATAAAATTGTCAAAAGATAGATTTAAAAAGGGTTTTCCATCAAAAGGCAGTAAAATAATATTTTAAAAATATTAGTGTATTCCATGCTTAAGATTGTATTTATTTTCATTTTAATCCTATAAAACACTATCTTAATCATTAATAGACATAGATAAAATTATATATTATTCATTACTTTCTTGGTTTGTTACAATGAATTCTGCACAAGAGAGTCTCTACATTCTATAGTCTGAAAACCCAACTCATCTAAGGCGGATATAAAATGAACAAGTGGAAACTATTACCACCACTAACCATTTTGGGATCCTTTCACTAGAATTCAATAATGCATGCCTTGCTTACTTATGGGCGATGAAATAACCATTTGGTGATCCCAACATGTAGGAACTACAAAATATGGTTCCCCTAGATATTCGATGCCACTGGTGTTGTTCAATAGTCCATGGAGGGGGTTGTTCACCATAACTTTTCCCCAACTACTCAAGTTAGGGAACCACAATGGTCTCATCTTGGGTAGTGGACTATATTGTCCAATGGACAGGTCTATACCCTCATTCCTACTAAATAATACAAATTGTATATTCTGGTTACTAATATGGAATCAGTATATATTTTGGTTCCCATATATGAATCTAACTCATATATCCTAGAAACATCCTTGGAGTTAGCTCATATTTTGGTTCCCACTGAAGGAACACTCATTTATATGGAAGAAACTCAGGGAAAATAACATATTATTATTCCCTCATATCAATACTTATTGAATATTCTGGTGGAAACTCAAGGGAAACCATGTATTATTACTCGCTCATAGAGAAAATTACATATTTGAGAGGAAAATAAGGACGGTAACATATCCCCATTCAAACTAATGTTTTTCATAATATTTTGGTAGTCACTTCATAGAAGTCTAATATACCTTCAAACATGAGTAAATCATATATTCTTACTTCTGTTAATGAAGGGTGACATTAGAACACCTTAAAACTAATATAAAACGTTGAACATATTCCATATCCCACTCTGGAGCATCGTCTATGTATTCTATTAAGGAATAAAAACTATGATTTAACACATATTCCTATTCTAATAGAGGTTTTTCAGTATATGCCAGTAGTCACTTCGGGGTAGTCTCATATCCCTAAAGACACCTTATAAAATCGAAAAAATGTTCTAGAAGTTACTCAATAGTAATAATATACTAATGTAAATATCAAAGAGAGACATAGTCATATTCAGACAAAGATTCAGGTTCTTCCCTAAAGGGTTATATTTTATAAAGATTTCTACCAGTCGTACATGGATACAGTAGCCTAGCATGAAGTTTCTAAAGAAAACAACCAGTGGGAATAAAATACCGATCAAGAGAAGGATAATATGCCTACACTAATCAATGATAGTGTCCATGTGGAAATAAAATTATTTTCAATAGCATCAAAGGAAATTTTTAATCCTCATCAGAATGAGTTGGAAATATTTACCATGAAAATATTTCTAACAATAGAATGGAGGTGAATTACATGGACTCCTCTCATAATTCCTAATGTGGAATATTCCCTACAGTTACATCTCATCCAAACAAGGATATCCTCCCCTTTTCAAAGTTTCTTTGTATAGTGAGTTACTTGAAAGGTCAGAGTCAATTATATATAGTTCCCCATCACTATCTAATAATATTTTATCAAAACCAATGGATAGTTTAGGGTAGTAACCATCATCTCTACATCCCATATATATTTTTTAATTATCCTAAAAAAGTGACCTTTGTGGTTGGATTATATAGAAGAGTATACCTCTGAGAATGAGGAAAATATCATGTGTTTGTGGTGAGAGATAGATGAGGGAGACATGTTCCACATGTTTTGGACTATATCTACCTCCCGATATGAGGTTACCTAGAAAATAAAAGTATATTTTATACGCTATCTATGTATTAAACTATAGAAAACTCATCCCCACCTCAATGAAAAACATATTCCGAGGGATTTGTTTATCATCTTAAAGTGATATGTGAGATATGCCACTAGGTTGAGTCGGTGTATTTTTTAATGGAATGAGACCTAAATTCAGAAAATCTATATAGGAATCTATATCATGCTTGACTTGATATATTTAAGACACCTCCAATTATAATTTCAAACACTTCATCTTACGTTTTCATTAGGGGTTGAGGTGAATATAGAGAGGTGTTCTTTAATCCACTCACAATTAAATAGAGACCTTTTTTGTAAAAATATTATAATGTTATTTCCTCAGGAAGATTTATGAGACTATAAGGTTCATATGAAAATATGTTGGTTCAACACAATACTAATACCTCTAAATCTCAGAAATGACACACTCACTGATAATGAGCCATCAACAGGTTGTTTCATATAACCTCAAAGGAAGTCAAAATTTCCTCCCAATTGAGAAAAGTAGGGCCTCCAAATTAAAATAATGTTCTGAAATCATGTAGATCACAATTGAAACACATGCTCCGCCCAAACCATACCGGAGTAAAATCACTATAAATTCATATGGCCTCCATATCATAAACTTTAGAGACAATCATGGAGAAATCTTAGCTAACATGTTTGTGGATTTTTACCTCATATTTACCACTACCCCCACCATTATAATCACCCCCAATGAATCAAGGACATAACGGTGGAAAAAATAAGTCAATACCATTATATAGGTCTGATGGAAATTTTAATATCACCACCACTACCACCTCTTGTGAAATCATTAAATCCCTAGTGATATATAGTTTCAAAAAAAATCAACAACTAGAAAAACCCAATCTATAGATATATGATAATTTATATCATCACCCCTCCCCCACATAGGAATTCAATCCTCACTAAGATTGGAGAAGTCTCATGGTAAGTATCTCTCTCATTCTTACCAATTTGTGACATATATTCCCCATTTAGTACATACTTGCATAGATTTGTTGGAATCTCTTTATGGGTCACTATACATAAGCCACTTCCTAGGGAACTGGCTGGAGGAAAAGTCAAAACTAAAAGGAGTTGTGATAAAAAATAAAATTTTAAGGAGTAGAGGGCTAAATAGATACCTGAATTTCCCCTAGATGAATACCTTTAGGATAATTTAACTTAGTACAATTCAAAGGCAGATGATAACATGATTTCAGCTGTCAGGTATGCTTTAGTGAAGGACACTAATACTAATTTAGCGAATGGAAATAACGATCTAGAGGAACAATATTGATAGATGTTAGTCAAACATGAATTTATCACTGAGTTACATGATGAGGGTGTTTGGAATTAAAAGAAGAAACATATTCAGAACAAGTAACCAAAAGTATTTAACCATAAATCATGCTATGTGTATTAGTTAAAAATAAGAGGAAATGAGCTGTGTTATATCATGTTATCCTAGAAGAGACTGATGTACCTTCTGTTGATAATATATTTCCATGATATAAACTAAAGATAGAAAAAATTTAAATGGGTTAATGTTGAGTTTTTTTAGGGAAATATTACCAATTAACACAATACTATGATGGGAGACATTATTTCCCCCTTTAATGGGAGTTTCAGAACCTGAAAGAACTAATCCACCAGCCAGGGAAGGGTCATTTTATCCTAATGGATCTATAACCAGATTTATATTTTATTTAACTCATATAGACACATAATATCATTATTTTCCTATATATGGACCTCATATATCATAAGATTTTTCCAATTATCCTAAAACTATGAAAACTGTGGTGCAAATAAAAACACATGCCATGTGGACTTATTGGGCCTCAACTATTGTCAATAATAATGCTCCCCCTTAGTTGTTGATGAAAATAGAGTTATTAAACTCTATAAAAATCCTCATCACTCATATGGAGTCCATAAGGGGAAATTGTACACTCGTACAACAAGAGAGAAATCCTTACCATGAATGGGTGGATGCATGCCCACCTCCACCCAAATTTAGAAGTCCAACTTTCTCGACCATCAATGGTGATGGGAATATAGAACAATATATAAGGTATTTTATGTCTCATTTTAGACCAATTATTGGAAAACTTATGGAGTAAGAAGTGGCTAATATTATATTTTTTATATAGAAATTCGGAGTCCTGGATTTTTCTTGATTCAATAATCACCCCACAAAGTCAACTATGAATTGGGAGGATGTGCGCTGTCAATTTCTATGTCAATTCAAATATATGATGATAAAGAAAAAAATTTCGGAAATTTAAAACTAAAAAACATTATAATGATAGATATACAAATTTTATTTCTAAATGGAAGACTCTCACATATTCCCTAGGTATACAACTTCCACAAGATTATCTATTAGAGTTATTTGTATAGAACTTATATGATGAACTACCAACATCTCTCATCCCATTGAAATTTCCAAATTGGTTTTGAGAATTTGTTTCAATATCCCAATGACTATCAGATAATATCAAAGAGTAAGTTAAACACTCAACCAATATCATCGATTTAGGAAAGGAAAATGGGTAGTGTATAAGCATATTGTAACATTCCAAGTAAGTAATGAATAATAGATATTTTTATCTATGTCTATTAAT
This sequence comes from Viscum album, assembly GCA_963277665.1. NCBI lineage: Eukaryota > Viridiplantae > Streptophyta > Magnoliopsida > Santalales > Viscaceae > Viscum > Viscum album. Next base: position 1,288,037,457 of record OY728137.1, read on the forward strand.
GAATTAGATAGTGTTTTAGAGGCTTAAAATGAAAATAAATCCAATCTTAAGCATGGAATACACTAATATTTTTAAAAGATTGTTTTACTACCTTTTGATGGAAAACCATTTTTAAATCTATCTTTTGACAATTTTATAAGATATATTTGTCAAAATAAACTTATTCTTTATTATTGGGACATCAAAATTTACTTTGTGTGAATTTTTGGTATTTTTCGGACAATGTTCATTTTTTAATGAATAGTGAAAAATACTGCATTTTACATCAAAACTGCTTTTTAATCTAATTTATTTATATGATTAGATTATCTTTTGAATTGTTTTTGAAGTGAAATTAGAATATATTTTTACCATTTAATCCAATGATGGTCATTGGAATCAATTTCACTTTGAAATTGTTAAACTGGTGTGAATCTTTTGATACTTATTGATTCATTAAAACACACTATTTGTCATGACAGCGGGAATTAATTATTAAATTAATTAATGTGACTTATATGTTTTGAATTTTGTAAAATAGACTTCATTTTTGAATTCGGAATATCAAATATATCTTAGAGTGAATTTTTGGTATTTTTCTGAAAAACTTTAATTTTTGATGAATAGTGAAACCACTAAGTGGTACTTATAAAAACTAATTTTTTGTTTAAATGAAATTTTACCACTTCTGTGTTTTGAATTTCAAAAAATCCGACATAAATGGTTGTCATTAAAAAGTAAAATGTGGTTCAATGAGATTAAAATATTTTTTTGTTGAATAGTAACTCTTAAGTTCTTAATCACGATTGGAGGTAATTAGTGTAGTTTAAGGTAAAAATAATGCTTTAATAAAATGAGATGATCTTGACACATGTCATACCCTCATTGTATGTGTCATGTCCGACAAATACAATCCATGGGTCAACTTGGGGACCCCATGGAGCCACTTTGGTTGGGAAATGACATAAATAACATTTTATTTAATGTAAAAGTAAAAATGACACAAACATGAGTTGTTTTACTAAAACAATTTTTACATGGGGTTATAAAGATCAGATTTTTGATTATAAATAGTAATTGGAAAGATAAAAATATTTCCTACATCATAGTATTTTTTTTATAATTTTTAGACTTTAGATAAATTAATTTATTTATGACATCATGATTATGCAGCGATGACCTCATTATTTAACGATTTAAATAAAATGGAATGATAATGTAAAATCTAAGAACTACACATGGCCAAAACCTATTGGATGGGTGGATTTAGAACCCTTATCACCTTATCCTCAAAACAAATTAATGTGGGACCTCTTAAATCTGAATACCATTTTAAAATAAAGTGACTTTTCTTTACCTTCCAAGAGTGCCCCTCCTCTCCTCTTATAAAAGGCCCCCACCTCTACCTCCTTACCCACACTCCCAAATCCTTTGTCTCGGCCAACCCCTGCCCATTTTGGCTCTAAATATCCCTATCTTACTCCTTGAAGCCTCACTTTGGGCAGAAGTTTTCCCAAGGAAGCCTTTGAGCTCAAATCTAAGAGAGTTACCCGATTTTAAGGTAATGTCTTCTTTTAAGTCCTTTTGTTTGATTTTGCTTCTCCAACCCCATTAAATCTTTTTATTCTTTTATTTTGAAACAAATACATTATCCTAAATATACTAGGATGTTATTATAAGAATTATTCGAGCTACACTTACACACACCTACATCTAATGGTTAAAGGACATACTGTTTCTGTGGATGGTGAATTTATGCCTCCTGAAATGATAATTGTTCAACATTCTTTTAACACCTTAAAAGGTGGCCATTAAGATGTCACTATATTTATATATGATATATAATATGTTTATGTTTTCCTTAAGCTTCTGTATTTTTCATTTTGGGCATACCTTTATGGTTTCCATTATGGGTAAACACGATATCTTCATTTAAGGAAGTGCGGACTACCGCCCCCTCAAAGTGATTTGATTCGTTAAATAACATATGTGGGACGTATAAAAGATGGAACTATGATATTATATATGATATTATACTGGAATTATAATATACCTTTATATCATTATGATTCCATTCTATAAAATATGAAAAATAAATGAAAGTAGCGTTCATGCGTACGTACGGCTTACCGTCTCCATGAATGGTGCATTTCATTTCTTACCTCTAAATTATTATGTAATATTATAAATGCATGTATATACTGGATATATATGATATATAAATAATGATTATTATCCTGGATATAATGGATACATGAACAACATGTAATTATAAAGGGTTTATTTTTGACTCAAGTACCAATGATCGTTAAAACGACCGTTATTAACTTAAATAATTACATAGTGTTCATGACATAGCGATAAGTGATATAAAAGGAATAATGAACTTGAAAAAGGTTATTAAACAAGTAGTAATTAACTCAAGTTTATTATTCTGGAGATTGAAGAACGACCGAGTCAAGTCGGACCTGAGGTATGGGACTTCGTCTCAATCTCTTTTCATTGAGGCATATTTTGTTTTATACACAACCTTATTTTATACGGTGTATAAACCCCTTTGACTTTTACATTTATTCAAAAGGAATATTTTTTATACGAAGCGTTTACTAAACAAAAAAGGGAATGTTTTTGTCGTACGTATGCGGCGACAACGACTTTTCCGCCACCGTGACCATTATTTGAGTTTCGGATGCCTCTACAAGCCATATAGTTTTTTTAAAATAAAAATAAATACCATGTTTTAATTTTCTTTTATTTTGTTATTGAAAATGGTTTTCATAATGTTTTTATATCAATGTGTTGTATTTATATCTTGTGATTGAAATGTGGAAATGTTATGTTTCCTTTATGCATGTTTTATGTGATACGATTATGTTGAGGTTCTTGGGCATTATTATGAAGAGGGGTGGTTCCGTGATAAACTAAGGGCGGGTGAGCCCGATATAGCTCTCCAATGCATTGGGTAACATGAAGGAGTGTAACGTTAAGGTTTCTCCGAAAGGATTTAGGGAATATACTGTGATGGGTATTCCAAACGTAACCAAGAGGGTTACTCCCTACATAAGAATGTTATGAATGCCTCAAGTTACCTTTACGTCTTATGATTTCTATGATTTATTCATGATTTGATGAGGTATGTTGAAGTGCTTATGTTTTATGGGTAAAGTATGACTTCATTCTTATGTATATATGTACCCATGTTTCCTTTCCATATATTTTTATATCCCTTACTGAGATTTTTATGCTCATCCCAAGTTTTTTTTGAAATGTTTTTCACAGGTCAAGGGAAAGTTACATGATATGATGATAGTGTCAAGGAAGTGTCAAGAAAGAATCCATGTTTTATATTAAATATGTTTCCATTGATGGTAAAGAAGAATACTATCTTTATGTAACCACTTTGTTTATATGTGGAATGTAATGCAAGTTTTATGATCTAATTCTCTAAAACTATAAACCCGAAAAGATCCTCAATGTGTATTCTTGTAATAACTCAAGATTAAGAAAGGTTTAAGGCTGGGGCCTTACAGTTGGTATTAGAGTTTGGTTTAGATAAATTTAGGAGTTAGAATTCTATTAAATGATTATCCAAAAATATTTTTTTATGGTCAGATTGAAGTGATATAGTATTTGAAGATTACCATGTTGCTTCATCTAAGACATGTTTGTTTAGAAAGGTTTTCCGCATTGGAAACAGGGAAGCAGTGCTAGGAAGGCATGCAGAAGGCAATAACCTTCCGAATCAGCATCCTGAGATGGTCGTAATTGGAACTGAACAGTTTGTTGCAGTAATGGCGCAGTTGACTCAAGCGATAAATTGCGGTGGTATCCATACACGAGATCAGCCAGATCAACTGCAAAGGAACATGTCTGTGGTGGAACATTTAATGAGGCAACATCCCCCATCATTCAGAAGATCATCTGAACCTATGCTAGCTGAAGGGTGGATTAAATCACTGGAGAAGATTTTTGATGTCATGGGGTGTTCAGACAATCAAAAGGTTAGTCTTGCTATTTATCGTTTGGAGGGTGAAGCAGATCAGTGGTGGTTGATGGTTAAAAATATCAGGGACGCTGATGAGATTGATGCTCTTGACTAGGATGAATTCAAAGGTATGTTTCTTGAGAAGTATTTTCCTAAGGCTGTTCGACTTAGGATGGAAAATCAATTCTTGGAATTGAGGCAGGAGGAAGACTCAATGGCTGCCTATGAAGAAAGGTTCACTCGATTGGCAAGGTATGCTCCAAATTTTATCCGAGACCTTGATAGTAAAATAAATCGTTTTTACTTAGGATTAAAGCCAAAATATCGAAGGGCATTAGCTTATCATGAGTTTAAAAGTTATGAAAATATTGTTCGATGTGCTGAGAAGGTGGAAATGGAGTTTGCCGATGATCAAGTGTTCTATAACAACCAACAGAATAAGAGACCGAGGTGGCAGGAGAAAGGTAAGAATTCTTCAAAAAAGTCTGATGGTAAGAAATCTAAGTTTCCAGTTTGTGATAAATGTGGAAAAAGGCATGCTGGGGAATGTCTTCTGAATTCTGGAAAGTGCTACCGATGTGGTAAGATGAGACATAAGGCTCGTGATTGCACTGAAAAAGATCAGGGTGATGGTAAGAACAAATTTGATTTACAGTTAGTGAAATGTTATAAGTGCAATGAGATGGGTCACTATGAAAACGAGTGTCCGACAAAGAGCTTGGGTGATGGGAAGAAGTTAGACTACAAGCAGAAAGGGGTGGTGAAATCCTTTTCAACTACTTCAGAAGATGTCGGGCCATCAAATGAAGTTTTATCAGGTACTTGGTTTGTTTTTTCAGATTATGCCAGTGTGTTGTTTGATTCGGGGTCTACACATTCTTTCATCTATGAAACCTTTTCTAGTAAAATGGGAATACCATCTCAAGAAATGTCTCCTAAACTTTTGGTAAAAACACCTGGGGGAAATGTTGAGGCAAAAACAATTTTTAAGAATCTTCCTATTCTTATCTGTGGAAAGAACCTACTTGCAAACCTTATTGTTCTACCTCTAGTAGAGTTTGATGTTATCATGGGTATGGATTGGCTCTCTATTTACCATGCTAAGATTGACTGTAGAGCTGAAGAAGTTTCTTTTTAGAAAGACTTTCAGTTTGTGTACAAGAATGAACCCTTACTATTGATAACTTATCAAGAGGCCAAGAAACTTGTAAAAGATGGAAATGAATGTTACCTTGCACACATCATTGAAAATAAAGGAACTGTTCAGATGAATGATGTGCCAGTGGTAAATGAGTATCCTGATGTTTTTCCTGATGAGTTTCCTGGAATAATACCAGATCAAGAAGTTGAGTTTACTGTTGACTTAGTTCCTGATGCTAAGCCAATTTCAAAACCCCCTTATCGAATGGCTCAAATTAAACTTTTAGAGTTGAAGGAGAAATTGCAAGATTTATTAGAGAAAGGTTTCATTCGACCTGGCACATCACCATGGGGTGCTCTTGTTTTATTTGTTAAAAAGAAAGATGGTTCAATGAGACATTGCATTGATTATAGAGCCTTGAATAACATCACTGTTAAGAACAAATATCCTTTGCCTCATATCGATGATTTGTTTGATCAGCTCCAGGGAGCTCAGTATTTTTCAAAGATTGACTTGAAATCGGGGTACCATCAGCTGAAGTTAAAGGAAGCAGATGTTCCGAAGACCACGTTCTGTACAAGATATGGCCATTATGAATTTGTAGTAATGCCTTTTGGGATAACCAATGCACCTGCTGTATTCATGGACTTAATGAATAGAATTTTCCATGAGTTCTTGGATATGTTTGTGGTGGTTTTCATTGATGATATTTTGGTGTTTTCTAATAGTAAAGAGGAGCATGAAAGACATTTAAGGGTTATCTTTCAAACCTTAAAAGAAAAGAAACTGTATGGAAAATTCAGCAAGTGTGAGTTCTGGTTGCAACAAATTTCTTTCCTTGGTCATATTGTTTCTAAAGATGGGACAACTGTTGATCCTGCAAAAACAAAGGTTGTTGAAGAATGGACAAGACCCACAAATGTAACTGAGATTCATAGCTTCCTTGGTTTGGAAGGCTATTACCGAAGGTTTGTTAGAAATTTTTCACGGTTATCTAGTCCAATGACTAAGCTAACTCGGAAGGGTGTTAAGTTTATCTGGACAAAAGAATGTGATGATTGTTTTCAGGAATTGAAAAGATGATTGGTGAATGCTCAAGTTTTGGATCTACCTTCCAGGAATGGTGAGTTTGTTATATACAGTGATGCTTCATTGAAAGGACTTGGTTGTGTCCTAATGCAGAATGATCAGGTAATTGCTTATGCTTCACGACAGTTGAAAAATCATGAGGTAAATTACCCTACACATGATTTGGAATTAGCTGCTGTTGTTTTCGCTTTAAAAATTTGGAGGCATCATTTGTATGGAGTAAAGTGTGAAATATATACTGATCAAAAAGGTTTAAAGTATATATTCACTCAGAAAGAGTTAAACATGAGATAGAGGGAATGTCTGGAATTAATCAAGGATTATGATTGTACAATTCATTACCATCCGGGAAAAGCAAATAAAGTGGCTGATGCTTTGAGTCAAAAAAGTAATGCTTCATTAGCAATATTGCGCTTGGAACGTGATTCTTTGGTTAAGGATTTGATGAACTTTGGCATAGAAGTTGTTGGTGTAGGAAGTTCTTTTGTTTTGTTTCAGGTATCAGTGAGATCATCTCTATCAGATAGAATCAAGCAAGCACAGAAGCAAGACAGTGAGTTGCAGAAAAAGGTAGAGCTGGTTCAGAAAGGTAAGTTTCATGAATTCAACATTGATAATGATTTCATTTTGAGATTTGGGAAGAGATTGTGTGTGCCTTGTGATTCACATTTGAATAGAGATTTGTTATGTGAAGCTCATAGTTCTCCGTTTTCAGTTCATCCTGGCAGTACTAAGATGTACAGAGATCTGCAGGAGTATTACTGGTGGGAGGGAATGAAAATAGATATTGCTGATTTTACTGTGAAGTGTTTGACATGTCAACAGGTTAAAGCAGAGCGGAAGCTACCGAAAGGGATGCTTCAGCCTCTACCAGTGCCAGAGTGGAAATGAGAGAATATATCCATGGACTTTGTTGTGGGATTACCGAAGATATCACGAGGTAATAATGCAATCTGGGTTATTGTTGATCGCTTGACTAAATCTGCTCATTTACTTTCTATACGAGATACTTTTTCCCTAGATCAACTTTCCCGTTTGTATCTTAAAGAGATACTCAGGTTACATGGAGTTCCCCTCTCCATTGTATCTGATCGTGATCCCAGGTTCACTTCTTACTTTTGGAAAGGCCTTCAGAAGTCGTTGGGTACTGAATTAAATTTTAGTACATCTTTTCATCCTCAATCAGATGGGCAGTCAGAATGAACAATTCAGACCTTGGAGGATATGCTACGTTCTTTCTCTATGGATTATCAGGGAAGTTGGGACCAACATCTTTCTTTGGTTGAATTTTCATATAATAACAGTTTTCATTCCAGTATACAGATGGCACCATTTCAGGGATTATATGGGAAGCGGTGTCGAACTCCAGCTTTCTGGGATGAAGTGGGTGAAAGGAAGTTGATGGGACCAGAATTGGTAGAAGAGATGGCAGAAAAAGTTCAGCTGATTCAGAAGCAAATGAGAACAGCTCAGAGCAGGAAGAAGAGTTATGCGGATAACTGGAGGAAGGATCTATCTTTCGAGGTAGGTGATCATGTTTTTCTCAAGGTTTCTCCTTGGAAAAGGGTGATGAGATTTGGTAAGAAAGGAAAGCTGATTCCAAGGTTCATTGGACCATATGAAATTCTGGAGAGAGTTGGATCAATTGCTTACCGGGTGGATTTACCTCCGAGTTTATCCCAGGTACACAATGTTTTTCACGTTTCGATGTTGAGAAAGTATATGCCAGATCCATCTCATGTTTTGAGTCTAGAGGTAGTTCAGCTGGAAGAGAACCTATCTTATGAGGAACAACCAGTCAAGATTCTTGACCACAGGGAGAAAGTGTTACGAAATAAGGTGATTAATCAGGTAAAGGTTTTGTGGAAAAACCACATGATGGAAGAGGCAACATGGGAATCTGAAAATGCAATGAGGGATAAGTACCCCCATTTATTTGATAAGTAAATAAATTGCGGGGACACAATTTTCAAAAGGGGGGAAGGATGTAACATCCCAAGTAAGTAATGAATAATAGATATTTTTATCTATGTCTATTAATGAATTATATAGTGTTTTAGAGGCTTAAAATGAAAATAAATCCAATTTTAAGCATGGAATACACTAATATTTTTAAAAGATTGTTTTACTACCATTTGATGGAAAACCATTTTTAAATCTATATTTTGACAATTTTAAAAGCTATGTTTGTCAAAATAAACTTATTCTTTATGATTGGGACATCAAAATTTACTTTGTGTGAATTTTTGGTATTTTTCGGACAATGTTCATTTTTTAATGAATAGTGAAAAATACTGGATTTTACATCAAAACTACTTTTTAATCTAATTTATTTATATGATTAGATTATCTTTTGAATTGGTTTCGAAGTGAAATTAGAATATATTTTTACTATTTAATCCAATGATGGTCATTGGAATCAATTTAACTTTCAAATTGGACTTAAACTGGTGTCAATCTTTTGATACTTATTGTTTCATAAAAACACGCTATTTGTCATGACAGCGGGAATTAATTATTAAATTAATTAATGTGACTTATATGTTTTGAATTTTTTAAAATAGAATTCATTTTTGAATTCAGAATATCAAATATATCTTAGGCTGAATTTTTGGTATTTTTCTGAAAAACTTCAATTTTTGATGAATAGTGATACCACGAAGTGGTACTTATAAAAACTGATTTTTCGTTTAAATGAAATTTTACCACTTCTGTGTTTTGAATTTCAAAAGAAATCCGACATAAATGGTTTTCATTAAGAAGTAAAATGTGGTTCAATGAGATTAAAATAATTTTTTGGTGAGTAGTAACTCTTAAGTTCTTAATCGCGATTAGAGGTAATTAGTGTAGTTTAAGGTAAAAATAATGTTTTAATAAAATGAGATGAGATTGACACATATCCTACCCTCATTGGATGTGTCATGGAAGACCAAGACAATCCATGGGTCAACTTTGGGACCCCATGGAGCCACTTTGGTTGGGAAATGACATAAATAACTGTTTATTTAATGTAAAAGTAAAAATGACACAAACATGAGATGTTTTACTAAAAAAATTTTTACATGGGGTTATAAAGATCAGATTTTTGATTATAAATATTCATTGTAAAGCTAAAAATATTTCCTACATCATAGTATTTTTTTATAATTTTTATACTTTAAATAAATTAAATTATTTATGACATCATGATGATGCAGTGATGACCTCATTATTTAACGATTTATATAAAATGGAATGATAATGTAAAATCTAAGACCTAAACATGGCCAAAACCTATTGTATGGGTGGATTTAGAATCCTTATCACCTTATCCTATAAAAAAATCAATGTGGGACCTCTTAAATCCGAATAACATTTTAAAATAAAGTGACTTTTCTTTACCTTCCAAGAGTGGCCCTCCTCTCCTCTTATAAAAGGCCCCCCACCTCTACCTCCTTACCCACACTCCCAAAGCCTTTGGCTCGGCCAAAACCTGCCCATTTTGGCTCTCCACATACCTCTATTACTCCTTGAAGCCTCACTTTGGGCATACGTCTTCCCAAGTAAGCCTTTGAGCTCAAATCTATGAGAGTTACCCGATTTTAAGGTAATGTATTCTTTTGAGTCCTTTTGTTTGATTTTGCTTCTCCAACCCCCTTAACTCTTTTTATTCTTTTCTTTTATAAAAAATACAGTATCCTCAATATACTAGGATGTTGTTATAAGAAGTATTAGAGATAAACTTACACACACCTACATCTAATGGTTAAAGGATATACTGTTTCTGTGGATGGTGAATTTATGCCTCCCGAAATGATGATTGTTCAACATTCTTTTAACACCTTCAAAGGTGGACAATAAGATGTCACTATATTTATATATAATATATAATATGTTTATGTTTTCCTTAAGCTTCTGTATTTTTCATTTTTGGCATACCTTTATGGTTTCCATTATGGGTAAACGCGATATCTTCATTTAAGGAAGTGCGGACTACCACCCCCTCAAAGTGATTTGATTCGTTAAATACCATATGTGGGATGTATAAAGGATGGAAATATGATATTATATATGATATTATACTGGAATTATAATATACCTTTATATCATTATGATTCCATTCTATAAAATACGAAATAGAAATGAAAGTAGTGTTCATGCGTACGTACGGCTTACCGTCTCCATGAACGGTGCATTTCATTTCTTACCTCTAAATAATTATGTAATATTATAAAGGCATGTATAAACTGTATATATATGATATATACATAATGATTATAATCCTGGATATAATGGATACATGAACAACTTGTAATTATAAAGGGTTTATTTTTTACTCAAGTACCAATGATCGTTAAAACGGTCGTTATTAACTTAAATAATTACATAGTGTTCATGACATAGCGATAAGTAATATAAAAGGAATAATGAACTTGAAAATGGTTCTTAAACAAGTAGGAATTAACTCAAGTTTATTATTCAGGAGATTAAATAATGACTGAGTCAAGTCGGACTCGAGGTATGGGACTTCGTCTCAATCTCCTTTCATTGAGGCATATTTTGTTTTATACACAACCTTCTTTTATACAGTGTATAAACCCCTTTGACTTTTACGTTTATTCAAAAGGAATCTTTTTTATACAAAGAATTTAATAAATGACAAAAGGGAATGTTTTTGTCGTACGTATGCGGCGACAATGACTTCTCCACCACCGTGACCATTATTTGAGTTTCGGCTTCCTCTACAAGCCATACAGTTTTTTTTAAAAGAAAAATAAATACCGTGTTTTACTTTTCTTTTATTTTGGTATTGAAAATGGTTTTCATAATGTTTTTATATCAATGTGTTGTATTGATATCTTGTGATTGAAAGGTGGAAATGTTATGTTTCCTTTATGCATGTTTTATGTGATAGGATTATGTTGAGGTTCTTGGGCATTATTATGAAGACGGGTGGTTCCGTGATAAACTAAGGGCGGGTGGGCCCGATATAGCTCTCCAATGCATTGGGTAACGCGAAGGAGTGTAACGTTAAGGTTTCTCCGAAGAGATTTAGGAAATATACTGTGATGGGTATTCCAAACGTAACCAAGAGGGTTACTCCCTACGTAAGAATGTTATGAATGCCTTAAGTTACCTTTACGTCTTATGATTTCTATGATTTATTCATGATTTTATGAGGTATGTTGAAGTGATTATGTTTTATGGGTAATGTATGATTTCATTCTTATGTATATATGTACCCATGTTTCCTTTCCATATATTTTTATATCCCTTACTGAGCTTTTTATGCTCATCCCAAGTTTTTTTTTGAAATGTTTTTCACAGGTCCAGGGAAAGGTACATGATATGATGATAGTGTCAAGGAAGTGTCAAGAAAGAATCCATGTTTTATTTTAAATATGTTTCCATTGATGGGAAAGAAGAATACTATCTTTATGTAACCACTTTGTTTATATGTGGAATGTAATGCAAGTTTTATGATATAATTCTCTAAAACTCTAAACCCGAAAAGATCCTCAATGTGTATTCTTGTAATAACTCAATATTAAGTAAGGTTTAAGGCTGGGGCCTTATACATATACTATCATGCTCTAGCCAACACTGATTTCATCTCTGTTCCAAAGGCTGCTCAATATTATGTGGAACCTCTCTTTTAAATACCACAACAAAACAAACATCTTTAGAATGAAGGGAGGAAAGAAAAGGGTCATTCAGGTTTTTAATATTGAAAAAATAAAAATCATTCTTTTAAGAGGGAGTAGGTTCTATGATATTTTATCATATACTTAGAGAAAAATTGGCTCAAGTTTCCTGAAATCGAGAAACCAAAGGAGGTTGGTATTAATGACTTCTCATGTTATTATACCTATCATAAGATATTGGTGCATAATATCCAAGACTAATCTATCTTCAATAAAATTCTCTAAAATATGTTTGAAACTTAAAATCAAATTGGGAAAATCTGAAGAATAGGAGGCTTGTGTCTCTATTGTTACCCTAGAAGAAGAAGTGGCATGGAAACAAGTATTAAGAAAACACACACATAAATTTGATTATTGTATGGCCTAGATAATATTTGATCAAGAGAATGGAATTTTCGAGGTAAAATTTAACTATGAAATCATGACCCCAATTTCCTAAATGAAAACTTAAACACATATTTTAAAATCATAGAGATCCAAAAGAAGATATACCCATCAAATGAGAAATAAGGCTCAAGAAGAAGAAGAACATTTACACATCACAAATCAGGATAAATCTATAATATATGTCTTACCTATGATATCTGAAGTATGGGAACCAAGATACTAAATATAACTCACATTTGATGAAGAATGTTTACAAGACTCATTCAGTTTCATTAGTTTGACTAGCCTGTTTTATGTTCAAGAATCTAAATATAAATATGAGATTTAATTCTCCAGGCATAATTGGGGAGGAGGATTAATGATAAGATGTAATAAAGGCTCATAGGATATAGAATAATTGTACAGGTAGATCATACACTATAGAAACAATCTTTTCAAAATCCATATATATAGTGGAGACTCAAAAACAAACATTACTATGGGCTCAACATGAGCATCAATCAACCCTCAAATCATCCATAGCTTGGTCACATTCCATTGTATTAGAAGAAAATTTGTTAGATCCACCTCCAACTAGCCAATATAATAGATATCCAAATAGGTTGGCATAGTATGTACCATTAATGGGGGAACCTATGAATGTTGGATAGATTTTGTTAACACAACATGCATCGACCACTATGCCTCAATTGAAAGAGTAACGCCTCACTGGGAAATAATGGTTCTTGGACTAGAAATATGATGTCCTAAAATAGTTTTTTGTAGTACCAACACATATTTAAAACCTATATACCCTCCATATATTGAAGTAACTTTGAGATTCATTGAGAAACTTTTTTTCCATCCCTTAGGAAATTAGAGTGGAAGATTCCACAATAAGGGTGTATTAGAATGAGGATGATATGATTTAATGCCACATGGTCATATCATTCATAGATAATGATAAATAATATTCTATAAATGATCACTTCATACCCCTATACTTGAATTGAATGCTTCATGATATCAATTTTTACAAGGAAATCATGAAAAACAGCTCCAGAATTAACCTTATCCCAATCTAGACCCTTCCAATATTAGGCTTTAGTGAAAATGATTTTCCCCATTCCAAATTGAAAACCTAAGTGTATAATATGAGTTAACATAACACCCTTGGAAGGTTCAAATTGAAATCCTCATTTAGGGACCTTATATCGATTCTTAAGTTCATGGTCATCCATCATGATACAACATTTGATGTTCTATTGGGAATATCATTTCATCACATGCATGTTGTAGTGCCCTTATCATATCATCAATTCATGAAATATGAAATTAATGGGATGTTTTGAGTTTTATACAATGATAGATACTATTTTATTCTTGTGAGGATCGCTATATAAAAGAATTATACTATAAAGGGGAAGGTATTTAGATGGAAATAAATGATACTAACCAAGCCGCTGCCCCAAATGGATTGAAAGATACTCTTAATACATATAGTATGCTTGGTGATGATTATGTGTTTCCCATTGACTAAAATGAGGCACTAATTCTGAATAAGAGAAGCTATTAAATCATCTTGGTCACATATAGTGAGGGTATAAATTCTCAAGTTTTCATGATATTAGTTTCCTCACCAATCGGGGAATCCGATACCTAGATGTATGTAAATTAACATGATATTGATTATCCCCAACCATCCATATGGATTGTAAAAGTTTAACATGGTCAATATTACTAGAGATCAAAACTCTCCTTATGGTAATTATGACTACCCTTATCTTTTATACACTTTATTTCACAATTTGATAAATAAATATTCAATTAATACAATCCTAGATGATTGATTGGCCTATTGTATTTGAGTAATAAGTAATATATCATAACAAATTGAAACAAAAATACAAATAATCCAAATAAAACTCCATAACATGCCCTTAAATTTCCTTGATATTCTAAAATTGAACAGGATAACCTGGGGTGATATATAAGAAAGGGGTGATCTATAAAGAATAGTAAGATAAAAATAAAAATAAAACATAATGAAGGTAATACATGTGGATAAATATGAATATCAAGGTAACACAAGAGGTGTGATAATCATAAACTTTAACATCAAAGCATGGTATGATATGATAATGTAAAGGAAACATGGGAATGTAGCAACAACATAAAACATAACATCATAAGAATAAGTCAAGGATAACCATTGAGAAATCATAACATAGTGTGCTTAGGATAACATCCCAAACACCATACATGGAATCTCGTGATATAAAAACATTACCTAATGCATTGGAGTGTTATATAATTTCAGTCCCAGCTATCACATTCATATCATGTATATGCATAAGTGTTCCACATAGATCGTACAAAATAAGGAAGTATTTCGACAATTTTAATCCCATGATTAAGTAGTGTGGGTTACATGAATGTAATTATCAAATAAATGAAGGATATATAAATCTTTGTTAATATATTTTAGTGGAAATTTGGATGGGTATTCACTACAAAAATGTTTTCCATGTAAAATCGCAAGATAATTTCGCCAGCATAATAAGGGTACATGAATATTCATAGAGGGGTTAAATGATAGTGAAAGGGGAATATCATAACTTGTAAATAATAAATATAGTAAGATTTATATGTAAAAAAATATCCTAACAAGAACAATTGGAAATAAAAAGACATAATATAAAGAAGGCGCTTGAATAAAGAGGAGAAGGAGAGGATCCTTTACTTCACATAGTAACTACTTCGGAAAAGGTTATAATGAGAGGGGATAAATTATATATCATTCTTATAACACAAATTTTATAGTAAATATATATTTATAATAGCATGAAAACATGATAAATTTATATTAAAAAGGGAAAATACAACAAATGTGCTTGAATGGAAAAGAATAGAAAAATATCCCTTACTTCGATAGAGTAACGTCTTATGTAAAGGTTATAACTAATGGGTGTAAATGATATCTCATTATTAGATAATTAATTAGATAGTAAATAGATATTTATGAAGTCATAAGAACATGAAAAATTGAGATTATAAAAGATAAACGCAAAGAATGTTCTCGAATGAAAATAAGAGAGAAAGATCCTTGACTTCGATATAGTATTCGCTAAGGTACATGTTATAATGAGAGGTAATAAATGATATCTCATTATTTGAAAATAAATTTTACAATAATGGTATATTAATAAAGTTTTTAAAACATGATCAATTTAAATTAAAAAGGCAAAATACTAATAAGGTGATTGAATGGAAAGTAAGAGAGAAATATCCCTTACCTTGAGAGGGTACTTATAAAAGCTTGGGAGGAGATTCTGTAGAGATCTAGGGCACCCTCGGAGGGATATATAGAGTTAAGGGAAGATTAAATCTATTATCCAAGGGTTTTGAGTGAATAGGATGGGAGGTTTGGTGGGTTTTTATAGAAAAATAGAAGATAATTCTCTATTAATTTCCAAACATAGGTTTTGGAATCTATATGATAAAGTAATCAAAACAAAAAAACCTTACCATGGGTTTTCCATTGGTTTATTGAATGTAGGAGTGTTTTTAATTATTTTATATAGAAAATAACTTTTACCATTAAAATAAATCTCTTGTTCATGTGGAAATGAGTCACATTTATAAAACATTTATTTTAAAACCATAAAATATAATAAATGTTTTGGAGGATTAAATAAGGGTTTATAAAATTAATAAAATAATTTAAAAACACATTATCATAAAGGGTAAACATAATTTTGGTCATTTATACACTTTATAGTATTTATTATATAAATTTTTTACTTTTATGATTCTATATTACATATCATATAATTATACCATATTAAAATTTTATCCCAAAAATTTGACTACGTTAAAAAATTACGGAAAATTAACTATTGGCAAATTTATATGTGATTAATTGAAAAGTAATATTTATTTTATAAAAATATTTCTATAAATATGAGAATTTTCAATTTTAAATCAAAAATCCCATTTTATTGATAATACTAATTTTTTGACATTAACTATTTTCTAACCCTTAAAAAATTTAATTTAACTTTGTAAAATTTTATTATCATTTATATTTAATAAATATTATTTAATAATAATTAATTTGATAATTTAAAAATAGAATTCCATTCATAAAAGTTTATTTCATTACAATAATTCTTCCATCTTGTGTCCCAAATCTCTAGGGGTTAGCTTGTATTTCATCCTAAGAGATGATAATTCCCCTAATATGTCCACTTATGAATAGTTTTTGGAATATAAGTATGGTTTACTATATTTCAAAACAAATGATAATGCCTCTTCATAGTCATTGGAATCCAATTTCTATGCACTAAAGATTACATCACTTCTAGAGATCATACCCATATTTTTCTTTGTCCTCATGATATGGGAGATAAATAAGAGGATGAGGAGGATCCTAGGGACTCACCTACATTATTTGTGAAATGTGTATCAACTAAGTAGATGATATAAAATATGTAAAAATCATCACAAGTGATTATGATTTTTAGCCTTCTATGGTCAACAAAACCACGAATCTTAATGAACATAGTAAATATATCTACTTTTAAAAATAAAATTGACGCATTTTCACCTTGATTTGTATTGATATTCCTTAGTTTAACCCTAAGATAGAAACCCATCATGCAGGGCTATCATATGATCACTTTAGTTATAACTAGGAATCAAGAATAACACATATGCCACTCACTTATATTATAGGTGTAAGGTTGAAAATTTTATCAAGTTGAACCTTATTTGGGAAGTCTATTAACTAAAATTACTGACTAAATTTATCCTAGTATTAAAAAAAATATGTATATTTGTGTCTGAATTGGTTTTAGAGATATCAATTGGTATTTCTTGATAGAATATTCCCCTCTCTCAATCATAAATTTTTTGATCGATGAAATGACTAGCTTCTAGACCCTTTCTTTCCTGGACAGATACTCTATCTATTATCTAATTTGGATGAGCCATGAAGATCATGAAGATGCCTAATTGAGAGATCCCTAAGGGGTTTTCTAATAATGTATAATTCCTTCCAGTTTGAATAATTTTTACACCATATACCAATGAACCATGCACCAAATATTCAAGACCCTCCCATAGAAGATCATAGAATGACATTTTAATGATATGGTGGTCAAATTCCTTGAGCACTCTGATCAATTGAATGATCTTGAGGCGGTTTTTGGTAATATGTAGAAAAAAACATGAAAATGAAACCCATTAAGTGTGCCTTTAGGGTGACATTAAGAAATTTTATTGGATTTATGGTACACCATTATGGTATTGATGTTGATTCTAAGAAAATAATGGTAATTATTAATATTCCTCCACCATGAACTCTCAAAGAGTTGAGGGGGTTATAGGGATGTATTTCATATATCAAACAATTTATCTCCAACCTATATAAATTTTTTTTATCCTTAATAAGATTAATAATGAAGGGAATTCCCTCTAAGTGAGATGAATATTTTTAGTAGGCCTTAGGTATGCATAAGTAGTATCTTTTGTGCCTACGAATACCGATGCCTCATGTTGAATGAAAACTATTCATTCTTTATATAGTGGATCAAGAGTGATCACTTGGCACAATCCATTCCTAGAATAATGATGCAAGAAAATAAAATAGTTTTTACTATATTAGTAGAACTCTCCTCAATGTTGAGACCTAATATTCTAACATCAAGAAGAACCTACTTAAGTTGATCTTGGTAGTATATAAACTCATGCATTACTTTTAGTTACATGAATTTTGTATAGTGTTTCTCATCAAGCCTCTCAAGTATATCCTAAACCTCCCAATTCTTCCAGGGTAATTAACATATTGGGTGGTCATTTTATAATAGTTCAATTTACATTCCACACCTCATAAAAATAGAATTGAGGCATTATAACCTTTACTTGTAAAAGGGTGCACATACGAAGATAATGGATCAGGGATTTTTAAATTTTCATCACTATAGTGACGAAACATCATCATATTGGGAAATTAGAGCCCTAATAAAGGTCTTAGGATAACATATGGATTTAATTAACCTCAAAATTAGATTGAACTATTACCTCATTTAGATTGAATAATTGTTTGACTATTAATCCTCACCAGTGACCATTGATTGAAGGATTAAAGCTCAAACCCCACTTGATCATCCACTCACACATTAAGATTCCATGGGTTCACCAATTAACGGAATTTTGGAACTATCATGGAGGGTATGACAACACCTTATACATCCCAATGATCACCATAACTCCCTTCCACCAAATTTGTGAAGGTGATCATGGGTTGCTCATTTGAAAGGTGTCATTATCTCTCTTGTAATAGGGGAATGTGATAAATAATAAATTGAAATCATGGTAATGAATCGTCCCTTGGTAATGATCACCTCTTTTCTTATATAGTGGTAATTAAGAACTTGGAAATGGTTCCCTGACCCCTGGGTATATAACAACCACTAAATAATCCCTAATTGATGTATTATTAACAACTAACTATATCTTTATGTCATTTTATTTTATCACCTACGGGTAATTTGTAATAAATATATGATGTGATAAAAGATATTCCTTAACTCGACTCATAATTCTCACAAATATTAAATAATCCTTTATTATTAAAATAATATTTGTTCATATAATATTTTTCCATGTATTCACTTAAAACATTGTGGATAATTTTAATTAATATATTCAACTCCAATTATTATATACTTAAATAATAATTAATTTATTTATTCAATGGAAATCATTTAATCTAGGACATCACTCAGGCCTTGTGGTGGGGCACAACATGTCCTATTCTCATATTCATCAAAATATGGAAGACTATTGAATGTTCTAAGTGTGTGGCCCTCTAGGACCATATCTCAATAGTAGTGAATACTATCCAAATGTCAAAAGTAGATTATAATGACCCATAAATGCCCCTTAAGATATAAATAAAATTCATAGTAATGAAAATCTTTCCAATAAACACACGTCGTATAATATAATCTCATTGTCTCATGATATCTCAAAAAGCAAGGAGACCACTTCATGTCATTATCCATTCTTGCTTTATTATTCATTGATCTAACTAGATAGAATTACCTTATTCTACCATGTCCATGGATATAGTGAAGGTATTACCATCCTAATCAACTAGTCCTGAGATATCACTTTTTTCGGAAGTGAAAAATTCTATCTTGATTATTAAATCAATTACATACCACCGATGATAAACCCAATCAAAGAAACTTCACTACAACATCAATTTCATAGTTTTCTTCTTTTATGAAAGTATGCAATAAAATATTATTCACTGATAGTAAACTAAAATTTAGGATACCATTACATGTGTTCATGGATAGGAACCACCAATGGCACCTAAAGCATGTGTTGTTCCTATTGGTGGTTCAGTTATCATGATCTCATCTACTCAAGATGACCAGGTGTGAAATTCATGAGGAGAAGTCTCAATGATTATGAGCACCGAACACCTAATTATCACACATAATCTCTATATTGTCAATATAATGTATCTATAACACAAGAAATATGTTTAATATTACTATTATGGTATCTCCAGGTTCTCATTATTCCTTGGGAACTACTATAACACTTTGATATGACATGTAATCTTTGTAAATTTCCATTAATATAGTGGGTGTAGATGTATCATTAATATTATTATAAGATAAACATATTTATATATATATAACCATATACATGTAATAGTAATCAAATTGCTTACATGACTTAGTTCTAGAAAAACCCACTTATAGAACTCCCACACTAGAGCCAACTACTAGAAACTCTAAACCTAGTAGCTCTCACATGAGAGTCATACTTCCGCAGAGATATGGATTTAGTCAGGGAGTCTTACATATTATCTTTTTTATCTACTATATTAACTATAAATTCTAATCTCTCAGTAAAATCCCTCAAGAGATAAAATTTATGAAGTATATGATTCCTCCTCTATTGTGTACTAGGATCATTGGAAGGTACCACTACTGTAGTGTTATCATAATAAACTAGAATAGGGTCTGCATTGTTAGTCATAACACCAATTTCTGGGACAAAGCTTCATATTCAGACCACCTCCTTAGCTATATGAGAAGTCATTATATACTTTAATTATATTGTATATTCAGTGGCCATATGTGGTTTCGAGCATCTACAGTTTACTACACCACCATTCAAGAAAAATACATAGCCTAACTACAATATTAGATCATCATGATATGTATAGAATCTAGGATCATTTTATACCCTCACTACTGGTTATTTATCTCCAACATACACTAGGAAAATAACCTTTTTTACATCTCAAGGACTTTAGGGTAGTTTTCAAATCTTCCCAATGAATCTCTCTTGGATTATCTTTATATTTTACCAACATGCATAGAGAAAAATTAATATCAAAACTATTATATATAGTGGAATACATGATAGATCCCACTACCAAGTAATAAGCTATTCTACTCATTCTTTCAATCCCCTCCCATGTTTTTGGACACATTTTCTTGGAGGAATTGATACCATGTGACATTACAAAGAACCCCTTCCAGATTATTTTTCATTATAACTTTTCATTACCTTATCAATATATACACTCTGAATTATCCCAAGAAGCCTCTAAGATTTATCTTGATATATCTTGGTCCCTCGTATGTAGAATGTTTCACTTAAGTCTTTCATGGAGAAACATTCATTTAACCTCGTCTTAGTATACTGTAATAATTTCACTTATTTTCTGATAATTAATTTTTCATCAATATATAATACAAGGAAAAAAATGTCATTCCCACTAACCTTATTATCTACACATGACTCACTTTGGTTCTTGATGAATCCAAATTATCTTATGGACTCATAAATGGACATTCCATTATCAAAATTCCTAATTCGATCAATAATTGGACATCTTATTATTGCATACTTTATTGGAACTCTTTAAATTAATAAATCATTTGGGTTGACTTATATAGACAACTTCAAGAAACATCCCATTTAGAAATTATTTTTTACATCCATTTTATAATTATCATAATCATGGTGGGCTACTATTATAAGTAATGTTCTGATGGACTTAAACATCACTACTATTGAGAAGGTTATTTCATAGTCATTTCCTTAACATTTCTAGAAACCCTTTTCTACCAGTCATGACTTATAGGTATTTAATATATCATACATGTACAATTTTTTATTGAATAACTATTTTCACCAAAAAAAATTTATATCCTTTGGAGGGTCTACTAAAATACTAACAATATATTGGAAACTCAGAATGTAGATATTCTTACCATTTAGTAGCATCCTTTCCATTTATTGTATCCTTTTAGGTTATAGGTCATCATTCTATAAGAGTAATTTTCCCCACGACTTGGTGATAAGAAAACTAAATATCTCTAATTCTCTAACCTCTCATGTTGACCTATATAATACTTGTGTCTTGGGAACATATTCATCTCCCACTATCTTTTGTGGGGATGGTTCTGGTACCATCTATTATACATTTGGAGTATCAAATTCATTGAATTTTATATTTATCTAACTATTTCCATTTGAAATGTGTTCCAATTCTATAAATATGGAATTTTTTTCCACAATCAATTTTCTGTCAGAATGGATATATAGGTAATATGATTACGCTTCTTTAGGATAAATTATAAATATTCAATTCATGCTTCTTGATGATAATTTTTCACTAGGTGCAGTATTGACAAAATCCTTTCAGCCTCATACACATATGTGTGAAAAAATGGGTTTTTCTCCATTCAAAAAATCATATGGAATCCCATATATTGCTTTAGTTGGTACTCAATTATTTAGAAATCTATGATTACATGAATCACTATACATCTAGTTAATCTGTTCACTACTACAAAAATAGGCCATTAACAGTGCTAAAAATGACCTTTATCAACACTAGAGAAGCACTGACTACCAGAGAGAGATTAAAAGCCCCATTATTTTATCAACGCTTTTAGAAGCACTGATAAAGGATCATGATGCAACATGCCATAACAGCACACCGTAGTAGCAGAAACAACACGAAATCATCAAAAATAAAATACCAATAGAAAATTTAAATGATATAAACTTTATAACACAAATACATGGAAAAAATTACTATAATATAGACATTTCAAACATTGGTTTATACAATTACATAAGTTAAAATTATTACATACAGTAAAAAACATCAATATTCCATTGTATTTTGATCCTAACCCCTGATCGAGAAAAAAAACTTATATAAGAAAAAAATTCATATGTTAGTAATAATATAAAGAAATAAATTAACAAATGTGTTAATTTTAAAATAAACTTTGAGTCATACTAGGAACTTTATGTATAAGATTGATTTTTTATTTATTCCAACATGTCACACCATTTCTTTTTCATCTTCAATAATTATCACAATGAAAATTAACTAAATAATTATTAGATAAAAATGATAAGAAAACTAATTAAGTAATAGCATATAGAATGATGAGAAAACAATCTAGGTTTGTCTGCTCGGTTTTGGAGATGTAATGGACATTTTAAACTAAAATGACACTTATATATTAAAAATATTCACTTGGAGTCATACTAGTCACACCATGTATTATATTGAGGTGTGGTTGATTCCTACACTTCTAAAACAACTTATGGATCATTTTGGTAATGTATCAAAACAATCAGAATGTGTTTCTGGATTTTGAGTATGTCACTTGTGTTTTTCACCAAAATATAATTTTAAACTAAGAAAATGCAATTTGAATCATATAGGTTAAATTTTGGGTTGGTTTGATATGATACTAATTCCTACTCTTCATAAATTACTTAGGAATGTTTTTCCTAAATTATCAAGACAATCTAAAAACATTTTCTCAGTTTTCAGTGAGTGACACTTTTTGAAATACAATATTAATTTTAAACTGATAACAGACACATTGAGGAATATAAGCCA
Source organism: Viscum album (assembly GCA_963277665.1). Lineage (NCBI taxonomy): Eukaryota > Viridiplantae > Streptophyta > Magnoliopsida > Santalales > Viscaceae > Viscum > Viscum album. Next base: position 1,288,060,667 of record OY728137.1, read on the forward strand.
TATCATGTATCAAATTGTGTTTTGGGTGATTCCTACACCTATAAATAACTTATATATCATTTTAATAGAGTATTAAAAAAATCTGAATGAGTTTTATTAGTTTTGAGTAGGCTAGTTTTCCTTTTTACTAAAATTGGTGTCAATTTAAAAAAAGATGCACATGGAGTCATGATAATCACACTATGAATCATATTGAGGTGAGGATGATTTATACAAGTCTCAAATGAATTATGGATAATTTTACTAATATATATAAACAATATGAATATGTTTACTCAGTTTTGAGTATGTCACTTGTCTTTTTCAATAAAATGTCATTTTAAATTGGAAAATCCACTTTTACTGATACTGATCACATAATGTGTCGGTTTGATGTGAGACTAATTCCTGTACATAAAAAATGAACTATTAATCAATGTAATAAATTATCTAGAAAATCTGAGCATGTATGCTCATCTTTGAGTGACTGGCACTTTTTGAACTAAAATGTCAGTTTTAAACCGATAAGAGACACTAGGAGTCATACCTAGAACATCGTGCATCCGATTATGGTGTGGATGATTCATACACATTAAAAATGGATTATGGGTTTTTTTTACTAAATTATCAAAATAATAATAATGTGTTTTATTTGTTTTGAGTGGGTCAGTTTTCCTTTTTACTAAAATTTATGTCAAGTTTAAATAAAAAGACTCACTTGGAGTCATAACAGTCACACCGTGCATCATATTGATGTGAGTATTATTCCTAAAAATATAATATGAATTATGTATCCTTTTCCAAATGTTTAAAAACAGTCCAAATGAATTTACTCATTTTTCAGTATTTTACTTATCTTTTTCATTAAAATGCCATTTTAAATAGGGAACACACACTTTGACCTGTACTAGTCACATCATGTGTCAGTTTAACATGATACTCATTCTTACTTGTTTAAAATTACTTATGAATCATTTTCCTAAATTATCATGAAAATATGAGCATGATTTCTCATTTTTTAGCATGTCAAACTTTTTGAACTAAGAGGTCAATTTTAAAGTGATAACATACACATTGAGTCATACTAGGAACATCGTGTATCAGATTGAGGTGTGGGTGATTACTACAAATCCAAAATTACTTACATATCATTTTAATAATTTATTAAAAAAATACAAATGTGTTTTCATGGTTTGGAGTAGGTCAGTTGTCCTTTTTACTAAAATTGATGTCAACTTTAAATAAAAAGACACACTTGGAGTCATATCAGTCACACCGTGCATCATATTGAGGTCTAGCTATTTCCTACATATCTCAAACGAATTATGGATTATTTTTCTAGAGTATCAAAACAATATGATTTCATTTACTATGTTTTGAGTATGTCACTTGTATTTATTACTAAAATGTCATTTTTAAACTTGAAACACACACTTTGACTCATACTGATCACACCATGTGTTGGTTTTATGTGAGAACAATTCTTACAGGTAAAAAATGAATTAGGAATATATTTACTGGATTATCAAGATAAAATGAGCGTGTCTTCTTGGTTTTGAGTGAGTGGCACTTTTTGAACTAAAATTTCTATTTTAAACTGATGACAAACAATTTTAATCATTGTAGAGACATCGTGTATTAGATTGAGGTGTGGATAATTCATACTCATAAAAAATTACATATTGATCGTTTTTTTAAATTATAAAAACAATTAGAATATGTTTGATCAGTTTTTAGTAGGTCAGTTGTCCTTTTTAATAAATTTGATGACAATTTTAAATAAAAAAGGCACACTTGGTGTCATACCGGTCGCACCTTGTGTCAGATTAAGGTGCAGTTGATTCCTAGAAAATTCAAATGGATTATGGATAATAATATGAAAGTTTCAAAACAATATTAATGTGTTTAATTATTTTTGAGTATGTCACTTTTATTTTCACTAAAATGTAATTTTAGACATGAAAAACACACGTTGACTCATACTAGTAACATATTCTATCAGTTTGACATGATACTAATTGATACACGTCAAAAAATGATTTATGAATTGTTCTTCTAAATTTACAATACAATCCAATAGTTTTCACTTGGTTTACAACAAATGAAACTTTTTGAACTAAAATGTCGATTTTAAAATGATAACAAACACATGGAGTCATACCAGGATCATCATGTATCTGATTGTGGTGAGGATGATTCCAATACATCAAAAATGACTTATGGATATTTGTTCTAAAATTTCAAAACAACACAAATGTGTTTTCTTGGTTTTGAGTAGATCGGTTTTAATTTATTATAAAATTGATTTCAATTTTAAATAAAAAGACACACTTGTCATCATATCGGTCACACCATATATCGGTTTGAGGTGATCCCAATTCCAAAACATCTCAAATGTATTATGTATTTTTTTTCCAAAATATCAAAATAATCTGATTGTGTTTACTCACTTTTGAGTACATCACTTATATTTTTTACTAAAATGTCATTTTAAACTAGACACACATACATTGACTCATACAGATCACATCGTCTGTTGGTTTGATGTGAGACCAATTCTTGCACATCAAAAATGACTTATGAATCAATTTCATAAATTATTAAGAAAATATGAGTTTTGTTTCTCAGTTTTTAGTGATTAACACTTTTTGAACAAAATTTTTAGTTTTAATCTGATAACAGTCACTTTGAGTCATACTAAGCACATCATTTATTTAATTGAGGTTAGGCTAATTACTAAATGTATAAAATAAATTTTTGGATCATTGTATTAATGTTTCAAAGAAATCAGAATTTTTTTCTCAGTTTTTAGTATGTCAGTTGTCTTTTTTACTAAAATTAATGTCAATTTTTAATGAAAAGAAGAACTTAGAGTCATACCAATCACCATGTGTCAGATTGAGGTGCGGCTGATTCTTACATTTTTAAAAGTCAAAAAAATCCTAAATATTAATGTTTATATAATTTCAATTGCCTTTATTTGTGGTTGTTCCAACATTATATATTGAGTTAATGTTTTTATCCAAAAAACGTTTCTCGTTGTTGAAATCCAGAACAATAGAGGAAGATCATATGCCCATTATATCAGAACAAGTCACCAAAATGGGAAAATGAGCTTATACTACTCTTCTTGTATTCAAAAATGAGAATGTTTTTTTGGCTATGAACACAGATTCAATATGCAGTGTTGGATGGTCAATAAATAAAGGTAACAAAAATGGAAATTATGGTAACATTGGAAGAAATAAACATTTTTTCTCTATTGTGGCTTAATGTAGATAGTGGAAAAAAAATATGAATTCCTAAAAGAACTATGAAAAAAATAAGTATTCGATAAAAATGATAAGGAAATTAACTTAAAAATAGAAGATAAAATGATGATAAAATTAATTAAATAAGATGTAGGAAATCAACTTTTCATGATGGTTGTATGCATTCTTGATGCATTTCCTTGTTTTAATTGTCTCAGTTCCAAGATAAAAGTCCAATCTATTATGATGAAAAACTTTGAACATATCACCCCAACTCAAACACAAGAATCCAATTGTATAAGAAAACAATTATTATACGAGTAATACTAAAAATAAAGAAATTAAACATAAATATGAAACAATACATTAATTCTATGGAAAATGATTTTACTGTGAAAAGATCATGATGACCTTTGTGATTTAGTAGTGTATAGTAGTTGAAGGAAAGTGATAAATTCCAACACAACAAGGGTGAAAATATTTTAAGGAATAAGAATTATTTGGATTTTTAGTGCAGAAAGGCATGAAAGATAGATATACCACCAAATTAAAAAAAATAAACCACCGATATAATTAAAAATTCTTACGTGAGTAATACTAAAAATAAATAAATTAAACATGAATATGAAAAAATAAATCAATTCAATGGATAGTGATTTTACTGTGTAAACATCAAGAATACCTTTACATCTCCCCAAAGGGTTTCCTTCGTTGTAGTTTTTTATTCTAAGGTATTGGTAATATCATCATGTGGAGAAAAAATTGTCTGCTTGAGTAGTCAAACATTTAATTTCGATTATGTTATTGTTGTAGAGAACAAATAATATTAAAATAAGAAACATAATATATTAAAAAACACTTTTAACTACGCATTGAACTCTCTTTCTTTTTTTAAAGGCCCTAGGATTTGGTCCCTCTATCAAGAATCCAAATCCCCTATTTGCGGTCTCATTTAATGTACAAAACATTGTCCAAATTGGGATTGGCATTAACTATTTGGGACCTACCAATGAAAGGGTCATCCTCAATTGAATTTTTATCTAACCCGATATTTTTTTAGTAAACAATAGAACAATCAACCAATTGATGTCTACTTGATCTGTGACAAAAAATGCTTTCACGGCTTGTGATTTCATTATAAACAACTCATATTTTTCCCTTACACATTGAAATTCACCTACATGAATCCCATTTCATCAACTTTCACTACACTCATATTATCAAACCATTTTCAAAGAAAAATAGACTCTTGAACTGTTATATAATATAACCTGTATATCTATTCAATAATACCAAAATATGAAATATTTTCGTAAATTGGACTTCTATCCTTGGAACCAGATATGTGCATCACTTCTTCGACAAGCATAACAACATTATTTTACATCATAATATAGTCATGTTGTTCTTTTGTATAGAATTTATAAACATTAATTACTAAACCATTATAATATATTACATTTTAATTCAGTCCCCTAGCGAGTCATTGAAGTTATTCAGCAATTGAATTTGGATTTTAGGATAACTGCTTATAAATTTGATCTCATAACCATCCTATAAAATTTTGAGTATGTGTATTTGATATCCATCCTCAAACCCTTCATGGATTCAAACCTCTGAGAATTTAATTGTGGGATTCAATTTATGGGTCAATATCTTAACTATTATGTAAAATTTAAAGGTGTATTGGTTCATGGTCTGTTAAGGTAATTGTAACAACATCTCTTTCAGAAATTCCTTCTCCCAAAAGGTATATTTTATGACGAGACTTTGGGAGACTGATGATTTAAACATCTGATAGTTAATTGGTACTCAATTCAATAGTTTCTTCAACAGTATATCATTCTACAATACAACCTTCTATACGACATCGATTCTTGACATAACCTTTCAAAATTTTCATATATTGTTCAATCGTGTAAATACCTATGTAATGGATAGGGTCATATGGTTGAAACTCTCTAACCAAGTAAACCATCTAGTAGACCATTATATCAAGTAATGATAGTAGGAATAACATCTCTAATTCACAAAATATGTCTAAAACCTCATATTTTATGATTAGAATATTCATCGGGTATATATCTTTAATTAATATGGATTTGAAATGGAAGCAGAGTCTAGTAAATGTATGTTGTACATTTTGAGGAAGAATGTAACGAAAAGAAACAGGCATCAAATATTTCATCGAAACATGACAGTCTTGTGATTTTAGTCCTTGTAACTTCAAATTATTCATTGACATGACATTCTTAATATTTTTTTAATACCCCTATAGAACTTTTATACTATTAGGGAAAAGAAAATTTTCAATTTTTCCTAGATGGATAGAGTGTAATATATTAGAGGAAGAAAATTTTTCACTTTACCCTTCACTGATGCCAATTCTTCCCTTATCTACAAGTTAATCATGTCCAACCTAGCCTTGATGCCATATTTCATTTTTCCAAGAAAATTTATTAACTTTCTGATATCACTATCAAATAAATTTTTTTATATGCATGAAATCAAGAAAATGTATTCCATACATAAAATTATAATATGGTAATTCAAAGAAAATTGATATCTTCTTCCAACCTAATTTATTAAGGTTTTTTAAAAATTATTTATTGAAAATATTTTTAGTATATTTTACTTTATCAAACATATGATCACCCTTTATTAGAGATGGTGTTGTACCTTATTTGATATTCCTGTCGAACACTATCATCCAAAATTAGTATTTATGTTATCTAAGTAAAAAAAATTATAAAACACATTCTTTGAGGAATGTTTCAACCAAATGAACCATTTCTATTTTTCACAAATGGGACACCCCGATATACCTTTAATGTTATAGCCTGATAAATTTCCATAAGTGGGGAAGTAATTTATCTTTCTGTACAACATGGCCCAAAATGTGAATTCCTAACTTCTATAACAAATCATACATTATAGAACCTGTATCATACATCAATTTTAGATCGCTGATCAATGGAACCAAATATATATCAATATCATTACCATGTCGTTTTGGTTTAGATATAAGTATAAAAACCATAATGTATTTTCACTTCAGGTATAACCATGGATGAAAGGTATAATTTACCAACATGATGAGCCATGTACTGTAAGTAATACTTTGTACACCAAAATTTTTTATTCCATCTGTGGATAACATAAGATGAGAGTTTATCAAATCATTTACAAATTTAGGACACTCATAATCAATTTTCTTACACTGAGGAGAATTTACTAGATGTAATAGGTTCCCATATTTAATTCTTTCATCTACATTCCATGTCAATTGTATCGTGGTTTCTTGACATCCATATAGTCTTCTAAACCATGGAATGATAGGAAATTACCGTACATATTTCTAAGGACTTGATTCATTTTTCTTTTATCGATCAGTGAAACACTTAGGGACTTTTTTGAGTAATTCGTGGCTCTTGTGAAACAATATGAAATCATTTGGAAAAGCATGCATTTTTTTATAAAGCATGCCCATTGAATGTAGAATTTTTTTAGTCTCATATGTTCAACATGGTAGATTATTTTATTCTAGTATAATATCATTTAATAGACCAAGTATTTCTATAAAGCTAGTGTCACTTCATCCGATACTAGATTTCAATTTATATAAAATCAATACAGTGAAAAATGTTTTGTATTTAGTAAAACTGATATAAAATGGTCTCATACAATATCTATTTAAATTATAAAACAATTTTGGAAAATCACAAAGTCCATATTCAATTTCCATTTTCATTTATTCTAGGTGATCTCCATCATCATTTACATTGGTATTCATATCAAATGATTCATAAACCAAAGTATCATCCCAATCAGTTTTCCCATTTAGTTTTTCCCCATGTTCATTCCATCATTTTTAGCTCTTATCTATTCAATGACAAATCATATGTTCTTATAACTCTTCTTGACTAATTTTTCTTATATTAAAACAACGTAAATAGTGAAAAAATATTTGAAAAAGGTGGTATACATACTCTATTGAAAAATTGATGAACACTCTAACTCTATATTCATACACTTTTCAAACGATTATTTTCCGTCCATTTTAGATTCATATCCATCCTATTGGGTTCATAATATAATAATTTTTTTACAATAAATAAATAAATATATATAATATATTCATTATCTAAAGTGAAATTTATAGATAATTCTAATAATGGAAACCCATCATTTTATTATTTCGAAGAATTTAAGTATGCTTTTAAGATAATGTGTAATTGAATTTAAGAAAACAATTACTCCACTATTGTAGGTTTTATCCTTTGAATTCATTCAAAGGTGAATTTTATAGAAAATTTTCATCCTTAATAGGTCATCTTCTAAAAATTTACCGTTTTATTTTTTTGACACACATCATCCATCTCTTGCGGACATGCACCTATGATTCTTAAAATACTCTATGAAATATTAATCCCTATTATAACTAATGCTCAGAGTAGTACATGAAACATAAAAGAGATGGGGATGAGTCTTAAGAAATAAAATGCAATAATAATTATTAGGGATATGAAGCTGATTAGGATGGAATATTTACTACATTGTGTTCTCTAAAATGGGTAATTCCTCCCATTTGTGATAATTACATGGAAGGTAATAAAATATTCCTAAGTGTGGAACCAAAAGGAAATATTAAATAAGGATTTAATTTTAGATGGATTAAAATAAAACATATATAGTGTTTATTTTATGTGTGATGAAAGAAATGATGTTATTTTTAAGAAGTATTAATGAGTGTGTTATCATTTCAAATATGGCTATATTATTACAAAGGTATATAAAAGTAGCTGAACATTTTTTTGATTAGGGGTTGGTAAAAAAATTATGGAAATTTTGTTTGAAAGATGAAATTGATTTGTGGTAGTAAAAAATTGATCTTATTAGATAATGATACAATTAAATACTAACTTAAAAAGGGTGTCTTGAGATGTTTTTAGGATGATAAGATAAAATCGATAGATTTTTTTTCTAATCATAATGGAATGATTGTTAATAATTTAAATAATGATGAAATGTGATAGGAAATTTATTCTGAATTGAGTAGCATAGGGGGTACATGACTTAGGTGGACTCAAAATAATACATTGATGGTGATGAAAATGAAGAAGGATTATCAACTGCAAGAAATAAAAGAAAGGATAAAACTAGTAAATAAAATTTCATCATTGATCAGAGAGTTTCAGTGAAAAATTGAAGGAGTAAGACTCTACAAATAAATTTATTCTTCCCAATTAGGTCCTAAATAATTTAGAGAGGCTAGAAATAAAGAAAATTGGATAAAATATATGCATGTGGATATTTATACGAATAAGGACAATGGGAAATGGGAAGTTTTACCATGGGTAGAAGATATGAATGTTATCAGAACCAAAGGGGTGCTCTGTAATATGCTCATTGACTTTGGAAAATTGGCTCAAAATAAATAACAGATAGCGTGCATGGGAATTACAAGATCAAAGGAATTTATATTCATGAAAAATTTACTCCCAGAGCTTGGTTGGAAAGTATTTTAATTTCCTTGGCTATTTCAGTGAAAATTTAGTTAAAACTATACCAAATAGATGTCAAATATATGTTCCTCAATGGAGTTATTTAGGGGGAGTATACATTGAGAAACTAGATGGGTTTATTATGGATAAAAATGAGAGAAAGCCATGTTAGTTAATTAATTATTTGTATAAGATAAAGAAATCACTTTGGACCTGGTATTTAAGGTTTGATCAATACCTAATAAATATTTATTTTTAGCAAGGTAGAGTTTATCAAAACCTCTACATCAAGAAGGAGAATGATAAAAGGATATTGGTAATCATATATGTCGAAGACCTAATATTTGAGGATTGGATAGAGCACATTTTAATTTTTTTATGGATCATATTAGGTATGATATCGATCTGTCTATGATTTTTTAGGTAAACATTTTCCTTGGTTTATATGTGAATCAAGGAAATCAAAGCACAATAATTTCTCAATAAAAATATGAAAAGCGGTTCTCTAGTGATTTTCAATGGAATATTCTGAACCAATGACAACACTGACCACTATATGGATGAGTTTTTCAAACTTTGACGATTTCAAAGAGGCAGTGGTCATGTAATATAGGTTTTGGGAGCCTATTATACCTAACAACAACATGAAACAACATTAGGTTTGGTATATTTCAAGTTTCATAGTACCAATGTTATCCCAAGGAGCACCACATGTTGTTGGGGAAGATGATACTTAAATATATCTAAAAAATGTGAATTTGGGGCAGTTTTGTTATAGAATAGTGAAAATAGACTTGTTGGGATATAGGGATGTGGATTGGGAAGATTCAGTGGATGATTGAGGGAAAGTTGAGGTATCGAAAAACCTTGATTTCATTCGATCCTTGGTTTTTTAAACCCTTGAATCATTTGAGCCTTGGATTTGAGCCTTGGATTCGATCCTTGGAATATGTAGAGCTTTGATTCTAGCCTAGATTCGAAATTGGATTCGACAATGAGGAAAACCAACATTAGGTGGCTTCTGGAGAGGGCTTCAGATATCGCGAACTAGTTCTTGATGGTTAGGGTTCTTAAAATAGAACGGGACACTTTTATCAGTGCTTCAAAAAAAAATAACTCATAAGGAACCCATTTATAAGTACTAAGTTAATAAGTGATGATAAAAGGAATTTTTATCAGTGCTTTTTTAGAACTTATAAAGACACGTTTTATCAGCACTCTTAAGTGCTGATAAATCTCTATCTTTATCTGTGCTTAAAAAGTGCAGATAAATATTCCTTTTATAAACGCTTATTACTTAAGCATTGATAAAGGATTTATAATTATAATTATAAATAAAAAATTTGTAAATATATTTATATAAATAAATAAATAAATATATAATAAATTTAAATATAAAAATAAATATAGTAAATAAATACTTTATTTAAATATATTTATTCTAATTTTATAGTTATTTAAATATATAATTATTTATATATAATTATATAAATACCTTAAAAAATATTAATATCATTATATATAATTATATAATTATATATACATAGTAAATATATTCATTATTTTAATAAAGTTATAATAAATTTATAATTATTTAAATATATATAATTATTAATTTATGATGATATAAATTTTTTAAATAATATTTATATATTTATAATTAAAAATATATAAATGTATAGATATAGTAAATATAAAATTATAAATTTATTTATTTATAAGTATTTTTTTTACAAATATGTTTTTAAAATTATTAATAAATATTTATTCATGTATGTTAAAAATGAGTGAAATTAAAAAATTAAAACTGAATACACATTAATAATATTGAAAAAATGGATAATTTTTATTAATTAGATATAATTAATTAAAAATATGGATATAAATTGAAATAAAGATGAATACATATTGAAAATGTTTAAACAATGTAAATAAATATATTAAAATAAATAATAGGAATTGATTAAATTACAAAAAAAAATAAAAAAAGTAAAAAATAAAACATATCAAAAATAAAATAATACCTAACTGTAATACAATTTAAAAAATAAATAAATAAATTTTTTTATGATTAAAGAAACGATATATTAAATGAATCTTGTTATAATGAAATTTTAAAATGAATACTAAATTTTGAATAAATTTCATAAATATTAGTTGTTTGAGTTTCTATATAAGATTTCATTAATTATATAAATATTAATTTCTCTACACTATTTATAAAAATTAAATAATTATGTATATGTGAAATCAACATAACACACATTTGATATGTGTTAAATTAAAAATTCGAATGACATTCAACTATTCCCATTACTCGATGCAATCATTCAGTATTTTTAATTCAGATTAATTTTTAATTATAAACCAATTTTCACTAAATATATTACTATTTAATATAAAACCTAAATTTTTTTATTATATAAATATTATTTATATAAATTCATATATATCTATATAATTAATATATTTTATTTATTAACATTATCAACAATTATTTAATTAATAAAATGTTTAATATTTTTCTCAATTTACTTTTTTTAATTTTTATTTGTTTAATTTTTATTTTACATATATCTATATATTTACTATAAACTATTTATTAGTATTTATAATTTATATATATTATAATAAATTTATTTGTTTTTATTAATAATTTTTTAATTAATAATTTTTTTTAATTTTTTTTAATAAACTAATTTTTTTATTTAATTTTTTTGGACCCTTATCAGTGCTAAAAAATAACTTATAAAGGATCCCTATATGGGTACTATAAATAAAGCATTGACAAATGGGATCGTTTATCAATGCTAAAAAATCCTTGATAAATGCTACTTTTATCAGCACTATAAAAGAATTAATAAAGATAATCCTTTATCAAAGATTATTTTAGCACTAATAAAGGTAACCTTTAACTGCTCTTTTTACTAGTGCTGATAAAGTCCATCATTTTAAAAGGATTTTTTGTAGTATTGTTTCCATGGTTCTTATATTTACCTTTTATTGGACCCATGATGCTCATGATAACAGACCAAGATACTCCCCAGCCCAAACACTCAGGTCACTAGGCTCTTAACTGGGATACTTTCTGGGTAGAGTATCGTGGATATCTCCCCATTTGTGTGGTTGTAGTAGAGAAGCTCCCGGTTGGTTAAAGTTCAGTCAGTCCCAGGTTTGATTCTCCGTAGAGGTAAAATAAATCCCCAGCTGGATTGGGTAGATATCTAGAACTCGGCCCGAGTTGTGGACCAGAGAGCCTGAGTCCACAAGTTAGTGGGTGGAGGGGGGGGGGGTTATGGTTAGTTTTCAGGAGTGTCATGGGTCTAACAAAGGTGTAGTGCTACTCATGACTCTACTAGGTGGCTGTTAAGCCTCTGGTACGAGGTTTAAATAGTGGGGGAGGCGTATTAAATCTAGATAGGGCCCATGGACAATACCTGCCACATAGAGGCATAACTCCATAGTGGTCTGGTATGTGAGTTAGAATGTGCAGGTTGTGGCTAGACTATGACCCAATTAGTGATGTATATATGTAAAAGTTACCTTTTTTGTTGGACTCGTGATGCTCCTGACAACGGACCAGAACCCCGCAGCCCACTAACTAATGGGCTCCGCGCAATTGGCCTTAGCTTAGGCTAGGTTCAGGAATTGTCCCTTATCTAGTTGGGGATTTAACCTCTCCTTAGTGGATATTAAACCCGAGGCTGATTGGCATAATAACAACTAGGGAACATCTTCTGATACCACTACACCATATGGTGTAGTGGTAGTGAAGGATGCTCCCTTGTGGTTATTGTTTCACTCAGCCCCACGTTTGAATCTCCGTAGAGGTGGGATTAAATCCCCAGCTAGCTAGGGGACATTTCCTAAATCTATCCCAAGGCATGGCCCATTTTCCGAAGCCCACAAGTTAGTGGGATGCATGGTTTTGGTCTGTTGTTAGGAGCATCACGGGACTAAAACCTTTATCTGCCTCACATTCTCCCTGAGGAGGCACTATAGAAAGTGATCACTCTATCCCATAAAGCTTACTCTCTTGGTATAATACAATGTGAAAGTGTCCATACCACACATGGATGTTATGGATGGTCATGATATTTTATTTATCTAAAATTTGTCACAATGATAATATACCGATGTTGTTGAAATCTATTTTGTCTAAAAAAATAAATATAGTAGTTAGTACTTTATCTTAGTTACTACCTAGACATTTTCAATTAATTAAATGTATGTCACTGTTTTATCAAACTGTAGTATCCCTCACTACTATATTTGGGATAATCTATTTCTTGAGTATTCTAGTGGATGGGATCCTAAAAACCTCTCCAAATAGTCTAATATATGGCTACGCCACTACTCAGAGAGTTTCAAGTTAGGCACTAAACTGGCCAACCACATTGAATAGACACACCTTGAACTGTTGAGTAAAGTCTCAACTTCTTGGAATCATAACCTATATTCCCTTAAATTAGTTTTCTCTAAAGTTAAATTAAGCTAGCTACGGATACTTATTTTCGACCAAATTTAGTTAATTGGACCCGTCATTCTCATAATAAATCCCCAGTAATGGGAGGAACCACCAACTAGGGATTATGATCACCTCTTACACCCTGATTTATTCAAATTTAGGTGATGCAAAGAATTATAAATTAATATTACTTTGAGGTTTTTTATTATTTCATGATGAATTTAATATTTTTTGTTAATTAAGTTAATAATACGTGATATCACTCAGAACTGAACAATGTGTTAATAGATAACATTCATCACATCTTTATGTATTATTTAATTATTATTTTATGTGTTCTCACAAACATTAATATGCATAGATGAAATAAATTACTCAATCGATCTTGAGAATTTTATATTGACTAAACTATTTGAACTCAATGGATTAGTTTTGACCTAGGATTATAATACCTGATTTGATCATGACACGTAACGCAGCTTGCACCCCCATCCAATGTTTCCATGTCTCATCTAGGATACTGCATTATCTTGGTGTGATCAACATTATACAACTTCATTTTCATTATAAAAATATACTCGCCTTTAGATGAGGATATATTAAGAACCATAATATATATATATAATAAAATTAATAGAACTGCATGCCCTTATACATATTAAATGAAAAATATGATGCCCAGACTGTAAAAGAATAACTAATTATTTAAATCATCATGCACAGTTATAATAATTAATTAATTAAATTTAAACTCATATAAAAAAGGTAGGAAAATGCTAAAAAATAGTCAACAGGTAAATAAAAGGAAAGATAAAAATAAAAAATGAAATAAATTCAAGTTGATGGTATTTAAATAAATAAATTAAATTATTTTAATTCAAATAATTTATTTTTCTATGTATGAAAATTAATTTATTTTTTATTCCAAAAATTAAATTAATTTTCAAATATTAAACTAATTATTAATTTTTAAATCCAAAAAAATAAATTAATATTTTAGATATATTAAAATATAATTTGGGCACTAGAACCCGCCTTAGATTGTTGTGAATTTGGCTAACCCTACCCATGATTGTTCTGGGTTGGTCAAAACCTGTTAGGGTGGTTCAAAGTCAGGAAGACCCGTGAAGAATGGTTTCAGGTTAAAAAGACCTATGAAGGGTGGTTATGAGTTAGAAAGACTCATCCAGTGGGGTTTCGAGTTGGGAAGATCTATGCAATGCGGTTTCGAGTCAGGTAAATCCATGCATGGTTGATCTGGGTTGGGAAGACCCATGGGAGGATTACCTGAGTGTAGAAGGATCAAGGAATTCCATTGGGAGGGAACCAGAGAGGATCCAAATAAAGAAAAGGGTCTGGCATAGTGTTCTTCTTGGGAAGGAGTCCATCGATGGGGCCGCGTGTTGGGGATGATGACGAAAGTGTCAATAGGTAGCACTAGGGAACCCATAAGAGATAGGGGAGAAATTGGCTGGTGGGAAGTTTGGTAGTGGAGAGTGGCATGTGGAGTGGTCGGGTGGTATGTTGGGTGAGGCATCCAGGGTTTTTGTACTTCTTGGATGGTCGGACGAAAGGTTATTCAATGGCAGCAACACAACAGGGGAGGGTATTCAGGAGAGTGGTGGCATGGTGGGAGGTAGGATTCCATGGGGGGTGACTGAAGGTGTCCAGTGGGGCACAAGAGTACACAACAGTGGTGCACAATCGAGGTTTGAATGACCAAATGAGATAACAACAATGATATTGAGGGTGGCAGATGAGGAGGGAGGTACAACTTGGAAAGAGGGTGGAAGAACCTCTATTCTCCATTTTTAACACCAAATTCCACGGGAATCTATAATTTCCAAAACATAATACTTAAAAATTGTAATTTTTATTTCATTTCTCAAGCCTCTCCCATCTATTTTTTTTAAAAAAATAATTTTTTTGTTTGTTGACTTCTTACAAATATGCACCCCACTTTCCACACTTCCCTTTTGGATTTTTTTCGTATTTGTTTTTAGTCCCATAGGAGAGTCTAGATCCAATCCATTTTTTAATTTGGAAAATTAAAGAAACATGTGGATGCTAATTTCTAATACATGATACTAGTATGATGACCATAATTCAGATGGATCGAGGTTAGAAAATTGATGGTCACTGGAATCAGAACTAGCCACCAAAAATAGGTAAAAATTAACATATATAACATATATGTTCATCAATTTTTTAAAGCCTTAAAACCCATGTTTAATCCAAATTAATTTTTTTAGATAATGGTAGCTTGGCCATATTAGATTGGATCAATGTGCGGTTGAATCCATTGAGAACAAAGTGAATCCCACTACTTAAATTTAAATCAAATTAATTTTTCATGGATTAGAAATTTCACATGAACATTTGATAACAATTTTTAGTATCGAGGCACTCATCGAAATCTAGTAGTCTATGGATTTTAAAATTTTTATAATCAGAGTGGAGAAACATCATCATCTTTAGTGATATGATCTCCAGTGAAGGATTGAGTATCATGAATGAATTTAATTAAGAAAAACAACTGATCAAATGATTACCTCATTCAGATCAACGGTTCATTTGACTATCGCTCCTCATCGATGACCATTTCTTGATGATCCAAGATCAAACCCCTATAGAACATCTATACATGCTTTAATAGTCTATATGAAATGTGATCTTCAGAATCTAGGTGCTAGCGTGGAGGTCTGATGATGCTTTCGATATCTTGGTGATCAACATGACTCCCTTCCTTATGTTTGTGAAGGTTTTCTTGGATCGATTGCTTGGAAGGAGTATTTTATCTCTAGGATATGGGAAGTTGGAGAAAGGATATATCAAATTAATGGTAATGAATAGCCCCTAAAAAATGAGATCCTTTTTTCTTATATAGTTGGAATTAATCAACAAAAAATGGTTCCCTAGACCCTATATATATAACGCCTCATAAATAAGCCATAAATGATGAGTTATTAAGAACTAACTATGTCATTATTCAATTTTATTTTATCAAATAATTTTAATATATAATAAATATATTACATGCTAAAAAAACTCACTAACTAAACTCATAATTCCCAAAAAAATAAAAGAAACCTGTATAATAAAATAATATTCATTTAAATAGTATTTTTTTATTTATTCACTTAATACATTATGAATAATTTTAAAAACTAAATTCAAATACAATAATTCTATACTCAAATAATAATGATTTTTTTCAGTTATTGGCATTCCTCAATCTCATACATCTCTTATACCCCATGGGGGGCTATCATGTCCTATTCTTCTATTCATCATAATAGGGAAAACATTTAAATAAGCTACGTGTGTAACCCTTTAATTACATATCTTGGTTTAAGTGAATACTATCCACAGAATATGAGTAGAGTCTAGAAACCCATAAAACTCTAAAGATAAAAAAAATCTTATTAAAGATAAATTTTACTAGAAACACAACAATGTGTCATATAATCTCTTTGTCTCGTGACATCTCTTAATGTATAGTGAACACTTCATTTCTTAATCCATTATTTCTTTATTATCCATTGATCTAACTAAATAGACTTACCTTATTCTACCGTGGCTAGAGATTTAGTGATGGTATAAACATCATGATCAATTAAGAATGAGGTATCACTTCCATTATTAAGAAAAAATATATATCTTGATTATTCAATCAATGTCATGCCACAAATTACAAACTCAATTCATTCTACCTTTCAATGACATCAATTACATTGTTTTCTTCATTCATCAATGTAGGTAACAAAATATTATACATAGATAATAGTCTAAAGTCAAGATTCCATTACATGTGTTCACCAATAGTAACTACCAATGATACCTGAAGCATGTGGTGTTCTTATTGGAAAGTTTGACCTCATGATATCATATACTTTATATTACCATGTGCGAACTTTATGGTAATAATTATCAATTATTATTGTCCTATATCAACCGATTATCACACATCATCTGTGTACAGTCAATATGATGTATATGGACCATAGTACATATGTTTACTATTACTGTCATCATGTCTCTAGGTTCTCATTATAGACTTGGAATTGCTATAACCCTTTGATAAAACATGTAATCTAAATAAATTTCCATTAATATAGTGTATATGGAAGTATCAACACTATTCTGGTAAGATAAAAATAATAATATATATCAAAATGTATTCATGCAATGGTAATCAAAGTACATACATATGTTGGGTCTAGGGAACCCACTTACAAAATTTTCTAACCAAAATTCCCCCAAAATATGTGAAATTTTTTATAGGGCCTATAAGAGACCAATCAGAAAAATAATTCATGACCCAAAGAACATCTAAGTTGTTTTGGGAATTTTTTTCACCTCCCCAATAAGATCCAACATTGTATATTCTTTTTTGATTTTGAAGGGATGCACTAATAATGAAATTAAAAACCAAGCCCCCATCACAAGTATGGAGTTAGCCCTTAAATTTTTAGTGACACACCTATATATTAAAAGTGATAAAATGTTGGAAATTAAGTTAGTAATTGGTGCGTATTGTATTAAAAGGAAGATTTGGTAACTTTTTTGATCATGTTCCAGAACTATTGGTCGAATTCCCCGAGGAGACAACTTTAACCCATGTCCCATAATCATAAAATGATAATGATAATGCATTATCATGCATTATTACAGGCCTATAATATCCAAACATGAATAAATGAATATTCATTGTGCACATCATATGGTTATCACTCTATTAATTAGATATAATATGGATGAGATCAATGAGATAAATGTTGTTACTGAGTAAAATGAGATGATATCTTCTTCAATTGATTCCACTACTAGATTAATGTACATTATAATGGACTACATCTAAAGAGGGGTATTTCCATTAGATTGATCCATAAAAGTGTATATCTGGTTCTCGGTAGAAAATTTAATTCTCTATGATGGTTGAAATACATAGGACCTCCTCTAAAAATAAGGCTTTGATGGAGTCATCCTATGATGAATTGAAAGAGTAAAAATCCCCATCATCATGCTATAGGTTTATATAGAAGTATCTGGAATGCATCAATAAGGGTCCAATATCTCCCATTAAATCATCATTTTTGGATATTTCTAGCCAAAAATGTCAAAATATTGTGTCCAATATACCAGGAACTATTATGAATGTCAAATTCATGACAACATCATTCATCAGCCTCCATATCTATTGTATAATAAGAGGTATTCATGGAAATTTTTCTATGTGGGGAATAGATATTATGGTTCTTAATTACCTAGCTAAAAATTGGTAGTTCAATTATAGTCTTACATCCATCGACTTCTTCTCTAAATGGGTTGAGGTTATACCCCTGAAAGTGGTTAGAAGAAAAGCTACTATCAACTTTGTGAAGTTGAATATCATCACCAAATTTAGTATCCCTCAGCCAATATTAAAGGAAAATGGAACCAAATTCTATTCATCTATTTTAAGGGTATATATCAATAGTACAACATCATGTACAACCATTCCTGCCTCTACTATGCAGTGGAAATAGCTTGATAAAATATTTTTAATAAGAAAATGCCTAATATAATTTAGAAGATGGTGTATAAAAATGATAAGTCTTGGTTATAAAAGCATATGCATGAGTTATGGTCTTATCATAATATAAACTACACCATCATACAAAAGATCCCATAATTTCTTGTAAATAGAATAGATATAGTATTACCTATCAAAGTTTAGCAACCCTTATTTCGAGTCATTATGTGTAACCACATTTCTAAACATTAAAAATCCAAGAAATGATAGGTTGAGTTAGAGTGGCTTGATGAAAATAGATTTCAAACACTATAAAGTATATAAATATAGTAAATTGGGTTTTTTAGCCTCAAATGAGAAATTTATCTCATATTAATTCCTTTAAGGAGAGCTCATGTTGGCTCTCAGAACTCTGATGATGTAAGACCCAAATATTTTATGAAAAATATTTTTCAAATAAATTTAATCTTTTCAATATTCTTAATTACATGGAATACTGGGTTTATCTTGGGTTACACATAACACCCAGTTTATCTTGTGTTACATACAACACTAAGATTATCTTTCATTACACACAACACTGATTTTAAAAAAATGTGGCATTATATTAAGACATTATGATTTAAAATGATAGTTATTAACTAACCGTCATAATGATGGGTATTTATAGTATTTACTAAATTATGAAATTACATGGTTTATAAATGTATATGAAATGAATTAATTATCGAAAAATTAATTATAAAGGAAAATAAAAAACATTTGAAAATAAAGGAATTTTGTTTCTGAAAAAACTATTTTAATGCACAAAGGCATGTTTTATCTCAATAAATTAAATAAATTAATTTTATTGAAATATTTTAATGCAATTTATATATTAAATATTCAATTTTTTTAACATTTATCTTATTATTTTTATAATCAATATATAAGAATAAATCCAATTTTATGTTGTAAAAAGATGTTTTGTTGCCTTTTTCACATTTATTTTAAAAAAGGGTTTTGAAACTTTTAGAAAATTTATGTTAGAAAAAAAGTTCATTTTTGAAGTCATATTTTTAAAGTAATATTTGGGTGAATTTTTGAGCATTTTATAAGAAGATATATTTTTCTATGAATAGTGAAAAATACTTTTTTTTATTAAGAATTTTTATTTCTTTTAATGCTTTCAAAAACACAAAAATTATATTAAGATAGTTTTGAAAGAAAAACTAGTTCATATATATATATATGTATATATATATATTAATCCAATTTTTCTATTTAAATCATTTTCATATTGAATTTTGATATAAGTTTTTAATTATTTAGAATATTTTCTCTTTGAAACCAACTTTTTCATCGTGTTTGCAAGATTAATTTTAAATTAAAATTTTCCATTTTGATGAATGTAATTTTTAAAACTAGGATATTTATTTTTAATTAGAATAATTTATATTATATATTTATTTTACCTTAATTTTTTAACATAACGAATAGTAAAAATAGTAAAAAATATTTACTGCGGTTAAGGTAAAAATGGGTTTATTGAGGGTTAAACTAAGAAGACAAGGGTTAAAAATGATCCAAAAAATTTCCACTGACCTTTTTATAGACAAATTTAGACCTTATATCTTATATATTTTATAATTTTTCATTTTTTATCATTTTTTAGTTTAAAAAACGTGGGTAAACCTTTTTATTTTCCAAAATTACAAGTGTGCCACTCACCTCACTTATAGAAGGACACCCCCTCTCATATACTATTCATAGTCCCAAAACCCTTTTTTCATCTAATTAATTCCGAAATAAATTCATTAATTTCCTCATCCCATCCTAGAAACCCTATTTTGGTGATAAATTAGTCCTAATAGGCCTTTTGGTGAAAACCAAAAGAAGTTGTTAAAAGAAGAGGTAACACCCCTAGTATAGCATTTTATTTTTTTATTCCACCACAAAATTAAATTATTTTTAAAATATTATGTTATAATAAACTCATTATATTAAATATAATGAGATTTTTTATGTTAATTTAATGACCTACAACCATATCCTCTTCCATAAAATGGATTAATAAATCATCATTCATGTTTACGATGGACTACCGCCTTGCGAAAAAAGGTTATTCGTTTTTCATCACCACCTCCAAAAATAGAATATAATGATAGATTTATTGTTTATATATTTTTTATGATATTATTATTCTTTTTTAATCATGATATAAAATGTTACTTCTTACTTTTTATTTCATGGGAAACTGATAACGTTGTTCGTGTGTATGGAAGCCTACCACCTCGAGAAGTGATGCGATTCATTCACAATTTACAAAGAAGGTAATAAGGATGGTTTTAATGAATATATGAGATATATTTTAAATAAAAATTATTCTGTTATTTAAATTTCTTTCTTTCTTTTATTCATAAATATGGAAACAAATTGCATGCGTATGTATAGCCTACCGTCTCCATGAACGAAGTATTTCATTTTCTATCTCTAAAAATTATGGATCAATAAAAATACATGAATAATAAATATATATGATAGTTATATCATATTTAAAATATATATATATTATGTTACCATGATCTAATTAATATGACCAAAAATAACAAATCAAAACATACGTGAAAAATAAAGCAGTTATTGCCCGAAACACAATTTTAACATGAAATTGTTAATAAACGGGTAATAAAAGGTCATATATAAGTAATATATGGTGTTATATATATATGGTTTCGTTATTTATTAAAATTAAAAATGTATTTATTAGACAGTAGATTCATATGTGTATGATGGAAGTCGAGACTGAAAGTTAGGGATTTTTTTCTCACTTTTTAATTTCTTGAGACACATTCCATATTCACAACTTATTTATTTTATCTGCTGTATATATTTCCCGTGAATGTATTTAATGATTCTTCTACTGATTTTTTTCATTTACATATTCATTTTAGTATATCTATTTCACGGGGTTTATGTTTCAAAAGTTACCAAAGTGGTAAGTTATTTTTGTTTCATTTTCCTTCATTGAGACATATGTTATGTTATGCACCATTATTATTTTATTAGGTGTATATATAGACCCTTTTACATGTAATATCATGAATTTATTTATTCTCATGATATTTTAAGTTTAATTTTATTTTATTTTTTCGTGGGTCTTAAAATTCAAAGTTTCTAAATTAGTAAGTTTTTTATGTTATAATCTCATCATTCATCAAGATTGTTTATGATTACATTTCTGGTGATAGAATATTATAATCCATATATCAAGAAACTCATGTATTTTATTCTCCTATGATTATGTAATGAGAATACATTTTTTCCTTCATTTCCTCTCTTTATTTACTTAAGAGTTCAAAATAATAGATATAAGAAAAATTATATTTAATTCTATCTTCGGTAGAAAACACTTTTTATTCCAAAATCATTTTTTCTATAAGCATTTTCAATTTTTTTACATTATCCAAATTATTTCTTAAATTTTTTTACCATATTTGACTTCTTTATAAAATATTTTGAAAGGTATATTAATTTTAACTTTTATGGAAATAATTTTATTGATAGTCTACATGACTACTCATTATTTGAAACATCCTTTATAATCTTCCATGGTTATTTTCAAAGAAAATGATTTTGAATATTTTTTATGTTTCAAAAAGTTTTTTCAAATTGGAAATGATATTTTACTCAATAAATGTTTTAAAATGGTATTTAAAAATAATTTTTTAGCTAAAAGGGCATCTATTGATGTTATCTATGCCTTATTGGGGATATGATCCATGGGTACCATTCTTATCGTTTCTATGAATGGTTTATGTTTATGATGGAATGATTTTTATGAAACTTTTTTCTCTTCCATTGGCTATACAATGAAGAGATTATTATGAAACCTTCTTCTTTTCATGGTTTATTCTATGATGGAATTATTAAATCATTATAAAACATGTCTCTTTTCCATAGGTCATGAAATGATGAATGTTTATGAGACTTATTTCATTTCATGGGTTACATATGATGAATGTTTTATGATCTTGTCACAAAAATACATATGTTTTTTATTTTTTGATTTTTGGGGCCTATATCTCCCCCCAATTCATTGGGTAAAGATTTATATGTCATAAGATAGATAGTAATGGAATGGGGAGTGAACCCAGTTCATTAAGTAATTTTTTTTGTTATGATGGTCTTGGGAGTGAACCTTGACTACTGTCATGGTTTGAGGAGTGAACCCATTCCAATATGATAGCATTGGAAGTGATAATTTACTACTATGGAAATGATTTTCTATTATCATGTTTATGCCAAAATTCCATAAATAATTCCTATGTTATTCTCACAAGATTCATGTTTTGTTATTCCCTTATGATCCATGTCTTATAAACTACCGATATTTATTACATGACTCAAGATTATGTTCTTTGATATACATGGTATGGTTTTAATTTTTTTTTCTCATTTTATCATACCATTATGTTCATGTTATTATTATATATATCCATTTTTTAACATTATATATCATTTGAGGTCACCCTTTATTTTGTTTCCTTTCCCCAGGTTATGAAGAAATGTATTATGTATGTTAAGTATAAGAAGGGTGATAGTTATGAATAACATAGTGGGAAACGATGCAATTAAATTATAAAAAAGTTGTTTATGTTTCCTTGTTTCCAAAGCCAGTATGCATTTAGGATCCTCATGAATGTGTTTGTATAATGTAATGAATGTTCTTATTGAAATATGTAGTATCTATGTATGAGAATCCAGGGCCGCTATAGTTGGAATAAAAAAATGGTTAATATTTTGGGGATTATAATTAGAAAAAAATTATTAATATCCCTAGTGATATGCCTAAGTATATGTTTAGGGATATGTCTAGGGATATATCTAATGATAATTCTGACTATATGAAAATATCATGGAATTTTGGTGAAGTATAGAGCATGGGGTTTATAAGAAATTACATCTCAGTCTGAATACTACAAGTTGATGTGGCTCTAGAAAAAATGTTCTTTCATGTAATAACTAAAAAATGGAACATTAAGAAGGACTAAATAATCACTAGGTGGATGAAAATGGGCCTTTATTCAAGCATGGATTGACACTCCCAAGGGATATGATTGGGAAATTCACAAAATATTTACAAATGATCATTAAGGATTTAAATAATTACCATGAATTACCTAGGTTAAAGATAAAGTGTCATAAATTAAAATGAAGGTTTCATGATTTAGATATCCCATAAATTATTTTTTATGATTATGTGGGTTTCCACTATGATTATCATTTCTTACACTATTATTTTCGGTTTTATTCAATGGATGGAACCTGAAGGAACCATTTTAATGTTGAGTGTGATAGATAATGAAATGATTGTCCTCCTGAGGAACCGAATTTTATTGGAGTTGGAATGAAAAATATTATTGGTATTCTCACACAAATTTTTCAAGCAATGAATCATTTTGAACTTTAAAATGAAAAAATTGGGGGATGATGTTCTGTTGAGTCATTCATGAGGAAACATATGGCTAATCCACTAGTCACTAAGAAAATGATCAATAGGAATGAAATTATAATTTATTTTATTCAGTGCTTAGATAATGAAAAGTCCATTTTATATATTTTTCATTTTTAAGGTTACAAAAATCATTTAAGTACTCTTGTTAATAACACAAGGGAACAAAAACAAATTGAATCTATGGAATGAGAACAGTTTAAGGGAAGATATTTCTCAGTAAGAACTTCCCCTTTAATATATGGAAAAATATGCGGAAGTAATTCCTTGAGATTAAGAAAAAATGATGATAAATATATTGGTACCTATGAAGCTAAGTTTACAAGACTTTCATGAAATTCATCTGGATTAATCATTATCCCTAAAAGAAAAACTAATTGATTCTTTGGTGTCCTAAAACTAAGTCTCATAAAGGACATGGATATAATATAATTTATTAGCTATAAAGAAGTAATTTGATGTTTAATAAAGTTATAAATGAAAATTGTATATTCCTACCATTATTATGGTTTTGATAAAAAAGTAGGATTGAGTTTCATGAAAACTAAAATGGTGGAAATATATTCCATCCATCTTTATTCCATAAATGTGAGGGGAAGAATCAATGGAATTGGTTAAAAGGAACTGAGAGGTGATTTAAATATGGAAAGGAAGGTCATAAAGCCGGTGAATATAAAAATGCGATTAATGGTCTAGTTAATGAAATGGTGTAGAATAATATGTCAACTAATGTTCCAGCTACAAATACCCTGGAAATTCCATATAATATTTTTTAAAATTATTTGGTATTATTACGAGTCTTCCAAAATTGACGGTGCTTGATTTCGAGGCCCGGTGTGCTTGGAACAAAATTTTGAACTTTTTTTATGCTAAGTTCAGTAAACGTGTGGCCGACATTTTATATCTTTTAAACCGGTGCTCAGATTAAAAATTTGAGGGAACAGTTGAATTTGTCGTGATGGGATTTGCATAAGGGAGGATTAACTTCAACCGCAGTAGGTCAGGAGAAAAATATAGTTTTTTGTAATTTTTATGAATAATAAAATAACATAAAAATGTTATTTTATTATTCTACAAACATTTGAGAGGTGGTAGTTGGACCAATGTTTTTTAAAGACATTTATTGGATTGACTCTTTTGTTTGTAACCACACTGTAGGGAGATTAAGAGGTTAATTCATTAATGAACCTCATTATTCTCTTGTTGAATTAATAACTTTCCCCCCTCTATTTAATTGAGGCTTGAGCTTAGGTTGTTGACACAAAATTGAGGAAAATTTGAAGAAGTGTCACGGCATATTCCACCAACAGAGGACAGAAGCTTGGATGGAAATGATCTATTATCGACGAACACCATCGACATCATCAAGCTTTGTTTCTTCTTCCACAAACCGCGACGTATCCTCCGATTCCTATGTAGGAGTTTTGTTTAAATTGTTTTTTTCATGTTCTTGAAGCATGAAAAATCATGGAAGTGTTGAATGGAGTTTATCATTATTTTTTCTGATGTATTATTTACTTCAACTTGATATAATGCTAACGTGGAGGACACATGCCAAACAAAAAAGGACCAGAACCTCCGCCACTTCGGTTTTGTCATATTATTCGTGGGAAAAGTTTGAAATCGACGACAATTTCAATCTGGGAGCCATTCAATGAAAACATCATCCCAAGAGGTCGTGGGCGCGTTCATAAGGAAATATGGACCACAGGAGTTCACCCAGTGGCCCGCAGAAGATCTGTCGACGCAACACCGGTGTTGTGGCACTGACGACCAGCGCTGAAGGGTGACAACGGCGACTGGCCACAGGGGTAGATGCGACGCGCCGTCATGCATCACGGAGGGGATCGAGCTGCGGCGGCTGAATCTCATGCAGCCACATTGGTGTAAGGCAGCGCACCGTCATGCGCCGTGGGGGGGGGGTTGCAGCTTCGAAGTAGTGGCGAAGGGGACTCGAGTCCTGTGGGTCATGTAGGTCCTACTGGTCCCGCTAACAGTGAGGCGACACCACGTGGCACCACTACTTGCAGAACCAAATGGATCAAAATACATTTGAGAAGGGGGATCCTCCCTTTTTGCGGGTCACCCAGCTAGAGAACCATAATAGCCATCAGGTCAGGCCGCGCCCAGCCGAGGCGGGCCGGGCCAGTTTATGGCCCAATGGGATGAGCCCACCGTTTCCCAGTCCACTCGGGACATTCCAGTAAATTTGGGCCAGGCTGGGTTGGATCGGGTTGGACCTGGACTGGGTTGGGTCAACCCGAATCTGGTTGGGTCGTGCCAGGGCTGAGCGGGTCAGGCCGGACCGGGACCCCCTTTGGCCGAGATACGCTTAAAAGGTCGTATCTCACAAACTATACGTTTGTTTGCCAAAACATCTGTGGAATTGGAATCCTTGGAATGAGATGGTCCTTTTGAAACACTCCAACTGAGTTTTGGAAAAATTTAGAGTATGGCTGGGTTGGATCGAACATGAATCCATCAGGGCCCTTGGCACTAAAACGCTTATAATTCAGAGACCAAGCATTTGATTGATGTGTTGTCTGCCACGTTAGAACCCTTACAACATGGATGTACTTTGGGTTACTCTATTGTGGGACATCGTGGCAGTTGATGAAAAAATGATATCTTCAGAAGTTTATACTATAGAACTCAAGCGCACTGGGTGCAGGAAATCTTGTGGCTGACTGTAAATTATAGAGGCCCTATGTGGATCATCTTTATAGCGACCCTATGTAGATCCACATTATATATACCTATGTCAATCAGCATTATAGAGACCCTATGTGGATCAAAATTATAGAGACCCCAGGTGGATGAGCATTATAGTGACCCTGTGTGGGTCAACATTATAGAAACCATGTGTGGATAATCATTATAGCGACCCTATGTGGATCATCATTATAGAGACCCTCTGTGGATCAACATTATAGAGGCCCTGTGAGGATCAGCATTATAGAGACCCTCTCTGGTTCAGTAGTATAGAGACTCTGTGTGGATTAGCATTATAGTGACCCTGTGGGGATCAGTAACTATAGTGAACCTATGTGGATTAGCATTATTGTGACCCTGTGTGGATCAACTGTAAAACCCTGAGCTTCCATGATACGCTTCTCTTTTAATAATTCAATAGATTGCATTGTACGCAAGTTCGAGATTCTAACACACTGCGACCAATCAAAGTAGCTGTTATAAATAGTAATACCAACTTTTTAAAATTATAGAAATTTTATATTTAAAAATGGACTTCATTTTTGTTTTCGGAATATCGAAATTATCCTAAGTTGAATTTTTTGTAATTTTCTGAGAACATCCAATTTTTTATGAATAGTGAAAAATACTTAAAAACAACTTTTTTAATCAAAATAATTTATAGTGATAAATTATACTATTGAGTGGTTTTAATGTATAATTAGAATATATTTTTACCATTTTATTCAATGGTGTTCATTATAATTAATTTCACTTTAAAATTGGACATAAACAATTGTCAATCTTTTGATATATATTGTTTCTTAAAAACATGCTATTAGTTGTGACAGCGGGAATTAATTATAAAATTAATTAATTCAACTTATACATTTTGAATTTTGTAAAATAGACATAATTTTTGAATTCAGAATATCAATTATAGCTTAGGGTGAAATTTTGACATTGTTCTGAAGAACTTCAATTTTTGATGAATAGTGAAACCACTAAGTTATAGTTAAAAACTGATTTTTCATTTAAATGAAACATTACCACTTATGTGATTTTATTTTCAAAAATCAAACATACATGGTTGTAATTAGGAAGTAAAATTTGGTTCAATGGGATTAAAATAATTTTTTGGTGAATAGAAAATTTTATGTTTAATTAATCACGATTAAAGGTAATTAGTGAAATTTAAGGTAAAATGATATTATAAAAATATGAAAATACCATTACACTTATCCTAACCTTATTGTATGAGTCATGGCCGACCACAAAAATCCATGGGTCAACTTGGGGACCCCATGGAGCCACTTGGGTAAGAAAATGACATTAATAACTTTTTATTTAAAGTAAAAATAAAATTGTCACAAACATGTGTTGTTTTACTAAAAAATTATTACATGGGGTTATATAAGTTAACTTTTTGACAATAAAGATTCATTCTAAAGATAAAAAAATTTCCTACATCATGGTAATTTTTTTATAATTTTTAGACATTAAATAAATTAAATTTATTATGACACCACGATGAAGCAGCGATTACCTCATTAATTAACGATTTAAATAAAATGAAACGATAATGTAAAATATAAGACTTAAACTTGTCAAAAACCTATTGGATGAGTATATTTTGTACCCTTATCACCTTATCCTTTAAATATATAAGTATGGGACCTTTAAAATCCGAAACTCATTATATAATAAAGTAACATTTCATTACTTTCCAAGAGTGCCCCTCCTCCCCTCTTATAAAAGGCCCCCGCCACTACCACCTTACTCACACCTTCAAAGCCTTTTGGCTCCGCCAACCTCTGCCTAAATACTCTCTTGAATTCCCTCTATTACTCCTAGAAGCCTCACTTTGGGCAGAATTCTTCCCAAGGAATCCTTTGCCTCAAATAAAAAAGAGTTACTCGATTTTAAGGTAAAGTCTTCTCTTATGTTATTTTGTTTTATTTTGCTTCTCCAACCCCTTAAAATATTTTTTCCCCTTTCTTTTGTAATAAAAACAGTATCTTAAATATACTAGGATGTTGTTATAATAATTATTCGAGCTGCACTTACACACACCTACATCTAATGGTTAATGAACATACTGTTTCTGTGGATGGTGAATTTCTGCCTCATGAAACGATGATTGTTCAACACTCATATAACACCTTCAAAGGTGGCCATTAATATGTCACTATATTTATATATGATATATAATATGTTTAATTTTTCCTTAAGCTTCTGTATTTTTCATTTATATCATACCTTTATGGTTTCCATTATGGGTAAACGCGGTATTTTCATTTTAGGAAGTGCGGACTACCGCCCCCTCAAAGTGATTTGAATCGTTAATGCCATATATGGGATTTATAAAGGATGGAGTAAATTTTATTATACATTATATTATACTGAAATTATATTATACCTTTATATAATTATAACTTCATTCTATTAAATATGAAATAGAAATGAAAGTAGCGTTCATGCGTACGTACGACTTACCGTCTCCATGAACAGTGCATTTCATTTCTTACCTCTAAATGTTATGTAATATTATAAATGAATGTATATACTAGATATATATTATGTATATTATATCTAAATCATGAATATAATTATGGATATAATGGATATTTTACCACATGAACAACTTGTAATTTTAAGAAGTTT
The DNA here is from genome assembly GCA_963277665.1 of Viscum album. Classification (NCBI taxonomy): domain Eukaryota; kingdom Viridiplantae; phylum Streptophyta; class Magnoliopsida; order Santalales; family Viscaceae; genus Viscum; species Viscum album. The sequence goes on from OY728137.1 coordinate 1,288,090,233, forward strand.
ATTTTTTACTCAAGTACCAAAGATCGACAAAACGACCGTTATTAACATAAATAATTACATAATGTTCATAACATGGTAATAAGTAATATAAAAGGAATAATAAACTTGAAAAAGGTTCTTATGAAATTATAAATTAACTCTAGTTTATTATTCATGAGGTTAAATAACGGTCGAGTCAAGTCGGACATGAGGTAAGGGAATTTCTAAACCCAATTTCCATTCTTTGGGTTAATCTCCTACTTTCAAATTATGTCATGATATTATTATGTCATATCTTGTATTTTTACTTTATTTACGTGTACTTATAGTGAATACAGATAATAGATCTATTTTATTTTAAAAATGATCTTTTTAAGGACTTCATCTCAATCTCCATTCATTGAGGCATATTTTGTTTTATACACAACTTTCTTTTATACTGTGTATAAACCCCTTTGACTTATACTTTTATTCAAAAGGAATATTTTTATACGAATCATTTTTACTAAATGACAAAAGGAATTTTTTGTCTTATGTATGCGGTGAAAATGACTTCTCTGCCACCGTGACCATTATTTGAGTTTCATCTTCCTCTATAAGCCAAAACTTTTTTTAAATGATTTCAAAAAAGAGAGAGGTACTTCTCTCAAATATATGAAAATCCAGTGCAAATGTATATGTATTTAACGCAAGATTAAATTTTTTTTTAGAAAACCCGACTCTCGAGTGTGGTAGACAGGGAGGGATTGGGTGTCGACCCATCATGTCCTGTAATTAGTCGATCAGTCTCAGAATTAGTTATTTTGTTTTTAGAAGCTTGCATAATGTTTTCAGAAAAAACACTGGAGTATATTTGAGAAATTTTAAATGTAAGTATCTTCTAAAAAAATTGCATCGGAAGGTCTCATGAGACAAACTAGTGTCTTGGCACGAGGCCTTGACAAAATCTTATTTGTAGACTTGGCACGAGGTCTTAGCTACGTGGTTATGATAGTCTGGCATTATGCATTCCATCATTATGAAAGTGGTTATTAATATTTCATGTGATTATTCGACAAGTAAAATATCCATGTGAATAAGTAAATGGCATTATTTAATTTTACTTTTTCCATATTATGTTGAAGTTCATGTTTAAAAGGATTTTTTTAGTTATACATTGCCTTAAATGTTTATGTTTATTTATGAAAGCTTCCGCTATATTATTATCTTTACTGAGCATCTGAGCTCACCCCTTTCAATGTTTTAATATTTTCCAGGATGTGAAGAAGTATTTTATGAATGAACTACAGGTATAGTCAAAAGAGGATATGAGTGTGGACTATAGAGATTTTGTTATTGTAGTTTTTCACTTTATGATGTAATGTAACATTTATGAATGTATCTAGAGTTTCCAAGGATACTAAAATAATCTGTCTTTCGAGAATTGATCTTTTGTGATCATGCCACTGTTACGAAATAATGCACTGACTCTGGGTAACTGGGGTCGGGGCGTTACAATTGGTATCAGAGGCAGTTTAGTACTATCCTTGGAAGCTAGATTTAGATAAACTCTGATTAGAGCACATAGCCAAAAGATAGACTTTGAGGATTAATATAGAAGAACTTCCTAGAATTTTGGTATTATAGAGATTTTGTGAGATTTTTGAGAAATACATCCCTTTATGGATACGAGCAGGTAGAGGTGGCTCTGGCACAGATGTACCTAGGGGTAAAACCCAAAAACACCACTTTGAGCTAGACTTGAATGGGAACTGGTGCACAATAACGGGCCTTGCTACACTCTTGGTTACGACACTCCTAGGGGATATGGTTAAGATAATTATCATTTTCTTTACGAACTATTATGAAGGGTTTATGAGTATTTACTTCCTCAAATAAAACATTTTTATTATTATGGATTATATCCATAAATATTTCAATTTATGTTAAGTGTTTTACAAGTATGGAATTATGTATTTTGATTCATAAACTAATCTAGTTTATGCCATTTTTTAGAAATGGCGCCTAGTGGAAGGAATTGAAACCATATCAATACACGCAATCCATGTATGGATTTCCCTCCTGCTCAAAATAATTATAGTGGAGTTTGTGATACAACTGGTGCTGATCAACTTATCACCATACTGGGATAACTCACTCAGGTTATGAATAATAACTTTACTTGTATGGAGTACCCTGATCTGCAATGTGGAGGATCAATGTTATATCGCTTCGTGAGGCAACAACCGCCAACATTTAATGGGGGTAAAAATAAATTAGTTGCCGAGAAATGGATAAAATCCTTAGAGAAAATATTCCATGCCTTGGAGAGTAGCGAAAGGGAGAAGGTTGTCATGGCAGTTTACCGCCTCACTGGAGATGCTGATCAATGGTGGACATTGATTCAAAACACAAAGGAAGATGATGAAGTATCAAATATGGAATGGAGGGAGTTCAAAGATCTTTTCTAAGAAAAATACTTCCCTCGTGGCCATAGAGCATATATGGAAAGGCAATTCCTGAGTCCGAGGCAGAAGGAGGATGAGAATGTTGCAAAGTATGAGGCCAACTTTACAAGGTTAGCGAGGCATGCTACAGATTATATACGTAACCCAAGAAGTAAGAGTGATCATTTCTTTGATGGGTTAAAACCATTTCTCCGTCGAGCTTTAGTATCACAATCTTTCTCAATGTACGAAGATATAGACTTGTGTTCTATCAAGACAGAAAAGGAATTCTCTAAATATTATGAAAATAAAGTAAAGAAAGAGAAAAAGAGAACAGTGGAGCAAGAGACAGATAAAGGGAAAAAGGGAAAGAAGGATTTTCCATTATGCGATAATTGTGGGAAGATTCATCCCGGTACTTGCCTGAAAGGAATGGAAGTTTGTTATTAATGTGGAGAAAAAGGTCACCAGGCTCCTGATTGCAAGGGAAAGAAAGTGGCTATCAATGTTGAATTCTACAATTGTAGGGAAATGAGGAATTATGCAAATGAATGTCCTAAGCATCAGGGAAACTTACCTCAGAAAAGGCCAAGGGATCAAGGACAAACTTATGCTTTTACTACAGTTGAAGTGGAATAATTAATGTATTGGTGCTTTTGGACTCAAGGATTATATTCTGGTTAAAAGGATAAAGTGATATATATATATATATATAAGTATTGTACTGTAGTACTTGTTGTTTTCATTATGGATTTAATATGATGAAGGTAATCATATTTTTAGTATGTGACAATAAGAGAAACTTTACTTTGTTTGGGGAATTTGATGTTAAAATTGATTTTGGAATTTAGAGACCTTTTAGAGAATGTCTGGATAGAGGTGTTTTGGATAACTATAAAGGTTGTAATGAATTAAGTTGAACTTTGGATAGTATTTTTTAAGGTTAAAACATTTCTGAAGATTATTTTTGGAATATTATAATACTATACGTTTAGGAAAAGAACAACCTGTAGGTTGGGGGATAACCTGTCGCATCGGACAAAGCTGCAGGAATCGAACCCACAACCATAGTGTGACAGGACTTTATTACCTACCACTAGCCTACAAGAAGTCCCTGGTTATTAGAAAATAGTTTTCCTAATCTAAATGGTATGTGGTAATATTTGGAACCTTATACAATTAGGATAAATAGAATATTTTTGAGTTATGTTACCATTTGGAGTGTAAGATGGGTTTGTGGTAAAAATTTATTAAGGAATGAAAGTCTACATGAAAAGTAATTATATTTCCTTACATTCTTAGTAAATCTCTTAAATAAATTCCTTAACTTTATTAAAGGTAAATTAAAACAAAAATGTTGTCGGTTAACTTTTCCAACTGGGGATTCAATGACCGTTTAACCAATCACAAGTTTGTGATTTTATTGTGGTTAACTTTCTCTTAATCCTGTTTTCTACAACTTTCCATCAGGCCTTGATGGTTTGTTTTTCCTCCATATCCATATTTTCATATAATCCTAGTATGGGCTATCTCGGGTGACCTTTGTACCTCTCTTTCTTTCTTTTAATGTTATATTTTTATTAACCCTATTTTCGATGTGGGTTTTACACAAAGGTATTTTCTATTTTCAACCTTTTATTTTCAAAGAAAAATTTCAAATTGCAAGGACGCAATTTATTGAAGGAGGGGAGAATGTAACACCCCAAGCTTCCACGATACGCTTCTCTTTTAATAATGCAATAGCTTGCATTGTACGCAAGTTTGAGATTCTAACACACCATGACCAATCAAAGTAGTTGTTATGAATAGTAATACCCACTTTTTAAAATTATAGAAATTTTATATTTCAAAATGGACTTCATTTTTGTATTTGGAATATCAAAATTATCCTAAGTAGAATTTTTTGTAATTTTCTGAGAACTTCCAATTTTTTATGAATAGTGAAAAATACTTAAAATTTTTTTTTAATCAAAATAATTTCTAGTGATAAATTATAATATTGAGTGGTTTTAATGTATAATTATAATATATTTTTACCATTTTATTCAATGGTGGTCATTATAATTAATTTCACTTTGAAATTGGACATAAACAATTGTCAATCTTTTGATATATATTGTTTCTTAAAAACATGCTATTAGTTGTGACAGCGGGAATTAATTATAAAATTAATTAATTCAACTTATACATTTGTAATTTTGTAAAATAGACAACATTTTTGAATTCGGAATATCAATTATAGCTTAGGGTGAAATTTTGACATTGTTCTGAAAAACTTCAATTTTTGATGAATAGTGAAACCACTAAGTGATAGTTAAAAACTGATTTTTCATTTAAATGAAACATTACCACTTATGTGATTTTATTTTAAAAAATCTGACATACATGGTTGTCATTAGGAAGTAAAATGTGGTTCAATGGGATTAAAATAATTTTTTGGGGAATAGAAACTTTTAGTATTAATTAATCACGATTAAAGGTAATTAGTGAAATTTAAGGTAAAAATGATATTATAAAAATATGAAAATACCATTAAACTTGTACTACCCTTATTGGATGAGTCATGACTGACCAATATAATACATGGGTCATCTTGGGGACCCCATGGATCCACTTGGGTAAGAAAATGACATTAATAACTTTTTATTTAAATTAAAAATAAAATTGTCACAAACATGTGTTGTTTTACTAAAAAAATTATTACATGGGGTTATATAAGTTAACTTTTTGACAAAAAATAGTCATTCGAAATATAGAAATATTTCCTATATCATGGTAATTTTTTTATAATTTTTAGACATTAAATAAATTAAATTTAATATGAAACCATGATGATGCAGCGATTACCTCATTAGTTAACGATTTAAATAAAATGAAACTATAATGTAAAATCTAAGACTTAAACTTGTCAAAAACCTATTAGATGAGTGTATTTTTAACCCTTATTACCTTATCCTCGAAATATATAAGTATTGGACCTTTAAAATTAGGAAATAATTATATAATAAAGTAACATTTCATTACTTTCCAGGAGTGCCCCTCCTCTCCTCTTATAATAGGCACCCACCACTACCACCTTACTCACACCTTCAAAGCCTTTTAGATCAGCCAAACTCTACCCATATAATCTCTCAACTTCCCTCTCTTACTCCTAGAAGCCTCACTTTGGGCATAATTCTTCCCAAGTAAGCCTTTGGCTCAAATAAAAAAGAGTTACTCGATTTTATGGTAATGTATTCTCTTATGTTATTTTGTTTTATTTTGCTTCTACAACCCATTAAACTATTTTTATTCATTTATTTTGTAACAAAACCAGTATCTTCAATATAATAATATGTTTTTATAATAAGTATTCTAGCTACACTTACACACACCTACATCTAATGGTTAAAGAACATACTGTTTCTGTGGATGGAGAATTTCTGCCTCACGAAATGATGATTGTTCAACACTCATATAACACCTTCAAATGTGGCCATTAAGATGTAACTATATTTATATATGATATATTACATGTTTATGTTTTTCTTAAGCTTCTGTATTTTTCATTTATGGCATACCTTTATGGTTTCCATTATGGGTAAACGCGATATTTTCATTTTAGGAAGTGCGGACTACCGCCCCCTCAAAGTGATTTGAATCGTTAATGGAATATGTGGGATGTATAAAGGATAGAGTAAATGGTATTATAAATTATATTATACTGGAATTATATTATACCTTTATATAATTATAACTTCATTCCATTAAATACAAAATAGAAATGAAAGTAGCGTTCATGCGTCCGTACGGCTTACCGTCTCCATGAACGGTGCATTTCAATTCTTACCTCTAAATGGTATGTAATATTATAAATGAATGTATATAATAGATATATATGATTTATATTATATCTAAATTATGAATATAATTATGGATATAATGGATATTTTACCACATGAACAACTTGTAATTTTAAGAAGTTTATTTTTGACTCAAGTACCAAAGATCGACAAAACGACCGTTATTAACAAAAATAATTACATAATGTTAATAACATGGTAATAAGTGATATAAAATGAATAATAAACTTGAAAAAGGTTCTTAAGAAATTATAAATTAACCCTAGTTTATTATTCAGGAGGTTAAAGAACGGTCGAGTCAAGTCGGACACGAGGTAAGGGAATTTCTTAACCCAATTTCCATTCTTTGGGTTAATCTCTTACTTTAAAATTAGTTCATGATATTATTATGTTCTATCTTGTATTTTTTACTTTCTTTATGTGTACTTATAGTGAATACAGATAATAGATCTATTTTATTTTAAAAATGATCTTTGTAAGGACTTCGTCTCAATATCCATTCATTGAGGCATATTTTGTTTTATACACAACTTTCTTTTATACAGTGTATAAACCCCTTTGAATTTTACTTTTATTCAAAAGGAATATTTTTATACGAAGCGTTTTTACTAAACAACAAAAGGAATGTTTTGTCTTACATATGCGGCGACAATGACTTCTCCGCCGTCATGACCATTATTTGAGTTTCAGCTTCCTCTATAAGCCATAACGTTTTTAAAATGATTTAAAAAAATTGATAGATAATTCTCTCAAATATATGAAAATCCAGTTCAAATGTATACGTATTTAACGCAAGCTTAAAAATGTTTTCAGAAAACCCAACTCTCGAGTGTGGTAGAGAGGAAGGGATTGGCTGTGGACCAATCATGGCCTGTAATTAGTCAAGCAGTCTCAGAATTAGTTATTTTATTTTTAGAAGCATGCATAATGTTTTTAGAAAAAACACTGGAGTATATTTGATAAATTTTAAGTGTAAGTATCTTCTAAAAAAGTTGCATCGGCAGGACTCATGAGACAAACTACTGTCTTGGCATGAGGCCTTGACAAAATCTTATTTGTAGACTTGGCACGAGGCCTTGGCTACATGGTTATGATAGTCTGGCATTATGCATTACATCATTATGAAAGTGGTTATTGATATTGCATGTGATTATTCAACCAGTAGAATATCCATGTGAACAAGTAAATGACATTATTTCATTTTACTTTTTCCATATTATGTTGAAGTTCATGTTTAAAAGGCTTTTGTTTAGTTATACATTGCCTTAAATTTTTATGTTTATTTATGAATGCTTCTGCTATATTGTTATCCTTACTAAGTATTTGAGATTACCCCTTTCAATGTTTTAATATTTTCAAGGATGTGAAGAAGTATTTTATGAATGACCTGCAGGGATAGTAAAAAGAGGATATGAGCGTGGACTATGGAGACTTTGTTATTTTAGTTTTTCACTTTATGATGTAATGTAACATTTATGAATGTATCTAGAGTTTCCAAGGCTACTAAACTAATCGGTCTTTCGAGACGTGATCTTTTGTGATCATGCCAATGTTACGCAATAATGCACTGACCCTGGGTAACTGGGGTTGGGGCGTTACATCAACATTCTAGAGACCTTGTGTGGATGAGTAGTGCACAAACCAATGAGGTATAGCCTAAGAGAGGACCATTGTGGATCAGTGACATATGACCCTGTTTGGATCAACAATGGAAAAAATTCCTTGTGGTTTAGTTGTGGAACATCTTAATAGAATAAAATTTTATAGCTTAAGACTAATCATCTTTATTCCTGATCTCTGAGTTGTATACCAAGTTTGAGATGAGTCTTTTTCTTTGTGATTATTGATTGATATCATGCTTTGTGATTTAAATTTTTGAAATTATAAGAGACCTTCGGGGGTCTCAGGGTCCCTACTGGGTATTGTTATACTCCCCGATGCACAGGCTTCGCCAACACCTTTTTGTGTCTTGTATAGACAACAAAAAACTGGGATACGACTTTATGATCCAGGACCAAGAGGTACATGGAGGTGACTAGTTGACATGGAGAGCTGTGGAGACGAGTTGTACTTACCCTTCATGTAGGATCTATGGCGGATGATCTAAGTAGATGTTTTCTATTTTATTTAGTATTGTATATTTCAGTTGGGATTGTATTCCGTCACCCTTTACATTCAGTAAATACTTTTACTAATACTGTTGTACTTCATGTTTTCATCTTGTTGTATTCTGGGACTATGTTTTTTTACTGGTTTAAGGGCAATGCCTTCCCATTTTATGGATGAGCCTTTCCGGTTCTAGTCGCCAACACATTCCTAATTAAAGGTGGGCCTGGGGTAGTCACGATATGGGCCTCGGGTGAAGGGTCATGACAAAGTGGTATCAAATGAGTTGGTTCTACTAAAGAACTAGGACTCTGATCTTTCCAATGGAGCAATATTGTTAGGTGTTTTGAGTGTATTTTTTAGTTCAGGTAGTCATGTATTGGTGTGGCGGCAGACGTATCCATACACCAGGACCTTGAATTCTGATTTCTGACTCGGTGAAAAAAAAACACTAATTGCGTGTGGTTTTGAAATGTTTTACTTTTGATTTCTTTTGAGTCATCTCACCAGGTATAACTTATTGATCGTGGCATACCTTTTCCTTTTCAGGATTCCACCATGTAGATAGCCAACCAGGATTCGAGAGAGAGTTCACAATGATTTCCCACTGAGCGATGAGTCTTCGGTGCAGGGCCCTCTTAAGGTGATGTCACCTTTGGGTGGTGCACCAAAAACAACACCACCCATTGGGAAGAAGTTTCCACCAGCCCCACTAGAAAATAGTGCAGGCCAATTGAGCACATTACATGAGTTCCAGTGGAAGAGGCCTTCAAGGTTTTGAGGTGAGACAAATCCCCAGGCAGCTAAGGACTGGCTGGAGGATGTGGCATGGGTTCTCTGCCTAGTTGGGAAACCAGTAGAGACTATGGTGATACTACCTGCTAGCCTCTTCTAGAGAATAGTAGGGAGATAGTGGAGCTTGATTCTTCAGTTACATGATGAGGAGACCACCACCGGGATGGACTTTAAGGGCCACTTCAGGGAAGAGTTCATTCTAGCGACACTATGCTCTATGCGTATTCAAAAGCTCCTACACTTACAGTATGGAAGCCAGACAGTAGCCCAGTACTCAGCAAGATTCACTGACCTCTCGCACTACTCCACCAAAAAGGTATGAGACCCTTTCTTTATGTCTCGAACCTTTGAGTAGGGTATCTGGTGGGAGATCATAGTGTCGATGATATCACTCAATATACCAATGCAGGATGGAGTGCTCGAGCAAGAATTATTGGTGGATAGATTCTTAGATGATTAGGAACCGATGGTGAGATCCACCATCGGACGACAGGTAGTCGAGTCATCTGCAGCAGGCAGTATGTAGATTATGTAGAGGTCCAAGATGGACATACCTTCTGAAGGATTACCCCAGGATATAGGGTTGGAAGTGCAGAGCTCACGAGGTAGAGTAGGCCAGCAGAATAGAAAACTGTGCTTCACGGGCAGCAGGCAGGGCCACGTGGCTCATGACTTCCTGACTTGTCGTACCAATGATCAAAAGGCAGTCAATGGACCACCGAGGGAGAATCATAGATTCTAGTGAGGAGGTATGCAGGTCGGAAGATGTGGTAGCAGAGCAGGCTGTGCGATAAGCAGTGGGTAGTGATTTGAGGTTCTACCACCACCACCTCCGGGTGGTCCACCCCGACTATAGGGAGATAGGGATGAGCTCAGCTTCATGCAGCTGAGGCCTATGACCATGGTGCTTCAGAGATGATTTGAGGTATGATATCTGTCTACTCCACCCTATCTACAGTACTTATAGACATAGGTTCCAGTCACTCTTTTATTTCCATGGATCTCATTCAGAGCTCAAAGATTCCAGTAAATCCACTAGCTCGATCCTTACGATTAGAGACTCCTACAGAAGTGTATTCAGTGATTACACATTAGTTTAGGCAGTGTGAGATTATTGTAGGAGGCGAGAGCTTTGGCTGGGATCTCTTAGTAGTAGCTTTGAGGCATTACGATGTCATCTTGGGTATGGACTGGTTATCCACCGTCCATGCTCAGATTGACTATTTTAGGTGAAAAGTATAATGTGTATATAGGGATGGGACTAGTTTTTCCTTTTCCAGTGATAAGGGAACCTTTACATCTCAATATGGGCTTACTCAGAGGAGGGTGAAGCCAATAACTCATGAGTTGGCTAGCCTTACTCTTAGAGCAGTTGACGTTAGGAGTACGAGTTATCCTATAGTGGTGGACTAGTATGTTTATGTCGTTACTAATGATGTTTCGGGACTACCTCCTCATAGAGAGGTAGAATTTTACATCGACCTATACTCCGGGACAGAACCTATATCTACACCAGCATATCAGATGGATCCCATGAAGCTTAGTGAGTTGCGGGTATAGTTGGAGGACTTGAAAAAGAAGGTGTTAATAAGGACCAGTGTTTCTATCTAGGCATCCTTGATTTTGTCCCCCAAGAAGGCAGATGGTATTTTGAGGCTTTGTGTGGTCTATCGGTGCCTGAACTAGGCGACCGTGAAGAATATGTACCCACTCCCATGGATTGTTGATCTCTTCGACCAGCTGAAGGGAGCTCAATGGTTTTTGAAGATAGACCTTCAATCAGGCTATCATCATCTCAGGGTACGTGACAAGGACATACTGAAGACAGCCTTTAGAAGTCGGTATGGCCACTATGAGTTCTTGGTAATTCCCTTCAGCATTACCAATGCATTGGTAGTGTTCATGGGGATCATGAACAGAATCTTCTAGACTTACCTTGATTGCTTTGTGGTAGTCTTCATTGATGACATATTGATATACATGGCATCGGAGGAGGAGCATGCCACAGACCTGCAGATAGTTATGGATACACTCCAAGAGAACCAACTTTATGGTAGGCTCTCAAAGATCCAATTCTTGATACGGGAAGTCCACATCTTTGGGAACTTTATATCGGAGGCCAGATTTGCAGTGGATCCAGTGAAGATGGAGGCAGTGAATGCTTGGAATCCACCCAAGAGTGTGACCGAGGGGCAGAGTCTCCTGGGATTGGGTGGGTAATACCGAAGATTCGTATTTGACATTTCCATATTTGCGACACCCTTTTCATCTTTGACAAAGAAGGGACAACCCTTAATGTAGATGGAGAGATTCCAGCAGAGTTTTCAGGAGCTTAGGTAGAGACTGACGAGTGCCCCCATCTTGAGGCCACTAGAAGAGGGTATTGGGTATGTAGTCTAATGCGATGAGTCAGGTACCAGACAAGGTTGTTCCATGATGTAGGAGAGAGCGGTGATCACTTACAGCTCATGATAGTTGAGACAAAATGAGCAGAAATACGCTACCCATGACCCGGAGTTAGTATCAGTGGTCTTTGCGCTGAAGATGTGGAAGCACTACTTGAATGGAAAAAGTTTTCTAGTCTACTATGATCACAAGAGTCTCAGTTATATATTCTCACAGAAGGACCTGAACTTGAGACAACGGCGATGGTGAGATTTCCTCCAGGATTTTGACTTTGAGATAGTCTACACTCCTGGGACGTGGAACGTGGTGGCAGACGCACTCACCAAGAGGTCTGTTCAATAGTTGCTAAGTGAGGTGATAGAGTAGCAAGCCACGTTGCTGTTGTCATTCATGAATAGTGATGGAGAAGTATACCTCCATTCTATGATAGTTACTCCCCCACTCCTTCAGCAAGTCAGGGAGGCACAGTTTGGGGATGCAGACTACGAGGACCAACGTTCTCAGATATCCTCAGGACAGGCTCATGATGGATTTTATAAAGGTGGGGATCATGTCATCCTCTTTAGAGGATGAACTATGGTACCAGTGACTCTACGAGAGGAGGTGTTGAGGGAGATCCACATATCCCCTTTGGCGGTATATCCAGGAGTGACGAAGATGTACCCGGACCTCTGGTATTAGTACTGGTGTCTAGGAAGGAAGAAAGTGGTGTATGAGTTCGTATCACGATGTCTCACTTATTAGAAAGTGAAGGCTGAGCATCAGGTACTAGTTGGCTTAGCTCATCCACTTGAGGTACCAGAGTTGAAGTGGGATAATATCTCCATGGACTTTGTGATAGGGATAACATGTACATCTAGGGGGCACGGTTCTATCTGGGTGATCATTGATCGGCTCACCAAGTTTGCCCACTTCCTACCCATTTGAGAGCAGGGTTCTGTAGATAGCTTGGGATGTCTCTATATATAGGTTATTTTACCGCTTCACGGGGTGCCATCAATGATATTCTCAGATCGTGACGCTCGTTTTACATCCCTCTTGTGGAAGGGATTATAGGAGGCATTCGGGACTCGACAATGTTTGAGAACCACCTTCCATCCTTAGACAGATGGTAAGATAGAGGAAACCATACAAAAAATCAAGGATATGATTTGTTCTTATGTCAGAGATTTTGGCCGTAGGTGGGAGGACCACATGCCACTAGTGGAGTTCACATACAACAAAAGCTATCACTCCACCACTGGCTTGGCACTATTTGAGGCCATGTACGTACAACCATGTAGATCACCTCTATTCTAGAAAGACCCAGGGGAGTCAACGCTTATGGGTCTAGAGTTGGTACAGACTACCACATAGAAGGTACATATCATACAAGATATGATGAAGACTACATAGATCCGGTAGAAGTGTTATGCCGAGAAGAGACAAAAAACCTTGGGTTTTTAGGAGGGAGACCATGTCTTCTAACAGGTCTCACCCCGACGAGGATAATAGAGGTTTGGACGGGGAGGAGAGCTATCTATAAGGTTCATTGGACTTTCCAGATCCTCAGCAGTGTAGGTGAGGTGGCGTACTGTATATCTCTTCCCCCACAAATGCACCAGGTTCATAATTTTTTCCTTGTTTCGCAACTGAGGAGGTACGTTCATGATTCATCGCATGTTATCGACTAGGGTAAGCTAGACATCGATGATGGGGAGACATTTGTGGAGTTCCAAATGGAGATAGATGATCAAGTGGAGCAGGTCCTTCATGTGTGGTTGATTCCTTTGGTGTGAGTTTGTTGGCAACATGGTAATCTCTTGGAGAGCACATGGGAGAAGGATGCTCGAATACTTTCTCAGTACTCCCTTTTATTCCCCTAGTTTTTTTAGCTTTTTGGGATGAAAATCCCTAATGTGGGGAGAATTTAAATACCTGAAAATTCCATATAATTTTATTTAAATTATTTGGGATTATTATGAGTATGTGAAAATTAACAGCACCTGATTCTGAGGCCCAGTCTGCCTGGAATATAATTTTAAACATTTTTTATGATACGTTCAGTAAACGTGTGGTTGGTGTTTTCTATCTTTTGAATTGGTACTCAGATTAAAATACGAGGGAACCTTTGAATCCAAAACACTATGATTCTCTTAAGGGAGACTTAACTTCTACTATATTGTGTTGGGAGAAAAAGATAGTTTTTCATACTTTTGAAAAATAATAAAATAACATAAAATTGTTATTTTATAATTCTACCAATGGTTGAACGGTAGTGGTGGGACCGTTGAGTTGTCAAGCCATTCAATGGATTGAATATTTGGTTTTTAACTACACCTTTGGGAGATTAATAGGTACATTAATTATTGAACCTCATTAATCTCTCACTGCATTATTTACATTTCCCCCTTTATTTAATTGAGGCTCGAGCTTGGGTTATTGACACGGAAGTGAGGAACCTTTGACAATGTTTCACGACGTCTTCCACCAATGGAGGATGGAAACTAGATGAAAACGATGCGGGATTGATGAACGCCATCAGCATCATCAATCATGGTTTCTTCTTCAAAAAACCGCAACTTCTCCTCCATTTCTGAGGTAGGGGTTTTGTTTAAATTGTTTCTTTTCCGCGTACTTGAAGCATGATGAATCGTGGAAGTGTTGACTGGAGTTTATCATTATTTGTTAGTGATGTATTATTTAATTTTTCTTCATATATTGCTAACGTGGAGGGAGTGGGCCAAACGACCAAGGCTCGGACCCTAAGCCGCTTTACTTCAATCAGGTACTTCATGGGAAAAGTTTGAACTCGATGGAAATTTGAATCTGGGAGCCATGCAGTGACGACATCATCATGGGAGGTCGTAGGTTTGTTCAGAAGAAAAAACAGACCACAATTGCTAACCTTGGTAGCCCACAGAAGATCCACTAGTGTGGCACCGACGTAGCGGAAACCGACATCAGCCGACCTTAGTGGCAGCAGCAGCGCACCATCATGCGCCGTGGAGGGGAGCCAAGACATTTTTCCACAGTGTCACTAGGGTGGTCGGCTCATGGATGACCGCATTGGCAGAAGGAGGCATTCCATCATGCACCGTGGGGAGGTGGTCGCTACTTCGAAGACATAGTGAAGGGGATCTACGCCTCATGGGTCCTACTGACAGAGATGCGGTGCCATGTGGTGCTGCCGTTTGCAGAACCGAATGGCTGAAAATATTTTCAGGAAGGAGGAGCAGCCCCCCTCCACGCGGGTCACCTGGATAGTGAACCGCGGCCCAACGAATCGAGCCTACCCTGGCCCAGCCCACTTGGTCTGGTCCAATTAGTTCAGGCTGGTCTGGGTCAGACCCTGGTTGGTTTGGTGCAACTAGGTCGGACCAGACCTTGACCCTCTTCAGTCTAGATATGCTTAAAAGGTTGTATCTCACAAACCAAACGTTTGTTGGATTAACTGTCAGTGGAATTGAAATTTTTGGAATGAGACGGTCCTTTTGAGACACTCAAACTGAGTTTTGGAGAATGTTGGAGTATGTTCGGGTTGGATTGAACCCTAATCCATCCAAGCCCTCATCACTAAAATGCTTATAATTCACAGATGGGGTGTCTGATTGACGCACCGTCTTTCACGTTAGAACCCTTACGACATAGTGGTCCTTTGGGATAATCCTTTGTGGGAAATAATGGAAGTTGAGGCAGTAACGATATCTTGAGGAGTGGATACTATGAAATTCAAGCGTACTAGGTGCGGGAAATCCTATGGTTGGCTGTCAATTATAGAAACTGTGTGGATCAGCATTATAGTAACCGTGTGTAGATCTCCATTATAGAAACCATGTGTGGATAATTATTATATAGTCCCTATATGGATCAGAATTATAGATACCCTATGTGGATCAACATTATAGAGACCCTGTGTGGATCAACATTATAGAGACCATGTGTGAATCAACAATATAATGACCCTATGTGGATCAGCATTATAGAGAACCTATGTGGATTATCATTATAGAGACCCTATGTGGGTCAACATTATAGAGACCCTGTGTGAATTAGCATTATAGATACGCTTTGTGGATTATAATTATAGTGAACCTATGTGGATTGGAAATAATAGCGACCTTTTGTGGATCAAAATTATAGCGACCTTCTGTGGTTCATCATTCTAGAGATCCTGTGTGGACCAATAGTACATGACCAGACGAGGACCAAACTTAGAGAGGCCCATTGTGGATCAGTGACATAGGACCCTCAGTGGATTGACAATGGAACAAATTCCTTGTGGTTCTATTGTGGAACTTCTAAACGGAATAAAATGATATATCTTAAGACTAATCATCTTTATTCTTGATCTCTGAGTCATATAACTCTTTGGAGCTGAGTATTTTTCTTTTTGATTTGTGATTGAGATCATGATTTTTTGTTTTCCTTTGTGGAATTTTTTAGACCTTCGGGGGTCTCCGGGTCCCTACTGGGTATTGTCATACTCACCCCTTCATGGGCTTCGCCCACACTTTATTGTGTCTTGTACAGATGATGAGCAGCTCAGGTGAGACTTTATAAGACAAGACTAGGCATTACACGGAGTTAATTGGTTGATGTGGAGATATGTAGAGACGATCTGTACCAACCCTTTAGGTAGGATCCGCGGAGGATGATCTCATGAGCTATTTTCTATTTTTTGTAGTGTTGTATCATTTAATTGGGCTTGTATTCTAGCCCCCTTTACTTTCAGTACAAAATTTTACTACTATAGTTTTACATCGTGGTCGCATCATGTTGTGTTCTTGGACTATGTGTTTGTACAGGTTTAAAGGAAATTACTTCATGTTTTAGGGAAGCGCCTTTTTGGTGCTAGTCTCCAAACCCTGTCCTATGGAATACTGGATTTGGGTAGTCATGACACAGGTCTCGGGGGATGGTTCGTTACACCACCCACACCCTAGTGTTTCATGTGCAAGTAGTCTTGGAATTGTGTGAATAAATTCCCCAATACAAGGTATAATATGGATGAAAAGACACAAAAATCTCTGAAGACAAAGGAAGAGGGAAAACTTATGAAATGATAATGGATGAAGAGAATCATGATTATTAAGGAACACTTATCCTCCCGACATTAGTTGGGAATTTTATGTTTGATTTTGTATGAATGAGCCAATGAAAATCTTATTGTTCACCCTTTAGTGAAATTTCATGTGATTATATCCCTCTACAGAGATTCTAGAATAATTTTATATTATTTGATATTCTATTGGTACAAGGATGAAACCAATATTACAATGAAAATGTTTATGTATAAGATAAGATCTTATATAAGTAATAAAGGGTGAATTAACTTTTGTAATTGTATATTCCTCCACATAAGATTTCCATAAGAGTTATAGATTCCATCATGAATTTATGAGTTTAAGGTTGATCATAATTTTAAAGTATTTGAAACTACTTTTGAGGTTTTACATGATGGGAGTTTACCAATATTAAAGATATTTTAAGAGACATTTATGGTAATACAAACCATTTTTTTTGTATATGTTTTAGTGAAAAAGTTATTTAAAGATGGATACCTTTACACTTTGTGGAAAGATGTTTAAAAGTAATTTTAACCTTTA
This sequence comes from Viscum album, assembly GCA_963277665.1. Lineage (NCBI taxonomy): Eukaryota > Viridiplantae > Streptophyta > Magnoliopsida > Santalales > Viscaceae > Viscum > Viscum album. The sequence continues at coordinate 1,288,107,375 of OY728137.1, forward strand.
TGGTTTATCTTATCTTTGATGTCGAGGTAATTATGGGTTATAGTCCATAAATTTAAGATGATAGCACATATTGTTTCTATCAGAGAATATTTTTCTCTAAATACTATTTCATTAATAAAAATTAAGGAAGTGGTAAGGTTTAATGGAGTACCAGATTAAACTGTATATAAATTTAATATTTTTGATATTTTTTATTACACCCAACTCCATTTTTAAATTTAATTACATGTAACCATAATTTTAGCTTATGTCACACACAACATTGAGTTTGTCCTATATTACTCACAACACTGAGTTTCAAATAAACATGAAATACTTTTAAAATATTATTACATAATATAATAGTTATCACCTAGCCACCAGAATAGTGGGTATGAATAGAATTAAATAAATTATGATATTATAGGGTTTAAACATGATTATATAATTTATTATTTGGTGAAAATTTAATTATAAATGGAAATAAAAACCATTTGAAAATAATGTGAATATTTTTTATGAAAAAATATTTTTATGTACAAAAGTATGTTTTATATAAATAAATTAAATAAATCACTCTTGGTGAATGGTTTTAATGAAATTAATATATTATATATTCAATTAAATTTTTAAAATTCATCTAATGGGTTTTTTAGAAAAGTGATAAGAATTAATCAAATTTTATCTTTAAAAACTATATTTTTCTAAGTAGTAGTGTTGTCACATTTTACACACTTATTTTAAAAACAAATTGACACTTTTATAAAAATTATTTGAAAAAAAAATTATTTTTGATATTATCATGTAAATATAATCTTATCATGAATTTTTAAGAATTTTCTATGAATTTAAATTTTTTAATGAATAGTGAGAAATACTGGTTTTTATTAAGAATTTTCATTTTTTTTAAAGATTTTATGAACATAAAAATTAATTTTATATGGATTGAAATGAAATATTAGTTAAATTATATATTAATTAATCCAATTTAGGTTATTCAGTCATTTTCATTTTGAATTTTTATTTAAAAACTTTTCCAATTTTCGAACAATTTCTCTTTGAAAACACATTTTCTCATCATGTTGTGGGGTTAATTTTAAATTAAAATTTTCCACTTATATGAATGGAATTTGAAAAAAATGGAATCCAGATTTTGAATAATAATATTTTTTATTATATATTAATGTTAAATTAATTTTTCACCATAAGGAAAAAAAAGCAGTAAAAATTAATTGTCTTGGTTAAGATACAAATGGGTTTATTGGGGATTAAACTAAAAAGATAAGGGTTAATAATGACCTAAAACATGTAAATAAAAAATTATTTGGACATATTTCGAAATAATATCTTATATTTTCTATAATATACCATTTTATATCTTTTTTGAATGTAAAAAATTTTGGTACACCGTTTTATTTTTAATAATTGGAAGTGTGCCACTCACCTCACTTATAAAAGGGCAGACAATATCCTCTCATATTCACACATTAAAAACTATTTGCTTCATAAAATATCTAAAAAAATCACTTAATTCGCTAATAACATATTATAAGACTTATTTTTTTCATAAATACATCCTTTGAACCCTTTTTATGCAAACCAAAAGAAGTTGTCCAAAGAAGAGGTAACACCCCTAACAGAGCATTTTATTTTATTTATTCCTCCAAATATTTAAAATTATTATTAAACCATGATGATATAATAAATTAGTTGTATTAAATATAATTAAATGTTTTTATGTTAATTTCATGACCTAAAAACATCTCCTCTTCCATCAAATGGCTAACTAAATCATTATTCGCATGTACGACAGACTATCGCCTCACAAACCAATGATACTCATTTTCCATAACCACCTATTAAAATCAGATTTAATGGTGTATTTATTATTTATATATGATATTTATAATATTATTATACTTATGTAATCAATATATCACATGTTCCTTCTTAATTTATACTCATTGGGAATACGATAACGACTTTCGTCTGTACGGTGATTTGCTGCCTCACGATGCGAAGTTATTCATTCATGATTTACATGGAAGGTAATAAATATGGATGTAATGAAAATATGTGATATATATGAAATAAAAACTATTATTTAATGTTGATATATTATTTAAATTTATTTATTTATTTTCTTCTATATGATGGAAACTTTGTTCATGCGTACATATGGCCTACCGTCTACCTGAACAGTGTATTTCATTTTCCGTCTCTCACTTTATGGATCACTATAAATACATTTATAATGAATATATATGATATTTATATAATTTTTAACATTATGGAGTTGATGGAATTATGATAAAATTTAGATTAACAAAAATAAAAAAATCAAAACATACATAAAAAAGAAAGCAATTATTGCCCAAAACGTGACTTTAACATGAAATTATTAATAAAAGATGAATAAAAGGCCATAATTAAATATCATATGGTAAGAAATACATATTTATATATATTTAATATATTTATAATAAACATATATTTATTAAACAAGAGTTTTTAACACGTAATGAGGAAGCCATGTCTTGAGGTAAGAGATTTTTGTCTCACTTTTTTCTTATATGAGATACATGCCATATTCACTACTTATTTATTTTATATTGTGTATATAATGGCCATGAGTTTATTTCATGATTATTATAATTAAAATTAATTTTATTTAAATATTCATTTTATTATTTTTATTTAATGGGTATTATGGTTCAAATGTTACCAAAGTGGTAAGGGATTGCTATCTTAGTTTTCCTTGAGACATTTGTTGTGTTATGAACCTATTTTCTCTTATGAGGTGTATATAAATCAAATTTTAAATGTAATATAATGAAATTATTTATTCTAATGATATTTTTAATTTCATTTAATGTTATTTCTTCATGTGTCTTACAATTTAAAATTACCAATGTGGTAAAGATTTTATGTTATAGTATCATCATCTGCTGGGATTGTTTAATATTATGTTTCTAATGATAAAATCATATGATCCATCTCTAAATAAAATCATGAATTTTATTATCATATGGTTATGTCATTATAATTCATGTTTTCCCTTCATTTTCCTGTATTTTTTTACTCAAGATCTCAAGATAATGTTTTTAAGAAAAATCATCTTTATTTCTCTCTTAGGTTGAAAACCCCTTTTCATCCAAAAATAAATTTTTCTAAAAGTGTTTTAATAAAAAAATTATATTCTCTAAATGATTTAATAAAGAAATTTTTACCCATGTTTTACTTTAAAAAAAATTGAAAGGAATCTTAGTTTTAATGAGTACGGAATGAACAAAATTATCCATCGTCATGGAAACTCATTGATTTGAAGATTACTTTATACTATTACAAGGTTATTTTAAAAGAAATGGATTTTTAAATTTTTATATATTTAAAAAAAATTAAAGTAGAAAGGATATTTTCCTCAATTAATATTTAAAATGATCTTTTAAAATCATTTTCCATCAATGATGACATCCAATGATGTTACCTAAGTATTACTCGGGATATGATCCAAGGATAAAATTTTTATTATTTCTATGAATGGTTTATGTTTATTATGTAATGATTTTTATTAAACATGTCTATATTTTATAGGTTATACCATGAGGAAATTATTATGAAACCCGCTTTTTTTCTAGGGTTATTCTATAATGGAATAATAAAATGATTATGAAACCTGTCTCTTTTACACCAGTAATGATATGATGAAATTTCTATGAAACCCATTACATTTCATGGGTTATGATATGATTTATGTTTTATGATCTTTTGTCACACATAAGTATGAATTTTGTTATGTTATTCTTGGGACCTATATCTCCCTCTAATACATCAGGTAAAGATTTATATATCATGATATATACATGATTGGAATGGAGAGTGAACCTGGTTTAGCAAGGAACTTTGTTTTCTATGATGACATTGCGTGTGAACCTTGAAAACTATTATGGTTTGGGGAGTGAACCCATTCCACTTTTATAACCTTGTACATGAACCTTGAATACTATGGAATGATTTTTTATGCTTATTTTTATGACAAAATTCCATGTCTTATCACAATTTTATTATCTCATGGTTCGTTTTATTTTTTTTCCTTCTGATCCTTGTCTTATGAAGTACCAATATTTATACCATGGATCATGATTATGAACTTAAATATTCAATTTATGGTTTGTAAATGTTATACTCATGTTCTCCTAACCTTATATTTAAGTTATACTTATATATTTCTCTTTTTTACTATTACTAAACATCTGAGCTCACCCTTTCTTATGTTTTCATTCCCTAGGTTATGATGATATTTATTATGTATGATATGTCTAATAAAGAAGATAGTTATGAATAACATAGTGAGAGATGATGTAGTTCACTTATGAAAAAATTGTTTATGTTTCCTTGTTTTTGAAGGTATTATACCTTTTCGATCCTATGGAATGTGTTTTTATATTGTAATGAATATTAATATAGAAAAATGTAATATCTATGTAGTAGAATATTAGGTCATTATAGATGATACTAGAGAAGAAGCCTCTAAAGTTGGAGCTATATTGGGAGGGACCTTACATCATACAAGATTTTTACCATAATATGGTTGATTCCTTTATCAGTACAGATGGATGAACATTAAACATTATACTAATGTAATATTTACCATGAAGTAATTTTCTTAATCTCACATAAATGATAAATATCCTTGTTTCATGACATAAAACTGCATGAAATCATCCTCATTGTATAATATTAAACTACATTATAAGGTCTTAACTGTATGGATTTAAACTACCTATAATCACATCCTCCTTGTATGACATAAAACTTAAAATTCATCATCATCACCATATGATGTAAAACTTTATGGTGATTACCCAATTCTCACATCATTAAACTTCATAACAAAATCCACATCACATGACATTAAACAACATGGTCATTGTATGAGTTGTAAGACAATAAAATAAATATAATTACCCCTATTTATCACTTTATGAGTTAAAACTATATAATAATAACCTCCTATAAATGATTTTAAATTTCATGGTGGGTCTATACTATATTAATTTAAACTTATAAGAATGTCCCACTCACTATTTCCCCTTTCTCCCCTACATGAGAACCTAATCAATGTAGAAGTCTATAGAACACAATCCGTATGTACCTTAGAGAATCAATGCCCCATTTTCATTATATATGAGTTATATACATGTAAGTAATATTTCACATAACAAATACATGTCCTTTATTCCTTTCCTCACAAGATAAATAGTGAATTTGAGATCCCTTATCCTAGGCCCAACCAAAAATTTCATCAATGATAAATCCCCCCACCCTGATGTAAGAGAATGATATGAATATGGAATTACCCTTATAAGAACTACATTTGGCTTGATTAATGTCCCCACATGATATACAGTGACACTTAGAATTTATGAACTATATCTAACAAAAAAATATAAAAATACCCCAACCTCATATTTGTGCCTAATCAGACCACTTTTCATCAACATATGGTCTTTCCCTTTCACATACAAGGATGATTTTTATTTTATTTTCATAAAAAACAATGTAAAACTATTTATTTGAAAATATATAATCTTATATATGATCTATATATTCTCATGAGAACTTGTCCTATATTTTCTCATCTTTGAGCCTATGCTATGAAAATGTACCTTTAACCTGCATATGATCTGAATCTATACAGAGGTTCACTTCAATAACTATGTGTGGTTTGATTCTTGAAATTATCGGATAGATAAAAATGTTTAGGGCCACCTACCATAGACCTAGTTTTAGTTTCTCTCTAATTCGATACCGTTTTATTTAGCCTAAGGTTTTTCTAACATTAATGGAATTTGTCCCCATATGCTGTTCAATCCCATAGGAACTATTTCACTCCATCTTTCTTGACCTTAAACTTCTTATAACAAACTATCTCATAAGACTCAATTCTCTTTCATATGAGTTAGATCTATGAATGGAATAATAACATATGGATTCTAACCCTACATTATATTATGAAAGGATAAAAAACCATCAATTATGTAATCCTCTTCTTATAAAGAAAAATATATAAATGTCTCCATAATTTTATGTCTTTCCCTCAACATGCACTTTTAGGAAACACAAGTGGTCTCCCGAATACCTCTCATTCCTCACACTAATCATGAATCATGCGATCTTGGAGGTTCTAGCATATTATCTTAGGAAGCATGATTGGGATGAGCAGCATATGAATAAAAGAGAATCATGTCCTTATTGCATGATTTTAAATTGTGTAAAAAAATGTATCATTGGTGATAGTTTATTCAAAAGTCGTTGATTATCACTCATGATATGGATCTATGTTGGAGGTCTTGATTTATTATTCCATATTAAAAAATAAATTCCCCCACCCCAATATATGATTTTGAATAATACAAGTTATTATCATAAAATAACTATCTGTGGATCGATTCCTGATATTTGATGACATATAGAGACGCATGGATCTTCTATCTTATGTCCAAATACTCATTTCATAAATCCCAAATTCCCCCTCATAGCATGTGTTCCTTTAACTCACATTGGGACTTCATGTGGGGTTTATAGAAGTTCAATTCTTCCATTAATTTAAACTGACACATCCGAATAATTTTTGTAAGTCTTAAAAATATAACAAAGATGAGTCCATATCACTTGATATTAAACTGAATAGATTATGATAACTACAAGTGGAATGATTCTTGAAAAGTTCAATATATATAGTTACATATATAACATACACTCTAAGTAAGACCATGAATCATCATCCTTCTAAACTCCTTTATAAAGGACAAAAATATTAGAGATATGGTACGCTCATTTCCAGAATGCTTCTTGCATCTATTTTGAACACTCTTATTCCACAACCAACAATTTTCTTTATTATTTCCTCAGATTACAAAAAAAAATTCCATGGATATTGAAAATGAGTATACTCAACTCCATGGAATAATTCTATTGGATATGTACACATGCCCTGATATGACTCTATATATGTGCCCCAATTTTGAAATGTCAACCAGAAGAATCTAATCATGAGGGGATGGAAATCTAATCTCTATATGTATTTGAAATATTATAACAACACCCATAATTTGAAAATGGTCAACAATCATCCTTTTTGTACCCATCCAATATCATCACTCTTGATCCTATAACCCCAATTTTTTATTTAAATCGTCATTATTTATCCTTGTTCAATAGGTGTTAATGTATCATTGGCCATTAAACAGACTCCTTACTCGTTAAGGAACATGAATCATGACCCAGAGCTATGTAATAGTCAAATATGTATAACCATTAACTAAACATAATTAGTCAAAGTTGTATGACCATAAACTTTGTATCCTTGGTCAAAGTTATTTGACCTTAAACTAGTTATTTTAGAAAATGTATTTATGACCGTAATATCATTCCTTGTAGTGGTATAAATCATATGAATTGAAATTTTAGGTGAATGAGACACAAAACATGTTAGGATGAAAACCCATAAATGGTGATCTGAGAAAATATAAAGTCTCCACTCACTAAGCCTCATACTTCCAAGGATTAAGAAAATGTTTGAGTGGAAATTAAAAAAGGAACAAATATTTTTGGCCCTATAATATGGACATAGAAAAATAAATTTTATTCTCATCAGATGCACTGAGACAAGAAAAATTTAGTGTAGTGATCTATCATATTCCTTCACCATGGTAATGTCTTCAATACATGGCTACACAACTTTTAGGTTACCAAAACCCTTCTTGGATACTCTTTTCTATAGAACCTACTTCATTTCCCAAGTGATTTAGTCTTAAAAAATATTATATATATATATATAGGTAATGAGTACACTTGACTCTAAGGGACACTTCTTTTGGCTATGTATACATTCCTTGATATGGCTATGCATATGTGACTCCATTTTGGAAAATCACCTAGAATCATCCCATCTTGAGGGGGTGGACCTATAATCTATGTATTACCTAATATAATCTTATAATATCCCATTATTAAAATTTATTAAAATTTTATCCCTTTTATACAAACCTCATACCATCATACTTGGTTAAAATGCCATGAGATATGATTTACACAACCCATAATACAACTATTCAAGTGGATTCAATATCCTCAATTTAATTCCACCATTTTCCATACTCGTTCTTGGGAAAATAACATGACATTTCATTCATGAAATTTTTGTTCTCATCATATGATTCTAGACTACATAATTCATATATCCAAGAACTATGCACCTATACTGCATGCACCTTTCCCTAAGGTTGTTGGAATTTGTTAAATCGAACTCTCATTCACATCTAGTTTTCTTCTTTTGTGTGTTATGAAAGCTACCTCACATTCTAATGAATGTTTATCCAACATAACCACTAGCCTCATTTTGTATTATATTCATAACAATAAACTTTTAATGGAAAAAGAATCAGTATTTTTTAGGTCAGAAACACCCAAAGTGGGGATTATGAAAAATTCAATTCTACACTCGCTAGATATACACGATGCGTGATTTAGGAAAAATGAAGCATGATAAATTAAAGTGGTATAAAATAGTTTAGGGAAAAACCCATAAAAGGAGGCCTATGAAAAAAAATGTTCTTACCTACTTGGATTCCCCGTATGAGGCCTTATAAAATTTTAGAATTTCCATAAAATAAAATTCACAAATCTGATGGGTCCACCATATAGTGCTATAAAAATTAATGTAATTCTCATTAGGTCCTTTGGTCTAGGAAAAAGTAATTGAATTATTTTAAGATAATAGTTCAAATAACTAAGTGAAATTTATAATGTTATAACCTTAGGGTGTTCAAACCCTTTTGACCATTGGAATCCTCATTAAAAATTTCCCTCTTCTTGATCCGAGACATGTTCAGTTAACCCAACCATTCATCCAAATGGATGAACTTTAGTGAATGGTGATGTGATTTCTACCTATACACATCAATGAGGCATTTCTATGATGAACTCATTCATCCAAAAATATAAAATTTAGTGTTGCGGTGATGGTATATATGCCAATAATCATCTTTGAGTCATGATTAAGAGGAAATTTCAAACTCAAATGTTTCAGAATCATGACTAACTTTATTCATCTTAGCTCAATTTTTAAGTGGATTCAGTTATCCTAGATGCTAAAATGTATATGTTTTGAAGATTTTCATGAACTAATAAGTTGAGTATATATGTAAAAATTGATATGAGACACTCATCTTGGTATACATCCTCTCATTCATGAGTATTCCATAGGAGTCAAAAATGAAGAAAAGTTTTATACAATTACCTTAGAATTAGATTATTTTTATTTTAAATGAATCTAATTATGGGGGGGATTTATTTTCATTGAAAAATTCATTCTGTTAACTTTACCAAAAATACCATGATGTGATCCTCACTTAGATATCAATATTAAATTTTAAATAGAAATGAATATCTTTTATAGAAGAATAAGTTAATTTGATTTCCATGTGTTGGATGATTGCTCACACAAGGAGGTAATAAGCTCTAAAAATGATTCCCTATCTAGTGACATTGTGGTGGGAGTATATCTCTAGGAGTAGGATATAAATTTCATTGATGACTAAAAAAAATAGTGCTAAAACCATAAAACCAATTTTTGAGGTTCTTCTAAGAACTATTTAACCTTAGAAACCACCCTTCTAAGGTGTAAAAAACTTTTAGAGGGGTATATTTTTATTCTCATTATTTTATTTGATTAGTATTTTGGGTGAAAACATATTTATGGATCCATAGTTATAATCATTTTAATTCATACTTCATTTCATCATGAAGGAAATTTGGTAAATGGAAATTGCCACATGATGTTCATGTGGACTGCATAATTTTCACATAGAATATGAGATAATCATGACATTAATTTTCTATAGGCAGAATGATAATGTGACCATGTGATACCTTCACCTTACATGGAGATCTTAAGTGGACACATGATTTGACCCTCTTTCATGATTATAGGTGAATCGATCATGCAATCACATGATCCTACATCATTTGAGACCCTACCTATAATGTATCTTATTGATAGAAATATTATTTGTTCATATGATCCCACAAAACATGATTCTTCCCTCTCTCATGCAAATTTCATATGGTCCAGGTTGCTTATGGTGGTCATGCCTTGTTACCAATATTTACTACAAATACTTAGGGGTTCCCATCACTTAAATGGGGGAGAAAAGAAAGAAATCAAGAGACTGAAGGGATATAGAAAAGGGAAAACTTTTAGATTATCTTCTATATTTCGAAACTTCAATAATGTTCATAGGTAATACCAATTTCCAAAAATAGTAACTCTAAATATTTAATATTCATGCATGAGATGTCCAAATGAAAAAAATCTATATAATAAATCCCTATGATTTAAGCTCACAAAATCATTACACACACCTCTTCACATGACCATAATGTGGTTGTGTGATATTAGTATCATTTTATAGGTTAAATATGGGAATATCATGTGGTCTCATGATCACAATCTTTAGCAGACCCCCTTATGTGAGATCCTTCAATGAACTGCCTTATGTGAATGTCTTATACAGATCATCTTACATGGGCCAAATTATGGGAATTCTAACCAATCAATCAATCATGTTGGTTTGATAGTTTTTTAAAAGGTATATATTTGGCCTTTTCTGGGTATTAAACATGGAATAAAAGATCTATAAAAGTATTTTTGTTTGGCATGACTCATATAAGAGATGTATGAGAAGGGTTGGAATGTATACCATGTCCTGATACTACTATTTGAATACTTCAAGAACTATCTATGGAAGGTAAAATATTATGTGGTTGATCACTATTCAAATAAAGGTGATGAATAACCTAGAAACCCCCCATCTCAAATAGGTGAGTTTCCATGAATAGTAAAAGAGTTCATGGGTTGAATTAAAGGGGGGATTATGAAGGGCCTCAAGTGATCCCTGTTCATAAAGAGATTTGCAAAAAACTGTTTTATGAAGTGTTTTTAGTTCCCACTTGTTCACAAATAGCTTAATGATCCTCTTCATTCATAGAGGGCTCCATGTGACTCTTCTTTTGTGAAGGGATTCATAAATCTCTTTGTTTTCCTCCATTATAGTCTATGTATTACCTAGGGATTACTTCATGAATAAATATCTAAATGTACTTGAATCTTATTAAAGTAGAAATTCTCTCTTCTAGTATTTCATTCACTACTCTTATTGTATTTATAATTTAAAGTGGGAATGGTGTATTTATAGGTGATGTTGGGTAACCACCACCCAAATTGGGTGGCCACATAGGAAGTATATAGACTCACACTATGACCATGGATGATGGGAATCAAATATGAAAATTCATCTATAAATAATCACACATGGAATCCAAAATTTCTACCTCCACACCATAAATGATGTAATTTCACTATAGAGAGAGGCAAAAAAATCAACACATCTCATATATGACAACATTTTACCACTCAACAAGCTAAAAAATAAACACCTCTTATAAATGATGATAATTTTTGGAATACTAATGGATATTAAACGTGTCATGATGGTATGATGTGGTGGGATAGAAAGTTCCACTTTAGTACCACAACATATAAATTTTAGTGTGTAGTCATGACACTTCATGAAGGAAGAAATTATTCACAATGTTCTTGAGATTATTCAAAAATATCTTATGTCACAAAGTGAAAAATCCATCCCTTTATCATATTTAATTGAAATTTGATCCCACTGATCCCATCATTGATTAATGACATTCCCCTCGGTGTTTTCATTGAACCTTTATGACTTTTGGGGTTCCAACACTAATCTTACAAAAAAGATACTTTTTCATAAAATTTATCCCAAAAGATTATCATCAAATGTTTAATAGTAGTAGTATCTAAAATATTTTTACCATATCTCTAAAAGGTAGTTAGGATTATGTTCGAACTCATAAATAACTCATTAATGGACTCATAATCCATTTTTTTCACACCATTAATCATATAAGAAGTTTCCCGCGACATGTCATCCTCCTCTAAGCTCCATACTCTCACTACTTCATCTTATTATCATAAAGGGTACCTAGTGGTGTCCTTTAAGAATATGATATCAATACTTTATAATCATTATTATAATTTTATTTAATTTTAAAGTCCCAAAATGGGTCTACCATGTATATAAATGGTAAGGCATTCTCTAGAGCATATTAGATTCTTATGAATTTATGTGTGCCTGATTGATCATAGTGATGTTTATTCACTTATCACCCAGGTATGGATTATAATGATTAGTATCCAAATGAATTTGATTCAATTAAAATATCTACTCTTTATATCCAGTGGGATTGGTTCTCTTATTGAAGTAGATAGTGCAATGACTAACCTATTATATCCTTTAGTAGCATAAGTTTTTACCACTTTAGGTATTTCAATGAAATGACAACACTAAATTTGAATTTAAAATGAAATTTATGGGATTTAATAGTGTATATTCTATGAATATATTCCACTATTACATAATTGGGGAAGAAGATTAATTCATTCTTGCAATTCTTTATCTAGGTATGAATTTGGGTCTAAGTTTTCAGTTGGGTCTTGGGTTCAGAAAGATGTTTTTCCAGGGATCACATTTTTAGTCACTTTGGATCTATAAATCCATGAAGTTTAGTTTCCAAGAAATTCATCTATAGTTATGAGAGTAATAGAGTCATCCAAATCATATTCTTAGGCCCATTTTGATATTTTATTAGATCTTGTCTAGTGTGATTCTGATTTGGATCCTTCCCTTTATATGATATTTAAATAGATTGATTGAGATGGGAATATTTATGAATCATATATTTCAAGTTTAGGGATTCCTAATTCCCTTCTAAATTCTTTGAATGATGTTATGGTTTAGGGTGTTTCTCATAAAATATTCTATTCTTAAGAGGAGATTTCAGTTTCACTATTACAAAACATGGCTTTCCACACTATTTTTTTAATTGGTTACCAAGAGAAGTTATTATAGGTGACGTTATAAATTGGTTTTTCATGTAGGTTATTATTAACCTAAATGATTTTTTTTTATTTCACATTATTTATTACAAAAATTATATAAATCAGTAAAAAATCAAAAAATGGGAAGGGTTTTTCATGTCGGCTATACATTAAATGACATGAAAACCCTTTACCATGTCTTCTATTTTCAATAACTAACATGTTTAACTATATTTCACATTGGTTATGGAATAAAAAATGTGAAAAATAAGTTTTCCTATAAATAAAATGAAAAATAGTTTTAAAAAAATAAAAAACAAAATCAAATACACTAGCTCAACATTATAGTAGAATAAGTAAAACTAGAAAAACAACAACACAAATTCAAATTATTTTAAATTTACAGTTTGAAATATAAAATTGAAAATATATATTACAAATAAACTAAAACCCAATCAAACCTATGAAATAATTTTCCCATATTCCTTATAATTTATTTAACTCATTTTTAGAATAACGGTGAGGGTCAACAAAAAGATATAAATTAAAAAGGAAATCATTTAACATGTATTCTAAATATAATTATAAGATAAATTAAAGGAAAAGTTATAATAAAATTTAACATTATGGATTTTTTTTAAATTTCCCGATTAATATTATTTCAAAAATTAATCATATAATATGATATCCGTTTTCCTTTAATCCATTTTGTTGATGATAGTTTTGTTTCAAAACAATTTTTCAATTCAAAATACTTCCTTTCAAAATGTAGTAATTATAAATGAGAAGTCACCTTTATACACACATATTAGATATTTTTCCCTATTTCCTATTATATCTCTAAAGTAATATAATTCCCTATTTTAAAATGGTATCTAAGAAATAAAATTAAAAGGTTTTATAATATACAAGTATTAAAATAATAAAACATATATGTCTAATAAATTGTGGAAATTTTCTTTGATGTCACCATGTATAGAGCATAAATAATATGTTTTATTCACTTCTTTAAAAAAACACTCAAAACATCCAATAACCAATAATATAAAAAAATATAGAATATGATTGGTTATTTAGTTAAGAAAAATAATACATTAAGAATTAAATTTTCTATAACCTTCATGATAAGGAATCATTCACCACTGAATTGAATAATATTTAAATCATCTATAAATATATATTATTTTTTATATATCTTTCATTGACTTATATTTTGGTTAAATAAATCGTGGGTTAAAAAATACATATACTGATGCCATATCATAAAAAATACAATGTGTATAAAGATTCATAATATAAAAATATATAATTATTATGTTTTGTTAAATTAAAATAATTAAAAGAAAAATGGTAATTGAATTACATGATAAATACTTTAATCACATTGGTACATAATAAATATTCAATTATAAGCTTCATGATATACCTATTTAAAGTCATAAAAGTCATTTCATTCCTAGAAAGTTTAAAAAAAATTGGAATCTCATAAACTCTCAATAACAATGATGAATGTGTTTATAATTTATAAAGTATAGTAAAAGTAGTATCTAAATCCATAACAGCCTATAAATGTTGTTGTCTAATCAGTATGCATTTACCTTTAAATAATTCTTATTAAAAAATATAGTTATATATATATATATTAAAATGTTAAAACAAATTTAAAACCAATAAAAGATGAAGGATATAATCTATACATACCATAGTGGAATTTTTTTTCTTAATTTCTTGATGGTCAAACTATAAAACAGGAAATACTTTGTTCAGTTATTGTAACCTCATATGTAGGAAATGGTACTCTTGATGATCTATCTATAATACCTATATTGTAACCCTAATATGATTCATCTATATCTATTGATGATGAATGATATCCATATTAAAATATATTATCCAATATTAAAAAATATGATGCTAGGGATCCTCAAATATAACTCAAAATAGATAGAAAGATATGGAATATGATGTGTTAAAGTTATACATGCATGCAGTGGTGGAGGAGTGGGATATTTACCCAAAGGTGGAGTCAGATCTTCAGTCATAACATTTTTTTTGCATATCTATAAACATCGACTGTGCTAAATCTATAATCCTCTCTGCCATCATCATACCCATCTCTTTAATTATACCTTCAAAAGATTTTATTTATTCTCTTTATATAAATCCTCCTTTTAATAAGTTATTTAATGAAAATACATTTTTTGATTGATACGCCCACCTCGTATCCTCATACATGACATGGGTGTTTAGTTTTCCCAGTACATTAGCTAAAATTTCCTTCCTATATATGGGTATGTAGGTCCTCTATGTACTATTCTCCTCAAGGGATTCCTGTATATATAATTTAAAAAATTCATTAGCGAATCATAATATATAAATAGTTTAAACAACTTAAATAACATAAATATCTAAAATAGCTCTTTATAATCCTATCATCTATAATCCTTGACTCTTCTGCAATATTTGTTCCCTTGTTTTCATATGGGCCCTATTTTATTTTTCATGTCAAGATGGGGGAGAAGGGCCAACCTTTGCAAAGTCTGAAGACATAACTCTACGTTTTTGAAAATTTTCTAACGTCATTTGTTGTTTCAATAATGTATAACCTTCAAAAGATAAAGTATGAGGGTATTTTTTTATATTGGATATCCTAATGATATCTCCTCAGCTTCTATAAAGTATGGATAAAAAATCATTTATATGACCATTATTGTATAAAAACCTTTTAAAATCTAAAATTTCACTTATCAAAGATTATTATTTCTATATACTTCCATTAAGACACTTCCACGTATCTTATTCCAATAAAAATATATATCACATGATTTTTTATTTTATCTTTCCCCAAAATAGAAATTCGCTGTGAGGGTAGATTTAAAATCCCTTTATCTCTTAGCATTAAATGATAAACATTTATTCTTGACATCTCTATTGTCATGTATAAAAAATTTCATATGTTAAAAAGTGAAACAGACCAAAATTAGTAAAAACAGGCCATGATAAATAAAATACTAATAAGTAATCTTAGAAAAATAATCTACCATAATTGAGACATTTTATTTATGTCTAAACTTTTTAATCACAAATAAAAAATATTAATTTTTCCTGATCTTTTATTATAACAAAATTAATATATTGTTTTGAATGTGGCACCTTAAATTTTAATTATCATAAAACTCAATATATATCTTCTAGTCCTATCTATAATCAATAGATAATTTTAGAAAATGTTTATTACCTCATTTACCAACCTTAGAATCCTTCTCCACCCCTATGGATGTTGAAGGCTCATGTATAGAAGGATGAGTAGTCTTGTTAGCATAAGTATGTGTCTGGTCCTCCAAATAATCTCAAAGTGAATCATTTATTTGATCTGTCATTATCCTATAAATAAAATTAACAAAAAAATTAGTACAAATATTTACAAATCCATCAGTTATATATAAAATTAAATAAAAAAATGAAAAATGATATAATAAAAAAGAAAAATAAACTAAACACATTTTTATTCATATTTTTAATGTTTTTAACTCAAATTATAGCTACATTAATAAGGTATGAAATGTTATAATTAAAAGGAAAAAAATTAGTAAAATGCTATTCAAATCCAAATATTACATAAAAATTTGAATAACTATTTTAAAATCACACGAACCAACATAACAAACCACTCTATCATTTTTGTTAAAGTAATTAACAACATTGTCAAAAATAACACTAATAATATTATTTATCTTATTCATTAGTAGTTAACAATTTTAAATGTATACTAACAATATTTATGAAAAATAAAATGATTTTGGGAAAATAAAAAATCTTTTTTAAATGTTTATAAAAATCCAAAAATTATATAAAAAGTTGAATAATTGAAAAATGATATAAAAATAACTAAACTAATCTAAACCGACAATTTATCATATTTGTTAAAATATATGTTTTAATTAAAAAACTTAAAACCAATATATATAAAATATTATGAAATTTAAAAAGTAAAACAAGTTATAAATACATATTTCATATAATATTAGTAAATTATTAAAGTATTTCTTTCACACATTCCTTCCCCATGATCATTTCATATGTCACAAACCATGTATATGAAATGGTCTCCAATATTCTCTAATAATATTTACATGGAAGTAGGGATCTTATATAAATCAATAACATCATCAAGTCTTTCAAAAAAAATACTAATTTTTCCTTGTAAAATGATTTACCACTACACATTTTATCGATGAAGAATGTAGACAATTCGTTTTTCTTGTGTTTACATGATAAAAGTTTCCACTATATATTTCAATCTATTTATATAAATAAGTGTTGTTCTGAATTCATCATGAGTATCACTATTATTACCGATAACCCATTTATAGTTAAAAACTAGAACCCAAAAATTAATATAATAAATATTCCATATTTCTTCAAAAACATTGTAATATGAAATTGACATGAAGATTGGTTTATTGTATTTGACACTTGAAAAATGAATTGCTTATGAAAACACTAATACACTGTTATTCGAAACCCCAATTCTATTTCCCAGCTCATTGGAATGAAATGTATAATCATTAATGTCTTACCTGAACCATGTTATCAAATTAAATCTTGGGATGCTTGCTAACCATATCAATCTTTATTATTTATCTAACCTACCATAAACAGTCTCCTAAAACTACGTGAAAATGTTTTTCTATGTTCATTCAATATCCACATATATTTCTTCTTTGGATAACATTGTTTTAACAAATTAACATGAAATTATATATATATGGTTGAGTTTTATATATGTTATTTAATATGTATAAATGAACCTTCTTTCACTATTAGAAATTAGGGCAATAGCCATGGGATATAAGTACTGTGGATAAAGATAACATAAAACCATTATAATTTTATAGACTATAGTGGTAGGACACCCCACTACCCAATTTATCACTTGACCTACCCTCCATATTATTCTAGACCCCACAACCCTCATCTGTTGATGCTTCCACCCAACCTTTTATAGTCCTGCTCCCCCGATGTGGCCACCAAACCTCCACATGACCCTCTACATCTAACTCAACTACCCACCTCAATGATAATGTTGATCCAAAGATGTATACCCACCTCCTACAATGATGTGCCTATGATAAAGCCACCCATCCTCTCTCTAATCCTCCTTCCCCAATGTGGCTCTGACCCCTCCACCAACGTGGCTCTAATGTGGCCCTTACACAACCACCCACCTCTCGGGATCCTCCTACTTTGACGTGAAGACCCATGATCCTTCTCCTTCGACACATCCACCACACCTATCTAATTCCCCACTCATACCTAGACATGACCTTAGGATCCTCCTCCTCCCATGAATTCACACTAACCCCATTTGTATAACTCTAGAGAAATTATACCTTCCATGGTTTCTGATGAGAAATTCATGCATCCTTCTCTTCTATGGAATTGAATTTTTATAAATGGTTAGGTTTACCATCACAGTGATTTCTTGGGACATGTGGATGGACAAAATTATAGGTACTACTTATTCTCATCCTCCCTAATCTTCTACTGTAAATGGATTTATATTTTTTAATTTGTATTTCCCCAATCTCCCATATAAACAGTTTTTTATATTATCTGTTTAGTTAGACAGTCAACCATATTTCTTCATGAACATATGATTCTATTCTGTTATCCCTAAAAAATGAATTAATTATACCCCATTATTGTTTTTCTACATAATGTGATATTTCCACTTTTTATACTTGCTTAAACCATGTCAGAGTTATGAATTGGTAATATTTCATATTATTCCATGTCTATATCTATTTATGTTTATAGTGGTGGATAACAATCAAGTTTTTCCCATTTTCCAATATGACCATACTCTGTAAATCCCCTATATTTTAAGAAAATACTATTTTCTATAGTGTATTCAACATGAAACATAGATTTTAAATGAACCGTGATATTATATTAAAATTTTATTATTTAAATTTGATCTATATAACCTAGCTGTTAAAATGATGGGTATGAATAGTAATAATTAATTTATTTTCTATATAAATTTATGCCTCAATATAAATTTATAGATAAATTCTTAAAAAATAAGGACTCAACTTTTAATTAATATAGTTTATTCTACCAAAAAAATGTTCGCTTAAAAAATGATTATGATTACTTTTTATAAGAAAATAATATAAATAATTTTTAGAAATTTTAGAAATTTTATTTTATAAAATAAAAATAATTTTTTAAAACAAAATATAAAAATTAACTTTTGGTGAAATTTTAGGTTTTTTATACTAAATTGATTTTTTCATAGAATGGTGAAAAATACCTATTTCTTTTTAAAACTGGCATTTCATTTAAAAAATTAAGTAATTTTAAAGACCCATTATTTTTTTTAATTTATTTCAAAGTAACATGGTTATTATTTAGTTATCTATAACAAAATTAATTTCAATTATATCACTTATAAACTATATTCTACTATAAGTATATTTTTGATCTTAAAAATGCATTTTTTAGAAAACAGTTTTAAAGTGCATAAAGGACCTCCATTTTGATTAAGTTAAATAACCCATAATGTGGAATTTTTTAAAGTAAATTTATAGATTATATATAATTATTTTTTTAATTTAAATTAAAATAATTATTATTTCTATTCATGCAATTAATATAAGACCATCTCTTCCTTGAAAAATGCATTTTTTGCAAATTGATTTTCATCACGCTTTGTGGTTTTATTTTTATATTAAATTATGATAATTACAGAAATTTAATTTCATAAAATAGATTCCATATTTATAATTATCATAATTTATATTATTTAATATGTTCAACTTAATTTTTTATCAAAATGAATAGTAAAAATAGTAAAAAAATAATTGCAATGGTAAAAAAAATTAAAATGGTAAAATCCAATAACCTTAGAGGTAATGAGTATAACTTTTTTAAATTTTTTTAGTTTTAGAGGTATTTATTGGACATATATATATCCTATAATCCTTTATTTTACAATTTTTGAGGCACCTGGCTTGCGAGTGACTTCCCATTATTTAATAGTTTTGGGTATTTACAAAAATGTCACTCCTCGATTATAAATAGCCCCCTCTCCTCACTTCTTCTCACATATCAATCCATTTGGATAAGAAAAACCCTAAAAAATTATCTCCCCAAAATCCTCATACATATTCTTGATATTATGTTCTTCCTAAAAGGAGAACTATAGGGTCTTTAAAAAGAGATCCAAAGGATGTTCCTCTAAGTAAAGGCAATCATCTTCACCAAGCTCTCTATTTTTACCTATTCTTTTTAAACCTTAAATTATTTATTAAAAATTCCAAAAAAAATATCTAATATATACTAATATTTTTTTATTTTAATGGAATAATTTTTATCTATCTCCTCTTCTTTTAAATGGGAAACAAAACCACCATTCATGTGTACGATGGACTACCACCTCACGAACCAATGTAATTAATTTTCCATCATCAAATCTCATGACTATTTATGATGATGGATTTAATATTTATATATTATATTTAATAATTATTAATAATTATTGAAAATTAATATAGAATATACTTTTTACCTCACTATCAATTGAAAAATGATATCGTCGTTCATGTGTACAACGAACTACTGCCCCATGAAGCGATGTGATTCTTTTGTTATTATGATATCCAATGGATGGTATATTAAATTTTATTTAATGAAATGAAATTATATTTGTTGTATTATTATAATTTTGGAAAGATAAAATTTCACTTACCTTCTTTCAATCACAATTATTGAAAAATGGAAACGTTACACATCGTACGTAGGACCTACCATCCCCATAATTATAATCTAGTTCATATTTCATAACCATAATTCATGATTTTTTAAAGGTATTATTGTTTATAAAATTCATTATTATTTAATTATTATTATTCTAGAGATGATGGAACAATGATCCCTTCGACTATGATCAATACGTTGATGTTGTTTTCAAATTATGAACCCAACATCCTCAAAACACCCGATGTGGACATACTTGAAGAAGTAATAAAATATGTCATTAAAAAAAATGAATTAATTGGTTAAAGTATAAGGTATTAGAAATATAAAATTTTATTTAGAAAAAATTGATATAAGGTTATTATACATGATATAAAATATATACATGATAAGTATGGAGTCGAAGTAAGAGATTTGTTAGCTCTATTTCCTTCATTTGGATAAATTATTTCGTAATTGTATTTGATATAATAAAGTTGTATATATAATTAAGATTGATTATTTATGTTTTATATCTAGTTTTTTATTTTTAATTACATTTTACACCCATAGTAAATTCATTTATTAATTCTTACTTCAATGACATTATCTTTTTAAGGGATTTCTCATCCCACTTTTACTTCTTTGAGATATATGTCATATTCATCACTTATTTATTTTTTGTGGTGTATATAATGAACCTTTAAATTTTATATCATGAATATATTTATCTTCATTATATTTAAGGTTTCAATTGAATTTAATTCCTTCATGTAGGTTGTGATTCAAAATTTACTAATGTTGTAAGGTTTTAGTTCATAATCTCATCGTTATTCGGGATTGTTTATATTTAAGTCTCTATGGATGAATTATATGATATTTATATATTAAAACCAATATATATTCTTATAAAATTACTATTCCTGAAATTATTAATAAATAGTACCATTTTATTCTATTTTTTACTTAAAATTATTGATAAAAGGTTTTTAAGAAAAGTTGACATTATTCTCCTCTTTGGTCGAATTTTTTTTCTTCCATATCTATGTTTTATAAAAATATTTCAAGATTTTTTTAATAGTGTCTAAATGATTTATTAAATAGAATTTAATTATTTAATTATTATTTTTATAAAATGGTATGAATGAAATCTTATATTCATTTTCTGAATGATATATTTCTTTAATCTTTTTTACAGTGGTGCGAAAGGAGTGTTTTTGAAAACTTATATGGCATGTACAAAATTACCCATCATCATTGACACTAAATTATTTCAAAATTAATTTATAAGTTACCATGGATGTTTTTAAGGAAAATTTTTCCATAAAATTTTGGAAAATTTTAGATTTTGAAGAAGATATTTCAAAGTGAAAATTGTATTTTTCTCAAGAAATATTCCATATAACATTGTAAAGACATTTTCATCAAAAAAATACAACTATTGATGTTATGAATTACATATAAATTATTTATATATGTCTCTAAAATATATACATAGATTATTCTAGCATACTTTGATGAGGTAATGCATTCCTTATTTTCGTATCTCAAATTCATTCATTATAAGATTTATTTTGATTGTGATATGAGACAAGATTATTTAACCAATTTTATTTCTATGGGTAATTCTTATATTTATTCATTATGAATGATTTCCATTTTTTGGAACAATAAATAATGAACATGTTATTATGGTTGCATTGATATAGTACTCCAATTCTTTGGGTAGAGTGTTAGTCTCATGATGCATCATTTATGGGATTAGGGAGTAATTAAAATACATTATGGGACTTTTCGACCATGTGATATTGTCTAGGTAGTTATTCTTGACACATGTTTATGTAATGTTATATACTGCCACCACATTTCCAATGCTTATATGATCTTATGATACCATGTTCATTATGTTATTATCCCATGTGATTACTCTTGAGACTTCTCTTTTATAATAACATTTTATACCTTTGACTCATAAGTTATGATTCCCTATCATGTTTATTACCTTTCTAAGATTTTAACTCACCCTTTTTTATGTACTCCCCTGGTTTTACCATTCAATTTTAGGATATTTAAAGGATTTCAGAGCTCATTATGGGGAATAAAATAAAGAAGTAGTATTTTATTCTTGAATTTATTTATTATGAACATTAAATTCCAAAGAAACTTATCATCATGATCTCCGGGTTGTAATTAATGGATTTTTATGTCAAAAAGTGTAACACTATTTGTAAAAGTATTGGGTCACTATATTCTATTTAGACATCAATTTTTAGTTATAATTTTTAAACTAGGAGAATAAAACTTTACTGAGAAGACTAATAATAATTCTAAGGTTAAGTATAATTATAGGAAAATATCCTGGAATTTTGGTGAAGGAAAGAGTGTGTGGTTTCCAAGCCATTACATCACTATCTAGATACTATAAGTGGATTTGAATCTAGAATAGTTCTATCTTTGTTTAATATCCCAAAAAAGGGAACATTGAACTGGAATCAATCATCACTGTCTTCCTGATAATGGGCCTTTCTATACACCTAGATTTATAGTCTTAGGTGGAATTATTTTTATATTCAAAAAAATCTTTTCAAACCATTATGAAGGACTTGGAAAAATTGTTTGCTTAGAAAACCTAATTCGAAATATTACCATGAATAACCAATATTGAAACCAATAGACTCATAATTCATTATATACTTATAAATTATAATTTATTCCTACTAGGTTTATAGGTTTCCCTTTTTTAAGTTAATTCATTCTCATTTTTATTCTTTTTAGTTAATAATTGGAAATAAAAGAAAGCAACCAACAACCAACATGATGGGAAAAGTAATTATTTCCCTAATGAGATTCCTAATCTAATGGGAATGGTATTTAGACATCATTAGACCATGAAAAATGATTTTTATCAAATTACCATAAAAAACTAGACCATAGATGAATTTATAAACCCATAAAAGAAGAGAATTATGTCACCCTATGGAAGTTCAAATGTTAAAGATGATAAAGAAAAAAGATTAAATTTTCTACATTTCAAACATGTGGGAATATGAACCATGGAAAATGAATTTAATTAATTATATGATGCCTTATATAAGGTAAAAGTGGCCACAAAGTAGATAATTGTCGAAGAAAAATAAATATTCTTATTAACAAGACATAAATAACTGAAGCTCAAATTAAAGAACCACTAAAAGTTGAATGTTGTCAATTTGGGGAAGTTGGAAATTATATAAATAAGTTACATAATAAATGGATTAATTCCTAAGTTCTTATGTTATGAAAATCATTGAGATGTAATGATTGAAGTGTTTAGGTATAGAAAATAAATAATCATGTTGTTGAATTATTTGTTATCAATGTTATGTTGGTTATAAGAATCATGAAACTTTTAAGGATTGTTCTAGAGTGATTTTTCTTTAAGGATTTTCAATAAGATGCTGATTGGATAAAATAACCTAGAAATAATATTTAATGTTAAGGTGATATTTTATGAAAAAAAATATGATTTAGTAAATAAAAATATTTGATATTTGATTGATATTGAGGTAATTAGAGTCAATTAAGACTATTATATTTTGAGTAGAAAGTAGGTTTTATTGAATAATTAAGTGGTTAAAATTTGATTTGAGGATTAATTTTATTTTTAGGATGTTCATCATATTTTTTGGAATATCATAGGAATTATTTTAATTTAATTTCAGAAAAAGGATACACCATATTTCGGGAAACCACTCATCGAATCCAACAATTCCATAGGATATAAACCTACAACTAAAGGGTGTATCTCCTACCATTAGCCAACAAAATGTACTAGTTAGTATGACATTATTTTTACTTAAATGCTTTAATGGATAAATATTAATCTGATATTGGGAAACACATTTTAGAATCAACTCTTTTTTAATACTTTGGATTTTGAGGTGATTAATGATTTTTTGGGAAATGTTTAATTGGGTTGAGGTATATGTGACCCTTAGGTCTAAGATTTTATTTAACATGAAGGATTATTCAGGAAAAATAGAATTAAATCCTTAAATTTTTAGGTTATTTGGTATGTAGGGTTATTTGGTGATGGAATGATGAAAGTTGAACTTTAGATTTGGATATTAATATGAATGTGTATTAATTTTTGAAATAGTATTAACTTTTTGTAACCATTTATGGTTTTTAAAAATGTATAAATAAAATATGAATATCTTGATACCATTTTGTATAATGATGTGATCAGTTAAAAGTTAATTTTAATACTTCATGCATGAGAAATTCATATTGAATACTCATTGTTTAGAGAAACAATTTATATTATCATGAAATGTGATTAAATGATTAAATTAAACGTGTTAAATAAGTATATTTCCTTATTTCCTTTTCTATATGGTAAAATTATCCCTCAAATTTAGCAAAAGTTTCTTAAAATAAAAATGTTACCTATTTTCGATAAATTGATGGCCTCTTCTCTCTTAAAAAATGTATAAAGTTACCTCATAAATGGAAATTCATTAAAAATAAATTTATCACTTACCACCAATGTTATATTATATAGAATTATAGTTTTTTTACCTTCATATTTCCCTTTCCTTCTTTATAGGAGGAAGTTTTATTAACCCTTTTTACATTGTGGGTCTTTCAACAAAGGAATTTTCTAATGTTAAACTCCTAACTACTTTGCACAAGTTCAAATATTGAGGATGTAATTTATTTTATAGGGTAAAATTTAACACCCTAACATTTTAAAATAATAATATTTATGATATAGTATTGAAAAAGAAATGACGAGTTTAAACCAAATGAAATATAATATTAAAATATTATTATATAAATGTGACCGATATAACCTAGTCATTAAATTAACAGGTAAAAATTGTATTAAATAATTTATTAAATATAATAAAATGTACAAACCAATATAAATTTATTCATAAATTATTTAAAAATAAGAATTTAACTTTTAATAAAGTTATTTTATTGTAAAAAAATATTTCCTTCTAAAATGTTTTTTATTTGTTTTTTTGAGAAAATATTATAATAAATTTTGGTTATTTTATAAATGTTATTTCAAAAAATGAACATAATTTCTGAAATTATAATATTGATATTAAATGAGGGTAAAATGCTGGGAATTTTCAAAAAAAAAATATTTATTTTTCAGTGAATAGTGAAAATACAGATTTTTTGTAAAACTGTCATTTATTTTAATAAATTTAGTAATTTAAATATCTTATTATTATTTTATTTCATTCAAAAGAAAAAAATGAATTATTTTGTTATATATAACATAATTAATAAAACTAAAATCAAATTTTTACTCTATTATATAAAAATTATATTTTTATACTTAAACATGCATTTCTTCTGAAAACAGTTTTAAAGTGCATAATGTTCCTCCATTTTAATTAATTAAAATAACCCCTAATAATGAATTATTTAAATTAAATTTATAAATTATATACCTATATTGTTTTAATTTTATTTCATAAAATGATGATTTCTATTCATACAGTTAATATTAGATGATCTTTTCATTCAAAAATACAATTTTCGGAAAACGCCTTTTCGTTGTGCTTATGAGTTTTATTTTTTAAATTAAATTATGAAACTTATATGAATTAAATTTGAGAAAATGGTTTCCATGTTTTTAATCAGAATAATTTATATTATATAATAATCCCAACTTAATTTTTTCATAATAAATAGTAATAACAAAAAAAATAGTTACTATGGTAGAATAAATTACAATGGTAAATGTGAGTAAACTTTGAGGTAAAGAGGATAAAATGTTTAATAAATTTTTATTATTCATGGAATATTTTTTTCAATACCTTATATCTCCTCTGCAATATTATTATAAAATTTTGGAGGTGATTTTCTTGAGTTGCTTCCCATTATTGAATAGTTTTAGGTATTTACAAAAAGGCCACCCCCAATTATAAAAGGGCACCCCTTCCTTAACATCTTCCCACATATAAATACATTTGTCTCAATAAAACCATACCAAAATATTCCCCAACACCATAAACCACATTATATACCTTTTATTCTTCCAAAATACCAACCATATAGTCCTTAATAAGTGATCTGAAGGAGATTCCTCTAGGAGAAGGTAATCATTTTCACCAAGCTCATTCTTTTTTACTTCTTCTTTTACCACCATAAATAATGTCTTAAAAATTACAATATAATAACCAAATTATATCATATATTATTATTTGTTCTTATTTTTAGGGTATAATATTTATCCATATCCTCTTCCATTAAATGGGAAACAAAACCATCAATTGTGTGTACAGTGGACTACCACCTCATGAATTGGTGTAATTTGATTTCCATCATCACCTATACTGAATTTTTATGATGATGGATGTAATATTTATATATTATATTCATGACATATTAATCATTTTTAAATTTAATATATCATATACTTTCAAAACTTACCATTCATAAAAATATGATAAAGTCATTTGTGTGTTTGGTGGACTACCGCCTCACGAAGCGATGTGATTTGTTTATTATTACTATATCATATGGATGGTATATATAAGACTATTTAATGAAATAATATGATATTTATAATATTATTATTATTATAAAAAATATAAAATAATACTTACCTTCTTTCCATCATGATCTTGGAAAAATTTAAATATTACACATGTGTACATACGACCTACCATCTCCATGATTGTAACATAGATCATTTCTCACAACCATAATTAATTGTTATTTTTAAAACTATACTTAATTTATAAAAATGATAATTATTTCATTATTATTATTTTTAATAGGATATAATAATGACCCCATTGACCCCTATCAATGCACCAATTCCGTTTTGAAATTATGAACCAAGTATCCTCGAAACACCAAACTTAGACACAACTGAATAAGTAATTAAATAGGTCATTAAAAAAGATAATTAAATGATTTAATTATATTATATTAAACTTGTAAAATTTTATTAGTAAAAAAATTATCGATATAAGTTTATTATACAGGAAATAAAGGAAATACATGACATATCTATACTTGAGGTAAGGAATTTTTATAAAAAAATTTCTTTCTTTGGGTTACATTACCTATTCATTGTATTTAATATGATAATTTTACAGGTTTAATGCCTATTTATTATTTTAGGATGTATTTATACTTTTTTAGGTGGAATTACATTCAAAACCCATAATAAATTAATTGATTAATTCTCACATTAATGACATGATCTCGGTAATGGATTTCTCAACTCACTTAATATTTTATGAGTCATATGTCATATTCACCAGTTATTTATTTTGTGTCATGTATATATTTCTCCTTTTAAAGTTATATCATGAATATAATTATCTTCATTGTATTTAATGTTTCATTTTAATTCACTTCCATCAGGGGGTTTATGATTCAATTTTTACCAAAGTGGTAAGAGTTTATTTCACAACCTCATCATTATTAAAGATTATTTATGTTTAAGCCTCCCTTCGATGAGTTTTTTTATATTTATAACTTAAATATAATATATATTCTCATTCACTGGTCATTCATGAAGTATTAAATTAATAGTACCATTCACCTCTATTTGGAACATAAAATTATTGATAAAATGTTTTTAACAAAATCTAACTTTATTTCTCTCTTCCATCAAAAATTATTTTCCTTCCATATCTATATTTTTTTAGAATATTTCCATTAATTTTTTAATAGTTTCCAAATTATTTATTTAAAATAATTTACCCATGTTTTAATTTTCTAATTTTTTTTTAAAATAATATTTTAATCCTTTTATGAAAATTTTTTTTTTGAAATTTTTACAACATTGTGAATGAAATGTAATTTTCTCTTATAAGGCTTGTATAAAATTACCTTCCATAATAAACACTAAATTAATTAAAGATTCCATTATATTCTTCCATGGTTCTATTTAAAGAAATATTTTCTATAATATTTTTAAATTTTTTAAATTTTTAATAAGTGATTTAAAATTGAAAAGTGTATTTTTTCACCAGAAAAGTTAATTGTAGTCTTTAAAAGACATTTTCATCAATGATTGTAGAGATTATTATTTTTTAATGTATTACATGAGAATATTATATGGATTATGTTTAGATTCATGCACTAAGATGGTGTGAGGTTTTGAGGCCCTGTGAGCCCATAATTGATCTTTCAAAAACATTAAAAATATTAATATGACATAGGTGTAATTTTCCTGAAAAAAAGAATAAATAATAAACAGAGGCTCAGATCAGAAATATGAGGCTATATTTAAAGTAAAAAATATAGACTTTACCCTAGTTGTGACACAATCTTTGTCAGCATTGGGCCTTTTAGTAAAGTTCTATCGTGGGAAAAAATAATAAAATAAATAAATTTAATTTATTTATTTCTTTACTTTGACACAACAACCTAGAATACTTTAATTAAAAAATATTATTCCTAAAACCTAGATATGGCCGCATGACCTAGGGATTGAGAGGATCCAACGGGGAGGAGTCATTAGAGGACCATTGGAAGAAAACATCATATTGGATCGAGATCGAGGATATTTTCACTATCAGAGTTTATGGATATCACCAATGATGACAACATAGAACCATTATTAATCAACGATCGATCCAAACTCCAGGTAGGATTTTTTATTTTTTTGATTCCATCCCTTTATTTTTCTCTCATCAAATGCAGATCAATTCCAAAAATAATAATTGAACCACACATCGAAGATTGATTTATTTATGGTAGATTTATTTGTTCACTGATTATTTTCCCTCTTCATTTAACTAATTCTTCAACAACAGATCAAGTTAAAAATTAATAATGGTCAAGGTTCATTTTTCATGCTTGTTGTTTAGGTATTCATCCCAATATTTCTTTTCATTATCATCATTCGTATTTTCGTTGGCCAATTGTTAAATGGATACTTGATATTCAATCATTGTGCGATCATTCCTTGGTGGAATGGGTTAATATTATGGGATTGGTTTGCAATCCAGGGTGAAATTGAGGTGTTAAAATGGTGGAGGATAATCATCAGTAGATTGGACTGGACTGAGGGTTCTGGTTATTCCCAGTTTGATACATAGTGCTGACGATGTGGCTCTATAGTGGTATTTTCTAAGCAAATCAAAGACCATATCATGTAAATCAATGATAGTAAGGCTCAGACAACCTCAGATTTATGATTCCCAAATGGAATAATGGTGGTGAAATTTAATATAGTTATACTAATAAGAACCCAAGGGTTATGGAAATTTCTAGTTTATATATCTTTTAATCTAGGATAACACACCATGTGGGCTCCTAAATATGGCACTAAGTTTTTTGTGGAGAAAAAAAGATCACACACTGTTTGAACCATGATATAAAATTAGGGGGTATCTCAAAGGATACATGGGCATGGCTAGGCCAAAGTATATTGGTAGATCCATGTACTAAGACATGGAAAATTGTATGTGGGCATGACCAGGTGTCCATGGGTTGGTTCACATGCATGACCAGATGTACAAATGAACAGGTAGTTGGCATGGGTAGAGTG
The DNA here is from genome assembly GCA_963277665.1 of Viscum album. Classification (NCBI taxonomy): domain Eukaryota; kingdom Viridiplantae; phylum Streptophyta; class Magnoliopsida; order Santalales; family Viscaceae; genus Viscum; species Viscum album. The sequence goes on from OY728137.1 coordinate 1,288,137,587, forward strand.
TTAGCTCGTCCTCTACATGCTGTTTACCCAGAGAGAATACACCATGATTTTTTAGGTTAAATTCCATGTGAGTAAGGAACACATGGGTAGACCAAGGGTTGTCTAAAAACATCGCGTACCCTAGTACATTCCATTTACTCCCTTTTGATAGTGTATGGATCCCTTTATCTCTTCATTGTGGACTAGTATAGGTTGAGTTAGATCCCTTGGTCTATCCCCTCAAGGGTATAATGTGACACTATGTCCACAGCTCTGGATTGTGATCCTATTTGGAGGATGAGTTGTAGATATATTTTTAGTGCCCCCCTATAAGATCAAAGTGATATCCTCTATAATTACTTCTTATATGTTAGGTGGGGTTTGTGGAATCTGTGTGACCTCCAGGTGTGGGGTGTTGATCCTCCATCTAGCAAGTCTTTTTAGTAGAGTTTGTATTATCATTTCAATATGATCCCCTATATAATGGGTTGATCCAAATTGGGTTTGTTATATACCTCAAAGGTCCTAGGTGTGACCCCCTACCTAATTATCGAGATATTTAGAGATCAATGAGTTTTCATTGTGGTCCCAATGATCATGAAATCTTGGAAGAGTGTATCCAATGATGGCATGTCTTGTTGAGTTGGTTCTCCTAGAATGATCATTTCTTAGAAGATTCTAGTAGAATCTTATGGCTGAAAATTTGGTTGAGACCGCCTAGATGTGAGGTTTCTATCATAAGTATATTTTGGTTTTTTTATACTTTCACTGCAATATTACTATTATTTGATGAGTACACATTATGCTTAAACTTAGTTATTTAAGGTTGTCCTACTGGGTATTGTTATACTCGCCCTTACATGGGCTCTACCCACACGTGTCATGTCTTATGTAGACAATGGCACTTTTGACGGTGTCTTGGGAGGACATGGAGCATTTGGATAATAGTTTGTTCTAGAGAGACTGATGTTTTTTCTATGTGGTTTCATTTGATGGTGGTTCCCTCCTTCATTGTATTTTGGGATCTCTGTAGTTTTTGGTTGGGCTTGTATTTATCCCCTTTATCACTTTCAATGCCTTATTTTTATATTCTGATTATGGGATTATAGATTTATTCATGCACTGGTTTCAATTTTTTTACATTTCAATTTTGTATGGTCTTTGAGGTAGGCATAGGGTAGTTGCGGCTTGGGCCTGGTGACTCGAGTCATGACAACGATGACAAACTTTGATGTTATATATTACTTCTAAATTATTTATATATGTCTCTCAAATATATATAGAAATTATTCTCACTTACTTTGACAGGGTAATACATTCCTTATGTTCAGATCTCAAATTCCTCTATATATTTCCATGGTTCTATTTAATTAAAATAATTTTTTAATATTTTGGAATATTTTATATTTTTAACATGTGATTTCAATGTGAAAAAGGTATTTTCTCAAGAAATATTCCATGTGATATTTTAAATAAATTTTCACTAATGATTTTAATGACACTTATTTCTCCATGTATTAATTTAGAATATGAAATTAATTATTTTTAGATCCAAGAACAGAGATGGAATGAGATTCTAAGGCTCGGTGAACTCTGAATAGATATTTAGAAAATATTAAAAATATTAATATAACATGCACACAATTTTTCTAAAAAATTGTAATAAGTCTTAAATTTAAGACCAGGTTATATATTATAGGTCTACATTGATTTTAGAACATGGACTTTACCCTAGTCCTGACATAATCATTGTCGGTTTCAGGTGTTTCAGTAAAGTCAAATAACAAACACAAATAAAAATAAATAAATTTATTTATTTTCTTTCCTTATTTAGATGTAGTGACTTATAATTATCAATTTAAACATGGATACACCTAATCCATATTGTTAGACTCATAACCTAGGTATTTATAATAATAATTGGATAGTATTGTTGGAAGACCATTGGTGGACGGGATTAGATTGGATCGAGATCCAGGATCGTTGCGCCATCAGAGTTCATCAATCTCACTAATGACTATAACACATTACTATTATTCATTAGTGATCAGTCCAAAAACTATGTAGAATATTTTTCTATTCAATCATGTTCTTTATCCTATTCCAAACATAGATAAATGCCATAATCAAAAAATTATTAAAACAACAACAGTTGATTTATTTATGGTAGATTTATTTAATCGATGATTATTTTCTCTCTTTGTTCGACTAATTCATAGATAATGGATTGAGGTTGAAATGAAAAAAGGATTAGGTTCATTACAAAAGATTTTGGTTTATGGATCCCCACCTTTTCTTCACATGATCATATTTTTTATTTTATTTGGAAAACAGTTCAATAGATACCCAATATTCAATAATTGTGCGACCATTATTCAGTGATACATATCAATTATGTGGGTTCAGTTCTAAATCAATGGTGAGATCAAGGTACAAATATGGTGGAGGATGATTCTAGGAAGATTATAATGGACCAAAATCTCTTGTTCTTCTGGGTTTGATATGAGGTGGTGATGATATGGCTCAATAATGGTGTTTTCCAAGAAGATCGGTGCCTGAATTCCAACATTCATCAACAACATGGGTAAGATGAACTCAGATATGTAATTCTAGGATAGAATCAAAGTTCTAATGGTGTGGATAGTGACATGGAGAAAACCCTATGGGTTTTTTAAATTTAAAGGTTATATAGAATCTAATTTGGGATAACATGATGTGTGGGGCCCTAGATGTTTTTCTAGGGTTTCAAAGAATAAGAAAAGATCACACATTTTGAGAAACATTCCACACATCATGTGACCCATGATATAATTTTTTCATGTATCTAGTAGGATACATGGGAACATGCAAGATAAATTACATAGAAACAATTAGAGTACATGGGAATATCTATATACCTGGACATGGCCAGGTGCACATGATCATGGTCAGGTGTACAATGGTTGGTGCACTAACATGGCCAAAAGTGCACTGGAATGAGTAAGTGGTAGTGGAAGAGTGCCAACTTGACCTCTACACACTGTGTACCTAGAGAGGACACTCTATGTATTTTGAGATTTACCTTCCTTGTGTGGTAGTGACACATGAGTAGACAAGATGGTGGAAAAACACACCATGTTCCCCTTTTGAGGGTGTTTGGAGACCTTTATTTCTTCATTCTGGACTATTATTGGTTGAGTGAAATCCCATGGTCCATCCCTCGAGGTTACAATACTGTATTGCATCCATATAGTGGGATTTTTATCCCTTATAGAGGATGATCCTCTGATAAAATTTTTGGTACCAGTCCGTAAGAATGGAGTGGGATTACTTATCATTCCTTCTTACGTCTTGGGTGGGGTTCATGGAATCAGCCTAACTTCCATTAAGAAGTTTTTTATCCTCTATCTAAAAGTTTTCTTCATAGGGTTCTCAGTATTATCAGCATATGATCCCCTACAGAGTGGGTTGATCTAAATTGGGTTTATGGTTTCCGACAACTGTCCTAGAAGTGACCCCATATCTAAGTATTGATATACTTAGAGACTAATAAGTTATATTGGTTAGTTTGCCATGATCATGATGTCTTGGATGAGTGTATCTAGTGATAGCATGGCTCTCGGAGTGGGTTCTCCTTCAATGAGCATTACCTAAAATCATAGAAATGAATTTTTTGGCTGGTAGTTTGGTTGAGACCACCTCGAGGAATGGTGTAACATCCTGAAATTTTCTTAATTTATTTCTAAATTAATTTAATTTTTTAGATATCATGAAATATTTGAAACACCAAGTTTAACTTTCATTACACATAACAACAATTTTCCTCAATAGCAGGCATGGCGTGTGATACTGAGTTTCAACGAACAATGAAATAATGTTATTATAACCTTAAAAATAAGTATGAGGGTATGAATAATATTCACTAATTTATGAAACATAAATATAAATTTCAAACTCAATATAAATTTATTTAGAAATTCTTACTATTTAATCAATTATTTTTTAGTAAAGTAATTATATTCAAGAAAAAAATGATTTTTATTGTTTTTATGAGAATATATTATAATTATTTTATAGATTTTTTATATTTTTTTTATATAATGAAATTAATTTTTAGATTCGTCAAATCTAAATTTAATTATGGTGAAATATTTGGATTTTTCAGAAAATGTTAATTTTTAGTGAATAATGAAAAATACCAATTTTTGTAAAACTATCATAAATTTTCAATAGAATAATTAATTTAAATTCTCAATTATTTTTTAAATTAAAGTAATTATTCTTTAGTAATATTTTATTCACTTAATTAATTTTTAATGAAATCTATATTGTTATTTATTATAAATTTATTTTTGGGTTTAAAAGGGTGTTTTTTGTTCTAAATACCATTTTAAAGTGCATAATGTTTTTCTATTTTAATTAAATAAAATAACCCAAAATTATGAATGTTTTAAATGAAATTTAAATATTATATATCAATAAATTTTAATTTATATTAATAATATTATTGTTATTATACATAGAGTTAATATAAAATTATCTTGTGCTTGAAGAAAATACACTTCTCGAAAACTTGTTTCTTCTTCGCGTCTGTGGGAATTATGTTAGTATAATTTTTCAAAATTGCATAGAATTTATATGAAAAAATAAACTTTATTCTTGAAATCATAGTATTAAAATATTATTCAGTTTATTTACATAATTTTTTTGAAAATGTCATTTTTCTGATGAATAGAAAAAATACTAAATTTTAATTGAAAAATGGAATTTTATTTAAATTATTTATAAGGATAATTTTTATTTTAAATTGACTTTAATGTAAAATTATTTCAATTATATATATATTTATCCAATTTTGGTAATTTTAATCAATTTCATATTTAAATTGGATATAAAAACACTTTTTCTTTTGAACATTTTGCCTCTAAAAACTTGTTTTCTCATCGTATTTGTGAGATTAATTTTAAATTAAAATTTTATACTTCTGTGATTTTAATTTTTAAAAATTGATTCTATATTTTATATAAAATTATATTATATTATCTAGAAATGTCAATTTTTTTACCAAAATGAATAGTGAAAACAATCAAAAATAATTATTATGGTTAAGGTAAAAATGAGTTTATTGGGGGTTAAAATAAATTGAAAAGGGTTAAAATGACCTATAAACTTGTATAAAAACTATATTATGGACATATTTAGACCATTAATCCTCTAAGGTTCTATAATTGACCATTTTTTACCCTTGTTACATGATAAATATATGGGATAACTTAATTCTTTATAAAATACCAAATTTGTCCTCTCCCCCGCTTATAAAAGGCCACCCCTCTCCTCTCTTACTCACACCTTAAAAACATTTTGGTTCAGAAAATACCTACCCAAATAACATGAAAAACATACTACAATGATCATATAATATAATTTTTTGAGAAACCTAACCTAAGAAGGATTTTGGTGAAAACCTAAGGAGGTTACCCGAAGAAGAGGTAATGTTCTTCATGGAGTGTTTTTATTTTATTTATTTCTCCATATCCTTAAATTATAATTAAAATATGATGATATAATAAGATAATTATATTAAACATACTATGTTTTTTACATTATAATCATGACCTAAAACCATTTCCATTTCTATTACATGGGTCACAAAATCAATGTTCATGTATACAGTAAACTACCGTATAGCAAACCGATGTCATTCAATTTTCCATTACCACATATAAAGGGTAGGTATGATGATAGATATAAAGTATATATGTGATATATATAACATGATTATACATATTGAGTCATTATAACATATATATAACTTTTTTTCCATTGGGTATATGATAACATCGTTTGTTTGTACGATGGACTACAACTTGGTGAAGCGATGCAATTCATTTTTCACTAACGTTTTTCATGGAAGATAATATGGATAAATATATGTGCTATAAATGAAATAATTATGATATTCATGAAATATTTATTATTCTAAAAAGTTAATATATCATTTTCTTTTTTACCTTTTCACTCACTGAAAGATGATAACATTGTTCGAGTACGTGTGGACTACAGCCTTCAAGTAGCAATGTGACTCCCTTTTTCATCACCAAACCACAAGGATGACATTTATAAGTATATTTAAATAAATTAAATTATATTTATTAAATTATGATAATTATTTAAATATAATATATTACTTACATTCTTTTTATAATGATTTCTAAAAAAAAGAAACATTACCCATGCTTACGTACGACCTACCGTCTTTGTGATTGTAACATACTTTATTTCTCAAAACCATATTTCATGATTGGTTTTAAAATTATAATTTATTTATAAATATTAAAATTAATTAATTATTATTATTCAATATATTATGGAATCATGATCAATGTAATGGGACTGGAAATAAAAAAGTCAAAACATATACAAAAAGAAAGCAGTTATTATCTGAAACATGACATTAACATGGAATTATTAATAAATGGGTAATAAAAGTACATAGTTGAAGAATATATGGCATGATATATGTGAGTATTACTATATAATATATTTATAATAAACATATATTTATTATACAGGAGGTTCGAATGTGTACAATTTTAATTGAGTCTTCAGGTAAGCGGTGTCTGTCTCACTTTTGCTTTCTATGAGACAAATTCAATATTCACAAAATATTTATTTTAAATTGTGTATATTATTCCCATGAATGTATTTTATAATGATTATATTTAAAATTATTTTTATTTACATATCCATTTTAGGATCACTCTTTCATGGGGTTTACAGTTCTAAAGTTACCAAATCAGTAAGGGATTTTTGTCTCAATTTTCATTCTTTGAGACATATGTTATGTTATGAACCTATAATATTTCATGATGTGTATATTAAAACACTTTTAAATTTAGTATTATTAATTAATTTACCCTAATGATATTTTTATTTCCATTTTACGTTATTATTTCATGGGTGTTCAGATTCAAAGATATTAAAGTGGTAATGGTTTTATGTTACAATCTCATCATTTATCAGGATTTTTTTATGATTAGATTTCTAATGATAAAATATTATGATCCATATCTCATGAAACTCATTAATATTATTCTACTATATTTATTAATGATATTTTCAAGTAATAGTACTATTTTCCCACTCTTTTTTACTTAAAATAATTGAGAAACTGTTTTTAAGAAAATAATTCTTTATTTCTATCTTTAGTCGGGAATCTATTTTCTTACCAAACCATATTTTCTAAAAAAAATGTTTTATTATCATCATATATTTTTTAAAATGAATTTTTAACCATATTTTAATTTTTTTAAAAAAACTTAATGTAATTTTCATGTGTTTTTATAAAGAATACCCATTTTGATTTTACCAAAAATGTAAAAGGAATATTTGTTTTAATGTTTCCAACAACAAAACACTACTCATATTTATGTCCATTATTTTATTTGAAGGATACTTTATATGTTTTAAGCATATTTTAAAAGAAAATAATTTTTAAATTTTTTTATGTTTTAAAAAGTGTTTTTCAAAGAGAAAAATATATTTTCCTATAGAAATGCTTTAAATTGTTATTTAAAATAAATTTCCATCTATGATGATATCCATTTATGTTACCTATGACTTCTTGGAGATATGATCCACAAGCACTATTATTATTCTTTCTCTAAATGGTTTATATTTATAATGGAATTATGTATACAAAACCAATTTCTCTTCCACGGGTTACACCATGATAAAATTCTTATGATACCCACTTATTTTTTCATGGGTTATTCTATAACGAAACGATTAAATGATTATGAAAAATTTGTCTTTTCCATAGGTTATGATAGGATTAAATATTTATGAAACCTATTTAATTTCATAGTATATGACATGAAGAATGTTTTATGATCTCATGGAATACATATGAATTATTTTCATTATGTGATGGGTGGGGCCTATATCTCCCTAAAATTTGTTGAGTAATGATAAATTTTATACATTATCAGAGGATACATGGGTGGTATGCCCAGGACCAAAAGAGGGTATATGTGAGGTCATCCCAAGCCTGAAGTAGGTATAAATGTGGTTAGACCAATCCAAACATGTTATGAATGTCTTGGTGGGTTTCTTTGACCTAAAATTTTATATGATTATTTGTATGTCAAAAATATATTACTTATTCTATTGTTTTGTTCTCATGGCTCATATTCTTTGATTACCTTATGACTCATGTCTTATTAACTATTAATTTTTATTCCATGACTCAAGATTGCGATCTTTTATATGCATAGACTGGTTTTAAAATTCTATTCTCATGTTATCATACCATTATGCTCATTTTATGCTTACATATCTCCCTTTTTTACCCTCACCAAGCATCTGATATCACCCTATATTATATTTAATTTCCCTAGGGTTTGATAAAATGTATTACATATGATATGTCTAATAAGGGTATAGTCATGAAGATCACAACAATAGATTCTTTATTTTACATATGGACCAGTTTTTTGTGTTTCTAAGTTTCCAAAATCATTAAACTATTATGGTTTTCATGTAGGTTATTGTGTAACCTAATGAATATTCATTAAAAATGATTTAATATCTATATATGATATGCCTGAGTCTCTATAGTTGGCATCATATTAAAAGTTTAGTTATCATTTAGAATCTAGGATGGGAAACATTTATTGAGATCCCTAAGGTTATTTATAAAGATATATATTTGGATGTATCTAAGGATAATTTGTAGGATGAGTCAATGTATAGGAAAATGTCCTAGAATTTTGGTAATGGGTAGATTTATGGTTTCTAAGAAATTAAATCCATGTCTAGATAATACAAGTTTATGTGGCTCTAAAACTGAGGTACCTAAGGGGAATAAATCTAAAAAGGGCGTATTGATCTGGACTCGATAATCACCTGGTACATGAAAATGACCCTTGATACACATCAGGTTTGACACTCCTGAGGGATATGCTTTGGAAATTAAAAAATTCTTTACAAACCATTATGAAGTATTTATATAGATGATGAATATGAATGTCCTTTACTAAACCTAATGTGTCATAGATTGGAAATAAGGTTTCACGATTTAGACAACCAATAAGTGATTTTCATGATCATTTAGTTTCCTAATTGGATTAGTGTTCCACACACTTCTTTTTAGTTTTAGTCAATGGAAGGAACCTAAAGGAAATAGGATAGCATTGAATGTGACGAGCAATTCTTTGATGAGAAACCAAATGGGATAATGGTTGGAGTCAATGATATTGTTATTATGCCTAAACATTTATCATAGAACATGATTAACAATGTGAACCTTAACCATCTCAAGGAATCACCAAAGAAGATAAGGTTAGAGTTCAATAAGAGTTTAGATAGTAGAGACAATATAGAAAAGAATATTTAGTTTTTTATATGTTGAGAATGTGGGAAGAATCGCTTAAGGGAATGTATTAGAGGAATTGAAAGGTTTTTATAATTTAGAAAATAAGGAAACAAAGAATGTAATTACAATGTAAAAAAGGAAAATTTCATTTAATGCATTGGTTGGGAATATTGGTCTCCAAAAAGTATTATCAGTAGATTAATTCTTTAACTATAAAAGGTATAATCATTATGAAAATCATTTTTCTAGGGGTAAATCTTGGTAAATAAATAAATAAGGTTGTACGATTTATGGTTATATTATTATTTATGAAGATACCATAAGGGATATATTAAAGTAAATAGGTATTAATTAATAAGATTATGAGTCATAGTTAATAGTTTGAGAAGGAAGTGGGATGATTTAAGTGTTTATGTATTGTAATTTAAAAAATCAACCATTAAATATATAAGTATTGTTTAGTATATGTTTTTAGGTAAGGATTTTCAATAATATGTTAGATAGTTCTGATGATATTGAAAAGTGATTTAATGTTAATGTGATATTTTATGAAAAACAAGTGATTAAGGAAAGATAACCCTTAATATGTTATCTATGTTGAGACAATGATTTTGGGATAAAGAGATTATTGATATGGATAAAGTAAATTGGATAGTACTGATTACATTAGAACTGATTAAGGATTTATTAAAAAAGTGGATTACATTATTATTAATGGATTTTACATCATTTTTAGATTTAAGTAAAACATCCAAGAATCTATGTAAGTAATGTGGAATAATTTATGTTTTGGATAAGTTTTTATGGTAATCCAGGTTATTACCAAGTTTCAAGAGAATACATGATGAAGTTATTCACATGTTTGCTATGTGCGAATAAAGATATACTTTATGATATATGGGGTATCAATGTTAAGATAATTTGGATAAATTTATTGAAATTATTTCTAAAGTATTGGATTTTAATCTTTTTTAAGGGTTATAAGGTTGATCATTTATGGAATGGTTTAAGTTGAACTTTGGATGAGGTTTTAGTGATTAACAAATTACTTCGCCATATGAAGATCTATCCATATTGGATAACCAGTGCTAACATTTTTTTTACCAAGGATAGAATGAATGAATTATTATTATTTTATGGATACAATTTAGTTCTCCATAAACAAAAAATTCATATCTTAGAGGAAGGGAGGAAGTGGAAATTAATCTAAGAACAACTAAAGGGTGTGATTGTTCTTATGAAATAAAATGAAATCATGTAAGTATATCTTCTGGTAATTTTTTTTCTACATTAGTAAAAATATATTGAAAATAAAATGCTTTGAAGTCATCAAATTTTTTGATTATATCAATGTCCTTTTACATACCTCATTGGTTAATGGGTTTGTAGTCGTTAACTTTCTCTTGATCATGTTTTCTATCACTCTCCATCAGTATTCGGGTGTTAGTTTTCTCTTATATGTCCATGTTTTCACATCACACCTATGTTTTCCTATTTTCAAACCTTGTATTTGTTATTTTATATTACTTTTTCATATCCCTTTATATTTTTCAATACTATTTTTTATTAACCCTTTTTATGATGTGGGTTTCTATAAAGAAATTTTTAAATGTTAACCCTTTGATGAACTATAAAAAATTAAAGGGAGAAATTCATTTTAAAAGCGGTATGATGTAAAAAATCATGATTTTAAGATTTTTTATGAAATTAATTTAACTTTTTAGATAAAATATATTATAAACCACACCTAGTTTAAATATTGTTACACATAACAACGTTATTTTTTGATATCATGCATGACATGCGACCCCGAGTTTCAGTGAACCATGAAATAATATTATTATAACCTAGCCATTAAATAGGTTGGTATGAATTTATTTATAAATTTATAGTAAACTATATATCACTTTTTACTAAAGTAATTATATTCATAAAAAATTTGTTTTCATCAAGAATGATTTTTTATGAGAAAATATTATAAATAATTTATAGAGATTTTAGAAATTTTATTTGAAAACATGAACTTTATTTTTTTAATCATCATATTGAAATCTACTTATGGTGAATTTTTTTTATTTTTAGTGAATAGTGAAAATACTGATTTTATAAAACAATAATTTATTTTCAATAAAAAATTAATTTTATTTACTAATTATGTTTTAAATTAAAATATGTGTCATTTCGTAATATTTAATCCACTTAGTTAATTTTTAATCAACTTTATATTGTATTTTAGTATATATTTATTTTTCAGTTTAAAAGGGGTTTTTTTCTAAAAACCGTTTTCAAGTACATAATGTTTCCTTATTTTAATCTGCTAAAATATTCCCCAATGAGCAATGTTTTAAACGAAATTTTTAGATTTTATATCAATAAATTTTAATTTAAATTCATAAAATTATTATTATTATTATTATTATTATTATTAGTCATAGAGTTAATATAAAATCAACTTATTCTTGAAACAAATAAACTTTTTGAAAACACTCTTAGTCATCGTGTCTACAGGTTTTGTTTCAAATTAAATTTTTACAACTTTCAAAAAAATTAATTGAAAAAATTTAATTCATTATAAAATAATAATATCTAAATTCTATTAGGGTAATTTTTTTTGAATTTTCTGAAAAGATCGTTTTTTCTGATGAATAATGAAACATAATGAATTTTAAATGAAACTACTTTTTCATTTAAATTATTTATTATGTTAAATTATATTTTAAATTGATTTTATGTAAAATTAGTTCAATTATATATATATATATACTAATCAAATTCATGTCATTTTAATCAATTTAATATTGAAATTAGATATAAAAACATTGTAAATTTTAAACATTTTCTCTTTGAAATCCATTATTATCTTTTCGTTTGCAGGATTTGTTTTAAATTAAAATTTTCCAATTTGGAGAATTAAATTTATAAAATTGGATTAAATTTTTTTTAATAGGAATAATTTATATTATCTAATAGGTTAAACTTAATTTTTTATCAAATTGAATAGTGTAAACTATAAAAATTAATTATCATAGTTAAGGTAAAAATGAGTTCACCTAGGGGTTAATCTAAAATGATAAGGGTTTAAATAATATATAAAATTCTATAAAAACTATATGATGGAAATATTTATAACATTAAACATCTATATCTTTATAATGGATAATTTTATTACCCTTGTGACATGTGAAGAACATTGTATCACTTAATTCTTTTAAAAAATATCATGTGTTTCATATCCTACACTTATAAAATAAAACCATATCTCCACTCTTCCTCCCACCTTGAATTTTTTTTATTCAGCCAATACCTACCCATATCACCTCATAAATTCCATAATTTTATCCTATAAGACTTATTATGGAAAAAAACCCAAACTAGTAAGGAATTTTGGGCAAACATAAGGAGGATACCTGAAGAAGAGGTCTCATTCTTCAATGAGAATTTTTATTTTATTTTTTCCTCCACATACTATAATTATTATTAAACCATTATGATATAATAAAAATAGTATATTACATATATTTAGAATTTTTTTAAAGTAATTTCATTACCTAAAACTATATACACTTCTATAAAATGTGTTATGAAATCATCATTAGTGTGTAAGGCGGGCTACTACCTCACGAACTGATGTCATTCATTTTCCATTAACACATCTCACAGTTGGGTATGATGATGGATATAAAGTATATATGTGATATTTATGACCTAATTATATATATTTATTCATTATATCATATATATATATATATATATTCCCATTTCATAGGAGATACGATAACGTCGCTCGTGTGTACGATAGACTACAACCTATTGAAGTGATGCGATTCATTTTTTAACTAATGCTTTGCACGAAAGATAATAAGTATAAAAATATGTGATATACAATAAATAATTATGTTATTAATGAAATATTTATCATTCTTAAAAGTTAATATATCATTTTATTTATTATCTTTTCACTCCCTAAAAGATGATAACTTCATTCATGTACATGTGGACTATCGCCTTCATGATTGTTGTGACTCTCTCTTTTCATCACCACACCACATGCACGATATGTATAATTATATTTAAAAAAATAATCTAGTATTTATAATATTATTATAATTCATTAAATATAATATATTATTTACCTCATTTCCATAAATATCATTAAAAAATGGAAATGTTACTTATGCGTACGTACAACCTACCGTCTCCATGATCGTAACGTACTTCATTTCTCATAACAATACTTTATTATTAAAGTAAAACGTATAATTTATGTATAAATGTTATAATTAATTTTGGAATATTACTCTGTATATTATTGAACCATGATCAAAGTAAGAGGATAAAAAATAAAAAATCAAAACATATACAAAAAACAAAGTGGTTATTACATAAAATGTGACTTTAACATGGAATTGTTAATAAAAAAGAAATAAAAGGAAATATGTAAATAATACATGGTATGTTATATGTAATTTTGGTTCTATAATATATTCATAATAAACTTATATTTATTATATAGGAGGTTTGAATGTGTATGAAGGAAGTCAAGACTTAAGGTTAGGGGTTTTCATCTCACTTTTATTTTCTATGAGATAAATTTCATATTCACCACATGTTTGTTTTTGGTGGTGTATTTAATTACCTTGAAATTATTTTATGATTATTTTACTTAAAATTATGGGTATTTACATTTCTATTTTAGAATCTTTATTTTATATGGTTTACAGTTCAAAAGTTTCCAAATCTGTATGGGGGTTTTGTCTCAATTTTTATTCTTTGAGACATACGTTATGTTTTGAACCTATATTATTTCATAAGATTTATATGAAACCATTTTTACATGTAATATAATAAATTTATTTATCCTCATGGTATTTTAAGATACATATTATGTTATTCCTTCATGGTCTTTATGATTCAAAGATAACAAAGTAGTAATTGTTTTATGTTACAATCCTATCATTTATTGAGATTTTTTAGGCTCATGTTTCCAATGAAAAAATATTATAATACATATCTCAATAAACTCATGAATTTTATTATCATTGTGTTATTAATTCTATTTTAAAGTTTTATTACCTATTTTACACTCTTTTTAACTTAAAATAATTGAGAAAATGTTTTTAAGAAAACCTGACTGTATTTCTCTCTTCAGTCAAAAATCTGTTTTATTCCAAAACCTTGTTTTCTAATAATGCTTCAAAAAATGAATTATTATTATCATATTATTTTTAAAATAATATTATACCCATGTTTTTATTTTTACTAAAATTATTTGAAAGGAATCTTCATGTCATTTTCCAAAAAAAATCTCATTTGGATTTTACTAAAAATGTGAAAGGAATCCTTATTTTAACATGTAAGGCATGAATAAAACATAAAATTTTCATGAACATTACTTTATTTGAAGATAAATTTATATTTTCAAATAAAATTATTTTCAAAATGTTTTATGTTTAAAAATGTTTTTTTCAAATCAGAATGGATATTTTCCTCAAGAAATGTTCCAAAATGATCGTTTAAAATAATTTTTCATCTCGTATGACATCCATTGGTGTTAAAAGTTCCTTACTAGGGATGTGATACAAGGATACTATTATTATTATTTCATTTAATGTTTTATTTTTATGATGGAATGTTATTTATGAAACTCATTTCACTTCCACTGGTTATACCATGACAGAATTCTTATAAAACCCACTTATTTTTTCATGGGTTATACTATAGTGAAATGATGAAATAATTATGAAACCAATATCTTTTATATAGGTTATAATGTGATTAAATTTTTATGAAACCCATTTCATTTCACGGGTTATGATATGATTAATTTTTTATGATCTTATGGAACACATATATATTATTTTCATTATGTGACGGGTGGGACCAATATCCCCATCCAATGCATAGGTTAATGATAAATGTTCTATGAGATCAAAGGGTACAAAGGTGGTTATAAAAAGAACTAAAGAGGATACACAGGGGTTTATCAAAAACTTAAAGTAGGTATATATGTGGTAATCCCATTCCTAACATGTTATGAATGTTTTGGTGGGGAGGCTTTAAATAAGATTTTCTATGCTTATGAGTATTCCAAAAATCAATGTCTTATGACAATGTTATTATATCATGGATCATATTATTTATTCCTTATGATTTGTGTTTTATTAAATGCCAATTTTTATTCAATGACTCAATATTATGATATTTTATGTGATGATTATGGTTTTCAAATGTTATTCCCATGTTCTCATACCCTTAGGTTCATGTTGTGCTTACTAATCCCACTTTTTTCACTTATTGAGCATATGAGCTCACCCTAACTTATGTTTCCTTCCCCTAGTTTATGAATAAAATTATTTCATATGGTATTTCTAATAAGGGTCATAATTATAAATATCATAGTGGGATATGTTTTATTTTACCAACAAACTAGTTGTTTGTGTTTTCATGTTTCAAAAGGAACTAAACTATTATGATCTTAGGCATGTGTTTTTTGTAATGGAATGAATATTCATAAACAATGGTGTGATTTATATGTATGATAATTCTGGGTCACTATAATTTATGTCCTTCCTGATTATATTTGTTTTTTTGTTCTAATTTTGTTGTAGTATTACCATTAGGATATTAGAACTCTTGATGATTTTGTTTAATGATTTCAAGGTTTCCTTCTGGGTATTGTTAAACTCACCCTTGTATGATATGTTCCCACACATTTCATGTCTTATATAGATGATAACCCTTTTATTGGTTCCATATTAATACATGGAGTAGGGAGTGAATATTTTAGGCTAGAAAACTGAGTTATTTACCAGATAGTTTCATTTGATAGTAGTCTACTCATTCTGAGAAGGTTGGACACTCTGCGGTTTTTGGTTGGTCTTGTATTTGGACCCTTTATCACATTCAGTAGATTACTATTGTACTATGATTTTAGTATTATATATCCATGCATGTGTTGGTTTTAGTTTTTTTACATCTCATCATTATATGGGCATGGATATGTGTGTATGTGTAGGTACATTAGACTAATACCTCTCATGTGTGTGATATGCCTACTCAATGTTGGTCTCCAACCCCTATCCTATTGGAGGCAGGCTTGGGGTAGTCATATATTGGGCCCCAATGAGTCAGGTTGTGACAATGGCGACAACCTTTGATATTATGTATTACTTCTCAAATATTTATATATCTCTCTCAAATATATACATAGATCATTCTCACTTACTTTGATTGGGAAATACATGCCTTATGTTGATCTCTCAAAATCTTTTATTATGAAATTTCTTTTTATTATGATATGTGACAAGATTATGAAACTGTTTTCTTTTTTGTGGGAATTTATTGTGTTTATTCATTATGATTGATTTCCACGAAAATGTTATAATGGGTTCACCTAGATAACTCTCTAATGTATTGGGTGAAGAATTAGTCTCATAAGGTATCATGTATGGGATTAGGGAGTAAACCTTATACATTATTGGAATTTTTCCACCATGTGATATTATCTAGTAACTTATCATTTACTCATGTTTATTTAATGTTATATAATATTTTAAAATTTCTTATGGTTCCATGATCTTATGACACCATTTTCTTTATGTTATGAACCCATGTGATTACTCTTGGGCCTTCTCTTTTATGATATTATGTCATACTAGTGACTCATAAGTTATACTTCCTTATCATTTTTATTCCCTTACTGGGATTTTTAGGTCCCCCATTTTGTTTATGTATTGCCCAGGTTATTCCAGGAAGTTTTAGGAGATAAAAATTATTTAGGATCTCATTATTGATATTAAAATAAGGATTTTTTGATTTTAGTCTCACTTTGATGTATTCTGAACCTAGTATTAAAAATACAATATGTCTCATGATATTTGGGTTTTAATTAATGGATTTTATGTAAAAAACCATGTAATAATATGTTCAAAAGGCTTGGTTCACTATATACCCAATTAGAAAAGTACCAATATTTCATAGAGATTATAGATATAATAATAATACTATGAACCATTGCCTAATTTTTTTATCAACATGGTCTATTTGATAACACCTACTGAAAACTACTTATAGAACTTTTCGTTTATTTTAAGTACCTTTTAGAAGTTTTGCCCATTGAAAAAAAAATCTTTTTCTACAAACTATTTATGCAGATTTTCAATAATAGAAAACACTTCTTCTTTTTTTAACTGATTAACATATGTGATACGTGCATAAATTATTATTGATAAGTAAATTCAATAATAAACTCAATATAATTATGTTAATTTTATAAAAAAATTCAAATACGTACAATTTATTTTTTCATGTCATAAAATAGTATAAATCAAAAATTAATTATTTTTTATTATATGATATTTTTCATGCAATTTTAATTGTTTTCTAGGTTTTTTTAATATCTATGTTTTACCATAATCCATATTATATTATATATTTTCTATGGTATGAAATTTTACTTTTATTGATATCATTATTTTTTATTTTTACATTATTTTTTCATTTACCTGGATACATGATGATGTGACATGTAATACAAAATATGGAGTATTATTTTGTTACTAAATGAGGTTTTCTTTTATTCATAAATAATTATTGGGGATTAAATTTTGTTATTGGGAATGAATATATTTTTATGACCATTCTAGAATTTTCATTTTTTTCTTGATTTTTATATATTTTTAACTCTTTAAATATTGTTTAGACTTATTATGTATTAATATTGGTTACTTTCACAGGATAAATTATTTCATGTTTGATATTTTTTTCATTCATTATCCATTTTCCATGGACTTTTCTTATGAAATCATATTCTATTTTTGAATAATGTAATGATATTTTAATATATATACATGCATATATATATATATATTTATATATAGAGAGAGGTGGTTGGAGATTGTTTTTTTATGTAGATTTATGTTATTTTTAAGTTGTTTCTTTTACATTTACCCCTTAAATGAAGGTAAATAAAAGGGAATGTTTTTTTAATATTTTTATATTAACAGTAAAAAATTATTGTATAACATTTTTTAATTATTATAACAATGTATTCTATAGTGGCTCAACCCTTATAAGCCCGAAGCCAGTGTCTGCTACTATTACATTGGCGTGATTACAATGATTTAAATCCAAAAGGATTAATAAGTTTATAATTTTTGGAAAACCATATTACATACTTGATACCCATATTACATTGGTAAATAGAAAATAAAACATAATACATAACAAATACTACTAAACTACATCCCTAAAACTAATTCCAAAAATTCATCTTCATATCATGGGGAAAGTAAATAAAATAAGGGTGAGATAAAATGATTAGTAAGGGTAAGAATATAGTGACATTAATCAAGAATAAATAATAATAAAAAATATAGAATGGTAAATAACTTAACACATTTTCCATTTTGACAAATGGATATGGCATAATCAATATAGAAATGTCTTTAACTGAAACACATGCCATTTAATCAATAAATTGACAATAAACTATATCCATAGGTAATGAAAAAGGGAAAATATAAAGGATAAATAATAATTGAATTTGAATGAATTAAATTCTTAATTATTGGATTATATATTTTTTAAATGCATAGTACCTTTACTGTCAAGACCTTTCTCAAGATGGTTTATAACAAATTGGGTACAACCTCATCTTATTGGCCAAATCATTCGTCTCATGAGACTACTGATGCATCAAGGGTATATCAATAATCAAGATAAAACTATGTCTTACATTTACAAAGTATTCCTCATATTTTAAAAAATATATTTAATTCATTAACAATTTTCCATATCAAATTTCCATATTGAGTAAAATATACAGATTTACCAATATTTCCCTAGTTAATCAAATAACTTTCAAGTAAACATCATATTAAAAATGGTATCTAGGTTATGAAATAATTGTACCAATAAAATAATAGTATGGAAATCAAAAATAAATTTTATTTATAAAGGAAAATTTTCATAAGTAATTGATTTTTTCAAGAGAAAGTTAACAATTATAAAATAAAGTGAGATTGCAAAGATAACTTTTACTACATGTTAATTTTCAATTCAAACCCCTTGGATGATATAATTAAAATTGAAAAATATAAAACCATTAAATATGAGTTAATAATTATATTAAATTACGTAGGTGAATTATATAAACCACTCAAAATAAATAAGTCGTGAATATGACATTTATCTCATAGATGTAAAAAAGTGAGATAAAAATCCATTACCTTGAGTCTAAATTGTCACATGTGTATTTATATTCCTAAATAATAAAATTATATTAATTATTATATTTATTCATAATATTTTTCATTTTTATTATTAATTTTATTTCACTTCTTAAAATTTTTTATATAACTACTTAAACATATATGTTTACATCGGGTGTTTTGACCAAATTCGGTTCATGTGTCAAAAGAAAATTTGGTAGTTTATCTATTGTAAAAGTGGTCATTATATAAAAATATTTAGAAAAATAATCATGAAATAATTATCATATTTATACATCAATTATAATTTTAAAACTAACCATGAATTATGGTTATTAAAAATGAACCAACGTTACAATCATAGAGACGGTAGGTCGTACCTATGCTTGAGTAACGTAACCATTTTTCAATGATCATTATGGAAAGAAGGTAAGTAACATTTTATATTTTAATAATTATTTTTATATCATAAAAAATTTTAATTAATCTTATATAATTATATATATAATCCTTTGGAAGTAAAATGAATCACATCGCATCGAGGAGGCGGTAGTCCACATATCCACGAACGGCGTTATTACTTTTTTTAGTGTGTGAAAAGGGTAATAATGAAAATGATATATTATATTCCTACAAAGTTAGTTATATCATTAATTTCATATAGATTTCATGTTTTTCACATATTTTTAATTAATTCCATCCTTAACTTATTTCATGTAATGTGTGAACATATCACATTTCTTTGAGGAGGTGGTAGTCCAGATGTCCACAAATGATGTTTTTGTATTTACAAAAAATGAAAACCACGATGTTATGTGTCATATAAAAATTCCATAAGCATGAAGAAAACATAAATATCATATAAAAATAAATTTTTCATCATAATTCTGTACTATGAGAGGTGGTAATAGAAAAAATAACGATATCATTTTTCAAGGCGGTAGTCCGACGTACACATGAATGGTAATTTCATTACCCATTTGATGAATATATGTGTCCGAATAGGTATAAACCTTAACATAAATAAATATAAGTATTTTTAGGATAATTATTTTATTATATAATCATGTAATAATAATAATTTATTATTTTGAGAAATAAATAAAATGAATGTGATAGTTGAAAAATATTACATCTTTTTTCAAGTAACACCTTTTGGTTAATTTTGAAAGACTTACTTTTTTGGATTTATTCCCAAATATAGGATTATAGGATGAGAGTAGAAATTTTTGGAGCTTATTTGGGAAGATTTTTATGAGCCAATGGTCTTGAAATGTGTGAATAAGTGTGAGGGGTGAGTGCCTTTTTATTGTGGAGGCGGAGTGGCATTCTATTAAATTTTTTAAATAGGGAATTCCAACCACATTTTTCCCACGTCATGTGGCTCCAATAATGAATTAAATTCAATAAATGTTTTTATATGGTATAAATATGATCATAAAATTTATTTTGAACAATTTTCTTAGTCATTTTGTCCCTTAAAGATAATGTTTATTCCCTTGTTATGGTAATGTTTCTCTTAATCATTGTAATTAATTTTAATTAATTTTACAAATATTTTGGCTAAAAAACATAGTTGAAATGAAAATAAATTATAAATTATTCTTATTCCAAATATTTATTCTATTGTTTCAAATTCCAATCACATAAGTGTAAGAAATTAATTTAAAATTAATCCCACAAACAGGACAACAAAATGAATTTTTAAAGTGAAAATGTTCATTTCATATCCAATTTTAATGTAAAATTGGTTCCAATGACCTAAAATAGATTAATTAA
Source organism: Viscum album (assembly GCA_963277665.1). Classification (NCBI taxonomy): domain Eukaryota; kingdom Viridiplantae; phylum Streptophyta; class Magnoliopsida; order Santalales; family Viscaceae; genus Viscum; species Viscum album. Next base: position 1,288,158,911 of record OY728137.1, read on the forward strand.
TGTATAATTTAACTAAATATACTATGAAACTAAATTAAAATATAATTTATCTATATAAATAAATTACATGAAAAATAAATTTTCAATTAAAATTCATTATTTTTCACTATTCATCAAAAAATTAATCTTCACAGAAAAAATAAAAAAATTCACCCTAAGATAATTTTTACATTAAGATTTAAAGAATGAAGTTTATTTTCTCAAATAAAATTTAAAAAAGTGTAAAAATTTAGTTTTAAACTAGTTTCACCATTAAAAGGTAGAAAAATTACCTTTAGAAGAACATATGTTTTTATGCGTAAAATTATATTTGTTCTTATCTTATACTTATCAAATCTGTTGGATGAATATAAAAAAATTATTGATTATATAATATATAGATTTTCTTAATATCATTCACTAAAAGTATTTAATTCAATTTATTAGGATAAAACACATTTGTGAGTATAAAACCATTTTCATTATATTCAATTGGGTTTTACATTCATTTCTAATTAATTGATAACCTTTGAATTCATTTAATATTTTTATAAATCATATATTTTCCTAAGTTAGTTAATACTATTCATAACTAATAATTTAATGGCTAGGAGTTAATTTTCATTTTAAATAATAATAATAATAGTATTTGGTAAAACTCGGTCTTGTATATAATGCAGGCCATCAAAGAAAGTCATTGTTGCGTATGACACAAGCTTACCTCAAGGTTCAATCTATAGAAAGATAAAAATTATGTGTCATGTAATATGTTCTATTTGAAAGATATAATTTACCTAAATATGAATATATCATAAAGCCTCTGGTTATTATATTCCTTTCTACATGTTGTGTTGTGTGACATATAGGATATCAAATATAATATCCTTACTTTTGAATTTTGGGGTGTTACATTCACCCCACCATAAATAAATTGTGTCCTCGCAATTTAAACATGTTCTTCATAATATAAGGTTTGATATTTGAAAATTCCTTTGTTAAAATCCCACATCGTGATATGATTTAAAAAAATATCCTTTTAATAGGAGAGAATGAGAAGTAGAAAGGTCACATGTAATTACATATAACTAGGTCTCTAAGTATGAGAGCATTAGTGGAACTGGAGATACATACATGGATGAAAAGCATAAATAATTATAGGCATGATTGAGGTCATTGGTCACAAACAAGTGAATGATCAATGGAATGTTGAGGGCCTCAAATCCATAAATCTATGATTATTTAAAAGGCCACCAGTTCAAAAAAAATTTAGGTATTAGTATATCATTTTTGTTTTAATATACTTTCCCAAATGTTGATGAATTATTTTATTAACCAAGAATGTATGGAATTATAATTAATTGATATGTTTCAATTTCATAAGAACAATTTCATATTTTGGTTTTGATTCAATCAAATTCTAATTCATCTTATACTTCATGAAATGAACATCATAAAATAAACTTTTTTTCCTTGAAGCACTAAAATTTACTTTTTACTGATCATAAGATCTATAAAACAAGTCCTTACGTTTGTCTCTAACTATTTTCCAAAACTAATATGATTAATAATTTAATCTATAATCCTAAAAAGTGATACCATTTCTTCATCATTAATATCTATTCATAAAATTTTTTAGCTAAAAGAAATGAGACATTAACCAAGACATTGTGTATGTTAGTGGTCGGTGTTAAACCCTCATAATCCTTCGGTTGTGGGTTCAATCCTTATGAACTTTCTTGATATGATGGTTTGTCACCCAACATACATGTTTTCCTTTTTCTAAATTATATTTATATAATGTTCCATAAAATATGGATGACTTTCTTAAAATGAAATTAATCATTAAATAACCTTTTTACTATGGTTTTAAATACAACTAATTCTTTTTAAAAAGGTATTGTAATCTTATATGGATATTATTACAATGTCATTAATGATAATATTAACCATAAAGGTTATAAATAACTTCAAACCTTTGTCTATGAAAGTTAAATTTTTAATTATTTATATAACTTTTCCATTAAAATATATACTTGCACTAATTCTCCAAAATTTCATTAATCTTGGTATAATCCCATTAAATAAATCCTAAAAGGAGACGTTTAACACTTATAAATTATGATCAAACTTATTCTCATAATCTTGTGATGGTGTCTATAAATCATAAGTTAATTAAAGAATATGTTCTTCTATGCTAATTTTAAAGTCTATCTTATGGTTATATTCTATAATCTATGTTTTCCTAAACATTGTTTCCATGGTTACTACTAAACTTTATTTGATACCAATTATAATTCCCCCGACCCCAGTAATCCATGAGCCAATGTCTAATATCATTTAATTATAATTATTAAAAGGAATCAAATCTCAAAGGATCGATCAATTTAGTAGTTTTGGAAAACTGGATTCTATATATGATACCCATATTACATTTAGAAATAGAAAATAAATATAATACATAACAAATACTAATAAACTGCATCCTTGAAACTCATTCAAAGAATTTAACTTCATATCTCAGGGAAAGGAAACAAAATAATGGTGGGATAAAATACTCAGTATGGTTAAGAATATAGGATAATTAATAATGAATCAATAAGAATAAACAATATTGAAAGGTAAGTAACTGAACACACTTTCCATTTAAAAAACTAGATGTGGCATAATCAATATGGAAAGGTTTGTAACTGAATCATATTCCATTTAATCAATAAACATAGAATACAATATATCTATAGAAAATGTAAAATTTAAAATCACATGGATAAATAATAACTAAATATTAATGAAGTAAATGCTTAATTATTGGATTCCATGTTTCCTAGGTACATGGTACCTTTACCATCAAGACCTTTCCCAAAATGGTTTATAACATATCAGGTAAAAACAAATATGATTAGCCAAATGATTCGTCTCTTGAGACTATTGATGAATCAATGGTATATCTATAATAGGGACCTTCCCGTGTCTTACATGTTCACATAATTCCTCATATATTAAATAAATGATTTAATTCATGAACAATGTTCCTTATCAAATATCTTTATTGAGTAAAAGATACAGATTTACCAATATTTCCCAAGTTAATAAAATAATTTTCAAGTGCAAACCATATATAAAAAATGGTATATGGTTTAGGAAATAATTATAAAAATAAAATAACAATTTGGATATCTAAAATAAATTTTATTTCCACTGTAAAATTTTCATAATGAAGTGATTGTTTCAAGAAAATGTTAACAATCATAAAAGAAAGTGATATTGCAAAGATAACTATTACCACTTTCTAGTTTTTAAGTCAAAACCCATTGAAGGTATAATTCAAAGTGAATAATATAATACCATTAAATATTATTTAATCATGATATTAAATTACATATAGTTATTATATACACAATATAAATGAAATAAGAGGTGAATATGACATTTATCTCATAGATGTTAAAAGTGAGATGAAAATCCTTTACCTAGAGTCTGACTTGTCACGCATGTCTTTATATTACAAAATAATAAGATTATTTTAATTATTAAATTCATTTAAAACCCATTTTCAAGTTTATTATTAATTTTATTTCAATTATTATAGTTTTTTATACAAATACTTAAACCATTAAGTTTACGTCCGGTGTTTTGACCAAATTTGGTTCATGTGTCCAAAACGACATTGGTAGGTAAACTATAGTCAAAGGAGTAATTTTATATACTTATAAAGAATAATATTAAATAATAATTATAAAATTTATTCATTAATTATAATTTTGAAACCAATAATTAAATATTATTATGAAAAATGAACCAACATTACATTCATGGTAACAGTAGGCCACACATACAAATGAGTATCATTCTCATTTTTCAAATGGTCATTATGGAAAGAAGGTAAGTAACATTTTTTCTTTATGTTATTAAAATAATATCATAAATACCATGTTATTTAATATTATATAATTATATAAATAATTCTTTTGATTTAAAATGACTCACATCACATCAAGGAGGCTGTAGTCCACACATCCACGAATGACATTATAACTTCTTTAGTGTGTGAAAGAGGTAATAAGAAAAATGATATATTATATTTACAATAAGGTAATTTTGTAATTAATATAATATAGAGTTAATTTATGTCACATGTTTTTAATTAAATCCCTACTCAATACATTCCATGTAATGTGTTAACATATTATATCTTTTTGAGGAGGTGGTAGTCCACCCATCCAAAAATGATGTTGTCGTATTTACAAAAAATGGAAAGCATTATGGTATGTGTTATATAAGAATTAAAAAATAATTAATTAAAAATTAATATAATATATATATAATATAAAAAAATTTATCATAATTCTCAACCATTAGGTATGGTAATGGAATAAAATGAACGATATTGTATTGTGAGACTCTAGTCTACTGTAAACACAAATGATAATTTCATTACTGATTTGATGGATGTGTGTGTAGTTTTAGGTATGAAACCTAACATAAAAACATCTCAATGTATTTATGCTAATTATTTTATTATATAATAATGGAAAAATTATAATTTAATGGTTTGATAAAGAAATAAAATAGAACTCTCCGTTGAAGAGCATTACCTATTTTTCGGGTAACTCCTTTTGGTTTATACCAAAATAATTCCATGGTTGGATTTATGACCAAATAGAGGATTATAAGATGAATTTAGGGATATTGGGAGATTATTTGGTTAGATAATGGAAAAGATAAAGGTATTGAGATGTGTGAATAAGTGGGAGGGGTGAGTAGCTTTTTATAGTGGAGGAGTGACATTCTTGTAAATTTTTTAAAGGGGGAATTTCACCAACATTTTTTCCATATAAAATGGATCAAATAATGAAAAAAATTATATAAAATTTTTAAGAAGTTAAAAATATGTCATATAATGGATTCTGAACAACTTTATAGGTCATTGTTTCCTTATTTTTATGGTTTAGTCCCTTGTTAAGCTAATTTTTCTCTGAATTGCTGCAATTGATTTTAATTACTTTCACTAATATTTTTGGTAAAAAAATAATTTGAACTTATTATAAATTATAAATTATTATGATTCCAAATATGTAATACTTTTTCCCAAATTTCAATCATATAATTGGAAGAAATTAATTTAAAATTAATCCCACTGATGGGATGATAAAGCATGGTTTCAAAGTGAAAATACTCAAAAATTTGAAATGATTTTATATCCAATTTCAATGTAAAATTTTTTACAATAAAATAAATTATATTATTTTATGTATAAATTTAATTAATATAGTTTTAAGAAAAATTAAAATATTATTTCATTATATAATTTAATTAGATGAAAAATCATTTTTAATTAAAATTCTGCATTTTACACTATTTATAAAAAAATGAAAATTCATAGAAAAATACCAAAAATTCATCCTAAGATAATTTTTACATTAAAATTTTAAAAATAAAGTTTATTTTTGAAAATAAAATTTTACAATGTTTCAAAATTCAGTTTGAAAATAGGTACTCCATTAAAAGGTGACGAAATTGGATTTAGAAAAAAAATATAGGTTTTTATGCATAATTTTGGGTTTATTCTTATCTTATGACTATAAAATCTATTGGATGAATATAAAAAATATTTTATTAATTATCTAATATATAAATTTCATTAATATAATTCATTAATAGTATTTAATATAATTTATTAGGATAAAACACCTTTGTGAGTATAAAAATATTTTCTTGAGATTTAATTGGTTTTTATATTAATTTATAATTAATTGGTAACCTATGAATTCATTTTATATTTATTTAAACCTTATATTTCATAATTTTGTTAATTATATTTTTAACTACTAATTTAATAGCTATGAGGTAATTTTTATTTTAAATAATAATATTAATAGTATTCGGTAAAACTTCATCTTTTATGTAACACAAGACATTGAATAAAGTCATTGTTGTGTGTAATGAAAGCTAACCTCAGTATTCCATGTAGAGAAAGCTAATATTTATGTTGCATGTAATATATAATATTGGAAAGATTGATTTTATCTAAATATAAATATATCATAATGCCTCTGGTTCTTATATTCCTTTCTATTCTTGGTGTTGTGTGGCATACAGGCCATAAAATACAATATCCTTACTTTAGAATTTTAGAGAGTCACATATTCCCGATGACTTGGATATAATTTTTATCCTTATATTTTTATATTTATATAAATTTAAACCATTGGGTACCTGTTATTTTTTGTGTTCTATTTTACATTCTAATCATACCCACCTTTTGATTGTTCTCATATTACCTAGAGATTACAAGTATAATAAAAAAATATTGGGAACTATTTTATGATTTTCATCTCCCCAGGGACTATTTGATAAATAACATTGAAAACTATCTATAGAACATTTCACATATGATATGTTTTTTTAAATAAGTGTATCATAATGAAAAAAAATCATTCCTCTCCACTTATATAAATAATACATGTTTCAGAACCACTATTTTTTGTTTATTATATATTCAAACATGTATGTTATTCATAATGTACTATGAGCAATAAAAGCGGGTATATATTTTATTGTAAAAATATTAATTTTATGTTATTTATATTTTTAAGCATGTATGTTCTTGATAATCTACTATGATTTATCTCAGTAGGTTTATTTTTCAACTGGGAGTATGTGTTATTGTATAAATATATGTCTTCTCATAACAATTAATTTTAAAGAAGGTATTTTCTTGATAAAATACTATTTTTAGGAAGTTATTTATTATTAATAAATAATAAATGTTTCTAAAACACTATTTTATGTTATTTATATATTCAGTAAGTTATTTTCTTGATAAATTATAATGTTTATTGCAATTAGGTATATAATTACTTGCAAAACTATTATTTTTATTTGTTTCAATATTCTAATAGTCATTTTCCTGAAAATATACTATGATCTATCTGAGCATGGTATATATTCAAGAAGGTGTATATGATATTACCTTTATATATTTCCTTTTATAACTATTATTTTTCATCTATACATGATTGTATGTCATTGGTAGTCCAGCATTTCCTATATGTTGGAGAATCCATAACACATTTCAATAATTTCTGTCAAATGTATCCTAAGTGTAGGTTTTTAGTCAAAAATTTGACAATAGCATTTTATATTTTCATATATCATCATAGTTGTTATGTGATCACAATATAATTCACATTTTGGTAAAATATTTTTTTAGCATTATGTTTCATCAACACAACCCATTAAATCCCTGACCTTTGGTTTTAATAGAAAAAACATTTGATCATCAAATTATAGTTACTCTTCTTCTTCCATGGTATGAAATATCAACATTATTCTTTGAATTGTCAATGTATCACAAGCCAAAATGAATGTATTTTTTCTAATGTTATGGTTTTGGTTATTTGTATTCTGTCTCTACTTGGTTTCTTCTTCATGAGTGTCTTTTTTTGAATTTGGGATGCTTTAACACTTCACATGATGTTGAAATGTTTTTTGTGTCATCTTAGGTAACAATTTTTAGGTCTTTGTTTGAAAATATAAGTCTCAAATAAAATACTCGTAAATATATTTGGGGAAAGGATAATTTTTCACTAATAAATATGGGAATATTTTCACAGAATCACTTGAGTGATAAGTGTAACAAAAAATTTCAATAGGTTCCATCAAACAAAGCCTAATACTTGGTCATATATGCTCTCATTTTTTATTTTTTGGTTTCCAAGATAGTGACTGAAAGCGGGACTTGAAAATTTCTAGAATTCTAGAGTTAATGGTTGGGTGTATCATTTTTTAGTATAAAAACACGAGTGGGGTTAACTTGTAAAATTATATAATTTTATGTATAAAATCTGTGTTTATGTATATATTCTAAATATACATCCGTAAATATATATTTTGATATTTTTTAAATATATATATGTACATATAAAGTGAGAATATTAATATTATTATTTATATTCTATAAATTTTTAATCATATATATATTATATATATTAATTCAAACAAACTATTACATTCTTCTTTCAAAAATATTTAATATTTTTTTTTCAAATGTATAGTTTATTTTTTTATTTCAAAAGCTAATATGTCTCCTAAAAATTCACCAAGGGAAACTGGATAATGATTTACATTTAATTATCTTGAGGTTATTTTTCACACATGAAGGTCATTTCGCCCATAATTTCAATAAAATTTCATATTTAAAATTAATTCATTTTTTTTATCAACCACCTACATGTGCATCCTCTTCTATTAACAAATTACAGTTCCTATAACACTCATAACAACATATTAACCTATGCTATTTTGGAACCACACCATTGTATCATCAAAAAATTAAACATATGTTTTATGTGTCCATAATCATTATTTATTCCATCCAAATGTTTCATTACTACCACAATATTATGTTTTTACAATTTTATGTTTGTTCATCATCCATGATTTTATAAAATTTTTAAAACATACCTATTAAAAACCCCAAGTAGATCAGACACTACATGTTATTATACTGAATAATACTTCATTTTATAATGTAATATATTTATTCTAACCTATGAAAAAAACTTGTGGTTGCTCTAATAAATATCCCACCTATTTATGATTATAACTAAACAAGAAAACCAATTCAATTTCTTGGCCACACATTTTTAATATTAAATGAACCTTCATTTAGAGTAATTATTTTATGTTATTACAGGCCATGGTTGATTTTATATTTGTATAGATTCAAATTTTATTAGTATAGGGTACCAAATTCTTTATGACATTCAAATACATTTTTAGAGTTTGTTTATTTATGTAGAATTTCCATGTCTTGATGCTTTATTTTTTTATAGAGTTTTATGCTTGAAATGTCCTATTGATAATCCAAAATAGTCTCATATATTTTATTATGTATGATGCATTAAATATGAATTTATTGGTTTCAAGTTTTTTTATTCAATAAATTGGTGTTTTTTATAATAATTTTTTTTTATTTTAACAAAAATAGTTGTGACTTTTATTGTGATATAATCAGTTTTTGAAAATTATAATATGAGAGCTACCAAAAATTTTAAAAGTGTGTTTTCCTACAGACCAAACATAGGTAATTATCCTTTCATTAACACTTTTATTCATTGTATGAATTAATTATCATAGTATGATGACTTAGTTGAATGTTTGACAATAGGCATAATTTAAACTTAGAACTTAATTATTTTCTAATGTTATTTTAATCCATGTTACCTGGTGTTTTTTGTATACCCAATTGGATTCTATATTTATTAAGATGAAAAAAATTTATTTAAAGGATTTTTTATTGTCATTTTTCATATTGTTTCACAAATATAGTAATTTGGGTTTCCATTACTGTATTTATTTTTAGGGAAGTTTCATGTATAATGTTTTATTATTTCATAAATCTCTTTTTTTTGTGAACCCTCTTATTGGTGAAGTGTGATTATGTTGTTTTTTCCTTTCTTATTTCAATATGGTGTTTAATTTTTGGTTTTTAACAATTTTGTATGTATTTAAAAAAAATTCTAATTCTATAGTGTTAATTCACATAAAATTCCTACTATTTTACTTTATATGCATATTTTTATTGATTTTAGTGTAATATTGAGGATGAATTGATTCCATTCACATGCATAATAATGAAAATATTCTTAAAAGATTGTATATTATTAATTTCTTATAGCCACCTTCGCCCATAGTATGAGTGGTCATTCAATCTGAAATTACTATTTATTTCCTTATATGGTTCTTCTTCTAATGCAATATCTCAAACAATTGACTTAAGTACTATTTCAATGTCATAATTTTACCTAACTATATGTAATAATTTATTTTATCTATAATTTACTTCAATTTTAAAAACTCATTCAAAGAGATTCATTTCACTTTATATTTCTATTTAGTTATTGATATTTTAGTGATTATATTTTAAATTTTTTCATTCAAATATGAGTTTATATATTGATTTTATTGAATTGTTTTTTATTATAAGGTAATGTTTTTTAAAAAATTTCTGACCATAATATAGAAAAAGTTTATGTGTTAATTTTATTAAAAAAATTAACATATAAATAAATATATAGAATTATTTAAATATTTTTTATATTAACAAAAATAGTATAGAATTTTGAAATGGATTATATATGTATTTATATGTTTATATAGTTTATATTCTTATAAGTATATATGTTAATATAGTTTATATATTCCTACATATTATATGTCAATACAATGTATAAGTTTATATGGCAATACAATTTTAAATTTTCTTGGATTCAGGTAAGATAAAACAAGACCTAAATGTACCATGATTAGATGTTGGTATTATTTTTAAATATATATATATTTTCCATAATCACACCGAAGATAAATGTGAACACATAGACTCTGGGGATCTTTTCTCAAAGCTATAAAATTGATACTTTAAAATATGATTATTATTGGGTGGTTTATCTTTATTATAAATTTTTTTACATTTTTAATAGTTATAATGAAGTGATAATCATTGAATCTATTGAGTTATGACTTGGGGACAATGATATTCTTCACACTAGGAAAATAGAAAATTTTATATATTCCACTTTATATCTAGGTAACGAAACTAATATTTTTTTTCTGAAAACAATAAATAATTTAATAAAACTAATATTTTTTCCCTTCATTTCTTTTCTAGATAAATCATGTGTGATGAAATACTTTAAACTATTGAGTGTTTTTTTTGTTTTTATTATGCTTCTTTTATTGTTAAATAAACCTTGATTTTATATTTAAATTTCATTTTCTTAGTTGAGAGTTTGAGTATAGTTACTCGGGATTTTATCTTTGTATTCAATTGTATCTAGACACTTTGATAATATCTTAATTGGAAATAGATTTATTTCACTATAGTTTAGTGTTATACCTCTACTTTTAAAATAGTATATTTGATGTATATTATGGTTTTATACTATATATTGAGTTAAATATATTGAGAAAAATCGTTATAGATAATTTAGAAGTTATTTTCTTGCTAATTGAAGTATGAATTGAACAACATCCAACCAATTTTCAATCATATTTATTTAATTTTTATTATTTACATCATTTCATACTCATTAATTGTTTTCAAATATAGATCCTCACTCAATCTTTTTTAATTCTCTAATTTTTTAAAATGTTCAACTAATGAGATCCTAACAATAGAAATAACATATAAAATGAAATTTCTAAAATCTTGACCAGAATTATACCTTGGAAAGACATTTTTATTTATCAATTTTGTCACAAACTAACCCAGGTCGACCCTAAATCAGTCACCAAAGTTATACTGAAACAAGGCCTAAGAGGCATTCATGATCTTCCCAGGCTAGTAACTAGTGTCATGTATCATGTATTACTCAATTGGGAATGATTTTGACAATGAAAAAACAAAATTATAAGTAATAAAATTAAAATTAAAACAATACTAGAAGTGGAAAGGAAATTTAACTATAAATACCTCCATGGGACCCTATGGGTCACCACCAACCATGGAACCAAACTCGCTATAAGAGTTATATAAGCCATGATCAACCTGAAAATGAAAACTGATAGAGATATAGGCATGAGAATCAATATTCTCAGAAGGGATTCCAAAAGTAGATCCACTACCCATCAATTACCTTTAAAGGGAAATCAAAATCATTATAGTTTAAAAATAATACATATTGAAATAGGGTTTTTGATTATTTTATAAAAAAGTAACAAAATTTTATTTTAAGAAAAACAAATTTCTATCGAATTTTAAAAATAATTTTCAAAGAGGAAAGAAATTTTAGTTAATTACCTATAAATAATAACAAGTTCTAAAACATGTGTCTCAATATAAAAATAAAAACAGAGATTTAATTTTATTAGGAAACTAGAGAAAAAGGAACATAGGGTGTGTGTAAAACAAGTGTCATGGGATCTCTGGTGCTCATCAAGATGACCTAGGACTAAGTAATAAATAATCATATCATAAATCTCTTCTGGTACCATTCATCCACAAACACTTCCCAAACACTCAACGACATGCACATTAGTTGAATCATGAGGCATATCCCATAGGCAGTGAGGTTATCTACTCAGGGCCACAAGATAGTGTGTAAGATCAGCTAGTCTAGTATGTGTACCTAGGTTCAACCTAACTACCTAAGGATTCCTATGAAAAATAAATAGAGTTGAATAATATCAAGATATCATATACATAAATATCATACATTTTTTCACTAAAATAATAACCCACTTCTAACCAATGATCTCCTTCCTTTATTATAGAGCACTTTCCAAGTCACACAACCAAAGAACAAGCCCCTTCATTGAGATTTACCACATTTTAGATATCTTCCATATAAACACAGACATAGACACCAAATTTCTAATTCAATGGGACTTATTTAACATGGGTTTTTCATTTTTAGAAAAAAATTTAAAGTTCCAACCAGGCCTTATTACTTTAAAAGAAATATTATTCCTTTAGAATGAATTTTTTTCTGAAAGATTATCATGTTTTAAAACCACATCTCACACTTACAATATATACACCGAGATATATATAATCACCCTTTATCCTGATTCACATATTCCACTTTCTATGAGTGAATATGTATAAAGGGGTAACCTGTATATATACCCATATATGTATATATATGTAAGTCATATTAAATAATTATTATGATTATGAATCCTCTCCTGGATCTATAAAATACTCTCAAGGATCTATAAAATCTAAACCAAGCTATAAAGACATATATCATTTTAGGTAGAAGGATCAAAATACCTTTGGAAGTTTTAATTTCTCTTGATAGAAACCATTTAGGAAACCAATTAAACACTTGAGATACTTTTATTTAAAAATAGTATATGCAACATGTTTAAACCAAAGAAACCCATATTTAAAGCTTAGGGAAAAACTTAGAAATCAAGAGAGAATCCATTTCCAAGATCCAAAACCATCACATAGCATAAGAACACACTTTTAAAACACCAATAAAAAATATATTTCAGATTAATGTCTTGTACATAGGGACCCTTCCTCAAATCATGTCATATTTAATGATGGAAACCTGAGTCCATCGTAATGAGGTCCATGTAAGCAGGAGAGATGAAGGGAAATCCTAGATGACCAAAACCCCCCAATTTAGAAATAAGGGAGCATGAAACATGGGAAACTAAATCCATGGATAAATGAGAACCCAAGAGAAAATGAAATAATAAAGAAAGAAAGATGAATAATGAGGATCTTACCTTGAAAATTCAATCCAAAATAATGAATAACCTTGAAGAATCACCATGGTAAAGAGAATGAACCAAGGGAGAGGTATGGGAGGAGATCTATGAGATACTCGGGTAAAATTGGTATAAAAATAGAGGTGATTTGAGGTTTTAAATGAAGGAGGGAATATGGAAATTTAACAATTTTTCATGACCTGGAAGGCCACATAGTTTGGATGCACAGTTCTCTAGATAGTGCACCAACCATGCAGTGGCTTCTGACAAAAGGGTAAGACCACACAGTTTATTGGAGGAGGCTTCACAATTGTGTGACCAAACTTATGGGATATAAAGTTATTTAATTTGGGCTATAATGTATTTATGGTATGTAATAGGGTTTTTCGTAATCATGCATCAACCGAGAACCACCCTCTACTGCCCAAAAACCTCCAAATTTCAAGGGGGAAAACACCCATAAGGATGAAATGATAAAAATAACTCAAAATTAATGAAAATGTAGAGTAGTTTTAGTTTGGGTGTGAAAATTATCTCCAATATTACCATTGTGTACCCCTAAAAAGTCCCAATATTGCCTAATTGATCAAGACATGAAATGAGGATGAACTACCACTTGAAATAAAACCCCTTCCACCCAAAATATGAGAACTGTAAACTCACTTCCATTTAAAAATCCAAAACTTTGAGAATCCAAAAATCTTGAACAATATTTATCATGGAACAAAATTAACATCCTAAAATAACTCAAACCAACAAACAAAGGAACTGAGACTAGGGAATCACATATCCACACACACTCTCAAAACTTAGAACACACTGACCTCTAACATATAAATCATTAAATAAACTCATTGTGGTATGTTTGGGATTTACATGGGAATTTGTCACATGAACCACTATCTAGGACCACCAAACTACTATGGTCGAGTTCGGGCAGGTGGGAATAATGAATTTCTACTCTATGAAAAACTTGGGAACCAGTTTCAGCACAAACTCTTTATTATGGTGGTCTCCCAATAATTTTAGGACCCTATTTGATCAAAAATTCCACAAACTGAACCAAATTCACTAAAAATGATACATGGAATAAGAAAAGACCCCATTTCACAACAATATTATTTATATTTTCACAAGGTACATTTCCATTAAAACCTTAATTTAGAGAATATCCATGATAATATCCTTTATTTCCTAAAAAGAAAACATCACAACCAGATAAAACATCAAAAATAGAAAACATTTACATCAATAATAACCCTAATCATATCCCACATGAGTATTATACATCTATAAACTAGATTGGGGTCCTTGGTAGGGGGGATCTAACTCCACGTCACTTCCTAGAAACACCCTATAAAAACCATTGAATATGACCCAAGAATCCACGGGTATGAAATTTATTTGGTGCTTCTAGACATAAAGGTTTCATGTTCCCTGAACTTCTACATTGATGAATCACCCAAAACTTACTCCCAGATGATTTTGGAGATATGAAACATGATGGCCTCTCCATTCCACTTACAAATATACCAAAAACATATTTAATCCATTTCACTTTATTGGAACTACCACCACTACTCCCAAGGATATATGAGACATCAAATACCCTTTTGTTTTTAGCTAATCCTGCTTTATCCTAAATAGTATTATTCACCACTTCTTTATTGGTGTTGGGGAACAAAGACACCACCTCAAATAGTCCTTGTCAAATACCCTTTTAAAAGAATTGAGCCTTCAAGGATTCATCTCGATAATGTTCTGGGAGATATGATACCGGCTCATCAAAACACATCGAATACTTCAAAAACATTTGATCACCATTCTTAAGATAATAAAATCCCATTTCTTTCAGTAACTTCAAAATTTCTAGGAAATTCTGTTAAATGAAATATTCCTTGAAGCTTTCACATGAATGCCTTCTTTGTTTTTTCATCTAAAAAATAGACTTCCACCGCTTCCATCTTAGAACTTCCTATATGAAGGTCACAAACATGACCTTAAGTTGATCTTGGAGATCAAGAAGAATGAAAATATCCTCAATGGTTCACAACCATTTCTCATATTTCCTTGTCTCTGTCTTCCTAAAGAAATTAGGAGGGTTTGACTCTTGGAACTTCCAAATGAGTTCTCAATGTTGAAAACCATATGGCTTCATATCCAGAAAAAAAGACTAAATAAATTATATGATACTTGATAAACATAAAAAATGGTTGAATATCTACTCATAGATTCTCTTTAAGATTCCTCAAATAATAATGGGATCATACTCTAAAAATAGGAAGCACAAAAAGGAATCAAAAGGCTTCATTTGATAAAACTCCATAGCCCAATCCAAAAAAACAAAACTCAAAACACCACTTCATCCCAAATTACAACATAGAATAACCGAAAATCCCAAAATATAAATTTAAAAACACAAAAACAGGCATCAAGAAACTCCCATTAAATAATAAATTGAAATTTCCCTTTCAAAAAAATTTTCAAAAAGAAAAATAATAATGATAGGTTGGATATTACCAATGATACTCCATGAATCCTCACATATATAAATGTATTTATAGGATATCTCAAGAACCCATCCACATATACCACTAACCATCCATTTATAGCACACATTCATCCCTATATATGTGATCATCCATACAAATACCAAGGGTTAAACAAATTAAACAAGATCACTTTCAAAAATAACTTCGAGATACCCCAAAAAAATTAAAATCCACCCCTAAACATCAAAACACAATATTTATAAATTCTCAATTCACTTTTCTTTCAATATTTTTCAAAACCATTCAATGTCTTAGTAAAACTTCCCTTCCATTTTTTTATATAAAACCCAAAGTTTTCTACTATATAAATACAATATCAAAAAACCAAACATCATTTTAGGATCTAAAGGAATCACCAAAAATCAACTTAAAAAACTAAAAATAAAAAATAAAAACATCCAAATACCCAAGGAACAAAAATTAATAAAATTTAGAATAAATATTGTTGTGCCCAATTTAGTCATACAGTTTGGAAAACTATTCACCAAGCATGTGAAGTTCATTAGAGGTCAATTGAGTGATTCTAATAGTCTACATAGTATTTTATAGACTTTTCACAGTAAATGTGTACCCTTTTAATCCCTCATTAAATCCACTCAAAATTTTTTAGTTTATAATAATAACCGATAAATTATCAAAATAAATCACAAGAACTCAAATATAGACCAAAATATTTTAAAAAATATGATAGTTAATCTTAAATTCAAGACAAAAACATCTTGGACCACCTAGGAAACATCATGAATCCTTTAGAATATGTTGTGATAAAGCACCAACCCATGAATGGAAACTTGAATTCCAACAATACTAGCACCAAATACTTACTAGGAAGGGTGTAAGTTCGTTATTACCAATTGGAAAAGGATGTTTACTAGTTCAAATACCTAGGTCCATTCTGTGATGAGTGATTATGAAACAAATCACCTATCTGTTTCAAAAGTGAATGTGATCTTCACGTGATTGGTGATGAAATATCCAGTCATCTCTTGGGGGACAATGTTGAGAGAGTTCATAGTATAAGACTCTACAACCCATGGAGTAATAAGTGGAATAAGGGATCTCGGGACACAAGAGTCACACAATGATTAAGGGGAAGAAATACAATGGGCATAAGGACTATTCAAACTTTCCTAAACCTGTGGAGACAAGGTCATCCAAAAAGGGTGGGGCCAACAAGATGCCTAAATTAAAAGACACCACACGAAATCATGATTATAAGAAAAAATTTATCCTATAGATGTAAGGCAAATGTTCTAGGGTTATTTAACTTAGGAACAAGAGTAGCGTGGTGACCAAATGAAAGGTTCACATTATGTGTAGAGAAGCTCTATGGTTTTGGGTGAAGCTAAAAATTTTTTGAAACCCAAACTGACTGAATTATATAATATCTTAGAGTATCTGTAATGAGTTCCTATTAATGACTTGAATATAATGGATAGAACAGTGGATACAGAAGAATAAAAATTTCTCGATCTCATTCTCCACTTTAAAGAAGAAATGCTCGAAATATTTTTCTAGATCAATTCTAAAAAGGAGAGTGTTAACCAAATATATGAAAGAATGATTTGAGTTGATACTAATGAGGATCAGGGGGTGTGGTTTAACAAAAAATATCATATTTTTTCATGAGGATTCAATGAAAATAAGATCAATGTAGAGGAATATATCCAGGCTGGGGAAAATATGGCCCATCATTTTGAAGATAGTATCAATGAAGACCCAGATACTAAGGCATCTACACTAAAATGGGGATTATATAGGGTGAGTGATTCTAAAAATTGTATCCTAATATTTAATGATTTTGTGATTTCTTTATTTGTTTAATGATATTTTGATAGGCACTTGTGAGTTTTATCACTTTTCTCCACAAAAGTGTTTTTGAAATAAAAAATTTAATTTTCAATCATTCTAGATCAAACTACTGGACAACCCCAAAAAATAGGGGCTAAGTCTCTGATACAATTTTTTCAAAAATCAACCCAGGTTGACCCCAAACCAGTCACCCATTCCAACTCACAACAAGGACATAGAGGCATTCTAGATCCTCCTGGGCCGACAACTAGTGTTGGGCATCCAACATAACTCAATTGGGAATGATTTAACCCATAAAACAACAAAATAATAAATAATACTATAAAACTAAAATAACAATTGTAGTAAAAAATAAATAAAACTAAATATACCTATATGTGACCCCACAAGACACCACCATCCATGAAACCAAACAAGATCCAAGAGAAACAGAAGCCAAGATGAACCTAAAACTGAAAAATGAGAGATATATAGGACTGAGCACCGAGATTATCAATAGGGATGCAAAAAATAGAAATCATTCCCTATTACAATACTTTAAAATTAAATCCAAATAATTCTAGTTATAAAATAATACAAACCGAAATAGGTATTTTAATTCATTTGAAAAACAAGTAACAAAATTTTATTTCAAGATGAACTGATTTCTATCATATTTTCAAAATAGTTTTCAAACATGAATGAAATTTTAGTGTATTCCTTATAAAATATTACTAGTTCTAAAACATGTGTCTTAGTATGAAAATAAAAATAGAGATACCAATTTATAAGTAAACTAGAAAATAAAGGGACTTAGAGAATGTTTAAAATTGGTGTCATGGGATCTCTTGTGCTGTAAAAGATGGAAGAGGAAAAAGCTATAAATAATCACATTATCAATCTATACCAGTATTGGTTATCTAAAAAAACTTCCCAAAAATCAGTGAAACCCTCAATGGTTCAACTGAGGGGTACAACCCATGGGTAGTCTAGTTATATACTCGGGGCCACTAGCCAATGTATAAACTCAACTAGTGAAACATGTGTGACTAAGATCCCATATAACTACCAAAGGCTTCCCGTGTCACATAAATGGAGGTGATTTTTTTATCAAGCTACTATAAAAAAATTATCAATAACTTTTCACTAAAACAATAACCTACTTATCACTTACGATTTCCATCCTTAAGCGCGGCCCCCTTTATAAGTTACACAACCAAAGAACAATCCCATTCACAGGGCTTCATCACATTTCACATATCTATAACTTTCATAAACCACATTTCCATTTCAAGGGGCTTTCCTTGAGAGGTTTTTTCATTTTTCACAAAACATTTAAAAGTTCTGATCGAGCCTCATCACTATAAAAGAAACACCATACCATTAGAAAACACTTTTTCCCCAAATAATTTATTGTTTTAAAAACACATCTCAAACTTACAACATATATACCAATATATATATATATATATAATCACCCATTATATTGATGCACATATTTGACTTTCTATGAGTGAATGTGTAAAAATTAGGAACCCATATATATATATATCTCTATTAGTCACATTAAATGAGTTTTGATATTATAAATACTCCCAAGGGTGTATATAAAATCAAATAAACCCATAATAACCTTCTCAAATTTGGTTCAAAAGACCAAAAAAAAAATTTGAATTTTTATTTTTCTTAATAAAAAAAATTAGGAAACCAATTAAACATTTGATATTTTTTTATTTAAAAAAGTATGTAAAACTTGATTTCAACAGAGAAACCTATGTTAAAATATTAAGGGAAAATATAGAAATAAAGTGATTATCCATTACAAATAACTGCATCCATTTTAGAGAATATAAATTTCAAATAACAATGAAGAAAAACCTTAAAGACACCATGAAATCATATTTTTCTAAATAATGTCTTACACATAGGGACTGTACATCAAATCATGTCACCTTTGATGATGGAAACATAAATCTACCACAAAGAGGTCCACGAAAGAAAAAGTAACCACAGAGAACCCAAGAAAACAAAAAAAACAATTTAGAAACCAGGTAACATGAACCCTAGACCACTGAAGCCATAGAGAAAGAATAACACGAGAGAAAATGAATGAAGAAGGAAAAGGGAGAAGGAGGATCATACCTTAAAGATTCAAGAAAAAATCTTGAATAATCTTTGAAGAATCACTATAGAAAGGTGTGGATCCCAAGGGACAGGCATGAGAGGTGCTCCATGATTTTATAGGGTCGAATGGGGAGGGTAACATGGGTTAAAAACCAAAGAGGTAATAATATAATTTTACCACTTTTTAAAGACCGGGAATGAAACACAATTTTTTTGCATGGTTTGGAAGACCATGAACCTACCATGTGGTGGAATATGACTAGAGGTGAAGGCCACATGGTTTTTTTGGAGAACACTATATTGTCATGTGTCAAACTATGCGGCCTAGATAGTGCTTCTATTTGGGATTCACAGTTTGCGGGGGGGGGGGATGATTAATGGTTTCCCCTAGCCATGCACTAATCGTATGACACCATATATTTCACACAAGCCTCCATATTTTAGGGGGAAAACACTTATAAGGAAGGAGAAATACAAAATAAATCAAAAATAAATTAAAAGGTATAGTATTTCTAGGTAAGGGTATAAAACATTCTCTAATTTTTTTTAATATTTCCTAACCATATTCACGCATCAACAATATGTATACAGATTAGTCATAGAATATATAAAATATCATAAAAAATACAATTTGGAATATAATTCTATAAATAATATCAAAAAAGGATATACATTAAATTTACACACAATGAAATAATTAATTAATATGTGATAAAAAAAATTAAATAATTAAACCATTTATGAAATTTCTCTTTCATTTGAAACATAGGTATACTATTCAATAAATTATTTAGCTATTAAATAGAATACATATGGTATGAAATGTTTATTAATATCATAACATAATACTCTATCAATGTTATAATATTCTGGGCACCATGGATTTATCTTTGGTTTTTCTATATTGATTCCATATTTCCAAACACATATACACATGCAGACATAATAACATAGAATGAAAATCATATAGATTTATAGAGTTCACTGCTTGTCAATTAATTGTGTAAGATCCAAATAAAAAATAACCACCGGAAGTTTATTAAATATTATAATCTCTTCATCATATACACCTCTTCTATTTTTGATGATGGGGAATTCTTTCATTTAATATCTCATCATTTCTTAACTCTTTATGAAATTTCCAAAAAAAATTGTCTCTAAGAATAATAAAAGATTACAAATTATTTTGAGGGAATATTTTCTTTTCCAGGTTTTGAGCATGATTTATTTTAAGATAATGATAAATTATTAATTTAATCAAAATTTACATTTTTGGGGCTGGGTTAGTTTTATATTGGTCTCCATAAACTTATATTCATCATGAAAAGAATTGAACCTATTGAATTTTTCATTTTTTCCCTTAAATTAATCAACCCTTAAAATTGTTTTCTTAATTTGTTTTTATATGTCAAACTTATTAGTGTAAGATAAAAAATGGACCTTTAAAGGACATTCAATGAAGTAGCTAAAATGGTCCATGGATTTTGATCAAGGAAATGAATATTTAATTGTTATTATTTGGATTTAGTTAAACCATATTCATATTCAAAATATGGATGAAATTTTTTTAATGACAATCATTAAAATGAATGGTCATCTCATTTTTGTTGACACATACATTATCATTGGACATCAACCCTCAATTTACCACATATAAAATGAAGATGATGTCATTAATACCATTTCAAATTTCTTATATATTAATAATTTTAAGAATTATTTTCTCAGAATGACTTTTTTAATGACCCCCATGTTACTGTTTGATATGCCATATAAAATTAGTGGAGTGGGAAAATGGATTTTCTACATAACATTAATATAAAAATGATTTAAATCAAATATGTGTATCAGTAACAGTTTAAGTAAATAAAAATTTATTATATAAATCATGTGTTAAATGTTTTATTTTTTCATTAATTAAATTTTTTCTCATTTATATGTGTTCAGTTTATGAGGATTATTATGATCATGCCACTAATTTTGGTGCATATTCCAATAAAAATATTTATGCTCATGACGATGATAATGTTGGTGATCTGACAGGAGGTGATAATGATATTGGTTCTTCTATAGGATATCATGAGGTTCGTTATGGTTTTGGTAATAATGATTTTGAGGTGCATTTCTATTGTAATTTTTTTCTTGGTTTATATAATGAATTTTATCATGAAGTTTTGCTTTATTATTATGATATTGATAATATAATTTTATATTTTTTATCTTGGAGATAGTTTGAATTATGGAGATATATATTTTATCTAGTTTGAGTTTTGTTTTTGCAGGGGAATATTTTTGTATTCTTAAGATGCTTTTTTCTGTATTGTGTGAGTTCTATTGCAAACTGAAGGGTAAGTTTTTTTTTTCTGGGTATGAGTATTCTGTTAAGTAGTATGGTAGATGTATTTCTTCTTAATGATGAAAAATATTAGTGATTATATAAGATTTAGTATATGAAGGATATGAGTTCGATAATCTGAGGAATATATGAGTTTTGAAGGCTATAAGATATGATTTTTTGTTGCATCTGTAGGATATATCAACGATCGTAAACCATGAAAACAAGAGTTTATTTACTGGATATAGCTATATTTGTAACTGTGGATATAGACCCATTTTTGTGCTTTCAACCATGGCTATAGGTCTATACTCATGGTTTATAACCTTGTAAATATACCCACAGATACAATTCAAAACATTGAAATATTTCTATATTCACTTTTTCAACCATGGATATAGGTATATTACCATGGTTAAAAATGGTGCATATATCATTCAAATAAGTTTTTGTCATAATAGCAATGTCTATGGTGGAGGGTTTTGTAAATTAACCTATATCCATGGTTATAAATAGTAGATACAGGATAGACCCTATTTTCATGACAATAAGATCCATGAATAACAAGACTGTTTATATTAGTTGTATTAACAATTTATACCTCTATATACATTGTTTTAAACTATGGATAGAGAGTAATTTTCTAGGAGTGTTTATTGATTCATCAATAAACTATTTTAATTTCAATCCACAGAACCCTTTCCCCAAAAAATGACTCATTCATGGTGTGATCTACTTTAGATAATTAGTTTTTACAAAACTCAACAACCTCCTCTAAAATATACTTCTCAACAATGAAGGCTTTTTGATGATATTAATTCTTAATATATACCTTCAATATCTTTATATAACTTTCGAATGGATACATCCAATATAAATATATAGGTCTGAAAAGATTTATTTATCACACCAAATAATCCATTAAATGCACCATTATATTGAAAAAAATATGGAGGAAAGTGCAATCAAAGAAGAGAAAGTATATAAACTACATCATTCTCTAAATTTTTTAGTGAATTCATATTAATATATTTTTTACAAATTGAATTGAAAAGATAACACACTTTTATGGAAGTCATTCTGAAATAGATGGGTAGTATTTCATTCAATGCAACATCCATGATTTATTGTATCATGACATGAAAATCATGATATTTTATGACTGTTAACATCAAATTTTTCAGTGACATAAAATTTTTCACATTTGAAGAATAACCTTGTGAAGATTTGATTCCATGGAGGAACTCAAAAAATTTAATTTTCTCCATCGTGGATAATGTATAACTAGTCATGGGAAGTTATATACATCTTCCATTATGTCAAACCCCAACCACTTTTTATTTTAATTTATTATTTTCTAGGTATTGGATATTTTTTTGAGATTCAAGTTGAGTTTCTAGTAATATTTTTTTTAATTTTGGAGGTTTTGGTTGTCTTTTGGCCCTACGCATGGTTTGGGTGCATAGTTTGAGGGTAAATCATATAGTTGGTTAAGGTTGAAGGAATTTATAATTCCGGTTTTTCTTGAACTATTTGACTTTCATGGCTTGAGCATGATTTGGACCAAACCATACAAGGGAAAGGAGAAATTGTGTGACCTTCTTGTGGTGTCGAGGACAAATTTTATGGATTGCGCACAGTTAGAGGAAACTATGCGACACACATGTGGTGAGGCTCTATAATTTGATAGATCCATTTTACATGATTGGTTAACTATTTAGAAAAATGTGTGGCCTTATTTTGCGGGTTTCCTTCAATATTAGGTGCACATGGTTGGTGCATGGTTTGGAAAACTGTTCATCAAAACCATTCATCTTTCCCATGTTTCTTAAAAGTTGAAATTACCCGATTACCCCTATTATGTTTTAACCATAAATCCCCTCCTATCCTTCTACCCTAATTTTTGTGGCCCCATGTGATCCTAGGGTTTATTACACCTCCCCTCCACCTTGGATTTGGGTCCTCTCCTAAATTTTTGGGTGGATTTTCCCTTGGGTAATCCTTCTTCTCCATTACTCCTCCTTCTTCTCCTTTTTTCATGGTTTCCCTTGGGTGGGTTATCTCTTGGAAAAACCCTATAAGCTAGGTATGATGTTTAGATTTTGATTATTTTATGTTAGGGGGTTTGGGTGGTCTCTTGTTATTTATTATTCCTCCTACAATAATTTCTTCTCATCCATAGGTTTTGGAGGTATGTGTTTCCATCCATTTCTATTCTAGTATAATCTATTTTATGCTTTAGATATCTTAAATGGTTTTTAAATGTGATGTTATTACATGTAATGTGTTTTCATAAATTGATATGGTATTTCCATGGGGTAATTGTGGTGAAAAAGGTTTTCAAATGGTTCTTCTTAGTTATACCTATATATATGCTTACAATGTGTTTAATAAAGTTCTAATTGGACTTTAAACATTAAATTGATCACTTGGGGTTTTTATTTCCCTTTATTTTATTTTGGTATATTGATTTGTTTCTGAATTAAGTCTTTTGTGGGTTTTATGTCATTTATGGTTTCTGTTTGTGTATGGTCCCTATAGCTAGTTTTGATGCTCCTTGAATCAAGACCACTAGTATTTTAATGGTTTTAAATAAATGTGCTATTGGGTGTGGGAATATCCATATGTTCATAGATTGAACATGTGTATAGGCACTCAAATGATAATAGCCTCACAAGTAATGTTCACTTTGAACCAAAATTTTAAAAACACTCTTACACTCCTCTGTATTCTCTTCCTTGTCCCTAATCTTTCCAAAGGGTTCATCTAAACCCCAATTATTTTCTAAATGGATCCTTCGTTTTCAAATTATTTCAAATGTGGGTTCAAATTTTTTTTCCTAAGGATTGGATCATTTGTCATTTTCTGACCATAAAGTATAGTCTCACCTTGGTTTTGGAAAATGGTTTGGAAATTGTTTTGGAATGTTAATGTTGTGGCCTGATTGGTACTTTTTGGCAATTTGGAAATTGGTTTTGAAACTCATGTGATGTGAAGGCCTGATTAGAACTTTTTTATGGATTGATATATAATGGGAGCCTCTATAGCTGTCTCTCTATGGATAGGGTCTCAGCATAGTTGGTTTTGGAGTTTTGTCTATGAAAGAAAGATGGAAAATGTGGGTTATTGGTTTATTCCATGCATGTGATGACCTCCTCATTATCTATGTTGTATTATCAGGGTATTCATGGGAATCATCTAGAGGGTCTAGTTATGGTTTCTTGCTGACCTTTAATAGATGGGTTAATACCCCTGGATTTGTTGAGAGACCAGGTGGGTTGTACCACTAGTGACACTAGTTTAGAGAAGCTATGTTGGTTGTAGTCTACGGAGGTACACTATTCACTAGTAGGTGAGTATGAGTTGAGTACATGTAAGGATTTATTATAGCGATTTTTAGGAAATTATAATGATTATAAATATGTATTTATTATTCCATTATGTTTTACCATTTTATTGTCTATGATTGTATCTGCTCGCTTGTATTATCCCCTTAACTTCCAACATAACACTTCTGATCACCTAGAGTAGACCATGTTCTTTGGGATTTGGTTGGAACTCAGTTTTTAAAAAATTAAACCCATTTTAAAAATTTTAAAATAGTGTGTGTTGTGTTAAAAAGGTAATTTCAAGATAATGTTTTTGGATTCTTTATAAAATGATAAAAAACCATATTTTCTAAATATATTTCAAACTAGTGTTTATGGACTGCTTCAGGAAAAGAAATGTATAGACTCGGTGGTGTTTACCCGCTGAACTATTTTATTCTCACACCCTTCTTGTTCCTATTAAAATCAATAGAGCCAATCTATTATATAGGTTTAGGTTTTGGGTTAAGGTATTTCTTTGGAGTAGGTTATTCTTATGGTTGAAGGTGACCAAGGGGTCACATGGATATCATTTCTCTTATAGTTTGGTTTTAGTTTCATTTCATAGTTTCCATTTTTTTGGTTGCCATTGTATTCAGGATTGTCTTATTTATATATATTGTTTTCTTTATATGTTTTCTTTTATTTGTTTATTTAGTTCATATTGGGATAAATCATTCCCACTTCATTTATCTTGTATTCCCAACACTATTTTTTATCCTGGGAGGATTAGGAATGCCTATCAGACCTTTTCACAAACTGGGTCAGGTGCTGGTTCAAATGAAATCCCAACCTAGTTGGTGAAAAATGGCATTAGAGCAACACTTTTTATCTAGGTAATCAGGTAGCTCAGAGATAGGATTTTTAGAACTCTATAGGTAGGTATAGTAACCTAATTACAAACTCTTACTCATTATAATCCGTGAGTTTCCAGGGGTAGCCCAAGACTTGAGTTTTTTTAGTTTTGGGATGTGCTGTTGGGTAATGAAAACAGAGGTGAACCAATATTGTAAAATGGGATTACATGGATTAGTGACCCATGTGTATCATGAGTACATGGCTTAGGATACTCCTAGTACTAGTTCTTTCCTGAGGTATGGTCCACTAAACCATGTGGTTGGGTTATGAGTGGACACTAGTTCCCTATTCTCGGACTTCGAATAGGGAAAATGGTTTTTGGGAAAAAGATATTCAAAAGGGAAATTGATTTCATGATATTTTTACATTTGGAAAATGGTATTTGGTAATTGAAATGGATAGGGAAATGAATTTTTGTAATGTGGAAAAGTGGCTTTGGAGAAAATGGTTTGGATTTTAGAGAGGAAGTGGTGGTTTTTTTAAAGAAGATTTTGGATTCATTTTGTGGTGTTTGGCTCACAAGATGGGATTTTTGCTTGATAATTTCTTTTTTGGTTGAATTTTGGTTTGTTGTTGATTTAGTTTTATGTTATTTTTTAATATAGATTATGCCTCCCAAAAAGATTATAAAGGTTTCTTGAGAGTCTTTTCCAGTTGTCAGACCATGATAGACTCCCAGTGGGGTGGTAGAGTCAATTTATACTTAGTTTTTTCCATTTTTCATGGTGATCGAGGTCCGTTAGAGTCTTTGAAGTGGATTGATAATGTTTAAGGTCTATTCAGGTATTTTGGAACTCCTGAATCTATAAGGGTCTGAGCTATTCTATGTTCATTTGAAGGTTCGGGTTTGGATCGGTGGAAGGTGATCATTTTAGGATGGGATTTCATTTGAAGTTTTCATGAACACTTTTATCTGATGATTCATGCCTAAAGATGTGAAGGTGAGGAATTTATCCAAGCTCTTGGGTGTTCAGTAATTTCAATGGATGTCTAATGACAATGTTGACCATTTTGAAGTGCTGGTTTATTTTTTATGGATATTGCACCATTGGATTAGTTTAATGCTCATATCTTCATTTGGGGTATTTATCTATAGATCAAATATACATTTTTTTCATATGGGGAAGTTTTTTATTGATAAGCTGGTGCATGAATATTTTTTAGATGAGTTTGTTTCCTTATATTATTTTGTGGAGGTTAGAGATCTAGTTTCTCTTGGTGATCATGAAGGTTCCTAATCTAGAGAGAGGTGTATGCTAGAGGAACCTATCCCTGAGAAGTATCCTTTATTAGCACAAAATTATCACTCTTCAAACTTTTCAGTCTTTTGTTTCCAGTGTGGTTAGTTCATGCATTTGAATCCATATTTTCATAATCCTATAAAGTATTTCTGTTGATGTGGCTATTTGGGTCACTTAGAGAAGTTATGAAAGTAATGTTTCTAGAATAGGAAGTCCTGGGTAGAGGATTTTAGTTCATGGCTATGGTTTAGTAGGGTTTTCAAGGAATCTAAGCTCTAACCATAAATTCTAGATTGAAACTTTACAAATAATCATGAATTTTCATTGTGGTGGGGTTTTTTGCCTTAATTTTTCCCCAATTTTGGGGTTGGTATAGTTTAAATTTCCATATTACATCTTTTTTTGTCTTGTAAGTTCCTCCTTATTATAAAAGGCTTACTTGCCCCATTTTCTTGTAAGTTTTTTGGATGTGATTTGTTTGAAGAAACCTATGTGGTTATCCTTCTGTTGATTAGTTTTGGTTTTTAGTTGTGCTCATTTTGGAGATAATTATTTTTTGAGGAAATGATGGATCATGTGTTGTTTAGTTTGATCAAAGAGTTCTTGGGTTGCTTTATGTTTGGATTCCCTTAGGGTTGTCGTAGTATTATCTAGTTTCTTATAGATGGGAGAATCATTTATTTTTCTTTATCTATGGATCTCCTCATTTTGGTTTTTCCTAGAGAATATTGGGTATTAATTTTGAAGTTGAATGGTCACAACAAGTTTTATAGTTTCATTATAATTTTTTTAGTTTTAGGTTAGAGTTTTGGTTCTCATTCAGCTGGGTAAAGTTTTAGGAGATGGTTTTTTTTGGTTGGAGGAATTGTCAAAACCCAACTAATATTTTTATTTTATTTTATTCTTTTATTGGAAATGGAGCTTTCGGTTAAGGTTCAGGTTGAGTTTTGGATAATTATTTTTGAATTTTGGAGGTTTTAGTTGTGTTTTGGCCCTATTCACAATATGGGAGCACAATTTAAGGGTAAACTGTGCAGCTGTTTAATAATGATGGAATTTCAATTTCAATTTTTTCTTGCATACTTTTAATTTCAAATATTTAACATGGTTTGGCCCAAACTGTGGGAGGATAATAAGAAACTTTGTGACCCTCTTGTGGTTTCCGGGACAAAGCACATGGCTTGCGCATGGTTATAGGAAACCCTTCAGTAAGTGTGTGAGGAAGCTCTAAAATTTTACAGATCAATTTTCTATAGTTGTGCATGGTTTCCTAAACCATACATCTAATCTATGTGGGTTTCTTTCTCTAATAGGTTGTGCACAGGTGGAGAATAGTTTGTAAAATCTTGCATCTTTCCTAGGTTTCTTAAAAGTTTAAATCACCCCCATTTAACCACTTATGTTTTAACCCTAAATCCCCTCTTCTCATTCTCCCCTCATTCATGCAGCCCCATGAGATACTATAGTGGATTATCCCTCCCCTAGTCCTTGTATTTGGGAACTTATCCTTCTTGTTTTGAGTGGATTTTCCCTTCGCTAAGACTTCTTATCCCTTCTTCCTCCTTCTTCTCCTTATTTCTTAGTTTCCCTTGGATAAATTATCTCTTGGATGAAACATATAACGTAGGGTTGGTTCGTGTATTGTGTTCCTTTGATGTTTGGGGTTTTTTATGTTCTCTTGATCCTTGTTCTTACTCCTATGAGAGTTTCACTTCTTCCACATGTTGTTGAGGTAGATGTTTCTATCCATTTCCTTTTTGGTACATTCTATTTGATGCTTGAGAATTTTTAAATGGATTTTAAATTTGATATTCTTTCTTTCCATGTGTTGGTATAAATTGATATGCTATTTTCATGGGGGAAAATTTATGAAAATGGTTTTCAAAGGGTTCTTCCTATTTATACCTATATGTATATTCTTAAAAAGTGTTTGATAAAATTCCAATTCGAATTTAAATGTAAAATTTAGTAATTTAGGTTGTGATTGATTTTGGTTTTGTTTTTGTATCTTGATTTTTTTGAGAATTAAGTACTGTGTGTGGGTTTTATGGAATTTATAGTCTGAGTGTGTGTGTGGAGAATGCAACTTGTTGTAAGTCTCCTTGGATCGAGACATTTTTTGTTTTAATGGTTTTTAGTAAATGTTCCATTGTATGTGGGCATATCCAAATGGGCAAAGAGTGAACTTGTGGATATTCACACAAATGATAATGTCTTTAGAAGTAATTTTCACTATGAACATGGATTTTCAAAATATTCTTCCAATCCTCCATATTCTTTCCCTTATCCCTTGTCTTTATGAATGGTTCTTCTAAACCCCTTCTGTTTTATAAATGTCTCCAAGGTTTCCAAATTATTTAAAATGTTTTTTCATAAGTGTTTCATATGGCTTGAACCATTTTTAATTTTTTGACAATGGTGAGTGGTCTCACCTTGGTTTTTGAAAATTGTTTGGAAATGGTTTTGGAATGTAAATGTTATGGAACAGTTGGTATTTTGTTGTATTTTGGAAAGTTTTTTTAAAATAATGTAATGTGAAGGCTTGTTTGTCACTTGTTTATGGATTAATATGTGATGGGAACCTCTATGGTTTTACCTTTAAGGATAGGGACTCCACAAAGTTGGTGTCAGAGTTTGGTCTAACACAATGGAATCTTAGGGTTATTGGTTTATGTCACGCATGTGATGGAATCCTCATTATCCAAGTACTATTATCATGGGATTACTAGGTTTCATTTAGTGGGTCGAGTGATGGTTGATTACTAAACCCGGTCAGATGGTTTGGTACCCCAAAGATTTTTTAGGAGGCCAGCTGGGTTTTTCCATTGATGAGGCTAGTTTAGAGTAGCTGGGTTGGTTATAGACTATGGAGCTACACTATATGCTAATAGGTGATTCCAAAAGAAGTATGTTCATGGGTTTATTCTAGGTATCTTTAAGAAATTCCCATTATTTCAAATATGTAAGTTTCATTTCATTATGTTGCACAATTTTATCTTATATGCATGTATATGACCACTTATAATGTCCCCATTACTTACAACATAGTATTTTTGATCACCTATATTGGACCCTATTCTTTTGTATTTGGTTTGAATTGGGTTTTAAAAAGGAAATATGTTTTAAAAGGGGTAAATGGTGTGTATTTTGTTAAAAAGTAAATTTCTAGATGATTTTTTTAGATTTTTTTAAAAATGATAAAACCCTATTTTATAAATGTATTTCAAACCAATGTTTATGGAAAATTTCAGGAAAGGAAATGTATGGAATCTGTAGTGCTTTCCCACCAAGCTATTCAATGCTCACACCCTACTTATTTCTCTCAGCATTAGTATACTTGATCAATTTTACAGGTTTAGTTTTCTAGTTCGAGTTTTCCTTTAGAGAAGGTTGGTCTTATGGTTGGAGGTGACTAAAAGTTCATGTGGAGATCATTTCATTTATGGTTTTTTTAGTTTTGTTTCATAGTACCAGTTTTGATCATTTTTTTGTATTCTGGATTCGATTATGTATCTATATTTTTTTCTTTATACAAGATATATTAGTTGTTTACTTTAGTTCAGATTGAGCTAAATCATACCAACTTAGTTTATCTATGATGCCTGAAACTAGTCTCCATCATATGAGGATCGAGAACATCTCTAGGTCCTTGTCGCGAACCAGGTTGGGTTTCAGGTCAGATGGCAGCCCAACCAAGTTCATGACACATTATGTGTGGGAGATAACTTCAAATTTATTCTAATTGAGAGTATGTCTAATCTTGAATTCAACCCATCCTTACTCTTTCTTTTAAAATCTAACAATGTTCCAAAAAAACTATCACAAATATGTTTCTCCACATGCATGAAATTAAAGCTATGATTTACCTCATGATATCTCCAATATGGAAGCTCAAAAAATACTAATTTTTTCCTACAAACATTTCTCTCATTATCATATTTTTGTGTATTTTTGAATGTGACATCAATGTTTTCCACCCTCTCAATATACTGACAAGTTAAAAAATATTTTGGAGTAGTAAAAAATAATGTGAGATATTTAATGTCTTTTTTAAATATTTTATAATATTAATACATTAAAAAATATTTGATGACCCATGTGCTCTGTTTTTCTCCCATGTTGTAGTTGATAATATGAAGTTCATTATTCACAAATTGGATAAGATTTATGCCCCTTTGCACTGTATCCAAACAAATTTTCATATGTTGGGATTCTATTTATTGCGAACGTAATCATTTCATACAGTTTAAGAAGTAACATTTTATATGAATCATACACTCTAGTACCTTACTCCCATAAAAGTATCAATGAATCTATTAACAATGTTAAGAAAACATTCATATCTTTTCTAGGTTCTTTTGGACAAGAAATCATTAAACTCAATGTGATATATTTCCACATCCTACAAAATCCAAGTGATAAGTTATAAATTACCAATACAAGAGGCCATAATCTATGTTTTCTATTAATTATCATATGTGGATTCATTCTATATAGGAATAGTCCAAGTCTATGTTTTAAAACATTATTTCTGATTATATGACATTTTTATTGATTTTATTCCATTATGGACAATCAGTTGGATGACTTAATTTTCAATCATATATTCTCTCATTTGTATTCCATATTAAACTTCTGTCATAATTTTAATTTTAAAATAATTTTTTTAAATTATAAATTATAAAAAAGTTACATTAAAGGAGTCTCTGCAACTTCTAAATTAGCCTGCGATTTTTTTCAACTTATACCAAGATGTAACACATTTAGAACACTATGAAATACCTTTATATTCATTCTTTATAGCACACATTCATTCAGGCAAGAATGTATATTATTAAACCACAAACCCTTGTAGAATAATATTTTATTTTCAATATAATGTTATCATAGAATATCATTATCTTTAGAAATTATTAATTTCAACTTGTTTTGAAACTCTATAGAACTCTGATAACTCCATTCATTTCCAGACTTAAAGTTAATACATCTTAACACTGTTAATTAATCTTTATATTTTGTACAACCTGGATACAATGGTTTTTTAGAATCACCATATAGACTCTAAATTATCAATTCCTTCCAAATTGCCTCTACTATAATATCATGAATTATTTCTTCAATTTGACCAAAGTTATCATATTCAAAAAAAAAATATTATCAATAGATCTTTAATTCAACACAATTTCACCATTTCCAAATCCATGGACTCTAACTAATATTAAAACCAAGAAAATTAAATGATCTTTGATTTCCCTGTATTTCCACTTTTTCATATTTAAATATTTCAAGCATGGATATAAATAGGTCATTTTTTGGAACATATCACTTATCAGATTCCATAAAATCATCAACATCTTCCTCATATTAATCTCTTACTCATAGTGTAGTAATCCAACTATGACTAAATATTATCTATAAATAATTTATATAATTTAAAATAAGTTATATATTTTAAAATTTACTTTTATAAATTTCTATAAAAATGTAAAATATTTCACTAATAAAAAGGAAAATATATATTTCATAAAAAAAATATCACATTAAAGATATTTAATTGTTATCCTTTTAGAAAAAAATAAAGAAAATAATGTTATAGAAACATTAACATTGCTTTTAAAAGGTTTACCAAAAATAAAACATAATTATTCTATGTTTTTATTTAATAATTTAATAAGTATATATTTATTGTTTTCAAAGTAAATGAATATATATCATAATATAAAGGGAAAAATTTTAGAGAGTGTGAAAAAATGATATTACAAAACATGATAAAAAATATAAATACATGATTACACTTATACCAAAATTGACATGAAAGTGTGACTACAAAAACATGTTCATCAGGATCTCTAAAAATAGATTCCAGAAAATAAAATTTAAATAATAATTGAATCATTATAATTTTCTATTATTATAATATTTTATATATTTAAAAATGTGTCATACTATATAATAAATAAAATTATTAAAATTATTTAATTTAAAAATTTATAGGTATTCATGACATTTTAAATCAACACAAATAACATATTAAAATCAATAAAATGTTCAACATTAGTTAATCCTTATTCAGTCTAAGGGGGATTAATAAATAATATACTAAAATAAAATTATTTCCCTATTAGAAATATGATCATGCAATATGTCTTACATTAGTGACATGATTAAGTAGAAGTTATATTCTTTTTTTTATTGCAATATGATCAGGAAATCATAATGATCATCTAAATATATAATACCAATACTATATATTTAAAATATATAGTCCATTATACCTTCAAAACACTTGTAAAAATGTAGGAAAACAACATACCTTATTCACCCAATAATTAGTAAATTAACATTATTTATAACACTAATTCATCAAATTGTCATTTAATTAAACCATAATCTCAAACCACGCATTAATCAATTTAAAAATTAAATAGATGCATGAATAATAAAAAATACCAATATAAAACATGAATAGATATCAAAGAGAAGTGATGGCAGAGATCGGTTAAGAAAAACAAATCCCAAAATAGACATTCATCAAATAAAACAAATATTACATGCATGGAAAATTGGAAAAATAAATATAAACCACAAAGAAATTATAGAGAGAAGTAGTGACTGAGGATTAAGAAGAATTAGAAGGTGATAAATATGGCAATGAAGATGATGAAAACAACATTGAAAAATACGATGATGGTGACGGTGATCGCAATATCCATGAACGATGATTTTGTGACAAGGAAAAATGAGGGAAAATATCTCCAACTAGGGTTTGGGAGAAGAAAACAGGGGTTTAAATAGGTGTAATTGAACACATAAAACATATTATTGTGATTTTACAAAAAATATGTAGGTTTTTATAGACCGATTTCATAACATAGTTTTTTACATCGGTAAATGTTTTACCCAATTTAAAAAACATATCTTTCATTTCAGTTATTATATAACGGATGTGAAATGTAAATGAAATTGATTTTTTATATAATTTAAAAAATAACCATTGTAAAAAAATAATTTATAGCATCATGTTTTGAAATTCGGCTTCATAAACCTATCATATAAAATATAATCTTTACTATTGTTTATAATAGAAAAGTTTTCATTATTAATTATAAGTCTCCAACTGAGTTTGTTTTACGCATTGTTCTATTATGTCACTGAGTTAGGGCCTCCTCCCCCACTACAGGTGTCCCCTTCTCAAAACCTCATTGAGAAGCTTGAATGAAAAGTCAAGAATTTCCTATATTAATGTTCTATAAAAGAAAATAAATATATCAATTCTGATGAAGGACTTATAATTTTAAAACCTAAGCCACCGATGGATAATGAGGCCTTTTTGATAGTTAAGGATAAAAATCCTTATCCAGGTAAAGACTACTCTTCAGTTCTAAATATTTTTTCCACATGGTCTATAAGTAGCTCCTCACATGCATTAGTTTTGGTAATTCATAGTGATGGAGACTAAGAACTGGCGCTTAGAGGTTTAAACTATTCTATTGAATGGAAAACATCTATTGGATACCCTTCCAATTTTATACCCATTATAAAAGAAATGTATGATGAGTTTGGTAATTTTTTTTCTAAGTAGTGTGATGATGTTGAGAATGTTGTTATTAGTTAGACTGAAGAGGAGATAAAAATGTTAGATTCTTAAGAAACACTATATATCTCTAATGATAATATCAAGATTTGTCTTAGTTCAAAAATATATACAATCTTCTCAAAAAAACTATTGATTTTTCTAGCCTTAATGAATATTTTCCCTCCACGTCATGAACTATCCTAGATACAATGGCACACTAATAACTAAGCATTTCCTGACATAGCCCAAAGGGAGTTCCCGATCCCATAGGTTGGAAAATAGTACCTGGTATCATACAAGGTAAAACTAGGAATTGTTTTTCCACATAAATATTATAAGAAATAGTTACAAGTCAGTATGTTCAAAAGAAAACTTCAAAGGGAGAACTGTACTAGAAGTAAAACAGGTAAACAAACCCAAAGTTCATCATCAAAGTACCAAAAAATATGATAAAAATTCCATGTACCAAAAGACACAGAAACTCAAATTACAAAGATTAATATCAACTAGAACCTCCAAGTAGTGCTTTACCCTTGATCAAAACTGATAGGAGGAAATTTATAAATTCCTGGAATCACAAAAATTATGTGATCTAAAATCCAAGTAGGTTCTCTCTAAGGATTACATAAGAATAAAACACATTAATTGACAAAATAAATCATTCAATTTTAAAATAAAAATTATTGGAAATATAAAATCATATTTAAAACAAATCATGTTTTTATTTTAATTGATGGAAACATTTCTAAATAATGGACTAATAGACATTTTATATCAAATATTTTATATAAATTCACAAGGAATGTGTAAAGTAATTTCACAATTAATAGAGTATATATCAAAATAATCACAAATGAGAAACATGGCCATCTATGAAGAGGTATGATAGTTCCATGTTATTGTATCCTCACACACTCGAGTAGGTGATCATGACAATATACATAAACACGTCCCTCGTACACTAGTCAAAGGGAACTCATCACCATCCCATCATGAATGTGAATGCTATATATGTTTTTTTAGAGTTATAAAGTGTCAATAGAGTGTTTATTGAATAACAGACTAACTATATACGATTTTATAGGCTCTAACAAGAATCGATAATGGGAAATTTATTTCAAAACTGTTCAGAATACAATTTGCCCATTTCCATTACAATATTCCAATTTTTATTTAAAAACTAAAAATTATTTTTAGTCAAATCATGCATTTTTTCTGGATAAAACCATTGGGTTCATGCAAAAATAGTTGAATCCATTATTATAAAATAATGTTTTCAAATTAATTTCATAAATCAATTTGAAAATTTAAATTCCAAAATTTAAATTCACAATTTTCCATCAAATTCCACAAACACACCCCAATTCATTGGAATTGTTGGTTTTCCCCAATTTTCATGCGAATGAAAATTCAAATCACAATTTTAATAAAATTAGGTTTCCATAATAAAATTGAAAAATTTTAATATAAATTGAGAAATTTAAGGTAAAATAAATTCTTCAATCATAAATAGAACCACCTACCATAGATAACATGATCACACAACCAAACTTCCTTAATGAGGTTCATCAACAATGAACTTCGACAATGTAGATATGAGAACCAAACCTATATTAAATATCTGAAATAATGGGTATTATGTCATCTAATAACATAGATAACTAACAAATCCTAAGGAAGATAGAGGAAGATATCATGATAGAATTAATATTTAGAGAAAACTAACTAAGAAAAAACCAAATGAATATCACTTAGCATTGATCCACCTTGGAGAGGTTTTGGAGGAGAAAAAACTAGTACTTTGGAGCCCTCTAAACCTTGGAAAGTTAAATATAGAGATTTACGGTTGAGTGGGGGTATAAATAGGGGTTTGGGAAATTTTAAATGAATTTTTGGAATAATAAATTCTTGCATGCATGGTTAGCTGGATAAGGTTGCATGGTTTGACAAACAGTACACCCCAGCCATGAGACCCCGCTAGTGGGGTTGCATAGTTTATCATATCTAGGTGAATAGTTTTTCAAACTTTGTGCTGACTATAAAAACCCTCACTACCTGGGTTACCCAGTTTTCACTAGCAGGGTGCATGGTTTGGGAAAATAGTGTGCCAACCATGAAAAGCCCAAGAAACCTTCAAAATTTACAAAATTTCACCAGAATTACCCCTAAATGAGACCCAATGAAAGAATGATAAAAATAGGGGTTAAAAGGTACCTAGAAACAGAAAAAGGATGTTACAAGATATCTTCTATTGAAACTTTCTATTCCCCAAATGCTTGTCAAGAAGCTTCCATGTCAAAAAGATGAGGTCACTGCACTCTCATCAGTGTCTCTCTCTCCCGTGTATCATGAGTATTAGAACCATTCTATAACAACACTTGGACTAAATTTATCTTCTTCTTATGAAGTAACTTGGTTTTAGAATCAACCATTTTGACTAGATGCTCAATCACAGATACATAAGGCTCAACATCAAGATCACTCTAGCTTAGAACATGAGATGGATCAGAAAGATACATTACTTTTTGAGATATATGGAACATTTTATGCATTGAAATTATTTATTTTTTAAGTGCTAAATGGTAATCCACTACCCTCACCTTCTCGAAAACCTCAAAAGGTCCCAAAAAACAAGGAGAAATATTCCCTTCCTTTCCCAAGTCACTGATGACCCAAATGAGGTGAAACTTTTAAGAACCCCGGATCACCAACTAAAAATTCAAATGTTCTATAATTATGATCAAAATAAGAATTATACTGACTCCTTGAAGTTAAAATTCTCTAAAAAATCAATTTAATCTTTTTTACCTTCTCTTAAATGAAGCTCATACTAAAAAATTAAATTTCACCAATATTCGAAAAACACAATAAATATTTACAAGGATGACCATAAAAGGCCTTAAAAGGATCCACTCTAATCACAAAATAGTAACTATTGTTATATATATAATCAAACACCCCAAAATAGTACTCCAAATCATTATTGAAGTCGAGAATGTAGGCACAAAGAATATCCTCAAGAATATATATAGATCTTTCATTTTTTCCATTCGAATGTGGATGGTATGTCTTATTCAAATGAAACTGAGATCCAAATGACTCCTTAAGGACTCTAAAAAGATATATGTAAACCAAGGATCTCTATCAGAGACTATAGTATATGGGACTCCATGAAAATGAACAATCTCTTTCACATAGAGATTTTACAACTCCTCAACTTTGGTTATATCAAGAATGGGTACAAAGTGATCCTATTTGGATAGCTTATCGATGAATACCCATATCAAATTTTTATTTCACCAGGTACATGTAAACCCAAATAAAAATCTATATATATATCATACCAATTCCATGTCTGCACTGGATGTCACTAAAGAATATCCAAAGGACTTTGGGGCTTATCCTTGACCTGTTGGCATGTATAATAACAAGAGACATCATCAGCTATGCCCCATCTCATACATGGAAAATAGAATCATTATCGCTTGTTATAGAACATCGTTATGGTTTCTGGGTTCACTACCCATTGGTAATTATGTAAATCCCTCATAAAAAATTTCCTAAATGATAATTTCATAACTAAGTGATTTTGATGAAAAAGAATACCCTCTGTGGAGAATGACTAGTTAGAAATTGTATCCCCACCATAAAGAGGGCCTCTAATGCTTCAAAACTCATAATCAAGCTGTTATTCATGAATAATCATCTCAAGGAGAGATTAATTCAACTAAACAATATCCATGGAAACCTTGGGTGTAGATTCCTCGACCCTAATATGAAACTGTGAAAAAAGATCCATCATGTTATACTCTTCTAATGATTCTATCATGGCATGGGTTGGAATTTTCCTTCTCAAAGAATTTGTGATGACATTCCCTTTCCTTACAGTATAGGCTATATAGAAATCAAAATATTTCAAGTATTCCAACCAACACCTCTAGAAGAGATTCAAATATTTTTTATAGAAGATATAACTCAAGATCTTTTAGATGAAATACATTTTAATCCTTTCTCCGAAAAGGTAGTGTTTCCAACTCTTAAGCTTTTTCATCACTACTATGAGTTCAAGGTCATGGGTTAGATAATTCTTTTCATGTTTCCTAAGTTGATGAGATCCATATATAACCATGTGACCACCCTAGATAAAAACATATCCCAAAACTAAATTTTATGCATCACATAAGACAAATAACCCAGCCTAGGATCTGGAAGAGTTAACTTTGGTGTAGTAGTAAAAATAAATTTCATCTCAACAAAATAACTCTGAAATTTCTTATCTCAAGAAAACTTAACACAATTTCAAGTTAGTATAGTCATTGTAGAATCCATCTTTGAGAAGACCTTTACAAACTAGTGATAATATCCAGCTAAACCTAAGAAGCTCTGAATCTCGAAAACATTTCATGGTTTCTCCCATGTCATAACAGCTTCCACCTTTTTAGGATCAAATGAAATACCATGTTATGACACAAAATGTCCTAATAAATTCACTTATTAAACCCAAAAAATATATTCTTATAGCTTGGTGTAAAGTTGGAGATATCCCCAAAATTTCAGAACTCATCTCATATGACCCACATGATTATCCTATTTTATAGAGTAAAAAGGATTTAATCCAAAATCAAAACAAAATACTGATAGAGATACTAATGGGAAATATTTTTTTATTAAATCCATAAAAATTTCCGGAGATTTTTTTAGACCAAATAGCATAAAAATGTATTCATAATGGATGTACCTACTTTGAAAGGTGGTTTTTTGAATGTTTGATTCTTTTATTCTTGACTAATGGAAACTATATTGAAGATCAATATTTGAGAACCACTTATCCCCCATCAAATGTTCAAAAAAATATTAAATCTATGGAAATAGATACATGAAATTTATCATAACTCGATTGAGTTTTTGGTAATCCACACAAAGGAAAAGTGACCCCACATCTTTCAAAGCATGTTCCACCCAAGGAGACACACTTGATTGTATGAATCATTTATCTATAAGATCATACAACTGCATCTTAATCTCATTGATTTCAGTTGGTTCTATATGGTAAGAAGGAATAGAAACCATTTGAGTACTAGACACTAAATCGATAGAAAATATACCTACCTAATCAGTGGAAAACTAGAAGAGTCAGAAGTAAAAATGTTGGGAAAGTTTATGAAAACTGGAGTAAAATCACCACTCAAAAATTATATATCCAAATCAAAAGAATACACTGATATCAATGTCCCCAATATTGGATAAGAAGGTCCATCTCTACTCAATTTCATGTCCCATTCACCTTGAATGATATGGCACACTCCATCAGGTGTAGTAAAGGAGACTCATCAAAGATAATAATTAGTCTGGGGTTTATTGGAAATGAGAAAATCCATCCTGAATATGATTTGAAGTGGTTTCATGTAAAAAACTATAAAATCCCAGGAAATATCATCATCGGATGATAAGAAAAAACTAGTAGGACAATGGAGACCCTTATGTATCTTCTTTTTAGGGGTGTAGTAATATCCATTGCATAAGATAAAATATCCATAGGATTATTTAAAAAAATTTACAATATGAGTCGATATGAATGAATTAAATGCACCTGTATCAAATAAATCAATCACTAATGATGGTACCTCTCACGGTTGTTGTACTCATATCTACTTCCTCTGGAGACTATTCCACTATGTGAATAATCTTTTTTTAGATACCTGTGTCTAGAACCACTTTTTTCTGAAGATTGTGATTTCACCCCATTTTTATTAGGTGCTGATGATACCATGACCCTATAGGGAGAATAATAGAAATGTAAGAAAATATAAAAATGACCTGAACATCCATATGAACTACAAATCTTGGGTGCCTCATTTACAACCAATTTTGAGTTCCCTAGTATGTCCCATTGGTAGAAAATCAAAGGGGTTCTACCATGAAATAAAAGAGGTCTATAATAATGCTCATATAAATAACCACCATGAAAATCATCATTCTTCCTATTTCCTTAAAAGGAACTCACTTCGAAACTAAGAGAAAAAGGAACTCCCATTAACCATGACTTTCCATCCAGGTCTATTTCAACCATCAATTCTCTATCCAGCACATCATTATAAGATGATGGCTTCAATAAGAAAAATTGAGAATGAATATCAGATCAAAGTCTCATCTAAAACCATTGGGTATTTATCTTCTCATTTTATACAATATTGGGTGAAAACTGCACCAGCTCAGAAAATTGATTTACCTACACTGTCAAGGTCCTATCAGTATGCTCAAGTTTGAAGAACTCTAAATCCTTATCCAACACCATAGACTCTGGATAGAACTAGTCAGTGAAAAGAACATTGAAGTATTTCCACTATAATACCTCATGCTTCTTCTCCATCACCATTATGTACCAACATCTTTTGATAGGTACCTCTATCTTGAAAGCGACACATTTCACATTGATTTGATCCACCGTATCGAATAACATAAATAAAAACCCAATATTTCTCAAAAAATATGTATCCATTTGAGGATTATTAGAGCCTTATAATGGTGGTGAATTTTGGTGAGGAACTCCTCAACATGATTTCATAAAACATTTCATTGAGGTTCCATATTTGGATCCTGAATGAGAATGGGTGTAGGTGTCTATCCTATAGCTTAGAAAACAAGCATGATAACCTCAACCATATTCTAGTCCATTAGAGTATTTTATCAAAAAGTTTCATCAGTAGATTCCTTATGGATCTAATTCACATGTCTTCTAAAATTCATGATTCTACAAAACATTAGTAGAAAAATTGAAGACATCATATTAACACTCAAATGGAGCAACAAGGAAAATTAATACCAAAATATAGATAACCAAGATTTAGATTTCAACTTATCAAAAATAAAAACACCAAAATACTAGAACTAATAATAAATAAATATTTCTTATACACCCCTAATGACTTAAGGATCATTGTGGTGATAGCTGGCTAGGCACTCAATCACAACTACCTACTAAGTCCCAACATTATTACACAACTACATAATGACATCAAGGCATGATTCTTAACCTGCACCTTAGATACCAAATTATCAAGAACCATCTCAGACACTCTAGTGCCCTGATAACCAAGATGATCCTAATATATCCTGAAGGGAATTCCATATCCCCATGTGCTGGAGACTAGCCCCTAGAATCATAGAAGATAAAACTAGCAATGGTTTTTTCAAATAAACAGTGGAAGAAACAGTTACAAGTTAGTATCCTCAAAAAAACTCCACAAGGAGAACTATTCCAGAATTAAAACATGTAAAAAACCCAAAGTTCACCATTAAAGTACTAGAAAACTAGATAAATAACCCAAGTTACAAAATATATACTAGGTCAATGCCCAAATATCAACATCAACTACCACCTCTTAGTGGTGAATTCCCCTTTCTCAAACTTGGTAGGAGGAAATATACAAATGCCTGAAGTCATAGGTAGGGTGTGAGATATAATCTGAGTAGGGTATCACCAAGGA
This sequence comes from Viscum album, assembly GCA_963277665.1. Taxonomy (NCBI): domain Eukaryota; kingdom Viridiplantae; phylum Streptophyta; class Magnoliopsida; order Santalales; family Viscaceae; genus Viscum; species Viscum album. The sequence goes on from OY728137.1 coordinate 1,288,201,446, forward strand.
TTCCATAATAATATGATATATTATTTAACCAAATAAATATTTCAATTTTAAAACATATAGTCTTGGAAATACAAAATAATATTTTAAAAAACCATGATTTTATTTTCAATATATGGAAACATTTCTAAATAATGCCTTAAAAATATTTTATATAAATCAATTCATATAAATTTAAAATAAATGTGTAAATAAATTTTAAAAATAATGGAATATATATCAAAATAATCACAAAATAAGAAACATGATCATCTTCCAATAGGTACGATAGTTTCAGGTTATAGGATCCTCACACACTCTAATAGGTGATCATTGAAATATCTGTAAACACATCCCTCAGACACTGGTCAAAGGGGACTCTTCACCATCCCATCAGGGATGTGACCTGCTGTATATGTTTTGTTGGAGTTGTAAATCATCACTATTTTGTTTTCCTGGATAAATCACTAACTATCTAGGATTGCATGTTCTCTAACAACAATAAATAATGTGAAACTTATTTAAAAACTATTCAAAATACTATTAAACAATTTTCCATTTCAATATTATAATTAACATTTAAAAACAAAAATAGGGTTTTAATTGAATAATGCATTTTTATAGGATAAAACCAATAGGTTTTTATCAAAACAGTTGAATCCATTTTTCTTAAATACAAAATTTTAATTAATTTCATAATTTAAATTCCAAAATTTAATTTCACATTTTTTTCATCAAATTCCACAAACACACCCTGATTTATTGTAATTTGGGGTTTTTTGCAATTTTCATGCTAAAGAAAATTCAAATCCAAATATTCATAAAATTAGGTTGTCACAATAAAATTTAAATAATTTTTTTTTAAATAAAGCAATTTATGGTTAAATAAATTGGTCAATCATAAATAGAAACACAAATCATAGATCATGGGATCATCCAACACAACCTCCACAATAGGATTCATCAACGAAGAATGTAGAAAATGTAGAGTCGAGAACCAAACCTAGGATCAATATCAGAAATAATGGGAATTTGATGCTTTAACAACATGGAGATCTAATAACCCCTAAGGAAGTGAGAGGAAGAGAGTGGGAGAGAAGTAATGGGGATAAAAAACATATTAGGAAATTATCAAATGAATATTACCTATCTTTGTTATGTGTTGGATACTATTTAGAGGAGCCAAAATGGGTCCTTGGGAGCCCTCTCAACCTTGGAAAATGAAATAGGGGGATTTAGGGTAAAGTTGGGGTCCAAATAAGTGTTTGATAAAATTTAAAAGAATTTTAGAAATACAAAAATATCTGGTGCACTATTAGCTAGGTAGGGCCACACGATTGATCAAATAGTGTGCCCTAGGCCGTCACTCCTACTGGTGGGGTTGAACAATTTCTCCTTGTTGGGAGCACATATTTTCAAACCATGTTCCAACCTTGAAAACCCTCACTACTCAGGGCTTCATGGTTAGCTATAAAAGGTAGCACGGTTTGGGAAAACTCTGTGCCAACCATGCACAGCTCAAGATCCCTTCAAAATTTCCAAAATTTCACCCAAAACACCCATAAATGATACCCAACTAATTCATGATCAAAAGAGGGGTTGAGGTGTACCTTAAAATAGTAACATGACATTACAATTCAGGGTTCATATTGTTTCCCACATTAAAGATAAACATTTCTTATGGCATGAACTCAACACCAAAAAGATAAATTAGAAAAAAAAGTTTATAAAAAATATCATTCATTTCACATCACCAAATATTATCTATATGCACCCATAGTATAAGTAATTTACAAGAACAATAATGTGAATAAAGTAAAAATATCATTCATTTCATCATAAAAATCATAAAAGAAATCCTTATTCCTTTCATAACTTGGTTAACTTGTGGAAATGAAATTACTTCCATGAAATTATCTTTGAAACATTATTATCATGTGGAAAAGAAATGGGTTACATGGAAATATCTTCGAAACATGATTAAATCATGGAAAATAATGGGATTCAATAACAATCTATTTGAAACATGATTAAATCATGCAAAAGAAATGGGTACTATAACAATCTACTTGAAACAATATTAATTCGTACATAGAAAGAATAAGGATGTTATCATTACAAAATATCCTCATTGAAGAATAAGTAATAACAAATTATTTCATCATATATGAAAAATGGTTTTGAAATATCACTTGGAACTTTTCTTAAGGAAGATAAATTTTATTTGAAAAATAATATTTTGAAATTAAAAATTCATTAAAATTTTTTGAAATCCTTTTATTTTAAAAAAAATTGAAAAGTTATAAAAAATATTCAAAGAAAATAATGGTTATTATGTCCAAGAATTTTGTTCATTCCATACATGTTAAAAGAAATATTTCATTCACATTTTTAGTAAAATACAAATGAGAATTGTTTATAAAAAACATGAATATTCTATTCAAAAAATTAAAAATTAAAAAATTTATAAAAATTAATTTAATAAATTATTTTAAGAATGATAATAATATTTTTTGAAAACATTTTTATAAAACATGGTTTTGTAAGAAAAAGGGTTTTCAACTGAGAGAGAAATAAAGAATATTTTTATTAAAAACAATCTATTAATTATTTTAAGTACCAAATAGTGGGATAATGTTATTATTACTTGAAAATATCCTGAATAAGAAAAGTATAATAAAATTAATTAGGATTATTAAAAGTTATATCACAATATTTCATCATTTGAGACTTAATCATAAATATCCCCTATAAAAGATGAGATTGTAACTTATGACTCTGACCACTTTGTTAACTTTGAATCATAAGACCTATGAATTGAGAACATTAAATTAAACTTAAAAAATCGTTAATATAAATAAATTCATGATATTACAAGTCAAGAGTCTTTATATACACCTTACAAAAAATCTAGGTGCAAAACATGACATAAGTTTCAAAAAAATAAAATTGAGACAAAAATAAGTTACATCTTTAGTAATATTTTGAATAGTAATAAACAATAAATAATAACAAAAAATAATAGTTTAAATATAATTAAAATAATTATATTCTTTATAAAACATTCCAAATAGGTATTATATACACCAAACAAAATAAATGATTGGTGAATTTGTATATGTCTCCCAGAAATAAAATTGAGACTAGAAATATTTTACCTTAAGTATCGAATTCCTTAATACAAGTTTTAAACTCATTATTAATAAATATATTTTTATAATAAATATATTATAGAACCATAATTATATATATCATACCATAATTTATTTACTTATGACAATTTATTACCCATTTATTGCTAATTCTTTGTTAAAATCACATTTTGGGTAATAAAAACTTTGTTTTTCATATATGATTTGATTTGTTATTTTTGGACCTCTTAATTTGATCGTGATTAAATAATATATATAATGAAATAATTATCATATTTATACATAAATTCTACTTTTAATACTAATCATTAAATATGTTTTTGAGAAATGAAGTGTTTTATGATCATGTAAATGGTAGGTCGTATGTCGGCATGAGTAACGTATCCATTTTTCAAAAATTATTATGGAAATAATTTAAGTAATATTTTATATTACCATAATTATAATAATAACATAAATAAAATATTATTTCATTAAATATATTTATACATATCTTCCATGTTTTTGGTGATGAAAATAGAGTCACATCACTTCATGAAGGTGATAGTCAACACATATACAAACAATATTATCATCTTTCAGTGAGTTAAAGGGTAAGACATAAAATGATATATTATATTTTTATATTGATAAATATGTCTTTAATAGCATTATTATTTCATTTAAATCACATATATTCATTAAATTTAACCTTAATATTTTTCATTAAAAGCATTAGAGAAAATGAATCACATCAATTCATGAGGCGATAACCCATTGTACACATGAACGACGTTATTGTATCCCCTATGAAATGGAAATTTAAAAAATGTATATATTATATAATGAATAAAAAAGGTATAATTATTTTATTAATACCATATATATACTTTATACCTATCATAATACCTAATCGTGGGAGGTGGTAATGGAAAAACAAATGTCATCGGTTCGCAAGGCGGTAGTCATCCATACACACAAATGATGATTTCATAACCCATTTCATATAAGTGGTTATGATTTTAGGTAATTACCTTAACATAGAAACATATAAAAATATGTAATATATTTATTTTATTATATAATAATGTTTTAATAATATTTAAAGGAGGTGGAGAATGAAATAAAATAAAAACTCTCTTTGAAGAACATTAAATCATCTTCAGGTAACCTCCTTAGGATTTCATAAAAGCATCAAAATCAAGGATTTATACGAAAAATAATGATTCTGTAATTAAATTAGGGATGTTTTTAATTGATTTTGGCAGGTATCGGTTAATACATATGGCTGTAGTGGCCCGAATAATTGAGGGTAGTGATTGCTCTTTTATAATTGAGGAGGAGAGTCATTTTCGTATATACCCAAAAGTATTCAATAATGGGATATCACTCTCACTTAAGGTGGCTCCAAAATTGAAAAATAATGGATTGGAGATATTATATTTTCAATCACACCAACACCCAAAAAATGAATGTTTTAAACATTTCATTCCTTAGCCTTTAAGTTTACTCCCTTTTTACCTCTTTAGTTCCACCATAATGATTAGTTATTTTAACCTAGGTAATTAAATAATTAATCCTAAAATAAAATTACAATTATTAGATAATTTTTAATTATTATAAGAAATATGAAAAAAAACTTATTAAATTAAAATATTTTTTTTGAAAATTAATTTTTTCACAAGTGCATGTAACAGCAAAAACACTATTTTTTACCATAACTACGGTAATTAGTTTTTATTGTTTTCACTATTCATTTTGGTAAAAATAATAATTTTACCTTATTAGATAATATAAATTATTATTATTCCAAATATTAATTCCATTTTTACAAATTCTATTTACACAAGTGGAAAATTTTAATTTAAAATTAATCCCATAGATAGGACGAGAAAGAGGTTTTTAAAAAGAAAATGTTTGAATGTTTAAAAAGTTTTTATATCAGAAAAAAATATGAAAATGATTAAAATGACCCAAAATTTATTAATATATATATAATTAAAATAAATTTAATTGAAATACAATTGAAAATATAATTTATCTAAATAATTAATTTAAATGAAATTGCAGTTCTTAATTAACATTCAGTATTTTTCAGAATTTTTAGAAAAACGAAACATTTCAAAAACAAATCTCAAAAATTAAAAAAAAGATAATTTTTATATGATGATTTAAAAATGAATGTATTTTTATCAATTTTTTTTTCTAAAATTTGTAAAAAAGAAGTTTAAATTATGTGTGAAAAGCATGATTGTACCGTCCTTTATAATGAATATAGTTTTTTAGAAAACATTTATTTTTCTTTTAAATGATTTTTATTTTATTTTTTATCAATAGATAACCATAAATTTTATAATTTAGATATTACTATTTGTACCCATAAAATTAATTCATAGGTTATAATGGTATACTATATTATGGTTCATTTTGACTTGGGGTTTCTTGAATTTCAAGCCATCAAAGAGATGAAATTTATTTAAAAATAAAAATATCGTAAAGTCTTGGAGTGTTACATTCTAATATAAGATATTTTTTTATTATAGATTATGATATAAAACCTAATTTTATTCTTTAAAAATCTTAGGGTGTTACATACTCCGCCCCTTTAATAAATTTCTTCCACACAATTTGGAATTTATCTCGATAATTAATGGTTGGACAACTGAAAATGTTTTTGTTGTAAACCCACATTGTAAAAATGGTTAATAAAACATACTATTGATAAAATAGAAAGGGAATTATAAAGGTTCTCTAGAATAACACATAATATGTTTTAAAATATAATAAAATAAGTGGGAAGTGGTGATTTTGACATGGAAGAAAATCATAATGCCCAAATAATGATATGAAGTGATATATATAATTGATTACAAGATGTTAAATAATCATGAAATGTTAAAAAACATAAAACTATAAACCAAATATGTGTGAAAAAATTCATTGATATAATCTATGATAATTATGATAAGGAAATGGTTTGTTTCAATATCCTTTTCCCAGAGTTGATTAATTCCTTTTTCATATAGAATAAAAGAATCTATAAATATACATATTTGATCAGTTCAATTTTATAATTTAATCAATGTCCAACACAATATAATATTTTTATCTAAACTATGAGTATTCAAGATGATTTTTTCCAATCATGAAGCACTAAAAAAACATCAAAGAACAATATAACTATTTAAGTGATAACAACCAATTCCACCTACCTTTATACATTAAAAATAACCAAAATGGTTAGTACATGGTCATATAATTCCAAAAATGAGTAAACCTCCATATTATATATTAATATTCAAAATCAAAAAGTAATATCCAAAGTTAAAACAAAACGATTCCTTAAAAACCATAACAGTAAATAGTGTTTTAACTTTAAATGTTATCTCATACCTTTAAGATTTCACTCCCAAAATATAGTGATATTTTTTTAAAATAACATTGCTCACTTAGTCACCGAATCAATTTTCAATCTTGAGGTTATCTATGTGATAAAATTTTGTCCCATAAATACCTAAATATCTAAGATCATATAAACCCTAAATGTTATTAATACCTTAAAATCTATATCTACAAAATGTAAAAGAATACTTCACATGAAACTGAATATTTATATACACCTCAACCTACAAAAATTTATTATGAGAAGTCATTAAACACTTTAAGATCTCACGGATTAAAACATCAATAGTTTGTCTAAGACATTGAACATGGGATCATACTTAATATTATAGACCTATGACGGTATCCAGAACTCTTAGTATAAACTCACATGAAGAAATAATAATCTACAAAGTTATCTAAACCCTCCTATGATACCAAATATAATATCCTAGAACCCAGACACTTGGATTCATTTCTAAAATAAAAAACTTTACATTTTTAGCATTGATTCCAATGGAGGTGACCCAATTTTTTCCATACAAAACATACAATATCAAAAATAAAGATTGGATCAATTGAATTTTAAAGGACCTTTTTGTTTTATAGTTTTATAGAATTTGAAAACAAAATTCCATAAACAATAACCATGTATTTAAATTTTCATTTCTCCCACTTAATCTATTTTTTATAATTTCACATTATGTCACTATCATCATCAATATAAAACCATTCTAGTTATAATTAATTAAACATAATGTTGGACTCCTCATGTTTTAGTCATGTTTTAATGATCATAAATCTTATTTAATCATGTATTAATGATTTGAAATCTTATTCAATCTAGATCATGTGTATTTATGTATAATGTTTTCTCATTCTTTAAGAAGTGCCATGCAAGATCTTAATTGCACTATATTCAGTTTACTTACTTTATACTATCTTTAATTTACTCTCAACATACCTTATTTGACAAATAATTAAGTTTAATGCTTTATATTATCAGAATTATTTAAGTCAGAACACAGTTACTTTGAAAAGCCTAAGTCACTGTGAGTCTGCCACTAGTTATGTCTTTCTGGCACCGTGAAGCCAGACACCGTGAAGCCAGACACTGTGAAAAAGAAACCGTGACCAAAACACTATGAATCCAGACACCGTGAAGGTAGACACCATGAAGCCAGACACCGTGAAGCTAGACACCATGAAGCCAGACACCGTGAAGCCAGGCACCATGAACAATACACCATGAAGCGATACACCGTGAACAAGACACCGTGAACAAGACACTGTGAATAAGATGCCATGAACAAGACACTATGACCTTGAGACACCATGAAAAAGACACTATGACCGCGAGACACTATGACACTCAGACACCGTGATCAACCTAGACACCGTGTGAAAGAGACGCCATTTCCATGACTTACTGTGACACCATTTCTTAAACTACTTTGTTTTTTCAAAATTTAATTTATAATGGCCTTGTTTGATGACTTTAATGCACTAACATAATTAATATTTCTTTGTATACATATCATCAGATAGTACAAGGTATGAGGTGTAGAACATATGCAACCTGTCGGCTCTAACATGTGCATTCCATGTTAAAAGTGAAGTGTTACCAAGAATCATCAGGCGCGATACAAAAACAAAAAGTAAGGCAGTGAGGACAAGATCGAAGAGGATACTTGGAGGAAGTTTCAAAAGAAAGGAAAACTTAATGAATCTCGACGCGGCTGAACATACAAAGCATATTTGAAGTCTGAATAACATCTTTACTCAGCGGAACTTCATGGAGAACACAAGCAGAATCACGACACTCTGTTTTCAACAAAACTTCCAAAGAAGGACTCAAAGCTTCATCTTCTTAAATCCAAAGGAGTCCAGAACTGAATTGACATCTCACAAGATAATTCTAAACTCATCTCTATATTCTTGCTCGACTGTGATCATCCTTTTCTTTACATTACGATCATTGTGTGCTTCTCTCTATTTGAACACACACTGACTCCTAAGCTGAACTGGAGGATTTCTAAATCCTCACTCAATCTTTCCCTTACACTCTTATATCCAACTATGGATAGTGGTAGAGGTATGAGGACCTGGACAGCCTGTGAGCTGTTGTTATTATTGCTTTCCCACGTAAAAATATGGTAGAGGTCTAAAGACCTGACAGTCTGTGAGCTTTTGCAAACCCTGATCTAGGGTGTGGATCAAAGTTTTATATAAACTATTTGAGAGGACTAAGACTCATCTTGAAACTGAACCTCTTGGTTAAATCTATTGTTCATCTTATTTTAGTTTAAACTATTTTCTCTATTCCACTGCTAAGTACATTAAATATAAATAAATTTTAAAGTTACTCTTATAGTTAAACTAGCAAGTGTTTATATTTATTGTAAATCAATAGGTTATCTTCAAAAGCTAATATAATCTTCATATTAGATTAACTTAGAACTAATCAATCTCTTGATAACCTAAATAGACATTTACTCTATTGCAAATTCACTATAGTTTAACTTGTTATTTAAATTTGGGGATTTCAATATAAATCTTTTAAATAGAAATTTTAAATAAGAACCCAATTCACCCCCCTCTTGAGTATCCAATCTGACAAAAATTTAGTATCAGAGGATTGTTAAAAGGTTTTCAAAACTCTCTGTTTGTAAAAAGTTTTCAACTATGATTTTAGTTGTATCTTAAAGATCTCAAAATTTCTATTATTTCTAAGTTTTATCTCTTTAAATATATTTGCTAAAATATTATTATCGATGATATACTAGAATGTGTAGCAACCAATAGGACACCCTTCTTTAATGGTGTAAATCATGCCCAATGGAAAATCAAAATAAAAATTCATTTAGAAAGTATGGGATTTGACATTTGGACTACTATGGAAGCTCAGTATAAGATTCCAGAAACTGTTATAACTACTTGGGATAAACCTAATAAAGATTCTTACAATAATAATTGTAAATCAATGAATGCCCTGTATTGTGCTTTAGGAGATAAAGAATTTAATCGAATATCTGCTTGTAAGACTGCTTATGAAATATGGGATACTTTGGCTATTTCCCATGAGGGAACAACCAATGTTAAAGAAATGAGACTAAATACATACACCATTAAGTATGATAATTTTGAAATGAAATCTGATGAATCTATTTCTGATGTGTATCTCAGGTTTAATGAGATAGTTAATACAATGATCTCACTGGGAAAAGATGTTCCAGCAAAATAGAAAATCATGAGAATACTCAGAGGCCTACCAGAAAGATGGAGAGGCACGTCAGTATCAATAAGATAATCATGTGACATTGGCATGCTACCTGTCAAGGAGCTGATTGGAAAGTTGATGATGTATGAAGTTGAATTGAAGGTAAACAAAGAAGAAGATTATGAACCAAGAAATAAATCAGTATCCTTCAAGACCTCTACTTCAAAAATCAAGGACAAAGAGAAAATTCAAGCTGCAATTCATAGTTCAAGTAGTGAAGAGAGTGCATTTGACAGTGATGCTGAAATGGCTTAAATAGACAGAAGATTTAAGAAGATTTATTGGGAAAAAAAGTTTTTTAGAAAATAAAATTACAAGGGAAAGTATGAAAATAAAGGTCATTGGAAGAAGGATTAAAAAAATACTAATAAAAGTGATGACATAGTCTGCTACAAATGCAATAGGAAAGGACATGTGAAAGATGACTGTCCAAAGTTAAAGTACAGGAAGAAATATGAGTACAAGGACAAAAAGTATAAGAAAGTTATGAAAGCAACTTGGAGTGCTTCAGAAGAAAGTTCAAGTGATTCTAATTCCACTTAGTATGAAAAATCTCAAAAATATACTATGAGTTTCATGACAAACACATCCGAGGTAACATTGGATATTCCTACTGTAAACTCTTATTATTCTGGAGATAATTCTGATTCTGATGCTGAAAACATGTCTAGTGAAGAATTATTTTAATACTGTAACATGCTGGAGGATACCTACAATGAGGTGAAAGAAAAGTATAAAGCCTTAAAGAAACAGCATGCTTTAACTAGCACTGTCAAATCTGTACTAGAAGTAGAAAAGGAAAATAATTCTCAACTACTAAAAGAGAATACTGAACTAAAATTATCTAATGAGAAACTCAGGAAAGATTTAGAAAAAATTACTAATGGAAAGGACACTCTTACACAACTTCTAGGAAAACAAGTAGCACCAAAATATACTACTTGTTTAGGCTATCAGCCTCAACAAAGAAAGATTACAAAGAATAGATTTATTCCTAAATCTGAACAGTATGCTGCTAGTTCCAGTTCTGGAAATTCTTATCCAGCTACTCACATAGCTATAGATCAAAAAAAGTTTATCTTTCAAAATATTTTAAAACTACGGATTATATGAAACCCATTAAACAAATCTGGGTACCAAAAGTTCCGCTTGCTGACTTTTCTGGACCCAAGAAAATCTGGGTACCAAAATCATTTTCTATCTAAAATTGTGTTGTAAGAAACCTGGTTAAAAAGTTCATGTAGGAAGACATGGTACTTGGACAGTGGATGTTAATGAAACATGACATGAGACTTTTCATGTTTCAAAATCTTAATCAAAGTTGATGGAGGATATGTCACCTTTGGTGATAACTCAAAAGGAAAGATCATGTGCTTAGGCTAGATTGGTAACACTAATTCAATCTTAATATCCAAAGTTTTATTTGTTGATGGACTAAAGTATAATCTATTAAGCATCTCTCAATTTTTTGATGATGGTTTCAATGTTAAATTTTAAAATGATGCTTGCAATGTATTTGATTCTATAAATGCTCTGGTATTTACTGCACTGAGAAATGAAAATTTTTATGTTGTAGATTTGAATTCTTTATATAAGCAAAATATTACCTGTTTAAATTCTTTTCATAAAGAATCTTGGCTTTGGCATAGAAGATTAGGACACTATAATATACACTCACTTAGAAAACTGACTAGGAAAAACTTAGTTATAGACCTACCTAAACTTGAATTCACAGCTGAAAAAGTTTTTAATCCCTGTCAAAAGGGAAAGAAAAATAAAGTTTCCTTCAAATCAAAGAAAGAAATTTCTACTTCTCAACCTCTCGAGTTGGTTCACATGGATTTATTTGGACCATCTAGAGTTTCTAGCTTAAATGGGAAGCCCTATGTTTATGTCCTTGTAGATGACTTTTCTAGATATACTTGGGTATATTTTCTAGTTCACAAGAGTGAAGTTTGCTCTTACTTTATTAAATATTCCATGTCTGTAGAGAACCTTCTTGGAATTAGGATCAAGACCTTGAGAAGTGATCATGGTCGTGAGTTTTAAAATCAAGATTTTGAATCTCATTTCTCACATAATGACTATAGTGACAACTTCTCTGATCCAAGAACACCTCAACAGAATGGTGTAGTAGAAAGAATAAATAGGAATATTCGAGAGATTCCTAGGAAAATTCTCAATGAATATGATTTTCCAATTTACTTTTGGGCTGATTCTGTTAATACATCTTGTTACATTATCAATAGAGTCATGATTAGACCAATTCTTAAAAAGACTCCTTATGATTTTTGGAATAATAGGAAGCCTAAGGTTAACTAATTTATAGTTTTTTGTTGAAAAGTCTTTATCCTTAATACTAAAGAAAATATTGACAAATTTGCTTCCAAAAGTGATGAAGGAATTTTCCTAGGTTACTCAATATCAAGTAAAGCCTATAAAGAATTCAAAAGAGAACAAAATGTGTGGAAGATTCTGTACACATCAAATTTGATGAAACTGATCCACATGAACCCAAGACCCCTCTTGAAAATCTTGAAGAAGATATATCTATTCTAAACCTTAATGACAAAAATAGTGAACCAATAGTTAAGACAACCAGTTCTGGAAATGCTCTAGAATCTTCTTCTATTGAACATGAACCTATAAATGAACCTGAAATCTCTAGCCCTAGCTTTTCTAGACCAACTAGGACCCTTAAAACCCATCCTTTAGATGCTGTAGTAAGAGATTTAGATAGAGTAACACAAACTAGAGCTTCTCTAAGAAATTAGGTTGAACATAAAGCTTTTCATTCACAGATTGAACCTAAAAATATCAATAATGCTATCAATGATGAATTTTGTGTGATGGGTATGAAAGAAGAATTAAATCAATTTGAAATAAATAATGTCTTGAAATTAGTAGACATACCTAAGGACACTTTGACCATAGGCACTAAATTGGTCTATAGGAATAAAGTTGATGAAGTTGGTAACATAGTTATAAATAAGGCTAGACTTGTTTCACAAGGCTATAGTCAAGAAGAAGGAATTGACTATGAGGAGAGCTTTGCTCTAGTAGCCAGACTTGAAGCCATTAGAATCCTTCTTTCCTTTGCTGCACATCTAAATTTCAAACTATATCAAATGGATGTTAAGAGTGCATTCTTAAATGTGTATATAGCTGAGGATGTTTTTGTTGAACAACCCCCTGGATTTACAGACCCTCATTTTTCAAATCATATTTTTAAACTATCAAAAGCTTTATATGGTTTAAAGAAAGCTCCAAGAGCTTGGAATGATAGACTGAGTACTTTTCTTATTTCCAAAGGATTTAAAAAAGGAATAGCTGATCCTACTCTCTTTGTAAAACGAATTTCTAATGATGTTTTAGCTGTTCAAATCTATTTAGATGACATTATTTTTGGATCTTCGAGAAATTATTTATGTGATGATTTTTATAAAATGATGCAAAACGAATTTGAAATGAGTTTAATGGGAGAAATAAAATATTTTCGTGGATTTCATGTTTTTCAAAATGAAGATGGTGACATTTTAAATCAATGTAAATATATAAAGGATCTTCTAAAACGTTTTTTATTGGATAGAACTAAAAGTATTTACACTCCCATGAGTACCACTTGTAAGATGGATCTTGATGAAGATAGAAAATCTGTTGATCAAACCACTTATAGAGGAATGATTGGATGTTTACTTTACTTAACTGGTAGTTGTCCTGACATTATGTTTAGTGTGTGTATGTGTGATCTTCTTCAAGAAAACCCTAAGGAATCTCATCTAAATGTTGTAAAGAGAATTTTCAAATACCTCAAGAGTACACTCAATCTAGGACAATTCTATCCTAAAGGACAGTCTTTTGAATTAGTTAGTTACTCCAATGCTGAATTTGGTGGCTGTAAGTTAGATAGAAAAAGCACCTCTGGAACATGTCACCTTTTAGGAAAGTCACTAGTATTATAGTGTATTAAGAAACAAAATTCTGTTGCATTATCTACTATAGAAGCTGAATACATAGCTGCTGGAAGTTGTTGTGCACAAATTTTGTGGATGAAACACACATTACTAGATTATGGAAATCAATTTAGACATGTACCTTTAAATTGTGACAACACAAGTGCTATTAACATATCAATGAATCGTGTTTCAAATTCTAGGACAAATCATATTGATGTAAGGCATCAATTTTTGAGAGATCATTATCAAAGAGGTGATATAACTTTGGAATTCATTGGTACTGAATATCAACTTGCTGATATATTCACTAAACCATTAAATTCTGAGAGAATAGACTACATAATACATGAACTAGGAATGATAAATCTCAAATAGATACCTTACTTGCTACTGCTTCAGCTCTTACTGTTCGATATCTTACTATGTTATACTTTACTATTTCATGATTACGATTTCTTAGTTACTATCTATTTTGTTTATGGTCTCACCATTAGCACCTTGTACTTACGGTTTGATGTTTACTATCTCACCGTAACATGCACTAAAAAGATCACTCACAGTCTCACCATTAAACTCACTCATTGTCTCACCGTGAAACTCACTCGTTGTCTCATCGTAACGTGCACTGAAAAGCTCACTCACTGTCTCACCATAAAACTCACTCACTGTCTCACTATAATGACCGCTCACTATCTCACCATAATGATCACTCACGGTCTCATAGTAAAAAAAATCTTTATGTTTTTCTTTAAACCCATATCACGGTAATTATTATTTCACCTCTTTTATGTTTCCCAAGTTTTTATTTTCGTGACGTTTGGTATTCCTAAATGGTAAAATAAAGCAAGTATCACTTTATTCTTCACTCAAGGTTTCTTCTTCCTACTCTTTTTGAAACCTTCTTCATTCTTGCAACCTTTCTCTCACTAGAACCATCAGTGAATGCCAAGGATGAAGCGTTTGTCAACATCGGAACCTAATAATCACAGCTCGAAGAAGAAGAAGATTGCACCTAAGCTGGCACCTGAAGGGACATTAAATCTGAATCTGGTAAACCGTACTATTGTACCTGAGAATGAAATTTTCCCCAATTGGATTCTGTCTAGTAAGTCTATGGTACTGAAAGTGATAGAACAAAATGGTTGGTTATAATGGTTCTCGAAGGTGGATAGACCCATCTATCCTAGGATAGTGGCTCAATTTTACCAGTACGTACAGGTGAAAGTTATGTTTTAAGGAGTTGGGTCAATGGCCAGAGATGTTCTTTATCTTTGAGGTTATAGGCTGCATACATTAGGATACCTCATGAGGTCATTTGTGATGATTATCAAAGAGGGCCTCCACCGTCAACTGATTTCATTGATCTAGAAGATGCTCTGAAAACCCTAACTGGAAATGGCACTCAGAGAAGAGCCATCGCTGCTGAATTAGATAAAGAAACAAGGCATCTGTTTAAGTTTTTAAAGAATTTGGTAAGTCCAAGAAAATGTGATTTTGCTGTGTTAAAGTATGAAGATGTGTTTTTTATTCACCTCATGAAAAATGGACATAATATAAATATGTGCAAGTATAACATACACCATATTTTTGAGTTTATCAAAGCCACATCCACGTTCACTTCTCTATTTTACTCTCAGTTTATATCATCCATGCTTCTTGAAAAAGGTGTGGTTAGACCTAATGAGGAAGTGATTATGGACTATGGGTAATATCTCTCAAAAGCTATTATCAAGAGAATGAAGATAAACTGGAATACTTGGAAAAAGGAATGGGTGGAATACAATGATAAGGTTTATAAGAAATTCAATCTTGTGGATTATCCCTCAAGGCCAAAGGGCATTTCTGATCCTGGTTTGGAACCAGATGAGCTTGTTGAATATCCTAAAGAAGAGGAAGAAGAGGCTATAGTGCCACCTAAGGAGTTTGTTGTTGTTGAGGAAGATAGAACTACTATTTCCCATAAAGTTCTTGAAGAAGAAGTATCTGCTCCTAAAGAAGCTGTTAGTTTGGAAACTCAACCCGAGGCTGTTACAGAATCATTTGCCAAAGATTCAAAAAAACATGCCTTGGAAGATCCTATAGTGGAAGTGTTACCTATTTTAAAAGAGGTCAATCTTGAGGAACTCCCTATGGAACAATCTATTCATGAAATCATACCTTCTGCTGAAGAACAGATGGAGCTAGATTTTCAGTTGGCTAGACAGGAAATGACTGAGGAACTTAGAGCTGAGTCTATGGATTTAGACCAAGGTCCTAAGCCTCTCAGTCCTGATAAGGAGGAACCTGATGAGGGGGAGAAAATCTCAAATATTGAGTCTATAGAAGACTCACATCCAACTGAGTCAAGTCCTGTTGGCACTCAGTACAAATTTCCTAGTTTTTATGATGTGAATGAATCTTAACAGGTTATAGCAACTAGTCTTGATATTTCCTCCCTATTTCAGTTGAAATCAATCACAAAAATTTCACCTAAGAATGAACTAGAACCAATACTAGTTCCTACTCTTGAACCCTTATCTAAATAACCATCCTTTGTGAGTGAGGATGATCTGAAGGAATTTGGAGATACTCTCTTATCTGGAGTTGAGAAACTCATTAATAACCAACCTCTTCCTATGAAAAATTTAAGTGAGAGAGATGCCTCACTATTATTGGAGAAGATTATTTGGAAAATACAACCTAAGATTCTCCATGATATTCAAGAGGTAAGAGTTGAAAATAGGTTGCTCAGTAATGAAGTTAAGTCCCTAAGAAGTATGGTTGAAGACATGCAGAGAGAGCTGCATTCGAGATCTGAATCTATTCCTCCTCCTATAAAATCTCTTGCTCCTCAAATCCCACAAGTTGGTGTGTCTTAGATTCAACCTTATCTTGCATTGTTATATGAAAAGATTGCTGAAAGGAACAAGAAAATTGTGAAGGAAATGAAAGATCTTGTTTCCAACCTCAATAAACTCACTGATGATTACACATGATGTCTTCAAAAGGTGATGAATCAACTAAAATCCCAGACCACAACTTTCAAAGAATCCATTCAATCCTCTAAACCCTCCTTGGATAGTGATCTGCTCATATCTGTAGTTAAAGAAGATCTTCAGAATGTATTCAGTGGCTTTAATATGGATTCTTTATCTGAAGTAGTAAAAACAGTTATAGAGTTATTGACTTAGTACAAATCCACTCCAAAATTGCTAATGATTCTCAGCAAGAGAGTGCCAAGAAAATGGATTTCTACTTTAACAGAATTTTCTCCAAGACCAATCTAACAAACCATTTCAAGTACCTTTGTGGAAAATCTATGGATTCCTCCTATGACTCAAGCTTTCAAGAACCAAGTCCAGAAACTCACAGATTTTACTCATTTGTTGGAAAACTTTATGGAGAACAAGGTAGATTTTGAGAAAGCCATGCAGTATGGTTGAGAGATCATTATAGATTTCTTCAAACTCCTCTGGCCTTATCTTCATGTTCAAAGTACAGCCATTATTGCTCTAGTGGCTGCGCCTCTCAAACCTGGGATGCCTACCTTCACCTCCTCCCTAGACTCAACCACCATGTCTGTCGGCCAAGCACTCAGTCAGATCAGGCCTGTGATTCTTGATCAGCAACTACCGAGATATTCTACTTCTCCTACCTTGGCTCCCTCAGTATTTGAAGGCCTTCCTTTACTCTCTTTATCAACCACATATCTGCCTTATTCTACCTACACCACTGCACCTACAGCTTCCTCTTCTGGTACTGAAAAAGGCAAAGAGAAGGACAACCCTTGAATAAGAACAATGTTTTCTTTTTTTGATAGGGATGCTATTGTTTTTGTGTTAATCCTTTTCTGTACTATCCCTTATTTGTTGTTAATGGACTGTGAACCTTTTTTCTCTCTCTTAGTTCATATTTTTGATAATTCTAAAAGGGGGAGAAGTTTCTATATATTATGTTAGAAATATATATTTATAGTTAAATCTAATATGCACATTAATAGTATATGATTTGTGATCATCAAAAAGGGGGAGATTGTTGGACTCCTCATGTTTTAATCATGTTTTAATGATCACAAATCTTATTTAATCATGTATTGATGATTCCAAATCTTATTCAATCTAGATCATGTGTATTTATGTTTAAAGTTTTATCATGCTTTAAGAAGTTCCATGCAAGATCTTAATTGCTCTATATTCAGTTTACTTACTTTATACTATCTTTAATCAAATCTCAACATAGCTTCTTTGAAAAATACTTAAGTCTAATCTTTTTCTATTATCATCATTAATTAAGTATGAACACAGTAGCTTTGAAAATTCTAAGTCACCATGATTCCACCACTGGTTATGTCTTTCTGGCACCGTGAAGCTAGACACCATGAAGCCAAACACCATGAAAAAGACACTGTGAAGACAGACACCGTGAATCCAGACATCGTGAAGCCAGACAGCGTGAACAAGACACCATGAAGCCAGACACCGTGAACAAGACACCGTGAACAAGACACCATGAATAAGACACCATGAATAAGATACAATGACCCTAAGACACTGTGGACAAGACACCGTGACTGCGAGACATCGTGACACTCAGACACTATGATCAACCTAGACACTGTGTGAAGGAAACACCGTTTCCATGACTTACTGTGACACCGTTTCTTAAATTACTTTGTCGTTTTTCAATTTAATTTATAATGGTCATATTTGATGACTTTAATGCACTTACATAATTAATATTTATTTGTAGACATATCATCAGATAGTACGAGGTATGAGTTGTAGAACACATGCAACCTGTTGGCTCAAACACGTGCATTCTAAGTTAATAGATATGTGTGACCAAGAATCGTCATGCACGATACAGAAACAAAAATTAAGGCAGTGAGGACAATATTGAAGAAGATACTTGGATTAAGTTTCAAAAGAAAGGCACACTAAATCCAACTCGACACGCATGAACATAAAAAAGAATATTTGAAGTATAAAGAACATCTTCACTGGACTGAACTTCACGGAGAACACAAGTAGAATCGTGACACTCTGTTTTCCACACAACTTCTACATACAGACTCAAAGCTTCATCTGCTTCAATCCAAAGGAGTCCATAACTGCATTGATATCTCACAAGATAATTCTAAACTCATCTCTATATTCTTTTTTGACTATGATCATACTTTTCTTTAGATTATGATGAGTGTGTAATTCTCTCTATTTGAACACACACTGAATCCTAAGATGAACTCGAGGATTTCTAAATCCTCACACAATATTTCACTTACACTCTTGTATCCCACTATAGATAGTGGTAGAGGTCTGAGGACCTGGACAACCTGTGAGATGTTGTTATTATTGCTTTCACACATAGAACTGTGGTAGAGGTCTAAGGACCTGGACAGTTTGTGAGCTGTTGTAAACCCCGATCCAGGGTGTGGATCAAGGTTTTATATAAACTGTTTGAGAGGACTAAGTCTCATCTTGAGACTGAGCCTCTTGGTTAAATCTGTTGTGCATCTTATTTTAGTATAAACTATTTTCTCTATTCCTCTGCTAAGTACTTTAAATATAAATCAATTTTAAAGTAACTCTGATAGTTAAACTATCAAGTGTTTGTATTTATTGTAAACCAATAGGTTAGCTTCAAAATCTAATCTAATATTCTGATTATATTAACTGAGAACTAATAAATCTCTTGAGAACCTAACAAAACCTTTACTGTATTGCAAATTCACTACAGTTTATTTTGTTATTTAAATTGGGGGATTTAAATATAAATCTTTTAAATAGAAATTTTAAATTGGAACTTAATTAACCCCATTCTTGATTATCCACTCTGACCAACAGATATTTTTTTGATAACCTGGGGGAAAAGAAACATAATAAGGGTAGGAAAAAATTCTGAATAAGGGTAAACATAAGCATTAATAATTGAAATTCATTAATGACCATAATAAGTTCCTAAGGGTATGATGACATAATCAGAATGCATGAGTAAATTATAAAAGAAATCAAAGCCATCAATACCTAAATCATCAATCCTGAAACATAAAAAAAGTATTTAATAAATGAAAGATTTATAAGAATCAATAATCATGATCCATGTTATATAAATATTAATAAAAGTAAAAATTAAAAATCCAAGAAAATAATAAATAAATTGTGTTAGTATCTTGGAACATCATATTCATAAAACACTTCAAGAAACCTTACAAATATAATAACCATATATTCAACTTCCAATATAATTCTCCAAATAATAAAATCATTACCTAATGCATTGGAGTGCTATATGGGCACACCAATTATATAAGATATATGGGACTCACCCAATGCTATCTACCCTCACCCATCATATATTCTATAATGGGATCACCCATTACTATCAGGACACTCGTTGTATAATTAATGTCCATAAACCAAAACTTGACTAAAGTAAAATAATAGATTTTATTTCATCATAAAACTCATCAAAAAATCATTATTCCTTTCATAACATGGTTTAACCATGGAAATGAAATAGGTTTCATGAAAATATCATTGAAACATGATTTACCCATAGAAAATAAATGATTTCTATTATAATCCCTTTAAAACTCGATTAATTCATGGAAAAGAAAGAGGTTCTATAAAAATATCTTTGAAAAAATGTTAATCCATATATTTAATTAGTGAGGATAGTATCATTAAAAAATATCCCCTTTAGATCAATAGTAATAATAAAGTATGTTATCTTAGATATAAAATTATTTTTAAAGATCACTTAGAAAATTTATTATAGAAAATATATTTTCTTTTAAATTTCACTTTTTAAAATTTAATATTCATAAAATATTTTTTATATCATTTTCTTTGAAAAGAAACTTAAAAATTTATAAAGGAACCTTAAAATAAAATAATGGTCATAACAAAAGAAAATTTAGTTCATGTTTTACGCGTTAAAACAAATATTTCATCCACATTTTTGGTAAAATCCAAATAAGTATTGTTTGGAAAATGAAATTTATATTCCTTTAGAAAAAATTTGTAAAAATTTATACATTGTTAAAAATGTATTTTATAAATAATATTATTAATGATAAAAAAATTCAATTTTTTTTATAAAACATTGTTTTGGATGAAAAATGGTTCTCGACCGAAGGGATAAATAAACAATCCAAATAAATGATGACATGGTAAATTAAAATTATTACCACTTTGGTAACATTAAATCATAAGACCCATGCAAGGATAAAATTAAATGAAACTTAAAATATCATGAGAATAAATTAATTAATTATATTATATAAAAAATGGTTTGTATATACACCTCATAAAAGAATATAGTTTCATAACATGCCATAAGTCTCAAAGATGGAAAATCGAGACAAAAAATATCTTACCGCTTTACTAATCTTTTGAATCATAATCCCAAATAAAGAATAAAATAAATTAAAATTTAAATATAATGAAAATAATTTTATTTATGATATAACACATCAAATGGGTAATATATACCCCATATAAAATAAACGAGTGGTGAATTCTCATATTTCTCCCATAAAAAAATGTGAGACGAGAAATCACATACTTTAAGGCTTGATTCCTTTCGTAAACATTCAAAACTCTTGTATAATAAATATAAGTATAATATAATAATATTATAGAACCATAATTATATATATAATACCAATTATTATTTAATTATGACTTTTTAATAATCATTTATTAACAATTCCTTGTTGAAATCATGTTTCCGGTAATAACCGATTTGTTTTTCGTATATGCTTGGATTTATTATTTTTGGTCATATATATATATTTCATCATGGATTTATAATCAATAAAATGAAATAATTATAATATTTATAAATAAATTATACTTTTAATACAAATTATTAAAGACATTTTTGATAAACGAAGTATGTTATGATCATGGAGATGGTAGGTCTTATGTACGCATGAGTAACATTTCCATTTTTCAATGATCATTATAGAAATGAGGTAAGTGAAATTTTATCATTCAATATTATCATAATATCACAAATAATATATTAATTCTTTAAATTTGCTTATAATTTTCATCAATTTGGTGTTGTGATGAAAAGAAAGAGTCACATCACTTCATGAATGTGGTAGTACACACATACACAAATAATGTTATCATATTTCAGTGAGTGAAAAGGAAATAAATAAAATGATATATTATCTTTTAAGAATGATAAATATTTAATTAATATATTTATAATTTCATTTATAATACATATATTAATTAAATTAACCCTTATTATTTTCTATTTAAATCCTTAGTGAAAATGAATCACATCGCTTCACGAGGCGGTTGTATGCATTACACAAGAACAATGTTATCATATCCCCAATAGAATTAAAATTAAAAAACAATTTATATGATATAATTACTAAAAATGTATAATTATGTTATAAATATCATATATATAATTTATATCCATCATCATACTATACCTTGAGATATAGTAATGGAAAACAATGAATGACATCGGTTCATGAGGCGATTGTCCGCCATACACATGAATAATGAGTTCATAACCCATTTGATGGAAGTGGTGATGGTTTTAGGTAATATAATTAACATAAAAATATATAATTGTACGGAATATACTATGGTTATTATATCATCATGGTTTAATAAGAATTGAATGAGGTGGAGGGAAAAAACACTCATTTAAGAATGCTACCACTTCTCTAGTTATCCACCTTACGTTTACACAAAAGCCTTCAAAGTTGGATTTTATTCCAAAAATAAAGGCTATAGTGTGAGAGGAGTGATGTTGGGAAATGATTTTACTATGTAATAGGCAATAAAAATGTCTTTAGAGGTGTGAAAAAGTGAGGGCAGTGAGTGACCATTTATAATTGGGGAGGAGTGGTATTTTTTGTAAATACCAAAAAGTATTCAATAATGGGAGGTCACTCTCACCTCATATGGATAAAAAACTAATAAATAATGCATTGGAGAGATTACATGTAATAGAAAAACCTCCAACACACACAAAACACATGTGTTAAACATGTCATTCCTCATCCTTTAAGTTTACTCTCTTTTTACCACTTTAGTTTCTACTACGTTAATTAGTTTTCTTAATATAGGTAATTAAATATTTTAAGTCTAAAATAAAATGAGTCTTCTTAGATAATTTGTAAATACTGATTATAAATATTAAATCTAATTTATCAAATAAAAATCTTATGTGTGTTGAAAATTAATTTTAGCATAAGTGTATGTAATATGAAAATACATTGCTTTCAACCTTAACCACTGTAATTAATTTTTATTGGTTTTACTCCTCATTTTAGTAAAAAATAAGCTGATCTTATTAAATAATATAAATTATGATTATTCCAAATATTTAATCAATTTTTTCAAATTAACACTAGTGTAGAAAACGTTTCTAACATCACCATTTTTTACGTCGGTTATATATAAATGAAGTGAAAATTTGTGATACGTGGTCTTTTGTGTCGGTTATTTTATAACCAACGTAAAAAAGACAGATAGTAAATTTTTGAGGTCAGTTATTTTAATAACCGACGTCAAAAATCCTGCACGTTCATTTTTTACGTCGGTTATAAAATAACCGACGTAAAATCCCAAAGATGCCACCTTTTTTACTTCGGTTATTAAATAACTGATGTAAAAAATTCATAGATACCTCATTTTTTATGTCGGTTATTTAATAACCAAAGTAAAAAAGGTGGCATCTGAGGCCTTTTTGACGTCGGTTATTAAATAACCAACGTAAAAAACCAACACCTGACAGTTTTTACATCGGTTATAAAATAACCAATGTAAAAATTGTGGTGTAAGACTTTTTTGACGTCGGTTATATAATAACCGACCTGAAAAACCAACACGTGGCTTTTTTTACGTCGGTTATACAATAACCGACGTAAAAACTGTGTTATCTGATACATTTCTAATGTTGGTTGTTATAATAACCAAAATTATAAATGTAATAAAATTATTTTATAACGTAGGTTATTAAATAACCGACATTATAAAAAAAATTAAAAAAATAACATGCCCCGTGGATTGTAATTGCTACTTTTTCGATCGACAGACCGGTGACTCGTCTCTCTCACGCAGAAAACCCTAATCGACTCTTCGGTCTCATTTCATTAAACTCATTTTACCATCATTGTTTATGATCTTTACTCTCTTCAGATCTATCATCTCTACTAGCAACACTCAGGTAAGCCTCCCACGATTTTATTTCGTTCGTTTTTTTCCCGGATGGTCTATATTTACGTTTTGGATTTTTTGTTTAAACTAGGTAATATTCATCCATTTAAAACCCTCTTACCTCATTTTTCCATCATAATCTTATTTATTATAACCATATCTATTAGATCAACTCACAACATTCACGTAAGCCTCACCAACTTCTATTTCGTTTGTTTTTGTTTCACGGATGCCCGACATTGATGGTAATTTTTGTTGTCATTGACAACTAATGATCTCATTCACCTATATTACTGCAATTTATATGTAAATCATTGTGATACACCCATTATATGTACCAGTGTGATTAATATTATAAGTATATATGGCTTTTCATGGTGGAATGTTTGTTTTAGATCCTTGGTTGTTTCTATTTTGGGTATCACTATTTGTAGTTCCATAATCTATTTACGTTGCTTACTTTCGTGGACTATTATAAGTCTTGATATGCTATTAAAACCTGATTCATTGCACAATAGAGAATTTTAGACAAGTAAGAGATACAGTTCATGGCTCTCATTTCGAATAATGGCATGATACCAAAACTACTAGCTTGAGGTTAAAATCCCTATATATGACAAAACTAGTAGCTTTAGGTTAAAATCCCGTGGTTCTGGGGGGATGTCAAGAGAGTTGGTGGTTGTCCAGGGGGTTCAGGGCTATCCAGAGGGTTGGGGGCTGTCCAGGGTGTCCATGGAGGTGGAGGGGGGGGCAGTCCAGGGGTGTGGGGGGGGGTCCAAGGGGGAGGAGTGTCAAAGGGGGTGGGGGATGTCCAAGGGGGTGGGTGGGTGGGGGGGCTGTCCAAGGGGTGGGGGCCTATCCAGAGGGTTTGGATGGTTTTCCGGGGGTGGGGGGATGTCCAGAGGGTTGGGGGTGTCCAGGGGGTGTCCAAGGGGGTTGGGGGTGGGGTGTTGTCCAGGAGGGGTGGGGGTGGTGTCTAGAGGGGTGGGGGCTGTCCAGGGGGTGGGGGCTGTCTAGAGGGTTGGGGGCCGTCTAGAGGGTTGGGGGTTGTCCAGGGTGGTGTCTAAGGGGGTAGGGGGGAGGGTGGTGTCCAGGAGGGGTGGGGTGCTATCTAGAGGGGTGGGGGTGATGTCTAGAGGGGTGGGGGTTGTCCAGGGTGTGTGTGGGGGGGGGGGGGCTGTCCAGAGGGGTGGGGTCTGTACAAGGGGTTGGTGGTGTCCAGGGGGTGTCCAATGGGATGGGGTGGTGTTCAGAGGGTTTGGGGGCTTTCCAGAGGCTTGGGGTGTCCAGGGTGTCCATGGAGGTGGGGGGGGGGGCAGTTCAGCAGCGTGTGGGGGGGGGGGGGTCCAAGGGGGGCTGACCCCATTGTGCCGTGATGATTGGCTTTACATTGTGATTTTCTCCATTGGAGTTTTTATTTTAAATTTGATTTTATTCTCAGGTTTACTCCATTTTCTCCAATTTTTTATCAACCATTGGAGGCACCATGGTTTTCTTTGATTCAATGGAATTTAAAACTGTTATATCTAACTATATTTTCTTTTTAAAATCATATTCATGCATTTTTTTAAAAAAATATGCCGAGATTTTTTTTATATTTCAAAAAAAAAATTACATTCAAATTATTCTTTTTTTCATATAAACATATATTTGTCTTATCTTAAAAAGATGTATAATTATGATATTTGTTATAGGTAATAATGAGTCGAAATTGGATTATATCACATCAAATGAGAAATGAATATGAGGAAGGTGTTGATGCCTTTTTAGAATTTTCTAAACTAAATGTTCCAAGTAGTGACATTTTTTTCTGTCCATGCCTGAAATGTTTGAATATAAAGAAGTTGAAAATTAGAGAGATAAAATATCATCTGATTTGTCATTGTTTTAATGCGAGTTACAACCCTTGGATTTGGTATGGTGAAACTGGACGGAATTTCACTGATGATGATGATTCACAAGATGGTAACTCTAATGGAATTGAAGAAACGATTCGTGATATTGCAGCAGAACAAATTGAGATAGAATCGACAGTTTCGTGTCTATATGGTGATGCTGAAAAACTATTATATCCTGGTTGTATAGATTTTACGGTTTTTTCAGCGGTGTTATGATTGATTAACTTGAAGGTGAAACATGGATGGAGTGACAGAAGTTTTACAGAGCTGCTATAATTGATGAAAGACATTCTTCCAAAAGACAATAATCTTCCAGAATCACATTATAAGGCAAAGAAAATATTATGCCCGATGGGATTGGGATACAAGAAAATATATGCCTGTCCGAATGAATGTATTATATATAGGAAGGAATATGAATTGCTTTCAGAGTGTCCTAAATATGGGACATCATGGTATAAGGTGAAATGAAAATCACAGGCTGATGTATAGATTACAAAGATCCCTTCAAAGGTATTTTGGTATCATCCTATAATTCATCATTTCAAACATTTATTTGCTAATTCACATGATTCAAAAAGGTTAATATGGCATGCAGATGAGTGGTTATGTGATGGAAAAATACGTCATCAAGATGATTGTCCACAATGGAAGAAAATTGATGAGTAGTATTCTACATTTGAAAATTAAATTAGAAATCTCAGACTAGGGTTGTGCACATATGGAATGAATCTATATCGAACCCTCAGTAGCACACATAGTTCATGGCCTTTTTTATTGGTAATTTCAACTCTCTCATGAAGTTTTTATGAAGTGCAGATATGTCATGTTGAGTAGAATGATTTCTGGTCCTAAGAAACCCAACAATGGTATTGATGTTTACTTGTCACCGTTGATTGATGATTTGAAACTTTTATGGGCTGATGGTATTAGGTTGTATGAATCTTATAAAATGGAATAATTTCAACTGCATGTAGTGCTTATGTTCACTATAAATGATTTACCAACTTATGGAAATTTGATTGGATACAGTGTTAAAGGGCATAAAGCATGTCCAATTTTTGAACAACAGGCGTCATATTTTCAATTGCATCATGGGAGGAAATCAGTGAACATGGGTCATAGAAAGTTTTTGCCTATGGATCACCCTTATAGAAGACTAAAAAAGGCATGAAATGGCTCACCAGAATTTGATATTGCTCCAAAACCTTTATCCCCTAATCTGTATTTTGAGAGGGTGAAAAACCTTGATTTGACACTGGGAAAGACACAGAAATATGGTAATGATAGACATATTTGGAAGAAAATGTAAATATTTTTTGAGCTGCGATATTGGAGATATCATGAAGTTAAACATAATATTGATGTCATGCACATGGAGAAGAATATTTGTGAATTTTTTATTGGAACATTGTTAGATATTAAAGGAAAGACAAAAGATGGGATGAATGCAAGATTAGTCTTACTATCAATGGGAATATGTTTGGAGTTAGCTCCCACTCTTAAAGGAAGATGAACATTTCTTCCCCCGGCTTGTCATACATAATCGAAGAGGGAGAAAATTAGATTTTGTCAGTTCCTTCATTATATCAAAGTGCTTCAAGGTTATTCTTCAAATGTAAAAAATTTTGTCTCCTTGAAGGACTTGAAGTTGATAGGTACGAAATCACATGATTTCCACGTCATGATGCAACAAATTCTACAAGTTGCATTGCGTGGAATATTGCCCATCTGTGTCAGAAAGACTATAATGAAGTTGTGTTATTTTTTCAATTCAATTTGTAGTAAGGAAATGGATGTGAATGCTTTGAACATTTTAGAAAAGGATGCAATTTTTATACTTTGTCAATTGGAAATGTATTTTCCACCAACTGTTTTTGATATAATGGTGCATTTAATGATACATCTGGTTCGAGAAATAAAGCTTTGTGGACCTGTATATCTTCGTTGGATGTATCCCTTTGAAAGGTATATGAAAATATTGAAGGGGTATGTTAAGAATCCATATCGACCTGAAGCCTCCATTATTTAAAAGTATATTTCTGAGTAGGTTGCAGAGTTTTGTACGAGCTACTTGGATGCGGCGCAGTACATAGTTTTGCCTCCATCTCGCCATGAACGAGTTAATAATTAGGGAAAGGGGATTCGTGGATTGAAAGTAAAATCATTGTCAGCTGAACAGATGAAGAAGTTAGAATCATACATCTTGAATAACATAACTGATGCTCAACCATATATCACATTGCATATTAATGAGTTGAAACAATGTCATCCAAATAATAAAGAAATATGGTTTTTTAATGAGCACAACAAAACAATTTTGTCATGGTTTAAAAAGACCTTGCTTGGTAGATTAGATGTATCAGAAACATTAAAATGGATAGTGGGTGGTCCATGTTTAAATGTGATAACATGGTCTGGTTATGACATTAATAGCTATACATTTCATACGAAATCTTAGGACAATAGAAGTGTTGTTTAGAATAGTGGTGTATTGGTGTTTGCAGAAGCAATGCATTTTTCGAGTGCTAAGGACAAAAACCCAATTTCTGCATCAAGTGCATATTATAGAGTGATTTAAGACATATGGTAGGTTGATTACTTTATGATTAAAGTTCCTATTTTTAACAGTAAATGGTTTGTTGGTAACAAAAGTGTCAGACAAGATGAATTTGGAATGAAACTTGTTAATCTGAATAGATTGGAAGACACAACTGATTCTTTTATAATGGAAACACATGAAAAACAAATTTTCTATGTAGTATATCAACCAGATATTATAACACCCCGAGCTTCCACGATACGCTTCTCATTCAATAATTCAATAGCTTGCATTGTACGCAACTTCGAGTTCTAAAACACCGCAACTAATCAAAGTAGTCGTTATGAATAGTAATAACCACTTTTTAAATTTATAGAAATTTTATATTTCAAAATGGACTACATTTTTGTATTCCTCATATTGACATTAGCCTATGTTGATTTTTTTGTAATTTTCTGAGAACTTCCAAATTTTTATGAATAGTGAAAAATACTTAAAACAACTTTTTTAATCAAAATAATTCATAGTGATAAGTTATACTATTGAGTGGTTTTAAAGTATAATTAGAATATATTTTTACCATTTTATCCAATGGTGTTCATTATAATTAATTTCGCTTTGAAATTGGACATAAACAATTGTCAATCTTTTGATATATATTGTTTCTTAAAAACACGCTATTTGTTGTGACATCGGGAATTTATTATAAAATTAATTAATGCAACTTATATGTTTTAAATTTCATAAAATATACATCATTTTTGAATTCGGAATATCAATTATAGCTTAGGGTGAAATTTTGGCATTGTTCTGAAAAACTTCAATTTTTGATGAATAGTGAAACCACTAAGTGGTACTTATAAAAACTGATTTTTCGTTTAAATGAAATTTTACCACTTCTGTGTTTTGAATTTCAAAAATCCTACATACATGGTTGTCATTAAGAAGTAAAATGTGGTTCAATGAGATTAAAATAGTTTTTGGTGAATAGTAACTTTTAAGTTCTTAATCGCGATTAGAGGTAATTAGTGTAGTTTAAGGAAACAATAATGATTTAATAATATGATATGAGCTTGACACATGTTCTAACCTCATTGTATGTGTCATGTCCGACCAAGAAAATCCATGGGTCAACTTGGGGACCCCATGGAGCCACTTTAGTTGGAAAATGACATAAATACCTTTTATTTAATGTTAAAGTAAAAAATGACACAAACATGAAATGTTTTACTAAACCAATTTTTACATGGGGTTATACAAGTCATATTTTTGACTATAAATATTCATTGGAAAGCTAAAAATATTTCCTACATTATAGTAGTTTTTTATAATTTTTAGACATTAAATAAATTAAATTATTTATGACATCATGATGATGCAGCGATGACCTCATTATTTAACGATTTTAATAAAATGAAAAGATAATGTACAATCCAAGGATTACACTTGTACAAAGACTATTTTATGGGTAGATTTCGAACCCTTATCACCTTATCCACGAATTATATAAGTATGGGACCTTTAGAATCCGAAAATCATTGTATAATAATGTAAAATTCCCTTACTTTCCAAGAGTGCCCCTCCTCTCCTCTTATAAAAGGCCCCCACTTCTACCACCTCATTCACACTTTCAAGCCATTTGGCTCGGCCAACCTCTGCCCAAATACTCTCCCAACTTACACCTCTTACTCCTAGAAGCCTCACTTTGGGAAGAACTCTTTTCAAGGAAGCCTTTGGCTCAAATCAAAAAGAGTTACCCGATTTTAAGGTAATGTCTTCTCTAATGTTGTTTTGTTTTATTTTTATTCTCCAACCCCCTAAACACTTTTTATTCATTTATTTTGTAACAACACCAGTATACTAAATATACTAGGATTTTTTTATAATAATTATTAGAGCTACACTTACACACACCTACATCTAATGGTTAAAGAACATATTGTTTCTGTGGATGGCGAATTTTTGCCTCACGAAACGATGATTGTTCAACACTCATATAACACCTATAATGGTGGCCATTATGATGACACTAAGTTTATATATGATATATATTATGTTTTTGTTTTCCTTATGATTTTTTATTTTTCATTTATGGCATACCTTTATGGTTTCCATTATGGGTAAACGCGATATTTTCATTTTAGGAAGTGCGGACTACCGCCCCCTCAAAGTGATTTGAATCGTTAATACCATATGTGGGATGTATAAAGGATGGAGTAAATGGTATTATATGCTATATTATACTGGAATTATATTATACATTTATATCATTATGATTTCATTAAATACGAAATAGAAATGAAAGTAGCGTTCATGCGTACGTACGGCTTACCGTCTCCATGAACGGTGCATTTCATTTCTTACCTCTAAATGTTACGTAATATTATGAATGAATGTATATACTGGATATATATGATATATATGATATCTACATAATGAATATAATTCTAGATATAATTGATATTTCACCACATGAACAACATGTAATTATAAGATGTTTATTGTTGACTCAAGTCCCAAAGATCGACAAAACGACCGTTATTAACTTAAATAATTACATAATGTTCATAACATTGTAATAAGTGATATAAAAAGGATAATGAAATTGAAAATGGTTCTTAATAAGGTAGATATTAACTCTAGTTTATTATTCAGGAGGTTAAAGAATGGTTGAGTCAAGTCGGACACGAGGTAAGGGAACTTCTTAACCCAATTTCCATTCTTTGGGTTAATCTCCTACTTTCAAATTATGTCATGATATTATTATGTCCTATATTGTATTTTTACTTTAATTATGTGTACATATAGTGAATACACATAATAGATCTATTTTATTTTCAAAATGATCTTTGTAAGGACTTCGTCTCAATCTCCTTTCATTGAGGCATATTTGGTTTTATACACAAATTTCTTTTATGTGGTGTATAAACCCCTTTGACTTTTATGTTTATTCAAAAGGAATATTTTTTATACGAAGCGTTTACTAAACAACAAAAGGGAATGTTTTTGTCGTACGTATGTGGCGACAATGACTTCTCCACCACCATGACCATTATTTGAATTTCGGCTTCCTCTACAAGCCATACGTTTTTTAATGAAAAATAAATACCATGTTTTACTTTTCTTTTATTTTGGTATTGAAAATGGTTTTGAAAACGTTTTTATTATATCAATGTGTTGTATTGATATCTTGTGATTGAAATGTGGAAATGTTATGTTTCCTTTATGCATGTTTTATGTGATACGATTATGTTATGGTTTATGATATGTTTAAACCTATTCATATGATGAATGCATTGGACTTAATAAGTGATGGGTGGAGCCCGCTATAGCTCATCGATGCATCGGCAGATCTCATGAGACAAACTAGTGTCTTGGCACGAGGCCTTGACATAATCTTATTTGTGGTCTTGGCAGAAGGCCTTGTCTACGTGGTTATGATAGTCTGGCATTATGCATTCCATCATTATGAAAGTGGTTATTGATATTACATGTGATTATTCGACCAGTAGAATATCCATGTGAATACGTAAATGACATTATCTCATTTTACTTTTTCCATATTATGTTGAAGTTTATGTTTAAAAGGCTTTTGTTTTAGTTATACATTGCCTTAAATGTTAATGTTTATTTATGAAAGCTTCCGCAATATTGTTATCCTTACTGACAATCTGAGCTCACCCCTTTCAAAGTTTTAATATTTTCCAGGATGTGAAGAAGTATTTTATGAATGACCTGCAGGGATTGTTAGAAGAGGATATGAGTGTGGTCTATGGAGACTTTGTTATTGTAGTTTTTCACTTTATGATGTAATGTAACGTTTATGAATGTATCTAGTGTTTCCAAGGCTACTAAACTAATCGGTCTTTTGAGACTTGATCTTTTGTGATCATGCCAATGTTACAAAGTAATGCACCGACTCCGGGTAGCTGGGGTCGGGGCGTTACAGTTGGTATCAGAGGCAGTTTAGTACTAACCTTGGAAGCTAGATTTAGATAAACTCTGATTAGAGCACATAGCCCAAAAATAGACCTTGAGGATTAGTATAGAAGAACTTCCTAGAATTTTGTTGTTGTAGAGTTTTTTTGAGTTTTTCCGAGCAATACATCCCTGTCTGGATACGAGCAGGTAGAGGAGGCTCTGGCACATATGTACCTAGGGGTAAAACCCGAAAACACCGCTTTGAGCTAGACTCGAATGGGAACTGGTGCACGACAACAGGCCTTGCTGCGCTCTTGGTTACGACACTCCCGGGGGATATGCTTAGGATAATTCTCATTTTCTTTACAAACCACTATGAAGGGTTATGAGTATATACTTTATCAAAGAAAACATTTCTTTTTATGATTATGGATTATATCCATAAATAGTTCAATTTATGTAAAGTGTTTTACAAATATGGAATTATGTATTTTAATTCATAAACTAATCTAGTTTATGCCATTGTTTAGAAATAGTGCCTAGTGGAAGGAATGGAAACCGTATCAATGCACACACTCCGTGTAGGGATTTCCCTCCTGCTCAAGATAATTATTGTGGATCTGGAGATACACCTGGTGCTGATAAACTTATTACCATACTGGGACAACTCACTCGGGTTATGAATAATAACCTTACTCGTATGGAGCACCCTGATCCGCAACGTGGAGGATCAATGTTAGACCGCTTCATGAGGCAACAACCACCAACATTTAATGGGGGTACAAATCCATTAGTAGCTGAGCAATGGATAAACTCCTTAGAGAAAATATTCCACGCCTTGGGGAGTAGTGAAAGGGAAAAGGTTATCATGGAAGTTTACCGCCTCACTGGAGATGTTGTTCAATGGTGGTCATTGATTCAAAACACAAAGGAAGTTGATGACATATCGAATATGGAATGGAGGGAGTTCAAAGATCTTTTCATAGAAAAATACTTTCCTCATGACCATAGAGCAGATATGGAAAGGCAATTTCTGAGTCTGAAACAAAAGGAGGATGAGAATGTCGCAAAGTATGAGGCCAACTTTACAAGGTTAGCGAGGTATGCTGCAGATTATATACGTAACCCAAGAGGTAAGATTGATCGTTTCTTTGATGGGTTAAAACCATTTCTCCGTCGAGCTTTAGTATCACAATCGTTCTCAACATACGAAGATATTGTCTCATGTGCTATCAAGACAGAAAAGGAATTCTCTAAGTCTTATGACAACAAAGTAAAGCAAGAGAAGAAGAGAACGGTGGAACAAGAGACAGATAAAGGGAAAAAGGGAAAGAAGGATTTTCCATTATGTGATAATTGTGGGAAGAATCACCCTGGTACTTGCCTAAAAGTAATGGGAGTTTGTTATAAATGTGGAGAAAAAGGTCACCAGGAATGTGATTTCAAAGGAAAGAAAGAGGCTATCAATGTTGAATGCTAAAATTGTAGGGAAATGGGGCATTATGCAAATGAATGTCCTAAGAGTCAGGGAAACTTACCTCAGAAAAGGCCAAGGGATCAAGGAAAATCTTATGTTGTTACTATAGTTGAAGCAGAATAATTAATGTATTGGTGATTTTGGACTCATGGATTATATTCTGGTTATTATAATAATGTGATATATACATATAAGGATTGTACTACAGTACTTTTTGATTTTAGTAAGGTTTTAATATGATGAAGGTAATCATATTTTTAGAATGTGACAAAAAGAGAAACTTTAATTTTTTTGGGGAATCTGATAAATTGATTTTGGAATTAAGAGACCTTTTAGAGAAAGTCTGGACAAAGGTATTTTGGATAACTATAAAGGTTGGAGTGGATTAAGTTGATCTTTTGATAGTATTGTTTAAGGTTAAAAAATTTATGAAGATTATTTTTGGAATATTATAATACTATAGTTTTAGGAAAAGGACAACCTGCAGGGTGGGGCATAACCCGTCACGTCGGTCAAAGCTGCAGGAATCGAACCCACAATCATAGTGTGACAGGCCTTTATTTCCTACCACTAGCCTACAGGAAGTCCCTGGTTATTAAAAAATAATTTTACTAATCTAAATGGTATGTGTTAACATTTGGAACCTTATACAATTAGGATAAGTATAATATTTTTGATTTCTATTATCTTTTTGAGCGAAAGATGAGTTGAAGGTTGAAACTCTAATTGTCAAGCATAAATATATATATACCTATCTCTTATTCAATGAATAAATTAATTCTTAAACTTTAGTAAAGGGATATTAAAACAAAAAAATGTGTTATCCTAATACCTTATGTCTTGTTGAAATGATGATATTTTAAATCAACATAGATTGAAGGCTTTGAGGCCCTCAATTTGACAGTTGATTGTAATTGATGACCTCAATCACTCCCTACAAATATTTATGTTTTTCCTCCAATTATATGTCTCAAATTTCCACCAATGTTCTCCTAATCGAGATCATAATTGGGTGGTGACTTTTTCATTTCCCGTTCCCTCTTATTAAGGCTAAATTTTATTAATCTTATTTCCGATGTGGGTTTTCCACAAAGGTATTTTCTCTTTTCAACCTTTTATTTTCAAAGAAAAATTTCAAATTGCGAGGAAGCAATTTATTGAAGGAGGGTAGAATGTAACACCCCGAGCTTCCACGATACGCTTCTCATTCAATAATTCAATAGCTTGCATTGTACGCAACTTCGAGTTCTAAAACACCGCAACTAATCAAAGTAGCCGTTATGAATAGTAATAACCACTTTTTAAATTTATAGAAATTTTATATTTCAAAATGGACTTCATTTTTTTATTCCTACTATTGATATTAGCCTATGTTGAACTTTGTAATTTTCTGAGAACTTCCAAATTTTTATGAATAGTGAAAAATACTTAAAATATCTTTTTTAATAAAAATAATTTATAGTGATAAGTTATACTATTGAGTGGTTATAAAGTATAATTAGAATATATTTTTACCATTTTATCCAATGGTGTTCATTAGAATTAATTTCACTTTGAAATTGGACATAAACAATTGTCAATCTTTTGATATATATTGTTTCTTAAAAACACACTATTTGTTGTGACAGCGGGAATTTATTATAAAATTAATTAATGCAACTTATATGTTTGGAATTTCATAAAATATACATCATTTTTGAATTCGGAATATCAATTATAGCTTAGGGTGAAATTTTGGCATTGTTCTGAAAAACTTCAATTTTTGATGAATAGTGAAACCACTATGTGGTACTTATAAAAACTGATTTTTCGTTTAAATGAAATTTTACAACTTCTGCGTTTTGAATTTCAAAAATCCGACATACATGGTTGTCATTAAGAAGTAAAATGTGGTTCAATGAGATTAAAATAATTTTTGGTGAATAGGAACTTTTAAGTTCTTAATCGCGATTAGAGGTAATTAGTGTAGGTTAAGGTTAAAATAATGATTTAATAATATGAGATGAGCTTGACACATGTCCTAACCTCATTGGATGTGTCATGGCCGACCAATAAAATCCATGGGTCAACTTGGGGACCCCATGGAGCCACTTTAGTTGGAAAATGACATAAATACCTTTTATTTAATGTTAAAGTAAAAAATTACACAAACATGAAATGTTTTACTAAAACAATTTTTACATGGTGTTATACAAGTCATATTTTTGACTATAAATAGTCATTGGAAATATAAAAAGATTTCCTACATTATAGTATTTTGTTTATAATTTTTAGACATTAAATAAATTAAATTATTTATGACATCATGATGATGCAGCGATGACCTCATTATTTAACGATTTTAATAAAATGAAAAGATAATGTACAATCCAAGGCTTACACTTGTCCAAAGACTATTTTATGGGTATCTTTAGAACCCTTATCACCTTATCCACGAATTATATAAGTGTGGGACCTTTAGAATCCGAAAATCATTGTATAATAATGTAAAATTCCCTAACTTTCTAAGAGTGCCCCTCCTCTCCTCTTATAAAAGGCCCCCACCTCTACCACCTCATTCACACTTTCAAGCCATTTGGATCGGCCAACCTCTGCCCAAATACTCTCCCAACTTCCCCTTCTTACTCCTAGAAGCCTCACTTTGGGCAGAACTCTTCTCAAGGAAGCCTTTGGCTCAAATCAAAAAGAGTTACCCGATTTTAAGGTAATGTCTTCTCTAATGTTGTTTTGTTTTATTTTTCTTCTCCAACCCCCTAAACACTTTTTATTCATTTCTTTTGTAACAAAACCAGTATCCTCAATATACTAGGATGTTTTTATAAGAAGTATTCGAGCTACACTTACACATACCTACATCTAATAGTTAAAGAACATACTGTTTCTGTGGATGGCGAATTTTTGCCTCATGAAACGATGATTGTTCAACACTCATATAACACCTCTAATGGTGGACATTATGATGAAAATAATTTTATATATGATATATATTATGTTTTTGTTTTCCTTATGATTTTTTATTTTTCATTTATGGCATACCTTTATGGTTTCCATTATGGGTAAACGTGATATTTTCATTTTAGGAAGTGCGGACTACCGCCCCCTCAAAGTTATTTGAATCGTTAATACCATATGTGGGATGTATAAAGGATGGAGTAAATGGTATTATATGATATATTATACTAGAATTATATTATAAATTTATATCATTATGATTTCATTAAATACGAAATAGAAATTAAAGTAGCGTTCATGCGTACGTACGGCTTACCGTCTCCATGAACGGTGCATTTCATTTCTTACCTCTAAATGTTACGTAATATTATCAATGAATGTATATACTGGATATATATGATATATATGATATCTACATCATGAATATAATTCTAGATATAATGGATATTTCACCACATGAACAACTTGTAATTATAAGAAGTTTATTGTTGACTCAAGTCCCAAAGATCGACAAAACGACCGTTATTAACTTAAATAATTACATAATGTTCATAACATTGTAATAAGTGATATAAAAAGGATAATGAAATTGAAAATGGTTCTTAATAAGGTATATATTAACTCTAGTTTATTATTCAGGAGGTTAAAGAACGGTTGAGTCAAGTCGGACACGAGGTAAGGGAACTTCTTAACCCAATTTCCAGTCTTTGGGTTAATCTCCTACTTTCAAATTATGTCATGATATTATTATGTCCTATATTGTATTTTTACTTTATTTATGTGTACATACAGTGAATACACATAATAGATCTATTTTATTTTAAAAATGATCTTTGTAAGGACTTCGTCTCAATCTCCTTTCATTGAGGCATATTTGGTTTTATACGGAAATTTCTTTTATACGGTGTATAAACCCCTTTGAATTTTACGTTTATTCAAAAGGAATCTTTTTTATACGAAGCGTTTACTAAACGACAAAAGGGAATTTTTTTGTCGTACGTATGTGGCGACAACGACTTCTCCGCCACCGTGACCATTATTTTAGTTTCATCTTCCTCTACAATCCATACCTTTTTTAATGAAAAATAAATAGCATATTTTACTTTTCTTTTACTTTGGTATTGAAAATGGTTTTGAAAACATTTTTATTATATCAATGTGTTGTATTCATATCTTGTGATTGAAATGTGGAAATGTTATGTTTCATTTATGCATGTTTTATGTGATATGGTTATGTTATGGTATATGATATGTTTAAACCTATTCATATGAGGAATGCATTGGACTTAATAAGTGACGGGTGGAGCCCGCTATAGCTCCTCGATGCATCGGCAGGTCTCATGAGACAAACTAGTGTATTGGAACGAGGCCTTGACATAATCTTATTTGTGGTCTTGGAACGAGCCCTTGGCTACGTGGTTATGATAGTCTGGCATTATGAATTCCATCATTATGGAAGTGGTTATTGATATTGCATGTGATTATTCGACGAGTAGAATATCCATGTGAATAAGTAAATGGCATTATCTCATTTTACTTTTTCCATATTATGTTGAAGTTTATGTTTAAAAGGCTTTTGTTTTAGTTATACATTGCCTTAAATGTTAATGTTTATTTATGAAAGCTTCCACAATATTGTTATCCTTACTGAGCATCTGAGCTCACCCCTTTCAATGTTTTAATATTTTCCAGGATGTGAAGAAGTATTTTATGAATGTCCTGCAGGGATTGTCAGAAGAGGATATGAGTGTGGTCTATGGAGACTTTGTTATTGTAGTTTTTCACTTTATGATGTAATATAACGTTTATGAATGTATCTAGTGTTTCCAAGGCTACTAAACTAATCGGTCTTTCGAGACTTGATCTTTTGTGATCATGCCAATGTTACGAAGTAATGCACCGACTCCGGGTAGCTAGGGTCAGGGCATTACAGATATGCAGAGGGATGTTTTTTTACAATGGAAAAAACAATATATCGGTGAGGATAAACTTGATGAAGATGTTGATTTATGTAAGATCCCTACTTCCATGGAAAGATTAACAGAACATAATGATGAGCATGTTGAAGACATGGTTTGTGCCATAAGAAATGATCACGCCGAAGGAATTTGGGAAAACAATCCATTTGTACATTCTTAAATTATCGGTAACATATTTTTATTTCTTGTTTACATTTATTTTTTTCATAAAATGCTATATATTGTAAGTTTTTTCTTTATTAAAACATGTATTAAACCAAAATAAGTATAAGTTTTTGTT
The DNA here is from genome assembly GCA_963277665.1 of Viscum album. Classification (NCBI taxonomy): domain Eukaryota; kingdom Viridiplantae; phylum Streptophyta; class Magnoliopsida; order Santalales; family Viscaceae; genus Viscum; species Viscum album. The sequence goes on from OY728137.1 coordinate 1,288,240,394, forward strand.
TGTATTAAGTTTGTTTAGTTTACTTTATCATGTTTACCATTACATTAATTATATATCTATTATTTTTGTTTAGTGACAATTACATTACCATGTTTACCATGTTTACCATCTTGACTATCTTGACCATCTTTACCATTGTTTAACATGCTTACCATATTAACAATGTTTACTATTACGTAACTTAGTACAATTTTCTATTTTCTGATTAAATTAGTATTAACATATTTGAATTTGTATATTTGTGAACTATTGTTTTTTTATTTGAAGGATAATGACAGATAATTTAGTTTATCAACCACATGATTCTGGAGATGACTATATTGGTCATACATCTAGGGAGGAACATTCACATGATTCTCTTGATTTTCCCCAATCTTCCTCATGTGCTCCTATTACGACATAGAGTTCAAGAGTTAGTAAACGTGGGTGCACATGATTACCAAAATTAGCACATGCCCGTACGCAGGATTAGAGGATACTCATTGAGTTTGATGATGATGATATTCCTAGAGGTCGAAATGCAAAAGATTTAAAGATTTTTGTATCAACTCCGGATAAGAGAAAAATATTAATTTTGTATGATGACTAGAGAAGTGTGGATAAGGTGATAATATCTCAGTTGTGGGAGACGATTTTGGTAAGATCTTTTTATATTGTTTGACTATTCTTTAAATGTTTCAAGTATATATAACATGTTTAACCTCTTCTTCATCAGATGACATTTTATATTACTAATACAGGAGGAGTCAGGAAGAAATGCTTATCGATGGCTACCAGGAGATGGAGGGATTTCAAATCAACCCTCTTATCTGGTTTCATTTTTGGTGATAAGAGTCATGAAAATCCATGTCGTATATATCCTTTTATATATGAAGACACATGGAGACAATTTGTTGAAAGTATAAGAAAAGAGTCATTTTTTGCTAAGGGCAACGTAAACTTTTATAAGCTTTCTTATATAAATGATTTTATTAATGTTTTGTTATTGATTTATTATTCTTAATTTACAGCAAACAAGGAAAGCTCATCAGGAGATCCAATCTAAAAATGTATACCCTCATTGTTTATCTCGGGAAGGGTATGCATTTTTATAAGAACAAATGATGGCGGAAAAATTTCAAAAACTAAGAGCTGAGACTTCTAGCTCTGGAGAGGTGGCCCTTCCATCCCCTCCATCTAGACATGAAAAATGGAAGAGAGCTCGGATGGGAAAAAAGGGCAATATCTTTTGGAGGAATCGAGAATCGTAGTTGAGAGTATTGTAAGATATCTCTTTTATTTATTTAAGTTAACTATTTTCTTCATATAATTTCAATCATTAAAGAAATGTTCAATTAATTAATATAGGACTCTCTTTAGGAGTAGAGCTCACAGGGGGCATTTACAGCTACTGGGAGGTAAGATATTTTATCTGTAGCATTGGGAAAGCCCGAATATTCTGGTCATGTAAGAGGATATCCAGCAGGTGTATCGGTAAGAAAAGTGTCTCCACATTATTCAACTTCTAACGCTGAGGGTGTTTATAAAAAAATAGAATCCTTGGAGGATGAAGTTAATAATATTAATGCGATAATGGAGGAAAAGATTAGAGCGTCGGTACAGTCTATGTTTGCAGACATGCAAAGACAATTTTAGACTGCAGCTCCCACTTGTCCACCTCCCCTTGCAAACCCCATTATTTATCCTCCATGACTTCCAGTAGCTCCCACTCCCCCACCTCAACCTGTGGACCCCATTTTTTATCCTACTCCTCCGCCGCAGCTTCCTACATATTGCGAGTTGTATGTTGATGATCCTCAACATCATATAGTTGCATATGGGTTGGTATATTGTATAGGAGATACATTTCATCATTAAAATTAGAGGTATAGAATCAGAGGGTCACTGTACTGGATATTATAGATAGATCAGCTCGAGTACCATTACCTACAGATGAGGTGATGATAGTTGGACATAGTATCGACCATTTTTTTAATTTGTCCATCTAGACTTCTTCGACTCATTACCATAGAGGTATAAATTTTATATCTTTTATTTTATTTTTTTATTAAAGTTGTTTTATCATTTGAAAACTAATATATTTTTCTATTTATTTTTACAGGAATACTTCAAAGGTAAAGAAATATTGTATGGACAACAACAAAGACAAATGGCCATGACATCATATACATATTCTAGTAGTCTTGACAGATTTTCAAGATATTCAAATTTGTTGGTGGGTCATTATGAGTTTCCAATGGAAGCTCATGTTTGTGGAAGTGAAATAACTATGGGGATTATTAAAACTGATATCATGGAGCTTATTACCAGAGATAAGTTGGGCATCAACGTGGGGAAATTTTTTTCCATGTATGTCTTAACACCTTTTCAATGCGTTATATTTATTAAAAATGTATACTTATGTCTGTTTTGAATTAGGTATCTTTATAAAATTTGTGAGAGGAATGATTTGACAGATGTATATGGATTCATGGACATGAAATTGATTTCCCCTGAAGCATTTGCATTGGATGAGGAACAAAGAATGCTTTATATTGCTGAAAGACTTGAACAGAATATAGTCTCAAAATGTTGGATGATGCCTTTTTGAGAGAGGTATGAAACACATCTCCCTCAAAGAGTTCATTATCTTTTAACATAAAAAACCACTAACCTTAAATTTTCTTTTATTAGTGATCATTAGATGTTAGTGGTTTTTTGCCCAAGGGAGAAAACACTTTATTGGATATGCTCTGTCCAGGATGATGTGTGGGAAAGTTTTATGAATATATTAGAAAATTAAGTTTCAATTTCTCAATAGTTTTATATATTATAATGAATTTTAAATTTCCCCATTCGTATTATTTTCTAACAGGGCATGGGTCTACATTTAAAAAAACATAAAGAAAAGGAGTGCAATGATCTAATATGTACATGCAAAGGTAAATATCCATTTATATTTTTTACTTTTTGATTTATTACATAAAAATAATATATTGAATTTACACTCATTCAAACAGAATTTTCAGGAACAACAAGGCATCATCGAATGTGGATATTATATAATAAGATTTATGAATGAAAGAATAACAACTGGGTAAATTGTGAACTTTGACCTGGTAAGATTTCCTTTTAAACTTTGCCACAATATTTCAATTTGATTTATTCATTATACATGTTAACTACGATCCTTTTCATTTGTAGCTATTTGATGACCCTCAACCCTATACTGCTCAAGACATCAAACACTTACAAGTGGAGTGGTCAAATTATTTTACAGGTTTGATTGAATTTTAGTTGTTTGTAGTGTAAAATGTAATTTTGAATATTGTCATTGTAATTGTGTATTGGGTAGTCGTTTAGGTTGGATTTAGTTTTTTTTGAAGTTGATAGTGTACGTTTTCAATGTTATATATGTGAATGTTTAATTTTTCTCTACTTCTTATTTTGGTCTACTTATTATGGTTTTTCTGGTATGGATTTTGGTTTGGGGGGAGGGGTTCCAAGGGTGTGGGGGTGTTCAGTGGGGTGGGGGTGTCCAGGGGTGTGGGAGGGCTGTCCAGGGGTGTGGGAGGGCTGTCCAGCGGCGTGCCACCCGAGGGGCTGTCCAGGAGGATGTGGGGGGGTTTTCCAGTGGTGTTTGGGGCTGTTCAGGTGTGTGGGAGGGCTGTCCAGGGGTGTGGGAGTGCTGTCTAGGGGGTGGGGGTATACATGATGGTGGGGGTTGTCCAGGGGTGTTTGGGGCTATCCATGGGGTCGGGGGGTAGTCTAGGGGTGTGGTGGGGGTTGTCAAGTGGGGTGAGGGGGGTGGGAGTGCTGTCCAGGGGTGTGGGAGTGCTGTCTAGAGTGTGGGGGGGTATACATGAGGGTGGGGGGTGTCCCGGGGTGTTTGGGGATATCTAGGGGGTCGGGGAGCAGTCCCGGGGTGTGTAGGGGGGGGGGGTGTTCTGGGGGTGGTGGGGGGCTATCCAGTGGGGTAAGTTTTAAATGTTATCAATGTAAATGCTTGATTTTTCTTTGGTTCTTGTTTTGGTCTACATCTGTTTTTGTGGTAAAAATTCTTGATTTGGTTTCTGGTTGTTCCTGGGGAGAGCAGAGGACTGTATACCATTTAAAAAAATGGTCTTTCACGTCGGTTATTTTATAACTAACGTGATAAAGAAATGGATAAGGGTTTATCATGTTGGTTATTTGAATAACCGACATGATAAATACCGGAGGAATGGTTTATCAAATCGGTTATTATATAACTAATGTGATAAACCTTTTTCCAATCCTTTTATCATGACGGTTATTTAATAACCGATGTGATAAAACCGCCCCAAACATGTTTATCACATCAATTATTATATAACCGATGTGATAAACCATTTCCTGGGGTTTATCACGTCGGTTATTATATAACCGACGTGATAAACACCCCCGCACTATTTTATCTCATCGGTTATATAATAAGCAACGTGATAAACCCTCTCCTAGTTTTTCACATCAGTTAATTAATAACCAATGTTATAAACACCGCGATGTTATGTTTTTTATGTCAGTTTTTAAATAAATAACATAAAAAACAATATTTATAATGTCGTTCGTATTAACGTCGGCTAAAAACAGACGTAAAAAATGAAAAATGGCCGATGTAAAAAACGTTTTCTGCACTAGTGTAAATTCACATTATTAAAAAAATTAATTTAAAATTGATCTTGTCGATGCTATGAGAAAGCGGGTTTTTGAAGAGAAAATATTCAAAATTTTACAATGTTTTTATATAAAAATTAAAAATTAAAATGGTTAAAATGAAATAATCTGGATTAATATATATATATATATATAATTGAAAACATTTAACATTAAAACCAATTCAAAATATTATTTATCTATATAAATAATTTAAATGAAATGAAATTTTTCAATTAAAATTAAGTATTTTTCATTATTCGTAAAAAATGAAACATTTTAGAAAAATACCAAAAAATAACCCTAATTTTTTTTGATAATATAATTTTAAAAGGAATTTTTTTTATCAAATAAATTTTCTAAATTTGATAAAAATTCAGTTAAATATTATGCGCAAAGTGTGACTAAATTATCATTTAGAAAGAATACAATTTTTTTTTAAAAATTATTTTCTTTTAAATGATTTATATTTTGTTTATAATCAATATATAACCATAAATTTAATAATTAAGTTATTAATATTCATACCAACCAACATAATTTTTAGGTTATAACATTACACTATATTATAGTTCATTTCAACTCGGGGTTTCATGTACCATAGGCTATCGAAGAGATTAAATTTATTTAGAAAGAAATATATTATAAAGTATTAGGATGTTTCATTATCATATAATCTCAATTTTTAATGTTTATTATGATATTGAACAAAATTTTATTCCTTTAAAATCTTAGGGTTTTATAGTATTACTATATTCCCTTCATTCTTTCATATTCCCAATGACACTATATTCTACTCAATGGCCCACACTCCTAGCAAAAATTGACCACATACCTCATAAGTTCATATTCTTTGGGAAAAAATCTATCCTTATAGGGTCATATTCCCAATGAGTTTAACCAAAAAGGGCCTCTCATGTTTAAGTGATGTGGCATTTTATTCTAATACTTTTCCACATTTTTTTCTTTAATTTAATTTAGTTTTAATTTATAAAATAATGTTTTTAATTATTAGTTTAAATTTTTTATTAGTTTGATGTTAAAATAATAAAAAAAATAATTATATATTTAAGTATGTTTTTAATTAGTTAATTATATTTTTCATATTAATTTATAGTTGATTTAGTTATTATTTTCTAAATTGTATTATGGGTAATTTTTAAGTAAATTGTTAAATTGATGATTTTATATTTATTTACTGTTTTTTCTCTTTTAAATACTAATTTTATTAATCATTTAACTTTCAAGATTATTTTAAAATATTAAATTTGGAGTCATTATTTATTTTCATATTTGGTTAATTAAATTTTCTATTTCCTTATTTTTTTAATTAATTAGTTAATTGATGTTTAAATTTAATTTTTAATCCAGTGAAATAAAAATTTTATTAATTTATAACCATAATTAATTATTTAATAATTTGGAGAATTTTATAATTTATTTGTTTTTAAATTAATTAATTAATTAATGGAATTTGAATTTACAGTTTTATAATTATATTTATTATTATTATTGTTAGATATTGTTTGTATGAATTACCATGTACCAAAATCCTCAATTAAGCTACATATCCAAATTTCTATTGTTGGTCATGTAGTCAATTTTGTCTATAGAAACTATGTATCCATTTTTTCAATAGCCCACTTAGCCGATTTTATGTTTGAAATGTCACATAAGAAATTGAATTGCAGCCACATAGGGGATTTGTTAAAGGAACCCTTCACATATCCAACGATTCTGGTATATGAATTACATTTATAAATTTCCATTACAAATAGTGATACTGAAACCAATGCTTTGTGAGGAAGATTGAATTAAAATGATAGGTATATGTAACCCATTTGAACTAATTTTCCACCTGAGGCCACTGATGATGTATAAGAAGACTGTTGATGATCATAATGAAGAATGATGAAGAAGATGAACCAGGATCTCATTCTTCTCGAGCTTGAAGTAGATGATTCTGGGATTGTTTTTCCTCTCTACAATGTTGATCTAGTTGAACCTGAATCATCTGTCAAAGTTGCCGACCAAGTATTATGAACCATATAAACCTTCAATTTTCTTCAAGAAAATTCTTATGAAGATGAACCAAGTTGAAGATAATGAAACAATTCCAAAAATGTGAGGAATAATAATGTCGAGTGAGTTAACAACTGTGAATAGTTGACATGGAATTTTGAACTTCTTTGAAATGCAGTGATCCAAGACTAGAAGTTTCGATGTTGGTCTGATAATGTGAAGTGGTCATTTTCTTAACTGAGGATGATAATAAAATTGTAGTATATTCATGTTGATTTCATTTTTGATGGTTGGTTTTTCTCAGTTTCAGGTTTTGCTGGGACAGAAAATGATTGGCCAACTTGTACAACAATAATCATGAGATAAAATAAAGTTAAAATAAAGAAATAAATGGACATTAGATGTAATGTGAAAAAACCCGAAAATGAAAGGGGTAAAAACCTAGGGAAAATATAAGGATCGCTATGGGTAAAGGTGGGTACACACTCCACCACTATTACAAGGAGAAAACCCACATAATATCTCTCTTGAATAATGGGAAATAAACATAAAAAATTGTTCTTGAACTAATGATGGGAGAAGATACTTGCGAAGGTGATGTGAAAAACATTGTGGTATATCCCCTTTTATAAACATATTTCATCACTCCTACTTCCTTCTCTTCTCCTCTCCCATTGTGTGGTTGGTGAGGCTGGCCACCAACCATTATTATCCCTGACCACCCCCTATTACAAATCATGTGGGGGTGACACCTTCTATAGAAAATAATTATTCTGAAACATCTCCTGCATGGATATTTGATTGAGAACCAATCACATCTTCACACATCCTTTCTATATTCCAAACCATGATTCTCATGTCTCTGTGAGACCACTCGAGGATCTGCACCATCTAAACTTATCAGAGTCAATCTTGTTCAATAGAAAATCTTCTAGATTTTATTTATTATGAATTTACACACTTTGTTCCTCCACCACATCTCAGAAAAAAGTGAAATTTTACCCTAATGTTCTTTATCCTGGAATGAAAATATGGATTCCTTGCAATGTGGAAGGTTCTATGACTTTCAGAAAATAATATAATCTACTCTTTTCTTTTCTTAAGCTCTTATAACAACTTTATGATCTAAATCACCTCTTTGAAATCATTTTTAGCTTCCATGTACTCTACCTCTTTTATGGATAACACCACAACTAATTTTAACTTTGAAATATAACTCACAAATCCTCCACCTATAGTAAACACATAAGTAGTAGTGGATTTCCACTAGTCAGAATCACCCAAAAAATTTGAATCAACATAGCCTCTAATATTAAAATATGATCCTACATAACATAATGAAATATCTGAGGTCTCCTTGATGTATCTTAGGATTCCCTTTAATTTTCTCCAATGTTCCCTTACTATATTTCCCATGTACCGACTAACTACTCCCACTACAAGTGAAATGTCTTGTATAGTACAGACTATAGAAAACATCAGACTACCCACAACTGATGTATACGGTACTCAAGACATCTCCATCCTCTTTGCTTCACTACTAAAACTCATCATAGAAGAAAACATGAAATTAACTGGAATAGGGGTGAATATTGGATTACATACTTTCATGTTGAAGCGTTTCAATAATTTCAATAAGTGGTTCTTCTGTGATAGAAAAATCTTACCATTATTTCTATCTTGGTAAATTTTCTTCCCAAGAATATTGTATGTTGGTCGCAATTCTTTCATATCAAACTCTCAATCCAATTGTTCCTCCATCTCCTATATCTAATCATTTTTGGGTCATGAAACCAATATTTCATCCACATACAATTGAATAATTATAAAATCATTAGCATACAAACACTTAAAATATATACACAGATCTAAATAAAGTATGTTGTATCAAAGGCCCGTGATATAGGAATCAAATCTCTTGTACCAACACCTCAGTGCCTATTTGGGATCGTATAGAGTTTTTTTCAACCTAAAAACCATGTTATATTTTCCTTATTCTGAAAAAACCTTTATTTGGAAAATACAGATCTCTTCCTCAAGATCAACATGGATATAATCTATCTTCACATCCAACTGTTCATGATGTAAACTGTATGTAGCACACATTTCTAGAACTATCTGAACAAACATCAGTCTAAAAAAAAGAAAATATTTCATTGAAATAAATACTTTAATTCTGAGATATATACATTGACCACTATTCATGCACTATATCTTTCCACCTGGTCATCTTTGTCCCATTTGATCATAAAGAACCATTTGTTTCTAATAGCCTCATTTCCATGAGGTAATGAAATAAGATCCCAATTCTTTTTATTGTGTAGGGATTCAAGTTCCTCCTATATCACCACCATCACTGAGGATAAATCTTCACTTTAGGTCACCTACACAAAATAATATGGGTCTCTATCCTCTATCAATAATAAGTATGAAATATTTCTCTAAGTCACATAGTATAACTACTATAATGGTGATGTTTTCTCCAGATTTGACCACTATGGTCTAGACTCAACTGGTACATGATCTTCGTATTCTAGTAATGTCGTAGAAGAAACTGGTTCTTCTTTGAATTTTTCCTCCACCTCTACTATTGAAGTTTCTATATTCACTTTCTTCATTTCTTTATCAATTTTCATTTTCACCGTATCTTCAGAAAAAATGACATCTTTGTTGATGATAAGTTTGTAGGTGGTGGGGTCCAAAAAATGATACCCCTTCACACCATCAAAATACCCTGTAAAGATACATTTCCTAGATCTAAAATCCAACTTCAATATCTCATAGTCATTAAATAATGCATATAAAAAACTTCCAAAATTATCTAACTGAGAATAGTTAATGGTTTTACCAGTCTATATACCCATTGGTATCTTTAGATCAATCACCAGTGACGAATATCTATTGATCACAAAACAAGTAGTATTCACTAATTCTACCTAAAATGTTTTGGCAATCCATGAAGTCTTTAACATTACCCTTATTATATCATATAGGGTTCTGTTCATATTCTCTTCAACTCCATTCTATTGATGAGTATACTCCCCAACTAACTATCTCTTTATTCCTTCATGTTTACAAAAAATATCAAAATACTTTCTTGTATATTCTCCACCATTTTCAGTCCTCATACACTTGATCTTTTTTCTAAATTCGAGTTCCTTTCATGATTTTAATGTTTTTAAGACTTTAAAATATCTTCCTCCCTCTTGATTGGGTACTCCCAACATCTCCTGGAATAATCATCAATAAATGATACAAAGTACCTTGCTAATCCTAGAGTTATAACTGGTGATTTCCAAATGTCAAGATAGATAAATCTAATATCTCTTTGCTTCTTTCTATTGATGTCCCAAACTATGAACATTGTTGTTTTATCAAAACAGAATTCTCACAAAATGGTAAGTATTCCTTTGTAATCCCACGAAACAAATTATGAGTCATAAGAATCTTCAACCCTCATTCTGACATGTTTCCATGCATCTAATGCCATAACATCATCAATTCTTCTGTTGAGGTAGTTGATGCAACAACTATCTCTTCCTCCTTGTCTATTTCACCCATAAGTACATATAGGTTCTTTGAGATATTCTCTTCCTTAATCACCAAAATCACACCCTTTACATTCACATCGCATAATTTTTATTGTAAGTCTTTCAACTGATATCATTAAATTGTCTCAAAGACAATATTTTCTTCCTCAGGCCCTTCACATGGTGTACTCCTTGGATGGTTTGAACATTAACATCTTGCATCGTGAATTTTATGGTACCGAATCAAATGATCTTTAGGTTATGATCATTTCCCATGTACACAAGTTCTTCTAGGATAGTTTCATACTATTCAAACCACTCCCACTGAGATTTCATGTTCAATGTTACACTAGAGTTGATTATCGATATATCATTGAGTTTTTTTCTTCTTCCAATAGTTATCTTTTCTTTACTGAAAAGTAGGTCTCCATTTGCATAAGTAATTTCCATATTACCCTGAGATCTATTTTCACTATTCTTATTATTCCAGAAAATCCTTCTTGATGTGCCCCTTTTTAAAAAAAATTGAAACATGGGACATTATTCATCTTACTCTTTGATTTGGACCTGCCATGATTTTGGATCTCACTGGAACAATGATCCATTATCCTTCCTCTCAACATTGATAGATCCTATGCATGGTGAAAAAGTTTCCTATCTATCCTCATTTCATTGTACTAACTTTATTCTTCATGAACTGTGGTTGCAACATCATTGAAGGGTAGCATATCTATTAGGATATTATTTGTGAAGTTTATTATTAGTTTGTCATATTAATCTAGAAACATTTAGAACATAATATACACACATTCATTATCCTCAATTTTATAGCCCAATTCCATGTTCTATGTGAAAAAGGTATTGAATTTGTTGATGTGTTTGGTCACCTATGATGACTTCTCCATTCAAAGAGTGTACAATTTTTTCTTCAAGATTTTTTTTTTGTGCAGTGACTTGGCCTCATATTTCTCTGTTATAGTATCCCATATTTTCTTCACAAACTTTTTATCCATAATGCTTGATAATACCTCATCTACCAATTCCAAATTGATGTTGGAAATAGAATTCTCATTCATGTCGATCCATTTCTCATCTATCACACCCGAGGGCTTTTCTCCATTTTTAAGTACGTAATTGTCCTTTTGCATTACCACCTGCATCTTCATTTTCCATAATAAAAAATCATTCCCATTGAATTTCTAGATCTTGAGTTTTGTCACTATCAGGACACACTGTTGGTCTATAAAATCCACTATTTCACAACTGTGTATTTAATAATATAAATAATTTTTTTCTGATGTAAAAGATTAACAAGAGTCATAATCACATAGCATACTAAAATTTATGAGAATTATTAATACCCAAAAACATAAACATAAACAATCCATAACTATCCCTTTAATGCCACTTATTGGGACCATAAATTATTATCCCACTGGTTTTTCAATAATAATGAGATGAAATAAAGTGAAAAATAAGGAAATAAATGGACATTAGAAGTAATGTGTTAGAAGTTCCCAAATGAAAGGGGATCTCCCCAAATGGGTTTCTCATCAACTTCACTAGAATATTATCTCATAATTTATTTGATTATTATTTTCTGATGTTTATTTCCCATTATTAAAGAGTGATATTATAAGGGTTTTATCATTATAATAGTGAGTAAGTGTTTACCCACTTTTATGATGTGAATGATCAACCAACGTCATAATAAAAGGTCATAATCAAATTAATGAGAATTATTAATACCAGAAAACATGAAAAATACTAGCACATAACCTTACATTCGATACCATTTATTGGGACTAAAAATGATTGGACCACTTTTTCAAAAAAACATGAGATAAAATAAAGTAAAAAATGTTGAAATAAATGGACACTATATGTAATGTGGAAGAAACTACAAAATAAAAAAGGGGTAAAAACCCATAGAAAAATAGAAGGATAATTATAGGTAAAATTGAGTACTTTCTCCCTAATTATTATAAATAGAAAAAACTTATAATAACTCTTGAATAAGGGGAAATAAACCTCACAAAGTACATCTCAACCTGATGATGGGATAATATGCTAGTGAATGTGATGAGAAAAACATTGGGGGAGATCCCCTTCTATAGGCCTCAGGAATCCCTCCTACTGCCTGCACTTCTCCTCTATTATTATGTGGTAGGTGATGTTAGTCACCAACCATTCCTACCACTGCCCACCCCTTAAAATAATCATGTTGGGGTGGAACCATCTATGGAAAATCATTTTTCCACATGTTTGATATTCAAATATGGTGGAATAGAGCTTCCTAAAACTTCCGTTATGATAATGAATATTATTTCATGTATTTTTCATGGTAGAATTTTCTAATATACTATAAAATCATAGAAATATTTGTTAGTTTAACCATGGAATAACCTGGTTCTAAATATGGAATTTGATTCAGCATATTGATGTAGAATTTGGTAATTTCATATATCATATTTTCAAATGTTTTTTGGAAAATAATAGGGAGAGATTCTTTTGTTTGAAGATAATGGTGTTGTCATCAAGAATTATTGTCGATATTATTTCCAACTGACTATGGAGATGAGGATTTCCTCATCCATCGAGTAATATTGATGAATATAATTATAGGGATTTTAAATATTAAATTTCTTTTTGGTGATACAACGAAGAAGCTAGCATGAACTCAGTCCCACTAAGATTAGGAACATTAATGTGAGAACTTTTCATAATCATGAAAATCATTTTTATACTAATCTATTAGTGAATAATATGGTTGGTTTGATTAAGAAATAAATTTATTTTGGATTCTTCTATTTGAAAAATCCACATAATTAATTATTATTTCGATTTAAAGGCTGCAATTACTTTGAATATAGCTAGAATAATTAATAGCTTGTACAAGTGGATGAATTCTTTTGGGGGATATTTTATAAATTGAAAGTTGTGGTAACTCAATTATAAATAATTTAATCTTCCATTTTGACTATCATAATAAAAAGATGTTAATGGGAGGTTGTGAGGTGGAGAAAAATTATTCCCACAAAAATGAATAAAAAATAAAAAAATGGGAAGAAATATTCAGAACTTGAAAGTGAGCATCAACTCACAAAGAATTTCCAAATAGGGCAAATGAGAGTAAAAACCATGAGTTAATCTAGATATTTTGTACTAATTTTTATGATGATATCATTTGAAATAATTTTGGGCCTCTAAATAATGAGTGGCTGAGTATTTTAGTTAATGAATCTGGTAGATACTTATGGTGATTTCTCTGAGAGTTTTATTATTTCAATTTCAAACTTTAATTCTATCTAGAAAACTACATATTGAAATACAATAATTGATCAATGTTTAATTTTTTAATCAAATCATTTTTTCTTCCATTATGAGAAGGGTACATTACCATTATAGTGTGTTGATAACTCAAAGAATCTTTTTAATTCAAGTCAACTATGATATTGAACTTGATCCTTATGATTATATTTTACAGTCCTCGATCAAGTACTATGATAAAAAAAGGGAGTCTACTATGTCAAAGTACCTAGTGATCATTGAGTACATTGATAAATTCCTACTAAATTTCTACCAATGACTATGATATTGTCTATTTTTCTCAGTTTGATTAACTAAATGAGATGTATGCATTGTGATCATAGAACATGTGTTGAGGTAGTAATTTTTGTTCAAATATTTTCAAATGAGGAAGTGAGGATTATCCATGACTATTTATATTACATGAGGATAATTTTATGTTTTTTGGATCTCTCTACTTTATTTCTTATTGTTTTACCACTATGTTAATTATTCTACTATAATTTATAGTTTGTTTTTATAATTATAGTAGTTTGTTTTAAGTAATATACACCACCTTAAAATATTGAAAATATTAAAAATAATAATAATATTAAATTGTGATAGTGAAACTCATATAGGGTATTCCTATAGGGATATAATATTGGGTTCTACTATACTATATAATTAGGGGATAAAAACATGAAGAACATTTAAAAATGGCACACCAATAACCGCTATATTCAATTGAATTTTTTTTAAAATCCCCTAAAATCATTTCTTTAATATTGATATTAATCATACCTAGGTTTGTTATTAAAACTGTTTTAGTGTAAATTCCTATTTGGTTGATCATTAGGCGTAAACCTATTATTGAATTTGTTATTCTAGCCTTGGTTGAAATTCTTGTTTGATTGAAAAGGCCTAGATTGAAAATTTTTGTATGAAAATTGACTTTTTAGGTTGTTCTAGAATGGTATTCTAGGAAAAATTCCATTAGGAGATTTATAAGTCTCTTAAAACTAAGTACATTGATCATTTAAATTATCAGCTATCAAAAAAAATCCATAATACATGTGGATGGGACAAACTAATTTAGGTTGAATCTATGAAGGAAAACAGTACTTCAACATCTTTTTCATCAAGCTAGAAAGATCACTTAGCTAAATATCAATTCAATCACTCTTATAATTGTAAGTATACACTTACATAGCCAATTGGACTTGAATAAAGTCTCTATTACTGAATTTCAATGAATTTTAGGCCACGTTTGAAATGATATTTTTAGCATCAATGAGAGACTTATTTACAAATTCTCCTCCAAGAGTAGCATCTATCATGAACCTATCCCTAAAAACTAATCCCTCATAAAAATATTGGATAAAGAGTTGTTTTGAAATATAGTGGTGAGGGAAGTTGGAATAAAGTTTTTTAATCCTATCCCAAAAATCATGCAAAGTTTCCCCTTTTAATTTACTAATTCTACATATGTATTTTCTCAATGAAGTAATTACAAAGGAAGGGAAAAAATCTAAGAAAATATTCTAGAGTTTAGGCAAACTCCCTATTTAGGTGGACTATATAGAAGCCCAGGATTATCACACATAGTTATTAAATCATCTTTATGAATATTCATAACATTAAACAAACACACACTTGAGGAGTGTAATATTTTAGTCACTTTGGAAACATGTAATACAATCTTATTATATTTTGAATGATCTTAAATGCCTCCCATAATGACCTTACCCTTTAGTACTCTTAACAAATGTAACCTAAGTAAACATTTCTTTATAACCTTGGGAAATGAAACATAAGAAAATGCGAACTCAGATGCTTAGTAAGGGTAAATAAGGGAGATACATAAGAGTAACATGTAAATACATATATGAGAACATGAGAATAACCTTTGATAACCATGCCCTTCATATCAAATATAATAATCTTGAGTCATGGAATACATATTAGAAATTAATAATACATAAATCATAAGGAAATAAAAGAACATGAGGCATTAGGGAATAACATTTTCATAAGACATAGATTTGTGATATACACATAATGATATAAAATACGATGTCATGGCTACCCACTAAGACATTCATAACATGTTAGTCTTGGGATAACCACACATGTACCTATTTCATGATTGGGATGAACTACAATGTAATATTTTTGGGGATTGGGATAACCACCCATGTATCCTGATTTTTTTATTGGTTTGAAAATCAATATACCCTCTGAGGTCATAAATCATTAATCATTTCCCATTGTATTAGATGGAGATATAGGTCCTACACATCACATAATTAAAATTATTCATATTTTTGATACAAGATCATAAAACATTCAAATTATAATAACCTATGAAATGAAATGGGTTTACTAATTATTCCATCATATCATAACTTGTGTAAAAGATATAGGTTTCATAATCATTTCAACAATTCATAATAGCATTAGCGATGGAAAAAGAAGCGGGTTTCATGTTGATTTTATCATCGTATAACCCGTTGAAGAGAAACAGGTTTCTTAAACATCACTCCATCATAAAAATAAACCATATAGAGAAAGAATAAAAATATTATACTTGTATTATATTATTAAAAAGGAATATAAAACATCAATGAATTTCATTTATAAGGAAATTTATTTTGATCAGTCATTTGAAACATTTCATCGGGAAAATATCATTTCCACTTTGAAAAACTTATTTTTAGAAGATAATTTTATTTTTGAAATGTTTTTTTAAAAATAAAATTGAAAATTTATAGAGGAATATTTAAATAAAATAATGGTACTGAAAGAAGGAAATAAATTCAGGTTATACGAATTAAAACAAATATTCCATCCATAATTTTTGTAAAATCCAAACAGGAATTCTTTGGAAAATTAAATGAAGATTGCATTCAAAAAAAATTGTAAAAATTTAAACATGATTAAAAATTTATTTTAAAAAAATATAGGATAATAATAAAAAAAATTAAAACATTTTTATAAAACATGTTTTTAGAAGAAAAAATATTTCCAACCAAAGAGATAAATAAATTCGGACTATCTTAAAAACATTTTCCCAATTATATTAAGCAACAAAGAGTGGTAAAATAAGAAAATTACTTTAAAATATCATTAATAACCATATAATAACAAAATTCATGATTTTCTTGACATATTAATCATAATATTTTAACATTTTAACCATAATCATAAACACTACTGATAAATGATGAAATTATAACATAAATTCATTTTAATTTTGGTATATTTGAGTCATAATAACCATGAGGGTTTAAAATAAAATGGATCTTATAAAATCATGAGGATAAATAAATTCATAATATTACATGTAAAAGTTTCTTTATATACACATCATGAAATAATATTGGTACATAACATAATGTACATCTCTAGAAGGAAAATTAATATAAAAAACCCTTACTGCTTTGGTTATTTTTGAACTGTATGAACCATGAAAGAGATATCATAAAATGGATATGAAAATACCCATAAGTTAAATTATAATAATTATTAAATAAATTCATGGTAATTATATACTCCACATTAAGGAAATGGGTGGTCAATATGTCATGTGTCTCACAAAAGTAAAATGTGAGATGGAAATATCTTACCTTAATTATTGACTTCAATAGTAATTGTTAAAAAATACTATATAATAAATATAAGTTGATAATAAATATATTAAATAATAATATTTATATATATAATTCCATATATTATTTTCTTATGACCTTTTATTATCTTTTTATTAACTATTCCATGTTAAAGTCATATTTTAGGCAACAACTACTTTGTATTTCACATATGTTTTGACTTATTATTCTTAATCATATTAACATGATCATGTTTTCATAATATAAATAATTATAATCATGATATAAATTTATAATATATTCATTATATATATATTCATAGTAATCAAAAAAAATTAGTGATATAAAATGAAGTACGTCGTTCTTGGAGACGGTAGGCCGTACGTACGCATGAACATTGTTTCTATTTTCTTGTAAGCTTAAAAGAAATAAAATTGAATGATATATTATCATTAAATAATAATTTTTATATCTTATATATCACATATTTTTATTAAACACATCCTTAAAACACTCCATGTAAATCATGAATGAATCACATCGCTTCATGAGGTGGTAATCTTCCGTACAAACGAGCGATGTTATCATATTCCCACGAAATGGAAATTATAAAGGTATGTGTGATATAATAATTATAGAAGAATAATAATATAATAATTATTATATATAAATAATAAATCCATCATTATTTCCATTTGTGATAGGTGGTAATTGAAAATTTAATGAAATTGATTCACGAGGCGGTAATATGTTGTACACACGAACAGTGATCCCATAACCCATTTGATGGAAGTGGAGATGGTTTTAGGTCATAAAATTAACATAACAACATATTTTTATATAGAAGATAATGATTTTTTTATATCATCATGGTATAATAATAATTAAATGAGGTTGAGGAAAAAATAAAACAAAACTGCTCGTTGAGAAAAATTACCTCTCCTTCGGGTATCCTCCTTGGGTTTTCACTAAAAGACTTCATTGGTTCGATTTATGTTAAAACTAATGATTATTGGATAATATAAGGGAATTTTATAATTTATTTCATCTGTTATTTTCTAAACCAAAAAGTTTTTAAGGTGAAAATAAGAGAGTATAGGGGTTTCCTTTTATAAGTGGGGGAGAGGACACAATTGGTATGTCTTTATAAGAATTGACTGTTCTCACCTTTTTAATATACCAAAAAGGTCCAAAATCGGTCATTATAGAACATTAAAGGATTAATAATCGATATATGTCTATAAAATAGTTTTTATATAAGTTTATTGTACACTTTTACCCTTATCTTTTTAGATTAACCCCTGATATACCCATTTTTACCTTAACTGCAGTAATTAGTTTTTACTCCATTCACTATTCATTTTGGTGAAAAATGAATTTTAACATATTAGATAATATAAATTATTTTGATTATAAAAATGGAATCCATTTTTTGAAATTCTATTCACATAAATTGAAAATTTTAATTTAAAATTAATCCTACAGACACGATGAAAAAAAATTGGTTTTTAAAGAGAAAATGTTCAAAAGTTTACAATGTTTTTATATAATAAATCAAAACGAAATTGATAACAGTGTACTTAATTTTATTAATGGATGTATAAGTGAAATAATATAACTTTAAGAAAATTTAAAATATAATTTATCTTTATAGATAAATGAAACAAAAAGGAAGTTTTTATTTAAAATTCAATATTTTCACAAATAATCCAAAATATATACTTTTCAGAAAAATATCAAAAATTCATCCAAATATAATTTTTGAATTATTATTTAAAAAAATAATTTTATTTTATCATATTAATTTTATAAAATTGTTAAAAAAATAATTTTATTATTCTTCACAAAAAGACATAAAAATATTTTTTGGGAAAATAGTATTTTTGAAACATATAGACTTTACTAAAATTATGTATTTTATTATCAATATGTTTTCTTTATATAAATAAATTATAATTATTATTTAAAAATTATTTATTATAATTCATATTGATAAGTTTAATAGTTATTTTTATGAATTTCACGTTTAAATTATTATATTAACAATATATCATGGTTTTGTTAAAACTCAGTGTTAAGTATAATGCAAAATAACCCAGTGTTCTGTTTAGTACAAGATTAACTTGGTATTATGTGTAATGAAAGATATCAAATAAATTTAATTTATTCAAAAAAATAAAATTCATAAAAACTTGGGGTGTAACATTCTACCCCTATAAAATACATTGTGCCCTCAAAATTTATCCCTTTGGTACCAATTATTGAGGAAACTTCTTTCTCATTTTATCCTTAGGTTCCCATAAACATCCTCAAGATGGTGGTTTCTCCAAAAAACACAGACCATTTTAGTGTACTTTTTTTTAAAACATTATTTATTAAATCCATAATCACTACTAATTTTTCCTCTTATGAAATATTACGCTCTAGTGGCATGACCTCTAAGATATGTAAATGGGATGGATAAGGTATGTACTAGCTCAAGTTTGATACATGGAACACATCATGAACTTGATAGAGTTTTTATTGAATAACCAACTAATAATATAAAGTCCTGATATAATCAAGTATTTTTAATATGGTTATTATATCTAGGGCTTAGTTTTACCTTCATACTTCCATAGAGAAATTTTTAGAAAGTGCTTCTTACCAACCTCAAATTATAGATCACATAAACAATTATTATTGTACCTTTTATGTTAACTTCGTGTAGTGCCAACATGTTTCTAAATGTGTATATATTTCCCTTCTGTCTCATCATATTTCTCATGTCCCTATATATTTCTTTCAGCAACTTCATTCTAGTATGGTGGAGTTCTATACTTCTTTCAATAAATGGATTTATAAGGAGACATTTTAATACTCAATTGAAAGATATTTTTTCAAGAAAACTCAACTTGAGGAAGGTATTGATCCAAAACACAATTGAAATACATAAAATGATATCTTAGTATATCCTCTAGGGTTTGATTTATTCCCTGAAACTGACTATCTTTCTGATTATGATACACAATGAGGAAACTAAACACCATATCAAAAGTTTGTTAATGAATTCACCAAAAACTCATGACAAACTATATATTCGGATGCAATAATATTTAATTTGGTACTCCATTCCACATTAACACTTTCTTAATGTATGTTTTAGAAATAATATCAAAATAGAAATATTCTATGATATCAATGAAGTGTGATTACATTGTAATTTGATCCACTATAACCCATAATTATCTCAATATCAATGAAAAGATAAATACTTAAGGTTATCAATTCCATTAATAATATATCCACATAGTGTAATGGAATTTATCTCAAATACATTTTTCACTACATGAAGAAAGGGTTGAATTTTGATAAACGTATCTTAAAATATCTTTAATCTTGATAAAATCCCGTCACATAAAATTTCAAAAGTGGTGCCAATGAATTTTAGCTTTTGATCAATATTAAACTCATAAAACAATTATGGTATCCATAACTATTGAATTAATCTTACCTAGAGACATAAATTCTTTAAAAATATAATTTTTCCTACATTACCAAAATAAGCTCTTATCTTATATAAAATCATTTATATTATAATCATGGGTTCAATATTGTACGGACAGAATATAAAATGTTATTTTTTTATTACAAAATTCATTTAAAGGGATATAATTACATGAAATTTCAGTAAAGTATGATAAATAATATATTCACAGGGCTCATTCATATTAAATCAAACATGAAGTTCCCTACTAATGAGGGGAGGATCAATGTTCTTTATTTATCATGATTCAATTTTACCATCATTATTTCATAATATTTCCCCTTTTCCTTGGTGTTTAGAGGTTATTGGTGTTGATTTTTTTCATTTACCATTGTATTAGGTAAATTGTTAGTATAATTCTAAAAATATTTGAAATTGAAACACTAAAGTGTGGGAGGTGAATCATGTGAATATTTCTAATTATTCACATCATTAGATAGATTATTCACATCACATCATCATTCATTCACTTGATGACCTTCCTCCACACACTTAAAATAATTATTAGTCCTTTTAAGAGAATTTCCTCCATGATTCTTCCCACACATTGACTATAAAGAAAATATAATCTTCTTCTCTCCATTTTTCTTATATTTTCGTTTGAATTCCATTTTTCTCTTTATATAAAAACCATGACATTAATACATAACTCTAACCTCCATTCCCTACTTAATATCACATCGAACAATATATTCATAACTATTGAAGTATATTATGGAAAATTCCCTTTAGATACATGGTTTTAATCCACTAAACAAATGATAAACCTTGATTTTAAGTTTGATAATACTACCAGAATCATACCTCACATGTCATGTAAAAAATGTCTCATAGGTATCAATAGGTTCATCTTCCTTTTACTTTAGCCAAAGTAACTCATTATCTATCTTGATATGAAGAAATTAAAGAGAGTACTTATTAATAAATAAGTTCATGAACTCATCCCAATACATGGATTAAATATAAATATGTTTCCTCATATTCTTGATAATATTACACTGTTGATCCGCTTCACATTCCAAATGTTAGACTTCCAAAATGACTTTATCATGATTTAAATACATGAGGATGGAACAAATATTTTTAGTGGTGTTTATGAATTTCTCAATAACTAATGGATTATAATACCCACTGAAAAAAGGTGGAAGTTTCCTCATAAGGGAATAAACATAATATTATTCCCCCTTCTCATTTAAAAGTCCAATATGATACATAGGTTGATAATTTTTTTGTGAGAAAATAATCAATATTTTTCATTTCAACTCCCATAAATTTTGATTTCTTAGAAGAAAAATCATTTAATTTTCCATCACACTCAACATTAAAATGATTCTATCGGGTTCCATCCATCAACTAAAACCAAAAAACATAGTGTGATGAACATTAATCATAGCTTAAAAACCAAAAAATAACTTATAGGATGACTAAAACTTGACCCATTCTATTTAATCTGTAACACATTAGGTTTATCCTAGTCCATTCATAGTCATAATTTATTTAAATCCTTCATTATAGTTTATAAAAAGTTTATAAATTTCCCAATCATATCCTCTGGGAGTTTCAAACCAGGTGTGCATTCAGGATTTTTTTCATGCACTAGGTGACGATCAATTCCATCTCAATGTTCCATTTTCAAAGTTATTACCCCTAGGTATATCTGTGTCAAATCCATATCCACTTGTAATATCTAGACAGAGATTTAATTTCTTGGAAACCAATTTCTCTATCCTTTAACAAAATTTGAGTATATTTTCCAACACTTTGACTCATCCTTAGACTTATCCTTAGAGACATTCCTAGACGTATCCTTAAAATTTTCGATATGGATCTCACTGAATTTTTCACATCCTAGTTTCAATCTTTTTACTAAACCTTTCTTCAGATACCAACTATAGTGACCCAGTCTTATCATAAATAGATATTACGTCATTTTTTATTAATATTCATAAAATTACACAAACACATGCCTAAGGACCGTAATGGTTTAGTTCCTTTGAAAACATGGAACACAATATTCTTAACTTATGAAACATTTTTAATGTCTCCCATAAATATATTTCCATTTAGTACTATTCAAGAGCATACCCTTCATAAATATTTATTCATAACATGGGGAACGGAAAGATAATAAATAGTGATCTCGTATTCTCATTAAGGGTAAAAAAGGAGATACATAATCACAACATTGGAATAAGGGTATGAGAACATGAGCATAACATTTTAAAACCACACCCTGCATATCATAGATAATAATATTGAGTCATGGGATATATATTAGAAGTTCATAAGACATAAATCATAAGGAAATAAAATAACATGATCCATGAGGGCATAAAATTAGCATAAGACATATATATTTCTAATATAAATAAAAATATAAAATATTATATTCATACTACCCACTAAGGCATTCATAACATGTTAGGCTTGGGTTAACCACCCATGTAACTACTTCAAGATTGGGATGACCTCCCTTGTACCCTTTTTGGGGCTTGGCCTAACAACCTATCTAACCTCCCTTTTTGTCATAGGCGAACCCTCATATACCCTATGACATCATAGAACATTTATCATTACCCAATGCATTAGAGGGAGATCTATACCACGCTTCACATAATGAAAATCATACATATGTGCAACATAATATCATAAAACATTACTCTTATCATAACCCATGTAATAAAATGAGTTTCATAAAAATTTAATCATTTAATAACCAATGAAAAATAGATAGGTTCGATCATCATTTAATAATAACATAACCCATGGAAAAAGAAGTGGGATTCATAATAATTTTATCATGGTATAACTCATAGAAGAGAAATGGGTTTCATAAAAATCATGCTATCTTAAAAATAAACAATTTAAATAAAGAATAAGAATGGTATCCTAGGATCATATTCCCATTAAAAAATTGGTAACATCAATGAATGTCATGTTAGAAAGAAATTGTTGTTGATCGATTAATTAAAACATTTCTTGAGTAAAATATCCTTTCCACTTTAAAATATCATTTTAAAAAATTAAATTTTTTGAAATTTTTTTTATTTAAAAAATAACTTTGAAAAAATATAAATTTATATTAAAATAAAATAATTTTCATGATTATATAAAGTTTCATTCCAGTTATACATGTTTAAACAAAGATTATTTTCATATGTTTAGTAAAAGAGAAATGAGATTTGCTTGGAAAACTACAAGAAGATTAATTAAAAAAAATTAAACATTAAAAAAGGGTAAAAATTTATTTTAAAAAATATTTGATAATAATAAAATAATTTGAAAACATTTTTCAAAAACATACTTTTGGAAAAAAATGGACTTCTCACTAAAGAGAGAAATAAAGTTGGATTTTCTTAAGAACATTCTCTCAATTATATTAAGTACCAAAGAGTGGGAAAATAGTACTATTACTTGAAAATATCACAAATAAATATAGGAGAAGATAATTCATGAGTTTCTTGAGATATGGATCATAATATTTTATTATTTTAAACATAATCATAAATAATCATGATAAATAATGAAACTATAGCATAAAATCATTACCACTTTGGTATCTTCGAATCAAAATTTCCACGAAGGAATAAAATAAAATGGAACATAAAATATCATGACCATTAATAAATTAATTACATTACAAGTTAAAGGGTATTTATATAGACCTCTTGAAATAATATAAGTTCATAACATAACATACATCTAAAAGAATACAAACTGAGAGAAAAATACATTATTACTTTGGTAAATATTGAACTATAAACTCCACAAAAGAGATTTCATAAAATGGATATGGAAATCCCAATAATTTATGGATAATAATTATAAAATAATTTCATGGGAAATATATACACCACATTAAATAAATATGCGGTGAGTATGGCATGTGTCTCACAGAATTATAAAGTTAGACGAAAATACCCTACCTTACGTCTTGAATTCCGTCAAACTCATTAAAAACTACTATATAACAAAATAATATTATTATAAATTTATTAAAGTACCTTATTTATATATATCATACCATATGTTATTTTCTTATTACCTTTTATTACCCTTTTATTAACAATTCCATGTTAAAGTCAAGTTTCAGGCAATAACTACTTTTTATTTCGTGTATGTTTTGATTTGTTATTCTTGGTCCTCATACCATTATCTTGGTTTCATAATATATAGAATTTTAACCATGATATAAATATCATATATATTCATTATATATTTATTTTCATTAATCCATAAAATTTAGTGATTTAAAATGAAGTACACCATTCCTGGAGACGGTAGGTCGTACACACGTATGAACATTGTTTCCATTTTCTTATCGGATTAAAATAATAAAAAATACAAGATATATTATCATTTAATAATAATTTTTAGTTCATATATAACATATATTTTTATAAAAAAATCTATAATACAATACATGTAAAGCAAGGATGAATCACATCACTTCATGGGGCGGTAGTCCGTCGTACACATGAGCAACGTTATCGTATTCCCACAAAATAGAAATCATGGATTTATATGTAATATAATAATTTTATAAGAATAATAATATATTAATTATTATATATAAACAATAAATCAATAATTATTTTCAACTTTGTGACGTGGTAATGGAAAAAAATGACATCGGTTCATGAGGTAGCAGTCCTCCATACACACAAATAATGATTTTGTAACCCATTTGATTGAAGTGGATATGGTTTCTAGTCACACCCTTAGAATAAAATAATATAAATATGTGTAAAATACTTAATTTTTTATATCAACATGGTATAATAATAATAATTTATGGAGGTGTAGGATGAAATAACACAAAAAATGCTCGTTGATGAATGTTACCACTTCTTTGAGAATTCTCCTTAGGTTTGCTCTAAAATCCCCCCATGGTTTTCTTTATGTCCAAACTAATGATTATAGGATGAGAGATTAGGTAATTTTGAAAGTTAATTTGTTTTTTATTTTCTGAAAAAATTTGTTTGAATTTGTGAATAAGAGAGGATAGGGGTGGCCTTTTATAAGTGGGGGAGAAAACACACTTGGTATTTTTAAAAGAATTCTGTCCTCCCATATTTATCATGTGGGAAAAAGAATCATAATATTCCATTATAGAACAATATATTTTTAATGGTATAAATATGTCCATAAAATAGCTTTATAAAAGTTTATAGGCCATTTTTACCCCTATATTTTTAGTTTAACCCCCAATAAACCCATTTTTACCCTAAATGCAGTAATTAACGTTTTCTACATTCACTATTAATTTTGGTCAAAAATTTAGTTGAAATTTATTAGATAATATAAATTATTATGATTCCAAATACGGAATAAATTATTATAAATTACATTCATATAAGTTTTAAAATTTAATTTAAAAATAATCTCATATACGCGATGAGAAAGTAGGTTGTACGAAAGAAAATGTTTAAAAGTTTACAGTGTGTTTATATAAATATTCAATATGAAATTGATTCCAATGACCTGAACTGTATTATTATATCTTTAATTGAACTAATTTAATTTTAAAACAAATTTAAAATATAATTTAACTTTGAATATAAATTAAATGAAAAAGTAGTTTTCAATTAAAATTAATTATTTTTCACTATTCATCAAAAAATGAAACTTTTCAAAAAATCCTAAAAAATCAACCAAAGATAATTTTTAAATTGTAATTTAAAAAATTAAGTTTATTTTATCAAATTAATTTTATAAAAGTTTCAAAAAAATATTTTTATTATTGTTCAGAGAAAGGCATAAAATGTTTTTTTATAAAATATTATTTTTGAAACATATAAAGACTTTATCGAAATGATGTATTTTATTATCAATATGATATATTTATATAAAACCATTATAATTTATATTTTAAATTTAGTTATTACTATTCATATTACTAATTTTAAAAATAATTTTATAATTACATTGATGAAATAACTATATTAATAATATGTTGTGGTTTTTTTAAACCAAGTAACATTTTTAATGAAAGATAACCCATAGTTGCAAGAAGAAAAATCTTAACATGGTGTTGTATGCAACACAAGCTATAAAATAATTTGAATTTCTTTGAAAAAAATGCATAATAACTTAGGGTGTTACATACTAGTAATAAACAAATAGTTTATCCACTCTATATAATGAGAAGGGTAAGGCAGTCATATTTATCTAGCCATCACTCACTCTTTGAGGTTTCATGGTGATGTACACTATATTAAATTCTCATAACTGATTGTGAAGAACCTGACCATGTGAACCATGTAATTTTGGAAAGTGATGGATCATGCTTGATCTCATCTCAATACAAAGAGTAATGTTAGGGTATTGTAGGAAATTTTTCTAATTTTTAAAATTAGGAGCATCGATCTAGTTCAATGTTCTTTGGTCAGCCACATTTTCTAAATTTTGAATTTTTTTTGTTTTGATAGAATTTTTCATTGTTTTTTCTTTTTGTGATGTTGGAGTTTTTTCTCAATTTTAAATTTCTATGACTTTTTTTTATACTATTATAGTTCTAATATTGTTTGAGTTTTTTTAATTATATATTTTCAAGGTTATTTTTAGACATACAATAGAATTTAATTAATTTTTTTATTCTTCTATTTATTTAGAAAATTTTAAACCATTTTAATAGATTGAGATTTTTTACTTTTTTTACCCTCCTAGGTAGTCTCCTGGACTATATATCCAATTGAATACATAGGTTTTTTATGTTATCATTTTAAACCTTATCCAAGTTTTCATCCCCTGATTTTATAGTATATAAGAACCCAAGATTGTCTCCAAAAAATATTCCCTAGAGGATTTTCATTACAATGTTTTATTATCATCATATTGTTTATGTTTTTAAATTTTTTTAAGGGGTTTGTCTATCATTATAAAAATAACTATTATATATCTCAAAAAAATTATAAATTAAATAAAAATATTGAATGACGTAGTAAAATAATCAGAATGAAAGCGGAAAATTCAACAAAATGTAAAAGTAATGGCATATTCTTCTAATCCTCATGGATCATCCTCTCTTCATTGTTTAAAAATATTTTTACACTAATAACTATCTTAAATGATATTTTTGATCACAGTACATGCATCTCATATAATTCATTGAATTGAGGATAGTGACCAAGATCAAATTAATTGGTCTCTTTTCAATAAGAATCGATCAGTGTACTCAATAATCATCGAGTAAATTGACACAGTCAACTCCCTTTATTCTCAGAGTACTCAATGAAGGACTGAAAATTTAAATAAGGTGGATCTAGTTCAAACTCCTACTAATCTTGAATTAAAAATCATCATTAAGATTTCATAACACTTCAATTAGTAATGCCCTATTTTCATAATTAAAGAAAAATAAATAAAAAAAGTGATCGAAAAATTGAACATCGATCAAAAATAGAATTTCAATATTCAATTATCTTGAGAGAATTTTAGCTTAAAACTAAAACAATAAAACATAGAGATAAAAACCCATGAGTATAAACTAGATATGGCCACTAAAATACTCATCCACTCATGATTGTGGGCTGTAAAGTCCTTCAAACATTATAAGCAATAGAAGTAGCAACAATTATCCAAGAGATCTTCTAGTTTCTTCTCTCATCACTCCACTTCAGAAATTATATGTGAGTTACATCTCTTTTTCCGGTTGTAAATAAATCTCCACACTTTGTTTCTTTTTTTAATTCATTTTTTTTTGGGAGCTAATCTTTTTTTTCTGACAACTCTGAACCTCCCAAAACCTACATTTTATTGTGACAGTCACAATGGGAGAGAAAATTCTTTATCATTGAGTCACTGAAACTATCTCTTTAGAAAAGATACTCCAAAATAATTCTACCTGTTGTACTAGACATTAATTATCCCATCTATCTTAAAAGTAATTCCAAACATTAAATCTATATTATAGTTAATTATGTGGATTTTTCAACAAAAAGATTCCCAGATGCCTATGTTGGTCAACCTAAACATCCATCTTATTCACCGATAAATAAACTCACAAACATGTAATGTACCCAACTCAGAGGACACTAAATTGGTGCCCTGATCCATGTCTTTATATGACCTCAATCATGCCTCACCATATTCCAGATCATGCTGACTAGTAGTAAGAGTTTAATAAAACACATTTGGAGACTATAACCTTTTTATTAGAGTATGATACAACATATAAATTATGAAATAAAGGTAACAATAAGTAATAAACAATGAACATGCATTACAATAAAATTACCAAAACAGGGTACAACCCCAAAACCAAATAGTAAATATGTTATGAAATTCCCTATAGTGTTAAGTGTAAGGAAAATCCAAAATAAATACAAACTGAAGAATCCAAAAAATGGATCTTAACTCCATGTCCGGATCCCTCAACCATGCACATCCCATGCCCAAATCAATAATCTACCATAATGCATTTTCCCTTATCCTAACCTACAAGAATGAATTCTAGTTGGGTACCCAAGGGAAGCCAAATCATGGTTTGAGTACAACTCAGTATTCCACCACTAACTGGGGCTATAAAATATCCAGTCTAAATAGACAGTGTATAAAAGTGGTAAATAAAAAAAGATAAACAAAAGGTAAATTGGGTTCCATTAGTTGACAAAGTTTACTTAAACCATTTTCATAATTTATTCTATGGGTTATGCATCTTCATAAATTTCAATTCGTATGATTTTGGAAAAATAAATATTGCATATGGGAAAGAAACAAGTTCCCAATATCACTAGGGAAAAATTCATCACACAAACACTTCATAACACTTACCATGGAGAATCAGTCTAGGTATTCTCATCACATGAAACCGTTAGGGGTGGAGTCTCAATATTATCCCTAACCTATGCATTAAAGGGTGTGGGATTTAGATCCCCAGTCTAACCAGACAAGTGGTAATAGATCCTCAAGTACAATACCCCAGACATACCACCAAGCCATCTGTAAATGATTCTTTAATCATTTACCAGACACATAAATTCAGAAATCATACTCATTGAACACACATGCCATTTACAATTCATAGTTTGGTCAACAAATAAATCATCTTCATGAAAAAACCCATTAACACATTTACCATTTACAATTCATGACTCATTAACACATTAAAATTATACCAACCCCTCACTTAGGCCATTTTATCAATTAAATACAATTTCATCGATTTCATTTCACAATTCATGTTAACAAATGAAATAAAAATCTCATATATTTTCTTCCATAAACCCATGTTATCATGTTAAATATAAATATAATCAATTTTATCTCATAAACCCTTCAAATTCACATTCCCTTACCCAAACCCATGTTCATGAATACGGAACACCCCATGGGTGGCCTATTTCTGAGTCTAGTCATCTTCATTGCATCCCAAAGGGATTGTGAGGGGTTAAATTCACCATATAACCAACCAATTTATCATCTATCACACCCTAATACAAGGGTAAATACCACAAATGAAATGAGCACCAAAACTGGGAACACCCCTAGGCATTAGATACTCTCGGGCCCTGTGTACCTCGTACCTCGGTGTAAAGTATCCATGTCACAATCTTTTCCAATGCACGATCAAATAGTAAGGAACATACCCATAACCTATTGGCCCCCAAACATCATCAAAATATTTTAGTTAGAGTTGTCGTTGTCGATTTTCTCAGTGAAATAGAGACAAAACCCATCCGGATCACTACCCATACTAGTAAATATCTACCCACCTAGGTACCCAGGCTTCCCCCTTTGTGATAAAAAATTTTCCGCAAGAAAAAAACATCCATTTGCACATAAAAAACCTCTAATATTAATATAAAAACAATATATTAGCTATATACTATTTATAAAACTCAAAACACACAAAAAACATTTTGATTTTCAATTAAACAACTTATCAAAATATCATATTGTTTTGCGCACAAAACGCCATGAAATCCACACTTTTCACACCATGTGCACAATTAAAAGTCTCCAAAACAGAAAAGGAAGATCAAAACCTTTCAATTAAACCCAAAAATCAGTTTTAGGGTTGTCCCGTATGATTTAAGTAGTGATATTATTGTAAAGCCTCCATTTTCACACAAACGTGGCACTTAAAGTTCATATTCTTCACAAACACCATTAAAACAGATTCTTGTAGCAACAACCAAAGAAAATAAACATTAAAAATAGTATTTTAATCCCTAATACATTTCAATAAAATCAACTAAGCAATTATAGGGTATCCCCAAATGAAGCAATAAAATATTTCTTTCAAACCCCCCCAATTTA
The DNA here is from genome assembly GCA_963277665.1 of Viscum album. Lineage (NCBI taxonomy): Eukaryota > Viridiplantae > Streptophyta > Magnoliopsida > Santalales > Viscaceae > Viscum > Viscum album. The sequence continues at coordinate 1,288,271,287 of OY728137.1, forward strand.
ACATAAAAATGGAACTAAAAATTCATTTCCATAACAAACACCTATAATTTTTTTCATAAGTAATAAAATTAATTAAACATGAAATACCATAAAAACAGATATATAGTCACAAAGATTTCATACATAATAGAATCATGTACCAAATATTTTAAAACCTTTAATCCTTTGTGAGAAAACTCAATCACACCACCACCGCACCTCAAGGAGGGTAGATCAAGCCTAAAAACAGAAGATTGGACCAAGAAAACCCAAGATTGAACCCTAGGTTCTAAAACCTAACCTCTGTTCATTTAGGAATTCAATAAAAATGGAAGAAACTTCATAGAAATGGGGGGGAACTAAGAAGGATATACACTTAGTTGAGTTTGTGTGAAGTCCCTCCACCGAACCCCCCTTCAAAATGGAGTTCAAATGAGGGTTTGAAGTGCTTGGGAGGATTTAATGGATGAAACGGTCAAATGGGGGAAGAAAGGTCCAAGTTTGGATAAATATTAGGATGGAAAATGAGTCATTTAACAATTTTTATGACTTGGACATAGGCGCATGGTTTGTGTGCACAGTTTAGAAAACCATGTACCAAAACCGTGCACCCTCCATTATCCCCTCAAAACATTTTCAAAAGATACCAAAATTTGTGCAAGGTTATGGGGGACTTAGGGGGGAATGTTAGGATAAAAATATATGAAATAAAAGTCACTTTAATGAAGAACTTGAGTGCGATAATTCTCCCCACCATGAAAAAATTTTGTCCTAAAAATTCGACTAGAGGCTTAATCGGAAAATAAGAATGGGTACTCATCCTAAACCCATGATTTCCACTCATAGGTCTCATGAGTATCACTACCATTTTTCTAAAAAACATGTACTAGTGGAATAGATTTCCCTTAAATAATCTTCTCTTGGGAGTCCACTAATTGCATTGGCCGCTCAAAAACTGACAAATCAGGCTCTATCTCCAGTTCTACCCAACTCATCACATGAAACAGATCCAAGTTGTATTTCTTCGTCTGGGAGACATGGAAGACATCATGGATGGATGTAAATTGAGAAGGTAAATCCAACATATATTCCACCTTTCCAATATGCTGAGTGATCTCAAAAGGTCTGACATACCACGACATCAGCTTCTCTTGCTTTCCCAATCGACGATGGCCTAGATGAGGGGCCACTTTCAAGAATACTCTATCACCCATAGAAAACTATAAGTATTAACACATATGGTCTTCATATGATTTATGGAGATTCTATGATTTCAATAAGCACTGCCTTATCATTTTATCCTTCTCAGAAGTCTCCTTCATAAGGATCAGCCCCCAAAGTGAAGTCTCACCAACCTCAGCCCAACATAGGTGGGGCCGACAAGGCCGGCCATAGATTTTCTCAAAGGGAGCCATTTTAATTATTGATTGGTAACTATTATTATAATAAAAATCAACCAATTCCAAATGGCTATCCTTGGAACGTCCAAAGTCCAAAACACATGCACGGAGCATGTCCACCAAAATCTGATTCACCTGCTCTGTCTGACCATCCGTTTAAGGATGGTATGTCATGATCATATTAATATGATACCCCAAGGCCTTAAAAAGGCCGTACCAAAAGTGAGAAGTGAAATAGGGGTCTCTATATGAGACAAATTTTGATGGCCCACCATGGAGCCTTACCACCTCTTGAAGATACAAACGGCCCAACTCATTCACTTTAGTTGTATCTTTGATCAGAATGAAGTGGGATGATTTGGTCAAAAGATAAATCAAAAAACAAATGTAATTTTTACCCCAATGTGTATGAGGCAAGACAACAATGAATTCTATGGATACCTCATCCCACTTCCTGTTAGGAATGGGTAATGGCTGGAACAAACTGGAGGGCCTCTGATGCTCCGTATTCACCTGCTAGCATGTGTAGAATCTCAACACAAATATTTCTATGATCCATCACATACCTGGACACCAGAACTGTTGTCACACATCACAATACATATTGGTGTCACCCAAATGGAAATCTCGTGGAGACTGGTGGCTATCCCTCGTCACCACCTTCCGTAGAGATAACAACACTACTGAACGGCCCTTGAAGTGCAAGATGCCATCAAGAGACGATGACCAATCAGAGGACGTCTCTCCACCATGAAGAAACTTCCTCGACTACTGACAAATATCATCACTCGGTTGTTCCCACTAATTCAACTTCACGATATAGGGATTCAACGGAACACTCAACAAGAACGCACCTCCATTGTACTCTCTGGTCTCTATATGCATCTAAGTAAAGAGTGGCATCAGATTCCACTCATCATCAGACATACTCAAATCCTGAACTAGAAATCTTATTCTCAAGGCATTATCCACTATATTACCCTTGACTGGGGTATATACAATTTCAATGTTGAACCCCTACAAGTACTCGATACAGCAATGCTGCCTCAAATTGAGTTCCTTTTGCGATAAGATATAGGCCAAGCTTTTGTGATCAGAGTAGACCCCAAACTTCTCCCCAAAGAGGTAGTGACACCAAGTATTCAAATCATGCATCACAACTGTTAAATCTAATTCATGATTCGGGTAATTATTTTCATGTGGTTGGAGTTGGGGAGACTCATATGCCACCACATGATCATCCTGTATAAGCACGTAGCCAATACCCATACCTGAAGTGTCGCAATATACCACATTCCCCTTCTTGGCCTCGGGAAAAATCAGCATGGGGCGGTAGTCAACCGTCTCTTTATATACTCCAAGGATTCCTAACATTCTGGGACCCATTCAAAATTCAACCCTTTCCGAATGAGTGCGGTCATAGGTGAAGCAATCCGAGAGAAATCTTGAACGAATCACCTGTAATAACCAGCCAGGCCAAGGAAACTTCTGATCTCAAACACATTATTTAGCTTCTCCCATGACATAACCACACTAATCTTCTTGGGGTATACTGAAACCCCCTGCTCTGAGATCACATGCCCTATAAATTTCATCTCCATGATCCCGAAAGTGCACTTCGACAACTTTGGATAGAGGTAGTGATATAGAAAAGTACCCATGACAATCCTCAAGTGATTTTCATGTTTCTATTCAGAGTCAGAGTATACTAGAATGTCATCCACGAACACCAAAATGAAGGAATTGAGATACTAGTGGAACACCCTGTTCATGAGTTCCATAAAGACTGCCATAGCATTGGCAAATCCAAAGGTCATGACCAAATACCCAAATAGTTTGTACCTACTTTGGGATGATGTCTTCAGGATATCTACCTATTTTACCCTGAGTTGATGGTATGCCGAACGTAAGTCTTTTTTTTGAAAACCAATTTTCCCCCTTTAACTGATTGAAATAATCATCTATTCTGTAGAAAGGGTATTTGTTCTTAATTATTACCTTATTCAGCTTCCGGTAGTCAATGCAATACCAGAGGGATCTGTCATCCTTTTTCACAAACAACACAAGAACGGCCCAAGGGGAGACGCTTGGGAGAATGAATCCCTTGGATTCCAATTCATCAAACTATATATTTAATTCCCTCATATTGGTATGAGCCATGTGATATGAGGGAAGAGATATCAGCTATTTTCCCAGCACCAGTTCAATCGAGAACTCCACATCCCACTCTGGGGGAAAACATTAAAAATCATCTGGTAATACCTATTGAAACTCATTCACTACATGAGGTAGTTCACCTTCAACGTAAAGACCATCATCCTATAGAATGAGAAACAATAACCAGAAGATAATACTTGATAAATCTTGGAGTGGAGGTCCTGTGTGACCCGACCGAGGATCCCATTCTCCACGAAAAACCTAATAACTCCCATCATGTGCTGTGAAAATCACTCATCACATGTAGTAATCAAGTTGTGTCTGAAAGTGTGATAGAAAATCCATGCCAAATATCACATAAAAAAGATCACATCTAAGACCAATAGGTCCCACTTCATCTCAATCCCTGACACGAAGAGTGCACACGATGGTAACCTATGAACCTGGTCCTTCTTTCCTAGCAGTGTCACCAACTACATCGCAAAAGAAAAAAAATCAGTTGGAAATTTAAGTAGGTCCACAAAATGGGAAGAAATGAATGAAACAGAGGCACCAGTATCAAAAAGAGCAGAAACTATAGAAGATGTGATCAAAATAGTACCTTGAACTGTTAGCGATTGCCTTTGATCCTACCGGTGCCTGATCCACTGCATGGAGATTCCCAGTCTCTACCAAAGGGTGACTACTAGTCTGTTGTTTTTCCCTAAAGTGGCTCTTCCTAGAAGATGATCCATACCTACCACCATGGCCACAAAATTAATATCCATATTTCCTTAACGGCTCTGATAGTGCGGGCACTCCTCTTGAAACCACTTACCCTACCCCACTCGAAAGTGGGTGTGCCACCCTGCAGAAGCGTTACAAATTTCCCATACCTCGACATTGGTAATAAGGATTCAAAAGAAGTGGGAATTCAGGTTGGATTTTCCCCAACTTCCCACATTGGTGGCACACAACTGATCTCTCATCAGAAGCCACAGACGAAAACTCCCTGGAAGAGTGGCCTGAACTATCACCTCCCTTCTTCACATGTTCCTCCTGCTACCTTTTCTTTTCTAAAGAGCTGCCATTGGCCACTACTGATACTGACCTAGAGAAACTAGCCTGACCTTTCTAGTCAATCTCCACCATGAACGCTCGATCAAGCACCTCAGTATAGGTCCTCAACTTAAACAAGAACACCTGGGAGTATATCTCTGGTCGCAAGCCTTTATCTAACCACTAGGTATTTGCTTACCCATTGGAAAAAATTTCAGGAGCATACCGAACCAACTCAGTGAAATGTTTAGCATATCCCATTACAGATAGATTCCCCCGAACAATATCCCTGAACTCTCGGGACCTGGCATATTCCATGACCTCGGGGCAATATTACTCATTGAAGACAGCCATGAAGTCTCCCCAGTGAATCAGCTCATTCTTCCCAATTTGAAGTACGAATTCCCACCACCTGCAGTTGGGACCCTCCAACAGAAGAGATGAACACTTCACCCTGAGCTTCATGGGTTTATCCAAGAACTCGAACATGTGCTCTATCTTTTAGATCCATTCCTCTACTTCATGGAGTTCTATGCTTCCTCGAAAGGTAGGAGGCTTATTTTTTAGGAACTCATTGGCCTTTTCCTTCAAAGGACTAGTCTCATCCTATCTAAAAGGAGATAGAAAAGGTTCCAGTTCCTGTCCTAGAGCCTGGACAGCCCGGACCATGGAGTTCACTAGCCTCTGATCAATTTTTGTGGGATAACTATCTCCAACTTCTTCTCGTGGGTGCATGGGAGCTTTCTGGGGACGCATGTTGCTACCAAATGCAATAATCACAAAACAAATAGTCAATACCAAAATTATGAAAATTTTAAATTACATATATAAAATATAAATAATATAATCACATTACAGTAATAAAATAAACAATTATTCCACCCTCGCCTGATTTCCACGTGTGGTCAGAAGCCCACACGTCTCACCTAGAAGTGAATTCAATCAAACAATTCTAATGTCCCTTGGTGACTCAAGGTCCTCCATCAGAGGTTCAGGACAGGCACCCTACTCAGGACCGAAACCCTGATCCCTGAAATTCTTATCTCCTGTCTATCCCAACTCATCCCATAATAGTAATATAACTCAAAAACATTGGCCTCCTTTGATACCATTTTGTCACGAACCGAATCGGTTCTCCACTAACACCGACAACAAATCCTACAAATGTAAAGGCCCAAAAGGCATTATCTATCCCCAAAATCTATCACAAGTTCTTGGGTATCAATAAATTAGTTTTGGGAATGATTTACCAGAGTATGAAATCATAAAACATTAAAAATAATCAATAATAAGAATATGAAATTATCATGCCAAAAAAGTATTAACAAAACCAGATCTGAATAAATGGTTTTAAATAGATTAAAATATGTCCAAGCATAAATAAAAATATCATTAAAACACCCAAAAGGACTCCACACGCCAATGGGTCATCACACCCAAGCTGTCTCCACAACACCGCACCATAGGAGGGGACTAACAACCTGAACTGCCTTCATCTAGTGTTTTGCCTTTACCTGCGTTAGACATAATCAAGTATATTTATACCCAAGGGGTTTAAGTAGGGTGTGATCATAATAATAGTTGGTTACCACCCAAATATTTCAAAGAGTATTCAATACAAGGTGAGACAAGCAAGCATTTTTTATATGTAAAGAAAAGTAGTGATAAATTCCAATTTATAAAACTTTCAGTTGAAAATAGTTTTCAAAATAAAACTTTCAGAATGTTAACAAATTAAAATAAGAAATTTTATCTACTTTAATGTAAATCCATACACACCCTAATACAATTTTAAATACCACAAATTCAATTATCACCAAAACCGGGAACACCCCTAGGCACTAGATAGTCTTGGGCCCTATGTACCACGTACCTCGGTGTAAAGTATCCATGTCACAATCATTTCCCATGCATGATCCACTAGTAGGGAAAATACCCATAACCTAGTGGTATGCAAACATCATCCCTATAGTTTAGTTAGAGTTTTTGTTTTCCATTTTCTCAGTGAAATAGGGACAAAACCTATCTAGATCACTTGTCGTACTAGTACATATATGCCTACCTAGGTACCCAGGCTCCCCCCTTTGTTCTCAAACAATTACAATAAGAAAAACACATCCCTTCTCAAATAAAAACACCACTAATAGTCACATAAAAACAATATAGTATCTATACACTCTTTATACTACTCAAAACACACACGCAAACATTTTGATTTTCAATGAAACAAATTCTCAAAATATCACATTGTTTTGCACCCAAAACTCCTTGAAATTCCCACATTTCACACCATGTGCACACTTACAAGTCACCAAAACAAAAATTTCAGACTAAAAGATTTCATGTAAACCAAAAAATCAGTTTTAGGGAAGTCCTATATGATTTAAGTAGTTATATCGTTGTAAAGCCTCCATTTTCACACAAACGTGGCACTTAAAGTTCATATGCTTCACAAAAACCATTAAAACAGATTTTTGAAGCAAAAACCAAAGGATATAACCATTAAAAATAGTATTTTAATCCCTAATATATTTCAATAAAATAAACTAAGTAATTATAGGGTATCCCTAAATGAATCAATTGAACATTTCTTTGAAAACCCCCCAATTTCACATAAAAATGGAACGAAAAATTCATTTGTGTTACGAACACCTCTAATTTTTTTTACAGCAATAATAAAATTAAATAAAAATGAAAATACCATTAAAATAGTAAGATAGTCATAAGGATTTCATAAAAAATGGAATCACACTACTGGAAAATAGGTCTATACCCACGGTTTTTTAAAACCGTGGGTATAGGGATAGTAGGAGAACCTATACCCACGGTTTTCCAGAACCGTGGGTATAGGCTACCTATACCCACAGTTGTGCCAAAAACTGTTGGTATAGTTTTATTTTAAGACCTATACCCATGGTTTTGGAGAAAACCGTGGGTAGAGGGTATTTTACGAAGACTTATTCTGGCGGTTTTTGGAAACCGTATGTATTACGGTTTTCTTTTTGAATACCTATACCCACAGTTCTCCAGAACCATGGGTATAGCTTTCCCGTGTTATGGCGGGGAACAAAACTTAGGCGGGACATGAAAATTTTGGTGGGTAGACATTTTTTCACATATTAATATATATATCTCAATATATGAATATATAATAGATAAAAATTCCAGGTTGGTTGGTCTGTTGGTGGGGGCTGGGTCGCGAGACTCAGCACAAGTCACGGGATCGAAACCCCACGAGAGGTTTTTTTGAATGTAAATAGGCAATATTAATATATATATAGGCATATAGATGAAGATATAAACGATATAAAACCCAGCTCAGTTGGTCCACTGTTGTGTTGCGGCGCTGAGTCCTTTCGAGTGGCGATGGTTCGAAACCCGCTGGTTGCGATTTTTTAGATAACAACATTGTTATTAATATATTATAACAAAATTATCCTTATATAAATGAAAATAAGTCAGCTCAGTTAGTCTGTTGAGTTGCATGGAGGAGCCTCCCTGCGGGTGGCGCGGGTTTGAAACCGTGGGGTAAGTTCCCTGCCACGCTGTACACCAACGTGTTGGTGTGTGAAACACCTATACCCATGGTTCCACAAAACTGTGGGTATAGGTCAAGACCCATATCCCGACACCGGTCCAGCCCACGGTTCCCAAAACTGTGGGTATAGCCTATACCCACGGTTTTGGGGGCTATACCCACGGTTTTGAACTGTGGGTATAGGTTGTTTTTCCAGTAGTTTCACCTACCAAATTTGTTAAAACCTTGACTCCTTTGTGTGAAAATCAATCGCACCACCGCCACACCTCAAGGAGGGTAGAGCAAGCCTAAAAACAGAACATTGGATCAAGAAAACCCAAGATTAAACCCTAAGTTCTAAAACCCAACCTTTGGTCATTTATTAATTCAGGAAAAATGGAATAAACTTCATGTAAATGGGAGGAACTAAGTGGGAGATACACTTACTTGAGGTTGTGTGAAGTCCCTCCACCAAATCCCCCTTCAAAATGGATTTCAAATGAAGGTTTGAAGTGTTTTCAAGGCTTCCACAGTTGAAATGGTAGAATGGGGGAAGAAAGGGCAGAGTGTGGATAAATCCAGATAGGTAAAATGATTCATTTTACATTTTTTTATGACCTAGACATAGGTGCACAGTTTGTGTGCATGGTTGGGAAAACTGTGGACCTAAACCGTGCACCCTCCATTCTCCCCTCCAAACATCATCAAAAGCCACAGAAATTTGTGGGGGATTAGGGGGGACTTAGTGGGGAATTTTAGGTTAAAAATATGTGAAATATAAGTACCTTTAATGAAGAAAATTGGTGTGACACTTAGCATGGTTCATGGTCAACATTGGGTAAAATAACTCTCATAACTACAAGTCTTTTCAGTAGACATAATTTTTAAGATATTTCACTTTCAAAATGTAAATATTTCTAGTTTAGGAACCTATACATCTTCACAAATTATAAAAAAAATAACCCATTTATAAAATTTCATTAGGAACTATTCATTAACCATTACTTCCATTTACCAATTTTCATTATCCTTATTAGAAACCACTTCATTCATACTGTTAAAGAGGATGGAATGCATTCTATCCCTCATGTACAACATATCTTCCTCATGTGTGCCTACCCTGGTGCATGCCACTTATATCATTAGGCACCCCAAATTATGCATGAATTTATAACATCATACCATTTAGAGTACTAGTAAAATATCATAAAATAGTCAAATTACACAATAAGTTAATCACCCAATGGTAAAATATCATTTTACTATAACAAAACATATTAAGAACAATAATCCCACCCTAGGTACTTGGGTTTTACCTCACACGTGGGTTAGATAATCCTATGCACAAGATCAATACCAAGGACCTAAACATCCTATTATCCATTCCACCATCTCCAAATAGTAAGACAATATAAAATAACCTACTCAGATATCACTTTGTAACATCCCCAACTCATAGACCACTGAACTGGTGCCCTGGTCTGGGTCACCACAAGACCTCAGGCATGCCTCCCCATACACCAGAGGCTTCCGACTAGTAGCGAGGGTCTAATAGAACACATGAGGATACTATAATACCTTTATCAGTGTATGATACATCACTTAATGTAAAAAATAAAGGAAATAATAATAATTAAACAATGAAAATTCATTACCAAACATTTCCCAAAACTGGGTACAATCCCACAACCAAATAGAAAATATGATATGACATTTACTTCAGTTTCAAGTGTAAGGAAACCCCAAAATTAAGACAAAATAAATAATCCTAAAAATGGGTCCTGAATCTAGGTCTGGATTTATCATCCATGCATATCCCATGTCCAAATCAACCATCTAGCATAAGGCCTTTTCCCTTATCCTGACGTGCAATCATAAAGTATGCTTGGGTACCCAACGGCGACTAGAGCGGGGTGTGAGTACAAATCAATAATCCACCACCAATTATGTCTAAAAAATATCCATTATAAATAGATATTGTATAAAAGTACTAAATAAAAAATAATATAACCAAAAGGTAAACCAGGTTCCATTAGTTAACAAAGTTCACTTAAACCATTTTCATCATTAATTCCAAGGGTTAGGCATTTTCATCAATTTTACATCATCCTATTCATGAAAAATAAATAATTCATAAGGGGAAGAAAAAATTCCACTACATAACCAAGGGAAAATTATTTACACAAAAATTTCATTACACTTACCTTAGATCCTCAATAAAAATAATCTTATAACATGCAACTGTTAGGGGCATAGAACCTCAGTCCTCTCTATAAATCATGCATTAAAGGGGGTTGGGTATAGATCCTCAGTCTAACCCAATCCATGGGTGTATATCGGCAATTACAATACCCCTCACAAATAACCAATCCATGTTCACATTCATCTTTAATCACTTACCACACATACCAATTCACAAATCATACTCATCGAACACACATACCATTTAAAATGTATAGTTCAATAAACACATAAATCATCTTCATGACTTAACCCATTAACACATTTACTATTTAAAATTCATTTCTCATTAACAAATTAACATTATAACAACCCCCCCACCTTATTCCATGTTATCAATTAAACACAATTTTATCAATTTTATTTCACAATTCATGTTAAAAAACAAAATAAAAATCACATATATTTTCTTACATAAACCTATATTAACATGTTAAACATAAGTATCATCAATTTTATCTCATAAACCCTTAAAATTAACATTCACTTACCCAAACCCAAGTTCTGGAATATGGAACACCCCATGGGTGGCCTCTTTCTTAGTTTATTCATCCTCACTTCATCCCACATTGATTATAAGGGGTTGAATTTATCATATAACCAGTCAATTTATCATCTCTCACTATGGATTTCAATGTCACAATAATAAAAAAACGATAGCACAACCACATACACTTGAACCAACATCAAGATAATGGGATATAACTTATAGACAACCTGCCTTGATTTTGAATATAAATGCATGCTCATCCTTATCCTTTGATTCGTATTTGAGCACTCTTTTAATCCCCAACCTAAGATCCACTAGAAAAAGATAGTTCTAGGTATTTATAAGAAGAAGAAAATATACACAATACCTAATATTGAAAATAAAGATGAGTGTTAGACTCACCCTAAGCTTTGATTCTCAACCAATGATGCTTAAAATTTATTAGAAATGAAAGAGATGATTTCTTGGAAAGCTTAGGGTGATTTTTTTCATCACTAGGGTTGTTGGGTGAAGAATGGAGGAAAATCATGAGTTAGAACACTTAAGTACCAAGGTGGAAAAATAGTAAAAACCCACTTTTAATGTGGTTAATGGATTATCCAAAAGGTTGGCCAAAATGTGCACCAACAGTGTAACACGCTATGTCCAAAAAGGGGGACAAGTTTCACTATTTCCAAGGAAGCCGCACGATTTGGGAAAATTTATACTAACCATGAAAAATTGGTCTATCCAAGAACACCTGATTTGGTCTCTACCCATTCATGATTTTTTAAACTCTACACCCCTTTTCCAGGTAATAATGGTTGTCGTGCACAGTTACTAATAATCATGCACCAATGGTAAAACATGCAGTATATGGACACTTTTCCCCTCTTTCAGGTCTCGAACCCCTAGGACACCCCTATTACTCCTTATACACTTGAAAAAAAATTCATTGACCATATTAAAGGTATTTAAACCATAATTTTAAAATTTAATATACCTCAAAAGAAGTATGAGAACTTACAAATGACTTTCATGCTTCTAAATCACTCTTAGATCAATGTTCCTAATCAAAATGAAGTCAAATTTCATGCTAGATTATTCTTTATATTCTCTAACATTGTTTCAATATTGAGAATACCATTATTTTCTTCCTCAATATTACATGGTTTCTGAAAAATGTATCATATCAATAGCGAGTTAAAAAAATCTAGACCACAATTCTCAGTACTGACACATTCATCATAAAATCAGACCATCTCGACCTATTCATTTCCAAAAAAACAGATGAAGATCAAATACATAAAATTATTGAATTATACATCAACATGATCAATAAACTTCCAGCTTCTAAACCAAGTTCATCCATTTTCAAACTCATTGGGATTTTCAAGTTTTCTAACTCATTGGTACATTTTACTGAGAATATGGTGTGTAATTGGAATCATTAATATAACTAAAGTAGTGAGAAGATCGACACCCCCATCTTTGAATCTCAAAAATGAAACCAAGAAAAAACCAACTAGAAAACATGAAATCGAAAATGACATCCTATCATGGAATCCTAGACATCATACATTAAAATCACCACTTCATTTCATCAACCTAGTGTCAAATCACTCAGTGTCAACTCACTCCATTTTAAGGAATACCATAATTATTTCTCTATAAATCGTAGTTTTTGACTCACATCGAGATCCATAGAGGTCATCATTGTTCTTCCAAATTTACAAATTTTCATAATAAAGAAAATAAAAAAAAAGGTAATCATAGAAAGGCATCACATATTTAAGACATGATTAAAAATAAATAATACATTTCTTAATAATAACAAGTGTTTCTACAAAATATGGTAACTCAAATGGGTAATATAATAACAAAAATACATAGTTTAAAAAATCAAATAAGTGGTAATTTTCTATCACAATATGAAGTGAACCTAAGAGGGGGAGATAATGATAGTGTAATAATTTTGAGAAGATAACTAAAAATCAAAACTCCCAAGTTGAACATAATTATAAATAATCTAAAAAATAGTTCTACTTGTAACATTAATGTAAAATAACATGAATAAGTCACATTACATCTTACAAAACCTATTTTACCACATGTTGAATCTTTATAAGAACCTTATATCCACACACTAGTGGAATAGGAAAAAAAATTAAAAATAAATAAATCTAGTTTTAAAGGACCTATAAGGATTTTAGATACCTATTGGGCACTTATAATGGAAAAAATAATGTAGAAGATGAATTATAAATTTTTAGGGAGATGAAACTTATCCTTTGGTAATCCCTCTTATCCAAAACACTATTGAAACTAAAATAGACAAGGAAGAGATAAAACCTATTTGAAAAGTATAAGTCAAAATACATTTATTATATGTTGTGAAATAGGTCTCCCATAATGCTAAATTTCTTAATAATATGGGTACTCACAAAAGGATGTTCAAGGGAGCTGAGAACTTGAACATAGGGAAGAATGTTTCTTCCATTATTTAATATTCCCTCCCTATTAAATGAAAATATCCAAGTACATTTTCTATCACATGTGTTATTGGAAATAATTATTATGAAGATGAAATGTTGGATTTAAGATCCTTTATAAAGTTTATTCCTTATTATGTCTTTTTATCTATGTTGTTTTGAGAGATTAAATATTATGTTATTGCAACCTAGTTAGCTAATTTGAGCTTAGATATGCCAGTTGGAGTCGTTGAATATATATTGGTAAGGGTAATAGGTATTGTTTTCACTACTGATTTTTATGTCTTAGAAATGGAAGAAAGTATATTTAGATTAGATGCACACTTTATTTTAGGAATAACATTATTAAAAACAACTAATGAAATTATTAACACATAAAAAAGAATTATTTCCTTAGAGATTAGAAGCAATATGATTAATTTTTTTATCTTTGAATCAATGAAACACTCTATAGAGAACAATTATACACACCAATCTAACATTATTGACTAGTTTTCCAAAGAGTATAACCAAATTTTTTCAAGATAACCAACCTCTAAATTCTTTAGAAAATGAACTATTGTCTAAAAATGAATATGATGGAACTATAAAATCTAAAATATATTGTAAATATGTTGAACCTAAGTCTATTTTTTAAGAAATTTCATGCTATTTTAGAATTTATAAACATGATAAGGGAAAAAAATTCTTAAGATGATTGTGAAATAATTTAGTATTTATTAATGTTTCTTGGAACATGTAATGATACTAAAAATTATAAATTTATATGTGAAATTGAACTTAAAATGGTTGAAACTAAATTATATTGTAGTAAAAATGATAGAATAATGGAAAATTCTTTTTTTACTGATAATGTTTCTTGTTAATCTACTATGTTGAACTTAAAAACATCTCCAAATTCCATTGGAGAGTCACCTCATATTTGCAAACATGAATATAAAATTTTTTTGAGGATGAAACTTATTTTCTGCTTGAAAATAATGTCACTAGTAGTATAGAAGCTTTAATTATAATATTCTTGGGGATGATTTAGTGGATAAAAATTAATTCAAAGAACATATAGAACATGTTTTTTCCAATGTATATATCCCCCATCCTTCAACTTAAAAATTTTCTTGAAAATTTGAAATATTCATAATTGTTAGGAAAACAAAAATTCCCTATTATAATTAAAAGTGAGTAGTTTAGTGAATAATAAAATCAAATTTTAGTTATTTTTAAGAAAAATATGAATCATATAGGCTAGTATTCAAATGAATTATCATGAATTATTCCTCTAGTGTGTATATATAGGATACTTTTAGAGGATAATTCCAAAAAAATAGACAGATTCAGAGGAAACTGAATCCTACCCTTCTAGAAGATGTTAAAATGGAAGTGAATACTTCATTGGTTATGAGTATAATTTACCCCATTCATAATAGTAAATGGGTAAGTCCAGTTCATATTGTAAAAAAAAAGAGGATCCAGGGTTGTTAAAAATGAACTTCGAGAATTAATTCCTTCTAGGTTTCCCAATAAGTAGAGGGTGTGAATTGATTATAGGATGTCAAACTTAGTGATTATAAAGGAGAACTTTCCCTTGACCTTTATTAATCATATCCATGAATGGTTATCTATTCAATCCCATATTGCTTTCTTGATGGGTTTTTTGGATACTTCCAAATTCATGTAGATCTAGAAGACTAGGATAAAATAACTTTAACATGCCATTTTGGTATCTTTACTTATCAAAAAATTCTATTTGGACTATGTAATGCCCCTTCCACCTTCCAAATATTCATGCTTAGGATTTATTTTGGAGGTTTTAAGGATTATTTTACAATTTAAGATCCATATTTTGTGATATTTTTTAGATTTATATGGGTTGTTCTTAGAGTGTTTATTTAGAATAACATTGTTATGAACTATGATAAATTATATTTTATGGTTAGAAGTTGAATTTTTTGGGGTTATGATGTGTCCTGAAAAGATATTCAGGTAGAAAATTATGAGGTTGATATTATCACTTCACTACCATTTCCTAAGACTATGAAGGATCTTACATATTTTTTTGGCCATGCTGGATTTTATAAAAGTTCATAAAATATTATGTATGTGTTAATTTTCTGTGGACATGATCTATTAAAAAATAAAATCCATTTCTCTTTGATGGGAATTTTAATTAATACTTTAATGAAATTAAATAGAAGCTAGTGTCTCCACCAATAGTTCAACAATATAATCAAGACATTCATTTTAAGATGATAACTGATGATTTAGAATTATATTTAGGGGTTGTAATTGGGAAAATATTTGAGAGGAAATCACATGTCCTTTTCAATGATTATAGGACTCTAGATTCTTCCTAATCCAAGTACTCTATAATAGAAAAGGAATTATTAGACCCTATTTTTTCCCTTGATAAATTTATAATCTATATTTTTTGGATTAAATTTGGGGTGGCCACTGAACATTTTGATATTAGATAACTCATGGAAATACAAGAATCAAATCCAATAATGTATTGATAGATCTTTTTTACATTATGAATTTGAAATAGTGATCCAAGATATGAAAGGAATTTAGAACACTATGGTTAATAATTTTAGTAGGATACCTCCTAAATGTTTTTAGGGCATATCATTTTTTAAACCCATTATATATTTTTATCCTAGGGATATATTATATTATATTATTATTGAAAAAAGGGAATGGTTTTTGAACATTTTCACTTACTTAGTTTCCGAAAAAAAATCCTATTGGTTTTCTATGAAACAGGTTTCTAAACCAATTTTTGAGTCAAGGAAATATGTCTGGGATGATCCTAACTGGTGGCACACGGTAAGTGATCAAATTTTTAGGGTATATATCAAGAATTTTGGAATTTTTTCAATGCTGAAATTTTTCCATAGTTTGAGATGTGGTGGACAATTTGGTCCATATAGAACGACTAGAAAAGTGTTATATATAAGTCTATTTTTCCCTGTAATATTCAGATATTCTTATTAATTTTGTAAGACTTGTAAATATTGTCAATGATAAGGAAACATTTCTTAAATACATGAGATTACACAACAAAATTTATTGTGTTTTGATATATTTTATATTTTGGGAATGAATTTATGGACTTTTTCATAATTCCTTTGGATATTATTACATTCTTCTTGTTGTATAATATGTACCTAAATGTATTGAAGTTGTTCCATCTATAACTGATGATGCTATAGTGGTATCCCAATTTTTCTAGAGAAATATATTTCATATATTTGGGATGCTAAGGTTTACTCAAAAATACCAAGGACTAAATTTTTGAAATAAGACTTTGGAGGTATTGTTTAAAATATTTGGGGTTATTCATAATGTGTATAGACACTATCATCCTAAAAAATGGTAATCAATAAGTTTGAAATAGAGATATTAAGAATATTCTTGAAAAAAAATCAATTAAATAGTAAATATTAGATCTTTTGACTTGAGGATGATATGTGAGCATATAGGACAACATATAAAACTTCAATATCGATATCACTTTATAGGATAGTTTTTAAAAGAGATTTTAATTTTCATATGGATTTAGAGAACAAATATTTTTTCGAAATAAAATCATGAAATTTGAATCTATATAAAGCATTATATGAGATATATTTGTGTTATCATGAGTTAGAAGAAATAAGAAAAAATGATTATAAAAATTATTGTTCTTATAAAGGGAAAACAAAGGTTTTACCTGAAAAGATGATCTTGAAAAAAGAATTCTAAAATGGAGACAAGGTGCTATTGTACAACACTAGGTTGAATATTTTACGAGGTAAATTTCATTATAAATAAGATATTTTTTATTTAAACTCATGTTTTCCCTTTTATTTATATGAATATTAGAAATTATAGGAAGGATGTTCCATTCATTATTAATGTACATAGGCTCAAACTATTTTGGGGACGTAATAAGGGACCTCTTAGGATGGAGTTCCTTTTGTTGGAAGCTGAATACCAATGAGTAATCTTGGTTATTTATTTCTTTGTTTTTTTGTTTAATTTGGAATATGTGTAGGGTAAGTTACTAACCTTTTGTAGTTTTATAGTCTTCTTTTTTGTTTCATATTGTTAATTTGTAGAGAATAAAGTGATACTTACCAATGGTTCTATTTCTATTTTTCCCCATGAGTAAACCACTTGGGGATGATCTCCACATTATGTTCCTACTATAGAGTAGGTTTCATGATTTAAAATTATTTATAAAATATATAAGGTGGATAATGATAATTCATTCCCTTAATTTCTAAACTATGGTTGCATTTTACTTGATTTTATATTTTTGACATCTAATGTCAATATTCTTTAATTTTTGGGTTCTTTTATACTAACCAAAGGAGAATAATCAATGAAATCAAGGGTTTTATTTTTTTTCATTTAAAATTGAAAATATTATAATTTAGATAATTATTTATTTTTAAATTATGCCCATTTTTATGCTTTTGATATTAGGATTTCAGCTGATACTCTTTAGACATTGTTTTAAAAAAAATTTGAAATGATAAAACTTTTTCATGCTAAAATTAATGGTTAAACATGATGGTTAATTCTATTAAATTGATTTTTATTTATTTATATTGGTACTATATATTCTATATTTTTCTTGAAATAATTTTTTACACTTTGTTAAACATAAACTAGTATAAAAATATAACTTTTGAGTTGAATTATTGAAGTGATAACCAATGAGAATTTTTTCAGGTTTGGAGCTGATTGTTTATATTGTGTGAAAAAAATTCATTGAGTTTTCTTATGGAACTTCATACATGATTTCAATCTACTGAATAATTAAATATTTTTTAACATTAAAATTAAATTTAAATGTTACTCCACATTTTATTCAACATTGGGGAGAGTGTTGACCTTTAGTGTGGGAGAAAGTGTATTTCAATGTGCTAAACTACATCACAATGAAAACAATTAAAAACCCATCTTTTTTTAAATTTGATTGTTTTTCAAGTTTAAATTAATCATTTTCAATGGTTTTAAATATATCTACTGTTTGAATGTTTTGTATCCACTAGATTAGGAAAATTATATATTACCCCTTGAATTTAATTGGGAAAAATATTTTTGATTTCCCTCTTGAAAAGTGGATGTCTTTGGTAAAAGATTAATTGAATATTATACAGTTATTATTTCCCTCGAATTCATTGATTTGGATTTAAACTCATAAAATATGCATTGAAATTAATTAGAAAATGAAAATCGTGGTCTAAGTTGAACTCATTATCCTATTCTAAAATCTTTTGGATGAGTTTTTTATACTTCCATTTAAATTATTAATATTTCACGTCCAAATAGAGTGTCTAAATTATTTTTATGTATAATTTTTATGATTATTTTCTCATCAAGATAATGTAATGTTTGGAATTTCAATTAAATAAAAAATGAAGTGGATTTAATTTATTTTCAAAATTTTAAGGTTCGACACTTTTTAAAAATAGGAATCTGATTTTTCATCAAAACTGTGAAATTTGTTATAAGTAAAATCATTCACTACTTAATGAACATACAAGGGGGGAAATCATTTTAAAAACCAATTTTTTGTGATCTTCTAGTATTTCAAACTTGAGATTCATTTTTTCAACTAAATTTGACACTTTGATTACTTAGGGAAAAAAGTTTAGTTTGGGGGAATATGATGTGGCCTTCTATTCGAATATTTCTCCACATCTTTTTATTTAATTTAATTATGTTTTAATTTCTAAATATTTTTTTAAATATTTTTTTACCATTTTTTAGTTTTATTTTAAATTAATATAACTCTTATTTATATGTTAAACATATTTTAGTTACTTTTCTATGTTCTAATTATTAATTTTGTGAAAATTTTATTTATAATTTAATATTAAAGATTAATTTAAAATATAAATTTTTGTGTCATTATTTATTTTTCCATTTTATTAATTTAATTTTCCATTTCATTGTTTTTTTAATTAACTAGTAATATGATTTTTTAATTTAATTTTTATGAAAAAAACATAAACGTTTTAATAATTTTGATCATTAATTTTCATTTTAATGGTTTTTTAAATTTTATTATTTATTTACTTTTTAATTATTTTTTAAATTAATTAATTTAATTTCAATTTTCAGTATTTAATTGGATTTATCATTATTATAGTTAAATTTTTTTGTTTATAATTCCCATGCATCCAAAACCTCAGTGAAGCTACATGTCTAAATTTCTAATATTGGTCACATAGCTGATTTTGTTTGTAGCAGACATAGCCATTTTTTCAAGGATGCACATATTTTATTTTTAGCATACAATTACATATATGCAATTGCAGTGTAACCACATAAGGAAATTATTAAAGGAACCCTTCAAATATCCAAATATTTGGGTACGTGAATTTTATGTACCCATTTCTTCTGAAAATGGGGAGCCTAAAACCAAAGATTCATGAGGAACCTTGAACTCAAAAATTAGGAAGGTGAAACCCATTTTATTTGATATTAAAACTGAGTCCTACTATGATGAAGAATAATACTCCCACAGATTTTAAGGATGATTGAAAAATATTATGAATTGAGATACTATTCTACTCAAGCTTGAAAGAGATTATGTAGGGACTATGGTCCCCTCTCTACATCATGCATATATTAAAAGATGAATTTTTTATCAAATCCACCAATCGATTGCTATGAACCAAGTAAAACTAGATTTTGGTTGGATCCAAGTCCAAAAAATCTGATCTGAGTTGCATTATTTTGAACTTGGGAGGAAGAACAATAACGACCTCTTTTGATCCCAATGCGACTCATCAACTGTGATTTGTGGAGATGGAATTTTATACAACTTTTAAATAGAGTGATCCAAGATTGGGGGAGTTGATGCTAGGCAAATAGTGTTAAGTGGCTATTTTTCAGCCGAGGTTGATGTCTCCATTGTTGGATGTTCTTGTTGGTTCCATGTTTTTTGTTTAGTTTTTCTAAAAATATGGGTTTTATATTCAATTATGTGGGCGTCGAGCTTCCCACTACTCTAATTATGGTAATAAAGGTTATTTCACACCATGTACTTGGTGGAATTTCCTAATGAGTTAAAGAATCTTAGAATTCCTGATGAGTTTGACCATGGATGAACATAGTCTAAAATATAAAATTTGATAGAGCCCTTTGATGTAGAATGTGGGAATTTCACATATATAGTCTTTGGGTATTTTTTTGGAAAAGAGGAGGTTTAGATGATTTCTTTTGAAGATGAAGGTGTTGGAACTAATAATTATGGATGATTTTTTTTTCAATCTAATATTGAGATGAGGATTTTTTTATCCACTGATTAAGTTTGAGTAATTTGATTATGTGGATTATTTATACTGAAATTTTGTTTTATGATATTAGGAATAAGATATCATGAACTTGGACTTCACTGTGACCAAGAACATTGATGCGATATTGGTTCAAAATAATGAAAGTCATTTATAAACTGATCTATTAGTGAAGAAGATGGATGGTTAGGTCGAGAAGTATAGCCATTTTTTAATATTCTAGTTAATAAAACCAAAAAATTAATTTTAATCTTAATTAAAATGATTAAATTACTTTGATGATATCTGGAATAATTAATGACATGTACAAGTGTAAGAATTATTTTGGGGAACTTTGATGAAGAGATAGTTTTAGTGACTCAATGATAAGGAATTTTCTCTTCCATTCTTACTATCACAATGAATAGATGGTGTTGATGGTTGTGAGAAGGAAGAAAAATAAAATAAAATAGTACCATAAAAATGAATGAAAAAAAGTGGTGATATTTATTCAGAATTTGAAAGTGGTAAACAACTCACATAGAATTTCTAAAGTGGGGTGATGAGAGATAAAACCAAAATTTCTTCTAGAGATTTGTTGCTACTTCTAATGATGATGAAGTTAAAAAAAGGTTGGGGCCAAAGCCTCAATTTATTATTAAAGAAAAGACCTCTCTTGATAATTTAATATTAAAAAATGATTATTGATCAATGTTCAATTTTTATATCACATTTTTTATTTATTTTTACTCTATATTGAGAAATTCACTTTGTCAGTTATAGTGTACTAATATCTTAATGCATCTTGTTAATTCAAGGTGAGTAGAAGTTTAAACTCAATTATCTTTTTTTTAATTTATTATTCCTTGATCATGTACTATGATCATAAAGGGAGTTGATTGTGTTAATTTACTCAACGATCATTAAGTACATTGATCAATTCCTACTAAAGGGAGACCAATAGCCAAGATCTTTTCCAATGTCCTCAATTTTATGGACTAAATAAAATTCATATACTATGATCACAAAACATGTGTTGATAGATTTATTTGTGTTCAAATATTTTTAAATGATGAAATAGAGGATGATCCAGGGGGATTGCTAGAATATTCCCCTTATTTTACTTTTTGTTTAATTATCTAATTTATTTCTTCTTTTTTTTTGTTTTTTTAAATATTCTAAATTAATTTCGAGTGTGTTTGAGCAATATGATAGTTTATTTTATAGTAATATATTTCCCCGCATAAAATATATTTAAAACATAAAAAATATATCAACAATAATTGATGGTAGTTAAGTTCCTATTTGGAAGTCTCATTAAGATACAATATTGGGTGTTTCTATCCTATATAATTAGGGGATAGAAACTTGAAGAAGGTTTACAAATGATACACTAAAAAACTATGTCTTCAATATGCCCACTTAGAAAATTTATTGGAACTTTTTTTATGATCTTCCATTTTGTATGATGTTAAACTTCTTGGGATTAGTCTTTATCACATGAAATTTAAAGGAAAAATGTGTCCCTTTAATTGGAACTGAACTTTATGGGTTCTGATTCCCTTCATAGGAATAAGTAATAAGTTCTAGTTATGGGCCCAATCCCAACACCATAAACACCCACTATCTCCCTAGATGAAGATAAACTCTAGAGTGTCTAGCTATATGGATTTAAACCATATTACTGTAAGACTAATCATTACTAAGTAATAATATAAATATGTAGGAACACTAATATATATATATATATATGTTCACATAAAAACATGTTTTCAATTAAATTTGTAGTATAAGGGAAACCGGTCCCACCTTGTGATTTGATAAGGAATCAAGAATATGTCTTCAATCTATAAGAGTTTCCTAGAGTTGGAAACTTCCCCCTAAAAATGTCTGGATAAGATTGAACTCTCATCCTCTCAACCAATTCACATTATAATGTGTCATTATAATATTACCATAATCCACATACCTTTGAAAAATTGGTTTTCACTGACTCAAAATGTCACACTGGAGTTGCATTGATTTTTTTTTGAAAAAGAAATACTGAAACAAAAATGGTGAACCCAACAAGAATACATTAAATATGTGCATCCTTTCATAACAAAACATTATAAATTTCATTATTTCAGAAAAAAATGGTGAACCCAACATGAATATTTTGATAAAAAAATAAAAAAAAATCCCCAGGTCACTGGGTTATTTTTTCATGAATATAAAAATTGAAAAAATGATGTGAATCGATCAATAACAAAATATAATTGAGTTTCCCATATCATTGGGCCATTTGGTTTCACATGTTACAAATTTATGAACCCAATTTGAATCATTTAATTATTAAATATATGGTTAATTTTACTTTTACTTATGATTCTATATTTATAGGTTCCCTTGTTAACCTAATGGAATCATCATCAAACATACATTCCTATAAATCAGCAATTGTAAAATCCTCAACCCACATGACTGGAAGGATGAAATAACCCACCCAGTGCCTCCAATTTCAAGTGGAAAATAAGTAGGTAAGGTAGTAGTGTTAAAATAATAATATTCTAACCCTATAGGATTCATGTGAGAACCTATAAGAACTAAACCATTGCAACCCATCCCACAAGAGGAGAACTACAACAATACCAATGAAACCTATCACCACCTTCAACCGCTTCAAGAGATATTCCTCAGAGAGTGGAAATATGTTCCTACCTTATTAAAGTGAGGTGAATAAAGAGGTTGACCATGAACTCACCATTATTAAGGAGTCACCTAGGAGGGATCCTACCACCCACAATCTCTATTGACAGAACCTTGTAGACGTAGTTCCTTAGACATTCATTAAGGAGGCTACCTGTGAGATCTTAATCATGGATACTCAGGCCCATGAATGATGGAGAAGGTCCCTCCAAGGGTAGAAAACCCATGAATTCTAGGGAAAAACCTATATTAATATTCCCTATAATGGGATCCAATAACACACATTAATAGAATAGTAGGACCACATCCCTTTTCACACCAACCCGATATGTCAATGTGCTTCGATGACCTAAAGAGCATGTTGGCATGTCCTATTAGTGACCACAGGGAAGACTCATATTCTGACTCTCTCATATGAAGTCCTTCGGTATATACCTATAGTGGTTAGAGGGTGGGAGTGAGTACATAACCCCACTTTGGTTGAAAAATATATAGATATTCCTATTACATAATCTCATCGACACATATTGGTGGCAACAAAAGTACATGAATTTTTGACTATCCATGTCTTATAGAGTGTCATCACATCCTAATAGTGATTTTAGAAGGAAATGGTTAGTATATCTTGGTGATAAATGAGTAGTATTCATGTATCTATAATCCTACTAATGTTGAAGAGGGTTTTAAGTATATCTTGGTTTCCACATGAGAGAGAGAGATCATATTCCCACTCCCTTTAAGGGGGATAATTAGAATGTTCTGAAGGATTCACATGAGTGGGATCACATTCTAACATTCATACAAGTTTTTTTCTAGTATATTATAGTAGAGACTCAAAATAAAACACAGATACTTTCTCCCCTTCATCATGAGGATGATTTATGATACATTTTGGTGACTTCCAAAAGTCAAGAACATATTACCACTTGGTTTGAGTAAACCCATTAGTATATTCTAGTGGAAACAGGTAATAAAATCATATTTCTATCCAATGTATAGGATCTTAATATCTAGCCCCACCGATGAAACGAGAATCACCCAAGAATATTTCTATCCAAGAGGGTCACCAACCTTCCCTGAGGATAGAATCCAAAAGAATATCTCACTAAAGGAAGACAAATACTAAATCGATGGAACATTCCCTATACTGACTTCATTGATGTACTCTAGGCCCTTATATAACAATATATAGTATCCTGAGAGTCTACTGTCTTAGCACTATAAATTTAGATCAGCTTCTGCTATAGAATTCTTCCCTGTGATACTTCTATCAAAAGCTTGGAGGTCCTCTCTATAACAAATTCCACAAAGGACCTCCTTGTGTAATCACAAAGATCAAACCTGAGAACTCTTACCATGATTCCAATTGTGAATTTTCTCTTTATAGGGAGAAGATCAATCGATAATAAATTCCTCACCATTTTTTCTTATTGATTGGTATCCAAGAAGGTCCTCCCCATGGATGCCTAGTCTATCACCATGAGGTTCTTCCCTATGATGATAGTTGTTCAAATCTATAATATATTCTCCATATTGAAGTTTCTATAAGAATTACCACATAACAAGTGGCAAAAAATATATTGAGATCATTTACATCCACATCCTCAACTACCATTTAAGATATTTCATCTACATCAAGAGATGATTTTGGGGGATGGTTAGGGTTTAAACTTCCCTCTCCCCATGCATTTTCTAAATTAATCAAAGGGACTTGGAGAAACCCTACCCTTTTTTATAACGAAATTTGAAGAAAATAATGTTGGAAAGATTAGGTAAAGTATTTTCCTATATATATGATGAGGATAATATGGAAATATAGAAAAAAAAATTATATAAGGATATCCTCCTTATCATTTTATGTCCCATAACCACACCTTGATATGATATCCAAGATGTGTTAAAGGAGGAGTGTATGAATTTATTAAGACAAAACTTGTGGGTGATTCTTTATCATCTTAATACCATACATATTCCCTATCTAGAGGATGAAAACATCTCTAGAGAGTGAATAAGTATTATTATTATATATAATTTTTAACATTCTTAGTAACTTGAAACCTGATATCAGATAAATACTACAAGAACATACAACATTATTGTTTCCACAGCCTGAAGGTAATTTGGAAAATAATGGTTGATTCCCCATATGAAGGGTATATCTATATATGGGTAAAATAAAGTTAATTTCACTTTACCCTACCCCCAGGTCAATAAAGTCCCAAAAATATGATATCATGTAATTTTATTGCCACAAAAGAGGTATTAGGACCAAATAATACATACATTAGTTGGTCTATATAATATAATCCTACTACCTATAAGGTGAAAATTTAGTGTAACCAAATGGAGTGGGCCATATATAGTCTTTTATACAAAGAATCATAAAATTTTTCATGTGCATCCCAACTAAGAAATGTGAAATCCCTAACTATGGGAAAACCCTAAGTGGAAGGTAGTTCATATTATAACATTGAATTACACCTAGATGATTCTTTGGTAAAAGAACCCAATGTTTAGAAAACTACAATGGTAGCTGATATGGTAGCCATCCATGAGTTTCCCCAACGGACATATATAGGGTTATTTTTTCACCACCAATTCCCTATGGGTCATGAAATACTCAACATAATAGAGTGATGGTGGTGGAATGATCAAGTCAACCCAACCCTCATGGTTGGGGGCATTTTTACCAACTCATTTAAGAAGTTTGGTCTTTTCCAAGCTTGGTGTTAACCTCTAATAACTAACACCCCACTTTTATTTCTATTATGTGACACACACAAATCATTCCAGGCATAATTATTAAGGATGGTTAGGTATAAACTCAGGATCACAATCCATAGATTTATACTAGGGGAATTCCTGATGGAAAATATTAAGCCTCATAGATTCTATAATCTAAAAAGACCTCATAAAAATAGGAATATAAAGTAGTATTCTAATGTTCCTTTTAGAGAGGTTACCAGGAATGTATATTCACGCTATTTTTAGATGTTGATGAAATGATTCTCATTTCACAATATGTTCCTGTGAACATTTTCAGTACTAAACTAGGAAAATAAGTATATTGAGATATGGATACTAAGGAACATGAAGAAGAAACAATTTCTCAAGATATAGTTCTCACTGGAAAAAAATAAGTAAGTCATGTGAACCTAACATCAGAGGTAGACCCAAAACATTATAGCTCCAAGTGATTAAATGATACTACCTCGACACATTTTAACTAAAGATAAAGGTAAATGAGTGGATATATCTAACATTCCCCCAAAAGTTGTTTAAATTCTATCTATTGAAGAGAATATAGTATAGTATGATTCTAATATATATAGTTTGAAACTACTTAATGATAAATTACTAAGGGGAAATGTTCCCACTATATACCAACTTCAATTAAAAGTTAATATCCCCCCCCCCACTATCTAAGAGGGTGTAACTCATCCCATAAGAGAATATTTCACTCCCTTGGTTGGATCTAGATCTATAAAACCAATTTTGTAATGGTCGGACCCTCTTAGTCCATTACTTTTCTAATTATGGTGGTTCAGACGCCCTAGACCACATCAGTAAGTCAGGAGGGTGGCATGTCAATGGAAGGATGAAACTGTGGTGTCACCCATTGGTGACACTAATCAGTGAGTCATCGATCGGTGTGTCACTGATCATCACCACACCTGATCGGTGCCATAAGGGCTTGTCGGGGTTTTTCTTTCCCCAGTTTCCCCATAATTCCACTTTTAGGTATTTTAACCTTTTCAAAGTAGTTCAAGGACATTTTTCACCCCACAAACAATGTTTTAAATACCCATGAGTGGAGAGACCCTTAAGGGACCCAAAATTTGTATTGTTGTTGTAGTTTTCCTTTATTTAAATGAAATCATTTAACTCACAACTGTTGTGGCCACCTCTCCGATGAGAATTATATAATAACAATTAATTCCATTGTGTGTAACCACCCAACTGCATGGAGAAACCATGATCGTCCTTTAAATCATTTCATGAATTAATATCCCATAACTCTAGGGTCTCACCTTTTATCATTCGAGGATTCTTTCTTCTTCTTAGATGGTCTATTTTCCTTTCCTTGGTGCATTGGAGTCCCCCTTTACGAGGCTAGTGGTGCACCTGTGCTGGAGCCTTTCCTTCTTAGTGATTGAGCCCTTAGAGTTCTTCCCCAGAAAGTCACACATCCCCAGTTCTTGGTGCATGGAGAAAAACATCGATCATTAATCATGCAGGTAGTGTTTTTCCTTCGTCTCTTTTTACTATGAATCGTGTAGGTTGGATACAATAATGTTCTCATGGGGATGGATGAAACCAAACCATAATGAAGATAATAAATGGTTTTTAAATAATTAAGGTGTGTGTTGATGATGATGTTGTACTCTTTTATCTTTTATTATATGTTTTGAATTGTATGGGCTTATGTCCACTGAAAATAGTGGTCGTTGGTGGTCCTTTCTTGCGCACTAATGAACCCCTGTCTTCTGTGATGATTAAATACTTGTAACATGGAAATTGTTTAATCACATAAATTATGTTGATTAAATTGATGCCCAGCGAACAAATCATCCTTGTGTGATCACCCCGGTTAACCAAGTGGAGAGAAAGAACTTAATGAATGGTGTGTTTAAATCTGAAAAATCCCTAGCTATGTCTTGATAATGTGTGTGGTTGTTCTGCTTGATTCTTGTGAGGTGACATGGATGGTGATGGGATCCCCTGTGGTAAAGTTGTTGGTTTGTGGATTTGAGGTCATGTGGGGCCATATGTTGGTGCTTGGTTTGGTTCCAGTACATTGAGGGATCTCATGGATTCCTTTTGTTGGTGTGACTTTACAAGAGAACCGGGTGTGAATGCTTAAATTGATGCATGAATGTTTTTCCTTTCTTGGATTGTGGCTATTCCTATTAGTTTCCTGGTAGTGAAGCATTATTTAAATGGAACCACTTGAATGTGATAACAAGAATGGGTTCAATGGGGATATGTTTTCTGGGAATGAGTTGTGACTTGGTTGTGGTTGTGGTGCTTCTTATGAGTGAATAGTAATGAGGGTGTTTGTGTAAAGGATATTTTTGGAACCCCTAGATTGGGATGAGTTCTTGTTTACCTATATGTATAATTTTAGTTCTTATGTTTCTTATTATTTCCACACCCAAGTTGAGAACTTCATGCTGAACACCCCCATTTCATGGGGGAGTGTGTTTTTTCAAACACTCCTATGAGTGGCTTGTTATTAGCTTCTTTCTTTCTCCTTTCTTGAGTATCCCAAGACTCTTCGGGTAGGCTGTGACAGCCTGAGGTCCATTATATCCCAATATTCTTTAGGTAGGATAGTTATGGTGGTTGGCCTAGGTGTGTGTGGGCGGTTTGTTTCCCAAGTGTCTTTAGGATGAGGCCCAGGTGTGTTTGGGTGTGGCGGTAGTTGTTGTTACCCAGGTGTCTGCGAGTGGGGATGTGTGTGGTTATTTTTTCCTAGTGGTATGCAGGGGGGATGTGTGGATATGGTATCCTAGGTGTGTGTGGGTGGGGAATGGCAGTGGCACTGCGTTGAGAATGGAGGGGGAGGTTTGATGTGTAGGATGTCTTCAATAACCAGTGGTAAAGTGGTGTGGGGTACCCAAACATCGATGTGTTATTACTATTACTTTACTTGACTTGTGTTATTTAGGTACCATGCCTCAGCGAGGTTTGGGCCAATAGTTTCCTTTATAGGTAATTTGATTATCTTCTTTTATCACAGGGCATTATAATGCCTCCCCACTTATGCATGAGAGATTTTGGTTTACCCTTTTGAGTATACCTGTATACTCACCCTATGTATATAAAACTACTTTCAGGTTCCCAGGAGGACTTTTAAGACCATGCTGGACCCTATTAGCTTGGATTTTGGGACCGTTGATGTTGCTACTTTTCTTTTATTTCGGTACTTTCCTTTGGAGTTTCCTTGTACTCTATAGAACTTATTGTTGGAACAAGAATATGGGAATGGATGGTTTTGGATTTACTTTTACTTTTAGTTTTGGTATTGTTTGGGATTTAATATCTTATCTATCAATCCTACTAAATATAAAAAGGTAATGACTTCCATATTATGTGTGATTCTATACCCTTGGTGCTATTCACCACTCCGGGGCCTATTGAAGGCGGGTCTAGGGGGTCATTATCTCTCCTTCAACTTGAGGAAGGAAGGGTTTGGAAATCTGATATCTCTTCCCTCGTCTTGGTGAAGGCGAGTCCTGACAAAATGGTATCAGAGGCTAGTTTTTTGAGATATAGGATGGAGTTTAGGTTAGTCATATTAAGGATTACATGGGATGGTAGGGAAACATTGTTAGGAAATCTTGGCACATGAAATAGGCCAGAGAAGACTAGCTAGGACACAAGATTTTAGGGGGCCACTTGATCTGATACAAAGAATCTAGACCTACCAAACAACCAAGTGAGGCTACAATGATTGAAATATAAAGACCCAAGTAAAGGTACATGCACCATAATGACTTGTGTTATTGTGGGTTCTGGTTGTTCTGGAAATTTAAATAAATAAAAAGGTTAAGAAAAATTTAAATACAATCTTCTATACTACTCAGGCTTAGGCATTCCTGGATGACCTTACAACTGTTGAAACCAGACGATGACCAGAGTAGTGTGGGAGGTCAAGGCCCAAGAGGATGATTTGGCTAATCAGTACAGGGATGGTCGAGATGAGGAGGACGACCAGTGGTACAAGATTCTCTATTCCTTTCAGTGGCAGACCCTCGGGAAGTACGAGGGAAGCATCTTGTACATGGAGACAGAGAGATGGATTGAGGATCTGGTGATAACTTTTATCTTGGTCTGGGCTCCGACGGAGTACCAGGTTCCTCTGGATATAATCCAGATGTGGGGAGCAGTGCGCTAGTGGTGGACACTCTATCTTAGGGAGAAGAGGGAGGTTGAGGTTTCGTGGACTAACTTCAAGAGGGAGTTTCAAGTGGAATTCCTCTCTTATATGATCTAGGATGAGAAGAGGAAAGAGCTAATCTCCCTTCAGTAAGATATTATGTTAGTGATGGAGTTGGATATCAAGTTCAAGGATGTCCTCCTCTTTTCTCTCGACCTATTTTTGGATGACGAGTCTTGGGCGAGACGTTTAGAGGAAGAACTCCAACCTTTTCTTCGGTATGTTGTTACTCCCTTCACTCTACTGACATACATGGAGGTCCAGAAGAAGGCTGAATTAGTGGATAGGATGCACACTCTAGTAGGTGTTCCATGAGAGGGGATCTATATGGGCTCATCAATAGGGAAGGTTGTCAGCTGCAGGCCTCCAGCATCAGGAGCTTCCAGGTTTCGGCAAGTGGGGAGCAGGCCTGAGTAGTTCTAGATTTGATCCCCAAGTCATCGTCCATTCCTTGCGGGCCCAAGACTGAGATGATTCATCTGTGGTAGTTGGGGACATCTTTAAAATCAGTGCCCAGACCAAGTGCAGTATAGTGGGGGTGGGCAGGTTCAGCACCCACCTTAGTAGTAGTGGTTTCCAGCCAGGCCCTTTCAGCAGTAGTAGCAGGGACATCGAGCTCCTTCTCCTCTGAGAGCATACATTGTAGGATGAGGCCAACATTAAGGTGCTCCTCAAGGACCTCGACCCGGGAATGGTTAGGGATGTGGTCAAAAACTGAGGGGAAGAGGATCTGGGTGTGGGCAGTTGCATGTTGTAGAGGTAGGAGTTCTAGTAGGGCTAGAAGTCGTTCAAGGTATGATCAGATAGTTTAGAACTCTTTATTGTGCCTTGTTTGATTCAAGAGCTTATCACTCTTTTTTTTCACCTATTCTAGCCCATTATCTATGTCTATATGTAGAGAGACTTTTCGTGCCCCTAGTTTTGAGTACGCTAGTCAGAGTTTAGACCAGATTGTCTCATGTTTACTGGGGATGTAGACTGATGTTGGGACCACATCAATCTAGTGGGGAGCATCTTTTGCTATAGATGGGGCCATATGATTTCATCATAGGAATTGAATGGTTATTCTATATATGCACCATTATTAAATTCTTCTAGAGAAGGGTTGTGTTTTCAGATATGGGCGATCAGTGTGTGACTTTCATCGGCGAACGGGGTTGCCAGGAGGGTGGTCGATGAGTGGAGCCCCACCTTTCTTTTTTAGGTGAGCTATTAGTGGAATCGGAAGACTTAGAGATGGTGGAAGTCCCGGGGATCATTAGTGAATTCATGTACATCTTCCCCAAAGATTTTGTGACTCTACCCCCTCAACATGATGTTGAGTTTGGGATAGACTTAAAACCAGGTTTCCATCTGATTTCAATATCTCCCTATCATATGGCACTTTCTAAGTTGCGAGAGTTATGGATTCAAATTGAAGATATGATGGAGAAGTTTTTGTTCGACCGAGTGAAAAACCATAGGGTGATCTAGAATTGTTCGTAAATAAGGAAGATGGTGGTCTCAGGATATGTATAGACAACCAGAGGCTGAACTGGGTGACAGTTAAGAACTGTTACACCCTCTCGAGGATTGAAGACCTTTTTGATCAGTTAAAGGGGACAATATGGTTCTCCCAGATCGACCTGCGGTTAGGATATCTGTAGTTGAGGGTGAAAGAGGGTGACATATCGAAGACTACCTTCAGGTGCAGATATGGGATCTTTGATTTTGTAGTTATGTCGTTCGGCATTACGAAAACACTAACCTTGTTCTTGGGACTCATGAAATCTGTCTTCTAGGAATATTTGGACCAGTTCGTAGTTGTGTTCATTGACGACATCCATATCTAATCAAGATCAGAGGAGGATCATTCCAAGCATCTGAGAATATTTTTAGAGGTCCTACGACAGCACCAGCTCTACAGAAAGTTGTCCAAGTACTTGTTCTGGACATGAGAGGTGCACTTCCTTGGACACATGGTGTCCGAGCATGGAATAGTACTTGATCTGTCAATGTTTGAAGTGGTTGTTTCTTGGGAAGCACCCAAGAATGTGATGGAGGTTCATAGTTTCCTGAGTCTGGAAGG
Source organism: Viscum album (assembly GCA_963277665.1). Classification (NCBI taxonomy): domain Eukaryota; kingdom Viridiplantae; phylum Streptophyta; class Magnoliopsida; order Santalales; family Viscaceae; genus Viscum; species Viscum album. Next base: position 1,288,303,550 of record OY728137.1, read on the forward strand.
ATATTATTAGAGGTTTGTGCCAGAATTATCTCAAGTTGCATCTCCATTGATAGATTTTACCAGAAAGGACAAGCCTTTCATGTGGAGCGAGTAGTGCTAGGAAGCATTAATTTATCTAAAGGAGAAGTTGGTTAGTGCTCTAGTACTAAGGTTTCTAGAGGAAGGGGTAATGATTGATGTGTTATGTGATGCTTCAGTCTGAGGGTTGGGGTGTGTGCTGATGCAATAGTAGGGGTTATCTCTTATGGTTCTATGTAGTTACATCCCCATGATCAGATCTATACCACCAACTATCTGGTTCTTGTAGCAGTCGTGTCCGCACTAATGTTATGGCATAATTACCTTGTTGGGGAGTTCATACTGGTCTTCAAATATTACAAATGATTAAGGTATATTTTCTCCCAAAGGGACCTGAACTTGTGGCAGCAGAGGTGAATGGAGTTTCTTCAGGACTACGGCTTTGAGATCTCCAACATCTCAGGAAGAGGGAATGTGGTGGATGATACCCTGAGCAAGAAATCGTAGAAGGATGCGGTTCAAGAATCAAGAGATGTTTGGAGGGAAATAGAGGAGATGGATTCCCTACACCTAGATTCAAGGGCGGAGGATGGTAGAGGATGTCTGTTTTAGATGACAGCACAGTCCTCTCTATTGCGGAAAGTGGAAGAGTCCGAGTGGGGGACTTAGGGAGTGAAGTGATGCGTGATCGTGTTGTCCAGGGTAATGCCCGAGAAGGATGGTCAGAAGATGGGTAGAATTGAATTTTGTTTCATGGAAAGTTGTGTGTCCCAGTGGAAATACATGAGAGTGGTCTTGGGGAGTTGCATAACTCACCCATGGCGGTACACCCATGAGTTTCTAAGATGTACCAGGGTTTAAGAGGTAAGTTTTTGGGGCTCGGGGTGAAGCAGGTAGTGGCAGAGTTTGTGGAAAAGTGCCTCGTGTTCTAGTAGGAGAAGGCTGAACACCATGTCCCTGGAGGTCTGTTATAACCTTTAGATTCCCTTGAGTGGAAGTGGGATGACATCTCAATGGATTTTGTCATGGTACTACCCAGAGTTTATGTGGGTTTTGATGCAAGCTGGATAGTGGTGGACCAGCTGACGAAGTCAGCTCACTTCCTTGCAATCAAGGAGTAAAGTGTAGTGGATGCCTTATCATAGAGGATCGTGGATGACGTGGTGAAGTTTCATAGAGTTATGAGGTCAATAGTCTTTGATCTGGATACTCGGTTTACCTCACAGGTCTGGAAAGGATTGCAACATGATTTTGGAACCCAGTTATGCCTCAGCACTACTCTCCACCCCTAGATAGATGGGAAGATAGAGCGCACCATCCAAACAATGTAGGATATGATACGGGCATGTGTTTTGGTCTTTAGGGGATCATGGGTATGACACTTGCCTCTAGAAGAGTTTTCCTACAACAATAACTATCACTCTACCATTTTCATGGATATGTTCAAAGCCTTGTACCGGAGGCTATGTCGCTCACCCGTATCCTAGGTAGAGGTCGGGGAAGCAGGTGTTCTTGGCCCAGAGGTATTGTAGAGCATGATAGAGAATGTTCAGCTTATACAGGAGAGGATGAAGGCGTCTCAGGACTGAAAAAAGTTGTATTCCAATCATATGAGGAGACCCTTAGAGTTTGAGGTTGGGGACCACGTGTTCTTGAAGATCTCCCCTCGGCATGGTCAATGGAGGTTGGGTAGGGGAATTAATCTTTATCCCAGGTTCTTCGAACCCTTCGAGGTGTTGTGGCGAGTTGGCGAAGTGGCTTATCAGCTGGCGCTACCACCACTGCTACTGAGGGTGCATGATGTCTTTCATGTGTATCATCTCCGTCGGTATCTACATGATTATTTTCACGTCCTCAAAAGGGGTAAGCTAGATATCGAGGATGACACGACATTTGTGGATCGACTAGTAAGGGTTGAGGATCGTAAGGAGAAGGTACTTCTTTGGTGAAAAATTCCCTTGGTTCGTGTGTTGTGGAGTCATGGTGGCCTCGATGAGAGTACCTGGGAATGAGTGTCACATATGCGCACCTGGTACCCAAAGATTTTTTGAGTGTTTTTCTATTTTTTCAAACTTGTTTATGATTTAGTGTTTGACCATGTTAGCTATGAAATGTGTTGTTTTACTTGTTCTCTAAGTGTGTGTGATGATTCTTGACTCTGGAAAGGGGAGGTCCTGATCCTAAATCGAGACTCATTAAGGTGGATGTGATTAAACATGTGCGGGTGAGTCAGTACTGCCCAAAGTAGATAGTATCTTGACATGGAGGAAGGGTCTTCCTAATCCATATGACTGGACAGTATAACCTTTACATGCTTGTGTGGTTACTTGGGGGAGATAAGAAGTAGTTTATCTGTGGTTGTTCAGAAGATAGATAGGGAGAGGTGTTCCTAAATGTCAAGGATGTTTACTCTGAGAGGTATCTTTCGAGGTGGTTGTTTGGACCCCTCTCTTTACATCAGTTTTAGTTTTGATTCTTGAGGATGAGAATAGTTTGAGAGGTATCTAATATAATTTTCAGACTCTCCTGGTCCATTACTTTTCCAATTCTGGTGTTTAGGATTCCCTGGACCCCATCAGTAAGTTAGGAGGGCAGCATGTGGGTGGAAGGATGACACTGTGGTGTAACCCATAAGTGACCCGATCGGTGCCATAGGGGCTCATTAGGGTTTTCTTTCCCGTGTTTACCCATAACACCACTTTTAGATCTTTAACCATTTTAAAGTGGTTCAAGGATGTTTCTATCCCCATAAACGATGTTTAAAATACCCACGGGTGGGGAGACCCTAAAGCGACCCAAACTATGTATCGTTGTTGCTATTTTCCTTTATTTAAATGAAATATTTTAACTCACAACTATTGTGGACACCCCTATGATGAGAATTAGTAAATAAAAATTAATTCCATTATGTGTAACCACCCAACTTCATGGAGAAACCACGATCAGCCTTTAAATCGGTTCAATAATTCATATCTTGTAACTCTAGGATCTCACCTTTTATCGCTCATGGATTCTTTCTTCTTCTTTTCTACTCTCTTTTACTTAACATGGGGCGTTGGAGTCCCCCTTCTTGAGGGTAGTGGTGGGCCTATGATGGAGCATTTTCTACTCCTCTTGGATCCCTCAAATTTCTTCCCCTATAAGTTGTGCATCCCCAGTTCTTGGCGTGTGGATAAAAACTTCGATTGTTGATCATCTAGGTAGGGTTTTTCCTTCGTCTCTCTTTACTGTGTATCATACAAGGTGGGTATGATAATTTTCCTATGGGGATTGATGAAACCAAACCTTGAAAAATATAATAAAGTGTTTTTAGAGAATGAAGGGGTGTGTTGATGATGCTACTATACACTTTTACCATTTCTTAAATTTTTTGAATTGTATGGGCTTATATACACTGAAAATAGTGGCCATTGGTGGTCCTTTCTTGTGCACTAATGAAACCCTATCTTCTGTGATGATTGAATGGTTGTGACATAGAAGTTGGTTAATCATGTAAATTCAGTTAATTAAATGGATGCACAGTGAACAAGAATCCTTGTGTGATCACCCCGACTAACCAAAAAGAAAGAAGGAATTTAATGAATGGTTTTTAAATCTAAAAAGTCCCTTTATCTTTCTTGATAATGTGTGTGGTTGTTATTATTTATGCGTGTGAGGTGACATGGATGGGGATGGGATCCCTTATTGTGTATTTGTTGGTTTGTGGATCTGAGGCCATGTGGGGTTGTTTTTTGGGGCTTGGATTGGTTCCAGTACATTGAGGGATCTAACAGATCCCTTTTTTTGTTGTGACTTTACAAGATAACTGACTGTGAATGCTTAAATTGTTTCTTGGCTGTTTTTCCATTATTGGCTTATGGCTATGCCTATTAGTTTCCCAATATTGAAGAATTATTTAAATGGAACCACTTGAATGTGATAACAAGAATGGGTTCAATGGGGATATGTTTTCTAGGAATGAGTTGTGACTTGGATATGGATATGGTGCTTCTTATGAATGAATAGTAATAAGGGTGTTTGTGTATAGGCTCTTTTTGAACCCCCTAGTAAGGGATGAGTGATTTTTTACCTATATGTATAATTTTAGTTCTTATGTTTCTTATTCTCACCCCACCCAAGTTGAGAACTTTGTGCTGAACACCCCCATTTCATGGAGGACGTTGTTTTTTCCAAAACTCCTATGAGTGGATAGTTATTAAATTATTTTATGATACCTTTCCAAAGTATCCCAAGACTCTTCGTGAAAGTTTTGGTGGCCTAAGGTCTATTATAGCCCAAGATTCTTTAGGTATATTAGTTATGGTGGTTCACTGGGGTCTGTGTAGGTGGTTTGTTTCCCAAGTGTCTTCAGGATGAGGCCCAGGTGTATTCTAGTGTGGTGGTAGTTATTGTTTCCCAGGTGTCTGCAGGCGAGGATGTGTGTGGTCGGTGTAGCCTAGGTGTATGTAGGCAAGATGTGTGGTTGTGGTAGCCCAGGTGCATACGAGTGGGGTATGGAAATGGGACTATGGCGAGAATGTCGGGGGAGGTCTAACGCATAGGATGTCTTCAATAACCTGTGGGAAAGTAGTGTGGGGTACCCAAACATCTATGTGTTATTACTATTACTTTACTTTACTTGAGTTATTTGGGGAGCGTTCCTTGGTGAGGTTTGGGTGGATAGTTTCTATTCTAGGTACTTTGGTTATCTTCTTTTCTCACAGAGCATTAGAATGTCTCCCCACTTGTGCATGAGATCTTTTGGTTTACCCTATTGAGTATACCTGTATACTCACCCTACCTATATAAAACTTATTTCAGGTTTCCATGAGGACTTTGAGGACTGTGCCAGATCCTATTAGCTCAGAAGTTGGGACCATTGATGTTGCAAATTTTCTTTTCTTTTGGTACATTACTTTGGATTTTCATTGTAATCCGTATAACTTATTGTTGGAATATGCATATGGAAATGGATGGTTTTGTCTATACTTTTACATTTAGTTTTGGTGTTGTTTAGGATTTACTATCTTATCTCTAGATCCTACTAAATAAAAAATGGTAATTCCTTCCATATTATGTGTGATTCTATACCCTTGGCACTATTCGCCACTTCGGGGCCTATTGAATGTGGGTCTCGGGGGTCATTATCTCTTCTTTAACTTGAGGAAGGAAGGGTTTGGAAATCTGATGTCTCATCCCTCGTCTTGGTGAAGAGGGGTCGTGAAAAACTTACTTAAACCTAATGGTTGAAAAAAAAGCATATTCCCTTGTAACAACACTGGTTTCCTTGCTTTATCCCTTGGAATATATAGATCTGGATTTTTCCTCAAAGTTGGCATTGGGTTTTGGGTGTCACTAGAACCTAAAATCAATATATCAAAAATATTAATATATATTAAAAGATGTGTGTGAATCCTTTTGTAATAAATGGGTTTCCCATTGATCAATACCTCAGATGAAAAATTTAATACTACAGTTGTTTTTGAAATGCAGGGTTTACCCTAGGTTGGACTTAAGGTCGGTTGGATTCAGATGTTCTGTGGAAGGAATACATTGGTAGGTTTCTTAAATGAATTAGATAATTTATTTATTTATTATCCTGAAACTAAATCACACTATAAAAATTCATCATTATGATGAATCTATATGTTTATTCATATAAACTTGGGATATTAGAAAGGTGAAATAGATATCTCTTAGAATTAGCAACTCAAGAATGTGGATCTTCAATGAACAATTGAGGGGATTCATAAAATGAATGACCACCATAGTAAGATATTTATAATCATCACTAAAGTACATGTTCTTCACCAAATATTGATCTATTCTTGATTTATGGATATTTATTTTTTATTTTTTCCACCTGTTGATTTAATTTTCAAGTATGGTTTTCATATCTTCCTATCTTTCTATGTTTTCAGTTCATTGCATGAGCCCTATTTTTATTAGTTTTCTTGAACCTAATTATTTATATCTACCTAAATCCTAATCCTACCCTTTTTTCCACAATATGTGACCATTTTCTAGGATTACATTGGAAAATGATATTTTTAATTCGTTTTCATGATTTTCCCACCACTGTACTTCATGTTCTTCACCATTGGATCATAGGGTCACAACTCAGTATTTCAATTCCAGATTCAAGTGAAACTAAACCACTAGATTTTTTAAGGATAATAGAATAACATAATTATTATTCTTTTTTAAGGATCAATATGAATTTTTAGTTTATGATGATAGATCTAAATATTAGGATGTCAAACGATGAAGGGAAGCACAGAGGTAACCTCGCGGGTAACTAGAATCCCCATTTTAGCCACTAGAGGCTAGGAAATGATGATCAAAGATAGAATAATTTAGATTAGGTCATTTTAGGTGAGATAAGTAGTTGTGAAAGTGGTGGGATTTTCATATATGGCATCCATGTTGAGACATACTTCACTTTGTATGAAAAGTGAGACTACAAGTCGTGTACCTTAGGTCCTTTTAGCGGCTAGGGTTTTGACCTGAGTTAAATATCACACATCATGTTTCCAAGAACACACACTATGTGATCCTACCTGCGAATCCATTCCATATATTGATGGAACACCCACAAGACACCAAGTGGATAGACATACCATATCCACATAGGGATACATTTTGTATAGGTACATGGATAGCCAATCCATATTCCTAGAGAGCATTCTAGAGACCCCAAGTGATTATACATGTTGTGTAACCATATGTACACATCATATGGAGGAAATTTTCTAGCCAATCATTTTCTAGGAGAGAACACACCTAGGTGTTGCAGAAAATACACACACCATGTGACCATATGTACATGTCTTGTGGAGCCATATGTCATTCCAAGACATATACAAGGAAAAAATTCCCAGGTGTCTAGGAGTAGTAACATTCCATCTGATTCTATGTACACACCATGTGGAGCCACATGTCTAGACAATCCATGTCTAGGGGAGGATGAAACCAAGTGTCCAAGGGTAGTCACACCTATTTAAACCAATGTACACATCAGGTACTCTTCCCATCAACTTATACAATGTTTATATCATTCTTCAGTTCTTGTATTTGGTCTTATGAGTATCCTATCTTAATAATTTTTTGTCAGAGAATGTGACGGTGGCCTTCGTTTCATAAGAAAATTTATGAAAAAAGGTGGTATAAGTGGGAGAATTATTTCATTAATTTTTAGCTGTTGTTTGTTCTGGAGTTATCATCAGAGAGTTTCTAGGGTCATCACTCCCCTATGTCTCTTGGTGATGGTACGCAAATATCTTTTATATAGGTATATATAGAACTCCCCAACATTATAGAGGGTTTGGTTCATAAACATGTTGAGGGGTACTCCTCCACTTTAATATCATGTAGTGAGTGGGTCCTCTATTTGAGATAGTTATCCCTCTTTTAATCTATATAGTGGTGAGGTTCAGGTTCTCGATAATCATTCTTTAAAAGATTCATGTGATTCTTGGATAGGTAATTGGAATTTTGGAGCCATAGGAAGACTCATTATACTTAGAAGGCTATGAGGATAGATATATATTTTCTATCTTTATTTAGGTTTATTTATGATCATATCTATTTTTGGGTTACTTTACCCTATATCCATATTGGTTTGGATAACTATTTATTTCTATTGGTTCCCTCTTTGTTTTCAGGTTGTCATGTTGACTATCTTTATAAAAACCGTTTTATGGTTTATGACCACACATTTTTCTCTTATAAAAATGATAGGAAGATCGTTGGTCACATTTATGGACAAGGTTTCGATGAAGCATAGTAGTGCATGGTATATATTACAATATTTGGTGGTCAGCCTCAACAATTATGAGTTGGGATATCTTCATTTTTTCATCTATCTAGTTGATTTCAGGTTGGGACCTATTTTCTAGTTGGAAATGTATTTTTTCTCTTATTACCTTTTGAATTAGCTTTCTGTACATTGATTCATTTCCTATAGGTTTTTGAATTCATTTATTACACTCTTGATGATTTAGTATTTTATTATATCTCTAGACTATTATATGGAGTTGGATGTGTGTGTTCGTATAGTTACTTTAGGCTAATGGATTTAATTTTAGTAATAAGCCTATTGGTGATTATATTTATCCCCTGGCCTATTGGATGTGGTCTCGGGGTGTCACCCTTGGCTTACTTCTATCTCTAGAGGGGTTTCGATTGGTCAGGTCATGATGGAGTGGTATATAAGGTTGTCTGACCTTGGATTATTGTTTAGAGTTGGACATGTTTTTAGGATTCTTTTGGGAACTTAGGCTAATGATATTGATGTGTCTCAAGTTTGGATCTTAGGCCAGGGAACCTAGTGATGCTGTGGTGACTAACTTATCCATACACCATGACTCTGCAAATATGTTTATCAAAAGAGAATGTTGAGGAATCAATTTTAGGTAAACCAATGGTACATGACTCATATTGGATTAGGTATTTTGAATTTCATATCTTTATTTATTCAACTCCATATATACTCATTTAACCATGGTAGGTCTTGATATCTTTTAGGATGTATCTTTGATTATTTCTAACTAGGGAATAAATACAAGGTCAGCATGACAACCAGTTGAGTGACTACACCCTAGTTCAAGATTGTTTTGAAATCCATATCAGTATAGATTCTTTAGTTCATGAACAATTTCATGAGGGATTTTTTCTAGTTGAGCATTGAGAGGAACCACCCCCATTGGGTCAGTTGGATGTTTCAAGGAAGTTATAGTAGTCGTTAGTTCCAATTATTTAGAATGATGATGTGTATATACTAAGAATGCTTCTAGAGTTCCAAGATCATGGGACACCTAGATTTTGTAGTGATATAAACCCTCATGATTTAGAGGATTGGTTGTAATTGATATTTTCTATTCTACGTGAATGTCACCCAAACCGATGGTCATGATTTCAACCTACCTCTTTTTTAGGATAGTGAGAAGTTAGTGGGGGTTTAGTCCTCATGGAGATTGATGAGGTTAAAAACTCTTGCGAAGAGTTTTATTTACTATAATATAGTGAGTTTTATCCCTCTAACAGACCCCCAGTTCAAGTATAAAAACTTCTTATGTTAGCCTAATCCATTGAAATCTTCCCAGGAAGGGAGCACTGGGAAACCAATGTTGATAAGGGGAATCGTAGAGTTTAGTTGTCTGCATCAGATACTATGCATCAAATTTATGGGTCTCAATGCCGAAGTCATACCCATTCTTGGACTCAGACACAGATATCTAAAGAACATGAATCACATGGTGTAATTAGTTGTATTAAAGGTTATTCATCTTGGGGGACAGGTAGAACACCTATAAATCCAAGGAAAGGGTGATGTTATTCTTGTGATGAGAATGTTCATTTTTCTTGAGACCACCTAACATGTCATGCTATAGTGGGAGGACATACAACATGGTCTTCCAATATAGGGACACATACATTGTATGAGGCTCAATTTATATCCCTTTTCCTTTTTTTCTTTAGTTATTTTCCTTTAGAACAACTTTCTTATTTTATTTTCTATCTTTAATGATGAGCTCAAGATTATTGTGGGGCCTTTTTCCATTCCTCCCTTTTAGATGATAGTGTGACTTGTATCTTAGGGGAGAGAATTTCTCATGGGACCTTGTGTTCCTTGTAATGAAACCTTATGATATAATCCTAGGTATGGACTGGTTAACCATAGTGAATTCTAGGAAAACTGTTATTGAAGGAGAGTTATATACCTATGGTCTCATGTAATGATATTATTATTTATGGGAGAGGGGGATCTTATGGTCGAGCTAGTGAGGCTCTTGAGCAGGAAGCTACAACCTATCACCCATCAATTGGAATGTTTAACCCCAAGTACAATGGGATCTAAATGGATTTTGATTCTAGTTTTGGTGGATTATTATATGGATATATTTCTTGAATAAGTTCTAAGGCCACCTTTAAGGTGGGAGAACAAATTTTTCTTCTTCTTTGACCATGGGAAAACACCGATATATTCTACATCATTTAGGATAGCCCTTACTGAGCTCCAAGAGATGAGGGTGCAATGAGAAGACCTTTGAGAGAAATATTTTATGATACCCAGTACATCCCCATGGGATTCAATACTATTGTTTGAGAAAAAGTAAGATATGATCTTGATACTTTTCATTAATTATTGTCACCTAAACCAAGTGATAATCAATAATAGGTACCCCTTTCCAAGGATTGATGACCTTTTTGACCATTTGAAAGGTGAGAGTCAGTTTTCGAAGATTGATCTCAGGCTTAGATTCCACTGATTGAGGGTTCAAATGGATTATATTTCAAATATGTAATTCTAATTTCATTATAGTAATTATGACTTCCAGGTGATTCCTTTATATGTGACTAATTCCACCATGGTGTTCGTGGTACTTATGAACTAAATAATCTTTCCATGCTTGGACCAATTTGTAGTTGACTTTATTGAGGACATTCTCATATAGTATGCATATGAGGAGGACAATATATATATTTAGAGGATAGTCCTATACTTACTCACTAATATCCAATAATATGGTAATATCTAAAAGTGTTAGTTTTGGATCCAAGAGGTTTACTTTCTAGGGAATGTCATCTCTAAGCATGGTATAGTTTTGGATCTAGAGATGATTCATGTAGTGCTTTCTTGGGAACCACCCAAAAGGATGTCATGGGTGTAGAGTTCTTGGTTTGGTAGGGCACCCCCAGAGGTATGTGGAATTCTTTTCCAGGGTGGAATTCACTTTTAATAATTTTATGCAGAAATAAAATTCATTTACCTTAACAGAGTAGTGTCAAGGAGCCTTTGAGAAGTTGAAGTAGAGATTGACCATTTATCATGCGATGAGACTACTAGAGGAGGGAAATGACTACATGGTTTTTTTGCCTCTAAATATTGGATCATATGTGTGTTGATGTATAGTCAAGAAATGATTGCTTATGTTTCATGATAGTTGAGACCCCATGGGAATAATTCTTCAAACCATGACTTCAAGTTCAAAGTAGTAGTTTTTCCTTTGTAATGTTCATGTAATATCTTATTAGAAAGTTTTTTATTGTTTAATCAGACCAATAGAGTCTCAGGTAAAAATTTTCCCAAATATGTATTATGTTTATATAGAGAAATTATTTGGAGTTCTTATAGGAATATTTCTCTGAAATATCCTATACTCTAGGAATTTTAAACATGGTGGAGGATTCCCTTAGCAAGAAATCTGGTTCTCACCTGGTGGGGTAGGTGTTAGAGTATCTATCCTCATTGCAGCTTACCCTGGTAGAGGATCAATTGGGAGATATTGATGGTGAAGTTTTATGTAACTTTATATTCTTAGGAGATGCACCAAATGGGTTCTTTGAAGGATGGAGTGTGTCATGATTATCTAGGGACATGTAATGGTTTCATTAATTTTTCAAGAGAAGGTTTTAATGGATTTTCACACCCCCCCCCCCTTGATTGTACATCTAGGTGTGGAAAATATGTACAAGGATATATTATGGTAGTTTTTGTGGTCTTTAATGTGGAAACATGTTGTTGATTTTGTTTCTTGATGCCTCTTATATCAGAAAGGGAAGGATGGACTTCTTGTTCCAGTAGCTCTAACTCAACCTCTCGGGATTTTGGAATGGAAGTTCGATGGAATATTGATATATTTTTGGGTGTTTCTTCCATGGATAGTGAGATCCCATGACACTATCTGGGTAAATTTTGATTGAATCACCAAGTCATCACACTTTTTTATCTTTTGAGAATAGATTTTGGTTGAGAGTTTGTGCAGGTTGTACACAAAGAAGATATTCTAGCTTCATGAGGTACTCATGATGATTATATTCTACCATTATTCTTGGTTCACTTCATCACTATGGATGGGTTTTTAGGAGGGTTTTAGGACCCAATTATGGATGATCATAGAATTTATCCCCTATAAAGATATACAGATCAAGTGAGCCATCCATGTTTTATAGGATATATTTAGAGACTTTGTGTTAGAATTCATTAAAATCCTAGAGGATCACTTACCATTGGTCGGTTTTTCCTATAATAATATATATCACTCTAATATTTGTAAGGAACCTTCCAATTAATTGTAAGGGACACCCTACAGGTCACCCTTATGATAGAATGAGGTTGTCAAGATATCTCGTACTAGCCGAAAATGGGTGCAAGAAATGACAAATAAGGTTCAGGTGATCTGTGTGTATATAAGGAAAACCTAAAGTTGATAGAAATCTTACCCTGATCGACATTGTAGAAATTTTGGGCTCCAGAAAGGAAATCATGTTTTCTTGAGAATATCACAATGATAAGGATTTTGGAGATTTGGTTAGGGAAGAAACCTATCTCTAGTGTTCATCGGGTTGTTCCAGATTCTATGAAGGGTTGGGTAGGTTTCATACCACTTAGGATTTCCCCCATAGTTAGACTAAGTGCATGAAGTCTTATATGTGTTATAGTTGATTGGATACATTCATGACCAATCACATGGTATCGACTAGGTCTAGATAGACATAGAGGATGAAGTCTCCTTCTAAGAGTACTTAGTGAAATTGAGGATCGATATGAGAGAATCTTATGTGGGTGGAACATTATTACAGTCTTAGAGATTTTGTAGTGTGGGAGCTTATAGAAGTTCTCTTGGGAGAATAACATCATGATACGGGATCAGTATCTCCACTTTTTAATATATCTTATTCTTTTTAAGGTGAAAATTCTTGAAAGATGGGAGATTGTAGAAAATTCATTTTCTAAGGTTTAGTCCTTGGAATATTTATATATGTATATATATACACATATATGGATGTTTCCTCAAATTTGGTGTAGTGGTTTGGGTGTCACAGTACCCTATAAAAAATATAATAAAAATATAAATATTTATTAAAGCATGTTTACACATCCTTTATGAATAAATGGTTTTCCCTTTGATTGGTATCTCAAAGGGAAAATCTAAGACTACATTATTTATCGAATTTTTGGTTTACCCTAGGTACGATATAAGGTTGGTCAAAATTGAATTTTTTATGGAAGGAAGGAATTGGTGGATGCATTAAATAAATTAAATAATTTACTTACCTAATTTATTTAATTTCCTAAAACCTAATTTCCCTTTATAAATACATTACTCTGATAAATATAAAAGTTTATATATATATAACTGGGATATTAGAGGTGAGAAAGAGAGATTTGTGGGCTATAGAAACTTTAGAATGTGGATCATCAATGAATTATCAAGGGGATTCATAAAATAATCGACGAAAGTAGAAAGATCTTCATAATTATCTGTAGAGGAAATTTTTTTAACCAATTATTGATCCATTATTGATGTAGGGAGTATTCTTTTGTATTTTTTTGACCTATTAATTTATTTTTCAAGCCTAGTTTTCATATATACTTACCATTATATGACTTTTATTCACCGTACGAGGCAATTTTTAAATAGTGTTCTTGAAACTTATTTCTTATCTATATTACATCCTTGATTCACCATTTTTCCCTGATATGTGATCACCATCCTGGATCACATTAGTTAATTATGTTTTAACTTTGTTCTTGTGATTTTACCACCACTGTTCTTTGAATTCTTCATCATTGTCCCATGGGGGCATGAATCAACAATTTTGGGGTATATTTGAGAGTGATAAAATTCTTTGATTCATGATAGAAATATGAATATCATAGGGATCAATGATTTTTGAAAGGATTGAGATTTAGTTTTGGGTTTATGCGATGGTTATAATGTTCAAGACCCTGAATAGTTATAAGAGGAGTTATGGTTACCACTCAAGTAACCATAATCCCATTTTCTAGCCACCGAAGAATGATAAATGATGATCATAAAGGACATCCTTTGGATATAGGTGAGTTAAACAGTAGGGGAAGTTGTAGTATTGGTTGGTATGGCATGTTCATAGGGACATGCATTACATTCTAGGAAAAATGAAACTACACGCCGTGTATCATGTAGAAACACACATCATGTACCTTACATCCCTAAAATTTATAGGGTTTGAACCTGAGTTTAATATCACACTCCATGTGATATTACTCAAGAATCCAATCCTTGTGATAATGGAACATACCCAAGACCCCAGATAGATAGACATGTTGTGTACCCCTAGGGACATGTCATGTATAGGTACATGGCTAGTTGATCCATGTGCCGAGAGCAGATACCCAAGATCCTTGATGATCATACACATAGTGTGACCCTATATACATGTCATATAGATACCAATGGCTAGTAAATACATGTATAAGGGAGGAAAAGTCTCTGTTTCTAGGATAATTCACAACCTATATGACCCTATGTACACACCAAGTGGAGCCACATGGCTAGCGTAGTCATGTCCAATGGAGGACACACCTAGGTGTCTAGGAGAATTCAAACACTATGTGACCCAATGTATACATCATCTAGATCCACATGACTAGCCAAGATGTGCCTAAGAGATTACATACCCAGGTGTCCAGGTGAAGTTTCACACTGTATACCATATATACACATCATGTATTATTTGTAGGAAGTATTTCCCTTGTGTATAGCCTTCTTAGAGACATATATTTGGGCCCATGCTTAGCCTATCCTAAGTAGGTTTCTATATAGGATGTGATGTTGGCCTTTGTTTCAGAATTAGAGAAATGACATAAGGTGGAATAAGTGGAATGATTTTTTTAGTGATGCGTAGATAGTGGTAGTTCAGATGTGATTGTAAGAGTGTTTTTAGGATAAATACTCACATATCTCTTTAGGATTTTAGTCCCTAATGTCTTTTATACAGGAATAGAGGAAACTGCCCCACATTACTAAGGGTTCAGGTCCTCTATATGTGGAGTGTTACTCCCCATATATGATCTCAATAGGTGAATCTGGCCTCTATTTGATTTAGTGGTCCCTCGGTTACACTATGAATTAATGATGTGTGGGTACACCATACTCATTTATGAGAGGTTTCATGTGATGCTTGGCTAAGATATGGGACCTTTAGGTCTATGGGAAGACTGTTCATTATTAGTTGTCTATGAATATTGAGATCCCCTTTATATCTTATTTTGGGTTTCTAAATGGGAATAACTATAGTTTAGTTCCTTTATCCCTTTTCAATAAGGGTTGAGAAAGCATTTTATTTATATTTCTTACCTCTTTGTTTTCATAAGTTCCAACTAGTAGTGTTTATACTCACCCCTACATGGGCTATGACCACACAAGTTTTTTATTATGCATACAAAAAACAAGATCAGCGGTAACATTGGTGGACCTACTTTTGATGGAGGATACAGATACTTTGTATCACTAACCATGTTTAGTGGTTAGTCATAGATATTGTGATCTATGTACTCTTCAGTTTTCCATTTATCAGGTTTTTTTCAGGTTGGGAAATCTTTTTTGGTTGGGCATATATTTCCCCCCTTATAATCTTTTGTATTACATTATTTTACTTTGATGTATTTTCTAGATGTAATTTCATTCATTTTTATACACTATATGTTTTATTCATTTATTATATCTCTATACTGTTTCATGGAGCTAGTTGTGTGTGTGTGTGTGTAATAAATGTAGGATAAGGCCTCCCAATTTAGTGATAATCCTACCCAATTCTTATTGTCATCCCATGGAATATTGGAGGTGGTCTTGGGGTATCACCCTTGGAATACTACGAACCCAAGATTGGTCTTAGGGGGGTCGGGTTATGATATCCTCCATTACAAAAACAAATTCCCTTAGTTTTGGAAAGTCACCTAGTTCCTACTCAAACTAGGAGTCAGTATCTAATATAAGGCCCACCATGTCCTAAACTTCAATTTACTTGAATTGGACAAGATTTGGAGTATTCTTTGAATATGACCCTCTAAGACCCTACATCAATAATAGTGAGTAATACACATAGACTAGGAGTGGATTATAACAACTCATCAAGTCCCCTAAAAAGATAAGGTTCAGTTATAGCAAAGGCAACCTCATATAAACACACTACATGTAATATTATATCTTTGTCTATAGATATATCATAATGAAGTACCCACACTTCATGCCATTATCCTTTATTACATTATTAATTTATGACATTACTGCATGTACTTTCCTTCTTCTGAAATGGACATGGATTTTATAAAGGTACTACCATCCTGGTCAATTGGGCCCATGATATATCCTCCTTTTGGAAGTGAATAATTATGTATTGATCATTCAATCAATGTCATACCACCAATGACACACCCAACATAGGCTACCTCATCACAACAAAAATGTGATGTTTTTCATCATACATAAAAGTTTATAATAAAATGGAAGACATTGACAATGATCTAACTTTGAGATACCAATACACATTTCATATATAGGAATAACCAATGGCACCTAAAACATGTGGTTTTACTATTGTTTGGTTGGTCCTCATGATATTCTCTAGTTGAGAACACTAAGTGTAAACTTCATGAGAATAATTATTAATGATTATAATCCCCAAGCACCTGATAGTCATACATAATATTTTTTCTGTCATTATGATTTATCTAGACTATATGACATATATTTAATATTATTATAATAGTATCTCAAGGTTTTTATTATAGTTTGGAACTACTATAACCTATTGATATAATAAATCATATATGAAAATTAACTTATAAATTGTGGAAACATAAGTATCAACACTATTATATTAAGAAGACATCGTGTATAATTCATAATATAATTGATATGGTAATTGAAAATTACTGTTCCAGTTCGGTTTAGGGAACCCACTTTCACACACTCCCACATTCACTAGACACAACTTGATAATTGTTATCCTATTAGATCTAACATGGTAAATTCGTGATTTTACTGGTTAAATCCTTTAATCATTGATCTTTCCATGTATTATTTCATGGATACTCTTCTATTTTCAACATCACATATTTTAGTAAAATCCATCAAGAGATGATATCCTCAAGTATATAACTTTTTTTCTCTATCATAAAATTAATATAATGGGAAATACCTCTATTGTAAAC
This sequence comes from Viscum album, assembly GCA_963277665.1. Classification (NCBI taxonomy): domain Eukaryota; kingdom Viridiplantae; phylum Streptophyta; class Magnoliopsida; order Santalales; family Viscaceae; genus Viscum; species Viscum album. The sequence continues at coordinate 1,288,320,528 of OY728137.1, forward strand.
TTATCATAATGATAATACTTTACTTTCTTGGTATGATTCCCAGAACAGTAACAAATCATTGCATATTTAATACTGTTTATTTAGCTACATCAGAAGCCACAATATACTCAGTATTTATAGATATGAATACCATTTGATTTAATGGGTTACTATTTATTTTTTTCTTTATCTTAACTATGATATTAGATCAAATGAACTATAGTAAGACTAGTTTCATACCCTTTATAACTATTTCTCATTCCACTCCATGTACTAGATACATATCATCTATACTTTGTCAAGTACTATTGTAAAGTATTGACTGCTTCCCATGATATTCTATTATATGTATCATATATTTTCCTACTATAATGAATATTTTTCCATTATCATACATTGTATATAGCATGACATGTGTGATATATCTATCAAAAATGTGTATGGTGATATACTCACCATTTTAATCTCCTCTTATTTCATATAAATATCTTCATGAAGATATTTATTCCATGCAAAAATAGAAACTATTCTCTCTGAAATTTTTTCAACTTTTATTTTTCTATACCATGCCAGTATATGTACTTTGACTTGGTTTAAGAAAACCTTAGATCCTCTGCAGTACATATTTTTCCATTGATGTTTGGTTACATATTTAATTCAATTGTTTTAGATTTACTTGTTTAATCTAGTCTTAAATAATTTTAAGACTAAAGATCAAATTTTTCACAGCTTACAAACATATTTGTCTTGAAAAACTATATTTCTCTTACTAACCTCTTCAAGACATTGGTAAACCATTCATTATAAATGAATATTCAATTATCATTATACTTTAAATAATAAAAAATTTATCACTATAAATTTCATTCCATATTGAATTTTTTTTATATCACCAACCAATTTTGGTCAGCTAATATAGAAAAATTCTATAAGGTTTCCTCCTAGGGTAGGTCACCTTGACATCCAATAGTCCAATATGATGATCAAAGAATGTATGCATGAAAAATAGAATTAAAATGGATTTTACATGATGATTATGGATAATTTATAGTCATATACTATGTCATATTCTATAAAACTTTTCAATAATCATTCATTCCTTATTTGTGAGATTTCGCTACCACACATGTATAGTTTATGTTGAATACCCACTAGTGAATTTATAATATTTGGAGAAAATACCAAATCATTGAACTAGATTTTTCTACATGGAATACATTCTTGAATTTATATTTACTTTTAAATCATATCAAGTTATTCATTACTGCATTACTATAGGAAAAAATATTCTTAAAGAATAATATATCACCCAGTGAGGCTTGTGTATTTTAGTTTTCCTATGAAAATTATCATGCATCTGAAGTCTAGACATTAAATATGTAACATTTTCTCCCACTATCACAAAATATTTTTGATCCCTCATAAATATAGTCTATTTTGAATATAATTTATAACTTGGTGGTGTTAATATCTATAGTGACTATAATATCATTAATTGAGATACACTTTTTGTTTTATTGATACAATTTTGGTTACAGACATAACCTTAATAGTCTCTTTTCATATTAACTCATATATTCTGACATAATGGATTTATATCATATTATAAATTATATGATATCCATTTTTCATTATAGTTAGTATACAATTAAGTGTTTGTGTTTTTATTTTAAAATCCCACCTTGAAAATATTGTTGAAAACAATACAATATGTCTAAAACTTTTCATCAATACTACTCTTATTAATATTATTGATATGATGTGTATAAGGAAATGTGATATTATTAATTACTCTGCTCTAAATTTTAATTTTCAATAGAAACTTTTAATACTCATCATCGATCCTCATTTTACTAACATCATTACTATAACTTGTTTAAGGAAATAAGAGTACAGGAATAAATTCCCTTAACATTTTCATGATCAGTGAATGCTTTGTTAAGATATTATTCAGATCATGGTCCTAAAACAACTCATAAATTATAACCATATATCTTCTTTAATTCAATAACAAATTCCTCAAATTTCTTAAATGAATCTCATAATGTATATTATTTTTCCTATATCATCTACTTGAAATATTTCACATGTTTCATGGTGAAGTAGTCTTAGAAGATTTATGGATTAACTTTATTTCTAAAGTATTATTTTTCTAAAACATTATAAGTATGTATTTTGATAATACCTATGGTTTGTATATCTAAAGACCCCAAACACTGTATTGGGTATATTCTTGAAAAAAAAATTAGGTTTTACTTGAGAAAGAATTATCTTTCCAAAACTAGGTATTACTGAGTATTAAATTTTATATTTGTTATTTATTTGTGATGGTTCAAGTATTACCAAACTATTAATTGAGTGTGAAATAACTAAAACAATATTTATAACAAAATGAATAATTTCTCATTATGACTTAAATAGCACTGATATAAACGTTTTCGTAATTTTAAATAAAAAATTATAGTTTCACAATAATCAATCCACTATGAATTAATAATCATATGATTCTCATCACTGAAATTGGAATCACAATTTATAATATTCTCGGATAATTCACCTTGAATCCTATCAATTATTTTGAACTTTCTTATTTCTTTTATTTGGATAAAAATGTGTCATGAACATATAATATTTAATAACTAATAAGTAAAACATTCATATTATATTCAATGGTGAATATTTTTGAAGTAAAAGAAACTACTTTTTTCTTATTTAGATCATTTTAATATATCTTTCAATGAATTATCATGCCACATGCAAAAAAAATATACAACTATTTGATTATATAATATATTTTCTTTATTTTCATATAAATACATTGTGATGGTGCCTATAGAATTGAACATTCCATTAGCCTTTTCACTTTTTATTTATTTTTATTCACCATAATAACTAAATATTTAGCATTCTATAAGTTCTCGTATTCTAGGATAACCTTTCACAAAATATATTAAAGTGTTTTATCCATAATATCTATTTTAAAATTAATAGTGAAACTAAAGAAACTAGGTGATAAGGAGGGAAGAATGGGATGTTTTGAAATATCATGATTTTTCTTTCAATTTACACATGTTTACTATAACCATAACCACATTAATTTCATACATTACATTATCTATGAATACTTCTTGGAGATGAAAAAACATGGTATAACTATCCATGTTATGATTTTTCATTCTTAACTCACTAGAAATTAATGATTAAATTAGGATTTAAACATCAAAGGAATCATCAATGCATCTCATATAATCTCCCTTTGCACCCTATATTTCTTCTTGAGGTGTTGCAATGGTAAGTGGGGACATTAACACACACAATTTACTTTCATATAATAGTACTATATGTAAACGTTTTTACCAGTATTCTAAATTAGTGATAGGTGGGACATTTTCATTATCTAGTATTTATCATAGTGAACTTGTGGTATACTTTCCATTTTCTCCAAAAACAACTTTTACATATTATTACTTTTATCTTTATTACTAATTATTTGACAATATATATTAAATAATAATAAATTTATCCTGATATTTTATCATTTCCTCGTATCCCATAACTACTAGATTTAGGATAATTAGTTACTTAAGTATTCTAGTGGCAAGGATCCTTAAAATATATCTTTGTACTCTAATCTATGACTATACCACTACTCAAAGAGTTTCAAGGTTGGAATTTGGATAGTCAACCACATTAACTCACAAATCCTTGATCTATTGAGGGGAGAACCATCAACTATAAAGAATAACTTTGATTTACTCAATGATTTTCCTCTAAAACTGCACTAATATAGTTATGAATATTTCTTTGATGTCATTTTTATTCATGTCGACCCACCACTCTTTTTAGAACATCTTGATATAATGAGGTTCCCTCAACTAGGGGTGAATATGACCTCATACAATAGTCTTTCTCAAACTCAAGTGATGGAAGGACTTAATGACTCAATATTTTATTTGGGGGTTTATTATAGTCTACATTGAAAGTGAAATCCATTTCTATTTATTATTCTGTATTTATTTGATCGAAAAAAACAAAGATATTTTAAAATTAAAATCATTCACTATAGTTTTTTATTATATATATGAATGTTTTTTAATTATTTTATGTGTTCATGTCTAAGTTAAAAAAATATAAAAATAATAAATCATGCATAAACAAAAAAATTGACAAACAAATGATGTGATCATGAGTTTTTTTATGGTTGATTCATTGAGTTTAAAATAGATCAACCGATACCCTAGGGGTTACTCCTTGAGTTACGTACAACTAAAATTGTATTCCTCAACCTGTCCAATGTATTCTCCTCCATTCTAGTGCCTTACTATGTCTCCGTGTGATTTTCATCACTTTTTTTACTAATAATTATACAAGTATACTCATATTTATGTGAGGGAATCTTTGGAATAATGGGTACACATAAAAAAATCTCTTATGGAAATACATTCCCTTATACATATAATGAGGGGAAGGGGAAATATACTGAGAATCATTTATTAATTAAATACTTAAAAAATTGCATTGTAATAAATAAATAAAACCCAAACAAGAATTTTTTGATCTAAAATCATGATCAATAAGCATGAAATAAACTCCTAGAAAAAAAATCAATTATCAGTTAATGTTACTCAATGGAATTATTTATGAATTAAAATAAAATAAAGAAATTATAATTTAAAATTTACTTATTTTCCAGGCCCAAAAAATTTTAAATTCAAAATATTTTAGAAATATTTTTTATTTTTTTGGAATTTTTGGGTTTTAGAAGAATTTAAAACCCTTTTTAGGGGGTCCTACTACTATACAACCACGAGTATTATTCACCCCCATAGTACTAATCACCCATGGGGTACTACTCCCATGTGTGTGTGTGTTTCATAGAAGACTTGAAAATCTTGAAAAACAATTCTTATACCATCAAAACCTACCACTTTACCCCCGTATTATTGTTCACCTTGATTAATATTACCATTCTATCCATCTAGATTAATATTTATTAATTTTAATTATATTTTTCTATAAAATTGTTTCTTTGATATTTAGATGGCCATAACTAGACCATTGGACCTCATATCAAAGTATCATAAGTGTAATTTAGATCATATCGATGTCATCTACTCAAAATTATAGAAATTTAAATCTAATTAGGCTTAAGGAATCAAAAGATTTATCATGCACCACTTTTTGGTTTTGGGTCCACTTGAAATCGATTTCAGAACAATTTATCCTATGAGGCCCACTCAATTAACAACTTGAGGATCTCGTGGGAATTAAATTTACTGTGAAAAAAATAAAAATTAAAACTATACCTAGTTTGATTTTGATCAAACATGTGTCGTCCCACTTCTAATGCTTGTCACTCAAAGGAAAAAAAATCCAGAACCCTGTAGATCTTCTACATAGTCTCAAAATGATTTATAGATCATAGATATTTGATATCCATGTGTTATTGAAGAGATAAAAATTCCTTCTGATATCAACATGATTACAAGAACACTATCTCTTCATATCAAGATACTATTCTTGGATAAAGGTGACCCAAAAACTTTCTTCTCTCTCTATAAATTGAGAGATAAGGGAGTGAACTTATCAAATCCAAGGTAATGAATATTCTCTCGAATTTGGGCTTATTTTTTTATTTATATGTTGGTTTAAACTTATTGAAATTTCATTTAGGCTCTTTAATAAGTTAACCCATCTAAAAACACCCAAAATAAAATTTATAACCATGAAAACAATGTTTAAATGGTCATAAGTATTTTATCATGTACTTATAACAATTAAACTATTTTACATGTTAATATTCAGTTAATTAAATTTACTTATATATCCTAAATATATTTAACGAACATCGTCTAAAAATATATATGATTAAAATATAATTTCTGGTATACCCTTAACACTCATAAATATACATATAAAATAATTTTTTTGCTATTATTATAATCTAGAAAAATAGTGAATTTATTTATTTTTTTCGATCATTAAAACATGGATATATCTCACACTTAAATGGGGATCACTCTGTTCTAAAGCTTGATTTTATAAAATTATGAAAGATTCTATATATGATTTATGTGTGACACTCTAGGCCCTTATATTGATAACAGTGAGTAATACTCATATTCCAAGAGAGGAGTTTACCAACCCATCAATTCCACTAAGGAGATATGGTTTATTCATAACAATTATTACCACTTATGAACACATGTCGTGTAATATAATATATTTGTCTCATGATATATCATAATATAGGATGCACACTTTATGTCATCATCATTTCTTACTTTATTATTTTTTGACCTTACAGAATGGGAATACCTTCTTCTATAATGTATATGGATTTAATAAAGGTACAAAAATATTAGTCAACTAGTCCGGAGATTCTCTTCATTTCAATAGTCAAAAATCATATCTTGATTATTTAATCAATTTCATAACACCAATGACACACCCAACACAATATACCTCACAAATATATAAATTTCATGGTTTTCATATTATATAAAAATACATAATAAAATGGTACATGTTGATAATTATATCATGTTAAGAGACCAATACACATGTTCGTAGATAGGAAAACCAATGATACTTGAAACATGTGGTGCTCCTATTGGTGGGTCAGTCCTCAAGATCTCATCTACTTGAGATTACTAAGTTTGAACATCATGATAAGAAATGTCAATTATTATGATCCTCTATCACCAAATAGTCAAATATCTTACGCATCTCATCAGTATGATGTATCTCAAGGTTCTCATTGTAGCTAGGAACTACTATAATATATTGATATGAAAATAATCAAATGACATTATCATAAAAACAATGGATGTATAAGTATTAATAATATTATAGTAAGAATGTATCATTCATAATGCATTTTATACTTAATATGGTAATCAAAAATTAATCTTCAAATTTGGTATAGGGTACAATATTTCAGAACATGCAATTCCATTATTAAAGAATTTAAACTTATTAGATTTGTTCCTTGTCACATAAAATTAAACTACATTATATTGAGTCCATTATACATGACTTAAATTTCTTAGAATGGAATGTATTTATATCCTTTACCCGACACGAGTGTCAGGTTTATGTGGGATATTTGACATGTTTTTTACCAATATAATAGTTAGCATTAAGTAAATATTCCCCTCTTTTGTCTAAGTTGTATAGAGTTAAAATAAATAAATTATGGACCAATATTATAAGACCTTAAATTTCTTATAGAATTCTATATTTTATAGATTACCTCCCTTATACAAGATCCAGATTTATGTAAGGACCCTCAATGTATAGCCCCCAATTTCTATCATCCCACCCTATGGTAAAACCACCCCCATATATATATGTATATATGAAATATGTGTTTATTTATTACTATTATATTAATATATTTATTGAAACATGGATCTTTTATCCAAATCCCATACATGGATTTCTATCACTCTCAATCTCTTCTCTCTTCATGGGAGTCAAACCCATGTAGAGTTTTCTTGTATGTACCAAGTTCTAAATACTCACCATGTATTTACAATAATTCACTCTCATGTGATCTAAATAAATTCACAATAATATTTTATTTCTCACACTAAGTGTTAATCATGTTAACTTAGAGGTCCTAATTAACTACTCATAAGGGAATGATTGAGACATGATGTACTCAAAGGCAGTAAAGATAGTCCTGGTAGCATGATGATAAATTGAACATCATTGGGTCTATCGTACATGAATCCTCAAATCAATTGGGAAATGTTATTAGTGATACTCTTATAACATACAAGAAAATTAGATATGTGTATGATCTATTAGTGTATTGATATACTTTTATATAAAATCCCTCCAATCAAGAACTACTTGTGTCTTGATTCTCGACATTATGGGATGTTTAGTGATGTCTAGAAATCCCATCATATGTCCTACTAAAAATTATATCAGTAAGTAAGAAATTACCCTTTTCACATTAATTTCTAGGTCTCCCTATCCACATCAGGTTTTCTTAATGGCCTTGTGTTAATGTGAAATCCAATCCACTCCCCCACACTTGATCATGATCTATAAAGGAGAGGCTTCACAAACTATTTCTAGATTTATTTTTACCCTCAAAGGATACATAGTGACGTCGAGATATATTATCTTATTCCCAAACACAAACCCCATCAATCTCATTATTGGAAATCAATTTTCTTCCTCATTCGTATTAGGTTTCTAATAATCATTTGATACCAAAGTCAGACTACCAATTGATTTTATTGTGTGTATGAACAAGATCTATAAAAAGGTTCTATAAAAACTATGTGTGGATTCATTCCTTCCCTCATGAGATACATAGTGATTCCTATATCCTTGATCATAGGTAAAACCACAACTTCCAATCAAAAAAATATTATACTAGTATTTTTCTCAAGGATTTTTCTCTTCATTTGACACATGGGAAAATATATTGTCTTTTGTTCATAATCTCTCCATAAAAAATGTTCCAGCATATTTTCTTCTACTAGACACATTTTCCAAGAATAAGTTTCACTGATTTTTAGATGTTTAATAATAATTAAAAGACCTTATAGTCTTGACATTAATATGATTTTGTTGTATCTAATTCATGAGTGAGATCTATGTAAATTTCCCTATATTGAAATTCCAACAACATAATGTTAAACTAAGTAATATGTGTATTTATCATATAGTGTTAAACTATATTATTTTGGTCCTTGTTTCATGATGTTTAACTATATGAGACTTGATTTTTTATTGCATGATGTTAAACTACATGCTATATATTCCATATTTCATGAATATAAACTACTTATAATGCTTATGAACTATGTGTGGGTTGATTCATGCTATTTCAAGTAATGTAGTGATATATGGATCATATATTCTAGAAAAATCCATAGACTATCATCCTTTTTTACTCCTTTTTAAAGGACTATGATAGCATCTCCATGGTAAACTGTAACGCCCCGACCCCAGCTACCCAGAGTTGGAGCATTACTTCGTAACATTGGCATGATCACAAAAGATCAAGTCTCGAAAGACCGATTAGTTTAGTAGCCTTGGAAACACTAGATACATTCATAAGTCTTTTATTACATCAAAATTAAACAAACTACAATAACATGGTCTTCATAGTCCACACTCATATCTTCACTGACTATTCTTGCAAGTCAGTCATAATACACTTCTTCACATCCTGGAAAATATTTAAACATTGAAAGGGGTGAGCTCAGATGCTCAGTAAGGATAACAATATTGCGGAAGCTTTTATAAGAAAACATAAGCATTTAAGGCAATTTATAACTAAAACAAAAGCCTTATTGAAATTGAACTGCAGCATAATATGGAAAAAGTAAAATAAAATAATGCCATTACTTACTCACATGGATATTCTACTAGACTAATAATCACATGAAATATCAATAACCACTTTCATAATGAGGAAATTTATAATGCCAGACCTTTTGAAACATTTTGTCAAGGCCTCGGCCAAGACGTCTAAAATGATTAAGGCCTCGGCCAAAACCATAAATCAAATTGGGAAAGGGAATCGGCCAATTCCACGTCTAGTGGTCTCATGAGACCTACCGATGCATCGAGGAGCTATAGCGGGCTCCACCCGTCACTTATTAAGTCCAATACATTCCTCATATGAATAGGTTTACACATAACATAAGTATTCGTATTAAAACTAGCATACGAAATGTCAACAGTTTCTCCATAAACTATGGATGATATAAAAATAACACATCCACAGTCAAATGTTTCACAAAATTCTCAATGGAAGTTTTGTATCATAAATCAATTTCAAATAAACTTAAAACCCATCAAAGGATGTTGACATGGATCAAATCAAAGCTATTTGAGAGAAATATCTCTCTTTTTTAAAATCATTTAAAAGTCCCATAATAAAACATTTACTTTGAAAATATTATTATAAGCTTGTAAGGGAAGCTTCGATGAAGTTATAATGGCGGAAAATAGCCGCACCCGCCGTATAAGTTTAAAAAAACATTCTTACCTTAAATTTGTCAAAAAGATCAAAAAGTACATTGTTTGGAAAACGACGGTAAGATTCCTTTCAAAAACATATAAGGGTATAAATGACTTTAACCCATTTTCCATTTAATAGGAAAAATGTTTTTAAAGACATTTTTAAAAAAACATGGATGTGGGTCATAACAAGGTCCCAGTAAATAATTATGTATAAACAACCTTGGATAATGAAGAGGTTGTGAAGTAAACCCTTACCTTGTACTTTTCCTTGGTTGGGGTAGGTTAACCTCCTGTATAATGGTGAAATAATTGTTATTAAATTAAACAAGAATCATATACATTCATATGATATCATATACGATCTTTTAACATTGCTTTGTTAACAATATCTTAGATTTATCGTTGTTTCGGGTGTTAACTTACTCGTTTTCTTTTATATGTGTTGTTACTTAAGTCGTGTTTTTCATGGATAGGTTGTATCTTATTCATATCCAGAATGATATCATGTCCTTAAACATTATTTTTAAATCATCAAATGATAATTATACTTGAATGTATACGACGGAGAATGAATCTCATCGCGTTCGTGGAGACGGTAGTCCGTACGTACGCACGAGCGACAATATCATTATTTTGATATTTAAATAATATATAATTGTATAGTATATCATATATAAAGAATCATTATCATGTTATATTTATTATTTACATGAATTACATATCATTATTATACCCATCTAAATAATAATATATTGAATAACAATTACACCACGACGTGGAGACGGTAAGCCGTACGTACGCACGTATGGTGACATGTCATTAAAATGATGGGTAGAATACTGAATATGGTTGTTCCATATTTATAATAACATCACAATATATAGAATATACTGGAGTTATAATTTTATAATTGAAATAATAAACAAAGAGGGAGTGGAAGAAGAAAGAAACTTGAAAGAGGGTGATGAAAATGTTACCTCTTCTTCGGGTTCTTCCTTTTTATTTGATCAAAAGGACTCCTTAGGATGGCTTTCTGACTAAAGTAAAGCTTCTAGGATGAAGGGAGAGAAGTTGGGAGAGTATTTGGGCAGGGTTTGGCCGAACCAAAAGGCTTGGAAGTGTGAATAAGGTGGTAGAGGTGGGGGCCTTTTATAAGAGGAGAGGAGGGGCACTTTTGGAAAGATTGAAATGTTACATTATTTCACAATGCTTTTCGGATTCTAAAGGTCCCACACTTATATAATTCGAGGCTAAGGTGATAAGGTTTCTAAATCTCCTCATCCAATAGGCTTTGGACAAGTGTAAGCCTTGGATTTTTCATTATCTTCTCATTTTATTTAAATCGTTAAATAATGAGGTCATCGCTGCATCATAATGATGTCATAAATAATTTAATTTATTTAATGTCTAAAAATTATAAAAAAATACTATGATGTAGTAAATCTTCTTAGCTTTCTAATGAATATTTATAGTCAAAATTTGGACTTGTGTAACCCCACTTAAAAACTGTTTTAGTAAAATAACTCATGTTTGTGTCAATTTAATTTTAACATTAAATAAATATATATTAATGTCATTTTCCAACTAAAGTGTCTCCATGGGGTCCCCAAGTTGACCCATGGGTTGTCTTGGTCGGCCATGACTCATCCAATAGGAGTAGGACAAGTTTCATGCTCATCTCATATTATTAAAATATTATTTGTACCTTAAACTACACTAATTACCTCTAATCGCGATTAAGAACTTAAAAGTTACTATTCACCAAAAAATTATTTTAATCTCATTGAACCACATTTTACTTCTTAATGAAAACCATGTATGTCGGATTTTTGAAAATCAAAACACAGAAGTGGTAATATTTCATTTTAACGAAAAATCAGTTTTTAACAACCACTTAGTGGTTTCACTATTTATCAAAAATTGAAGTTTTTCAGAATAAGGCCAAAATTTCACCCTAAGCTATAATTGATATTCTGAATTCAAAAATGATGTCTATTTTACAAAATTCCAAACATATAATTTGTATTAATTAATTTTATAATTAATTCCCGCTGTTACAACAAATAGCGTGTTTTTAAGAAACAATTTATATCAAAAGTTTGGCAATTGTTTATGTCCAATTTCAATGTTAAATTAATTCTAATGACCACCATTGGATAAAATGGTAAAAATATATTCTAATTATACTTTAAAACCACTAAATAGTATAATTTATCACTATAAATTATTTTGATTAAAATAGTTGTTTTTAAGTATTTTTCACTATTCATAAAAATTTAGAAGTTCTCAGAAAAATACCAAAAATTCAACATAGGCTAATTTCAATATTCCGAATCCAAAAATGAAGTCCATTTTGATAAATAAAATTTATAAAATTTCAAAAAGTAGGTATTACTATTCACAACGGCTAGTTTAATTAGTTGTGGTGTGTGTTAGAGCTCGAGGTTGTGTACAACACACGCTATTGCATTATTCGAAGGGAAACGTACAGTGGAAGCTTGGGGTGTTACATTCTCCCCTCCTTCAAATAATTGCGTCCTCGCAATTTCTAGGGTATTACTGCATAAAAAGACTCAGGTGGTTTTTCATCATAAATTCCTCAGGTTCCCACGTTGCCTCTTCCATTTTATGATTTCTCCACAAAACCTTCACCAGACGAGTCGTCCGGTTTCTCAGCACCTGCTCCCTCACATCAAGAATCCTGACGGGATCTTCACAATAGGAAAGATCAGGTTCCAGTTCGAATTCCTCATAGGTGAGTACATGCGTTGGGTCAGGCATGTATTTCTTCAACAGAGATACGTGGAACACATCGTGAACTTTGGAGAGACTTGGCGGCATTGCCAAACGGTAAGCTACAGCCCCAATTCGTTCTAGAATTTCGAAAGGTCCGATGTACCTGGGACTCAATTTACCTTTCTTACCAAAATGTATGACTCCCTTCCATGGAGATACCCTCAGGAAAACATGATCACCGACTTGAAATTCCAAATCCTTCCTTCGATTATCGGCATAGCTCTTCTGCCTACTTTGAGCTGCTTTGATGTGATTTTGGATTACTTTCACCTTTTCCACCGTTTCCTCCACTAGTTCTGGGCCTACAAGTTTTCTTTCACCAACTTCATCCCAACAGGTTGGTGTACGACATCTCTTTCCGTATAATGCTTCATATGGTGCCATCTGAATACTCGAATGGAAGATATTGTTATAGGAAAATTCTACCAGTGGTAAATATTGATCCCACATACCCTGAAAGTCAAGAGAGCATGATCTCAACATGTCTTCTAAGGTTTGAATAGTCCGTTCTAATTGTCCATCTGTTTGAGGGTGATAGGCAGTGCTCAAATGAAGTTCAGTATCCAAGGCCTTTTGAAGACTTTTCCAGAATCTTGAAGTAAAACGAGGATCACGATCAGAAACAATCGATAGGGGTACTCCATGAAGTCTTACAACTTCATTAATATATAGTCTTGATAGACTTTCAAGTGGTAGATCCTCCCGTATAGCCAGAAAATGTGCTGACTTAGTAAGTCAATCAACAATGACCCATATTGCATCATTCCTTCTAGGAGTCTTTGGTAGTCCCATGACAAAGTCCATCATAATATTATCCCATTTCCACTCAGGTATGGGAAGAGGTTGCAATACTCCACCAGGATGTTGCCTTCCAGCTTTCACTTGTTGACAAACCATACACCTCGACACAAAATCAGCAATCTCCCTCTTCATATTGTCCCACCAAAAATGTTCCTTCAAATCTCTATACATTTTGGTGCTCCCAGGGTGTATAGAGAAGTTGGAACTATGAGCATCATCCAGCAATTCCTTTTTTAGATCAGGTATATCGGGAACACAAAGTCTCTTCCCGAATTTCAAAATTCCATCCTTATACACAAAGTCCCTCAATATTCCATCATTCACACCTTTAATCTTCTTTTGAAATTCTTCATCATTGGTCTGAGAACTCTTAATCCTTTCTAGTAATGATGGTTTGGCAACCATTTGAAAAAGCATTGATGTTTCACCTTCCCTAGTTATTCCCATGTCCATCTTCACTAGATCCAAGAAAATTGGATCCCTTTCAATTCTCATCACATTCAAAACTCCATGGTATTTTCTACTCAAAGCATCTGCCACATTGTTTTCCTTCCCCGTGTGGTAATGTATCGTGCAATCGTAATCCTTGAGTAGTTCAAGCCATCGCCTTTGCCTCATGTTGAGTTCTTTTTGTGTGAAAATATACTTCAAACTCTTGTGATCAGTATAAATCTCACATTTTTCACCATAGAGGTAATGTCTCCATATATTTAAATCAAAGATCACAGCTGCTAACTCAAGATCATGAGTAGGATAGTTTTGCTCATGAATTTTTAGCTGTCGTTATGCATAGGCAATGACCTTATCATTCTGCATAAGGACACAACCGAGTCCTTTCTTCGATGCATCACTATAAATAACAAACCCATCATTCCCCAATGGTAGAGTCAATACAGGGGCATTGACTAATCTTCTCTTTAGTTCTTCAAAACATTCTTCACACTCTTTTGTCCAGACAAATTTAATCCCTTTACGTGTGAGCTTTGTCAATGGGTTACCCAATCTGGCAAAATTATGGACGAAACGTCGATAATAACCTGCTAAACCAATAAAACTGCGTACCTCAGTTATACTTGTCGGTGCTGGCCATTCTTGGATTGCCTTGGTTTTATAAGGATCAACGGAAATTCCATCCTTACAGACAATATGGCCAAGAAAATAAATCTCATGAAGCCAGAATTCACACTTGCTAAATTTCCCATATAATTCATGTCTTCTAAGAGTCTTCAGGATAATGCGTAAGTGATTTTCATGATCTTCGTGGCTTTTGGAGTATACCAAGATATCATCAATAAATACCACTACAAAGTCATCAAGATATTCCTTGAAAACTCTATTCATTAGATCCATGAAAACAGAGGGTGCATTAGTCAATCCAAAAGCCATTACTGTAAACTCGTAATGCTCGTACCTTGTTCGAAATGCTGTCTTTGGAACGTCTTCCTTCTTCACACACAACTGATGGTATCCAGACTGAAGGTCAATCTTTGAAAATTATTGAGCTCCATGCAGTTGGTCAAACAAATCATCAATGCGAGGTAGGGTATACTTATTCTTTATTGTTATAGCATTGATCTCCCTATAATCAATGCACAACCTCATAGATCCATATTTCTTCTTAACAAAAAGAACAGGGGCTCCCCAAGGAGAAACACTAGGGAGAATAAATCCCTTATTACTCAATTCCTCTAGTTTCTTCTTTAGTTCAACTAATTCCACAGTGGCCATTCTATAAGGGGTCTTCGATATGGGCCTTGATCCAGGAATTAAATCAATGGAAAACTCAACTTCTCGTTCTGGAGGATGTCCAGGTAAATCTTCCGGAAACACATCAACATATTCCCTCACAATAGGTACATCCTCTATTTGAATATTCCTTTCCTCATCCTCAGTAATTTCCTTCTCTTCCTCCCCAATAATTGAATTTAGTTGAGCTACTGGGGGTGGATCTAGATAAGAATTATGTGGCGACGATTCTGCTCTAAAGATAAGGTGTTCCTTATCATCATCATCAAGAATCGTAACCACTTTCCTCTTACAATAAATTTTTGAATCATGGTCCGAAAGCCAATCCATACTGAGGATTATATCAAATTCAATCATGGGTATGACGATGAGATCAGCAGGTAAAGAACATTTAGGTGCTCTAATGAGAACTAATCGACAAACCTTTGTTGCAACAATACTTCCCTGAGGGGTTTTGACTGACAACTCCCTTGTTAAATCAAATTGGAAATATCTAATTTTCTTAGCAAACTGGGAAGATATGAAACAATGCGATGATCCAGAATCAAATAATGCATTTTCTAAACTTGAGGAAACCATTAAATTACCTGCCACCATGTCTTTCGGAGCTTCCACCTCAGTAGTAGTGATAGCATAAGCCTGGCCTTGATCCCTTGGCCTCTTCTAAGGTAAGTTCCCCTGACGCTTAGGACATTCATTTGCATAATGTCCCTTCTCTCTACAATTATAACATTCCATGTTGACAGCCGCTTTCTTTCCCTTGCATTCATGAGCTTGGTGGCCTTTTTCACCACACTTGTAACATACTCCTTTTCCTTTTAGACAGGCACCAGGGTGCTTCCTACCACAATTATCACAGGGTGGAAATTCATTTCTACCCTTCTTCCCTGTTTCCTTATTTCCTTTCCCAGAGTTTTCAGCGGATCTCTTCTTATCTTGCTTTGATTTAATGTCATAAGACTTAGAGAATTCCTTTTCCGTCTTGATAGCGCACGAGACAATACCTTCGTATGAAGAGAAGGTTTGTGATACTAAAGCTCGACGGAGAAATGGTTTCAACCCATCAAAGAAACGATCAGTCTTACTTCTTGGGTTATGTATGTAATTTGCAGCATACCTTGCTAACCTTGTAAAGTTAGCCTCATACTTTGCGACATTCTCATCCTCCTTCTGCCTCAGACTCAGAAATTGCCTTTCCATATCCGCTCGATGGTCTCGAGGAAAGTATTTTTCTAAGAATATCTCTTTGAACTCCTGCCATTCCATGTTTGTTAATTCATCATCTTCCTTTGTGTTTTGAATTAGTGACCACCATTGATCGGCATCTCCAGTGAGGCGGTAAACTGCCATGACAACATTCTCCCTTTCACTACTCCCCAAGGCATGGAATATTTTCTCTAAGGAATTTATCCATTGCTCAGCTACTATAGGATTTGTACTCCCATTGAAGGTTGGCGGTTGTTGCCTCATGAAACGGTCTATCATTGATCCTCCACGTTGCGGATCCGAGTGCTCCATACGAGTAAGGTTGTTGTTCATAACCTACGTGAGTTGTCCCAGTACGGTGAGAAGCTGATCAGCACCAGTTGTATCACTAGCTCCACCATAATTATCCTGAGCAGGAGGGCAATCCCTACACGGGGTGCGTGCATTGATACGATTTCCATTCCTTCCACTAGGCGCCATTTCTAAATAATGGAATAAACTAGATAAGTTCATGAATCAAAATACATAATTCCATACTTGTAAAACACTTAACATAAATTGAACTAATTATGGATATAATCCATAATTATAAAAATGTTTTCTTTGAGAAGTATATACTCGTAACCCTTCATAGTGGTTTGTAAAGAAAATGGGAATTATCCAAAGCATATCCCCCGGGAGTGTCGTAACCAAGAGTGCAGCAAGGCCCGTTGTCGTGCACCAGTTCCCGTTCGAGTCTAGCTCAAAGCGGTGTTTTCGGGTTTTACCCCTAGGTACATCTGTGCCAGAGCCACCTCAACCTGCTCGTATCCAGACAGGGATGTATTGCTCGGAAAACTCACAACATCTTTACAATACCAAAATTCTAGGAAGTTCTTCTATACTAATCCTCAAAGACTATCTTTGGGATATGTGCTCTAATCAGAGTTTATCTAAATCTAGCTTCCAAGGTTAGTACTAAACTGCCTCTGATACCAACTGTAACTCCCCGACCCCAACTACCCAGAGTCGGAGCATTACTTCGTAACATTGGCATGATCACAAAAGATCAAGTCTCGAAAGACCGATTAGTTTAGTAGCCTTGGAAACACTAGATACATTCATAAGTCTTTTATTACATCAAAATTAAACAAACTACAATAACATGGTCTTCATAGTCCACACTCATATCTTCACTGACTATTCTTGCAAGTCAGTCATAATACACTTCTTCACATCCTGGAAAATATTTAAACATTGAAAGGGGTGAGCTCAGATGCTCAGTAAGGATAACAATATTGCGGAAGCTTTTATAAAAAAACATAAGCATTTAAGGCAATGTATAACTAAAACAAAAGCCTTATTGAACTTGAACTGCAGCATAATATGGCAAAAGTAAAATAAAATAATGCCATTACTTACTCACATGGATATTCTACTAGACGAATAATCACATGAAATATCAATAACCACTTTCATAATGAGGAAATGTATAATGCCAGACCTTCTGAAACATTTTTTCAAGGCCTCGGCCAAGACGTCTAAAGTGATTAAGGCCTCGGCCAAAACCATAAATCAAATTCGGAAAGGGCATCGGCCAATTCCACGTCTAGTTTTCTCATGAGACCTACCGATGCATCGAGGAGCTATAGCGGGCTCCACCCGTCACTTATTAAGTCCAATACATTCCTCATATGAATAGGTTTACACATAACATAAGTATTCGTATTAAAACTTGCATACGAAATGTCAACAGTTTCTCCATAAACTATGGATGATATAAAAATAACACATCCACAGTCAAATGTTTCACAAAATGCTCAATGGAAGTTTTGTATCATAAATCAATTTCAAATAAACTTAAAACCCATCAAAGGATGTTGACATGGATCAAATCAAAGCTATTTGAGAGAAATATCTCTCTTTTTTGAAATCATTTAAAAGTCCCATAATAATACATTTACTTTGAAAATATTATTATAAGCTTGTAAGGGAAGCTTCGATGAAGTTATAATGGCGGAAAATATCCGCACCCGCCGTATAAGTTTAAAAAAACATTCTTACCTTAAATTTGTCAAAAAGATCAAAAAGTACATTGTTTGGAAAATGACGGTAAGATTCCTTTAAAAAACATATAAGGGTATAAATGACTTTAACCCATTTTACATTTAATAGGAAAAATGTTTTCAAAGACATTTTTAAAAAAACATGGATGTGGGTCATAACAAGGTCCCAGTAGATAATTTTGTATAAACAACCTTGGATAATGAAGAGGTTGTGAAGTAAACCCTTACCTTGTACTTTTACTTGGTTGGGGTAGGTTAACCTCCTGTATAATGGTGAAATAATTATTATTAAATTATACAAGAATCATATACATTCATATGATATCATATATGATCTTTTAACATTGCTTTGTTAACAATATCTTAGATTTATCGTTGTTTCGGGTGTTAACTTACTCGTTTTCTTTTATATGTGTTGTTACGTAAGTCGTGTTTTTCATGGATAGGTTGTATCTTATTCATATCCAGAATGATATCATGTCCTTAAACATTATTTTTAAATCATCAAATGATAATTATACTTGAATGGATACGACGGAGAATGAATCTCATCGCGTTCGTGGAGACGGTAGTCCGTACGTACGCACGAGCGACAATATCATTATTTTGATATTTAAATAATATATAATTGGATAGTATATCATATATACAGAATAATTATCATGTTATATTTATTATTTACATGAATTACATATCATTATTATACCCATCTAAATAATAATATATTGAATAACAATTACACCACGACGTGGAGACGGTAAGCCGTACGTACGCACGTATGGTGACATGTCATTCAAATGATGGGTAGAATACTGAATATGGTTGTTCCATATTTATAATAACATCACAGTATATAGAATATACTAGAGTTATAATTTTAGAATTGAAATAATAAACAAAGAGGGAGTGGAAGAAGAAAGAAACTTGAAAGAGGGTGATGAAAATGTTACCTCTTCTTCGGGTTCTTCCTTTTGATTTGATCAAAAGGACTCTTTAGGATGGCTTTCTGACTAAAGTAAAGCTTCTAGGATGAAGGGAGAGAAGTTGGGAGAGTATTTGGGCAGGGGTTGGCCGAACCAAAAGTCTTTGAAGTGTGAATAAGGTGGTAGAGGTGGGGGCCTTTTATAAGAGGAGAGGAGGGGCACTTTTGGAAAGATTGAAATGTTACATTATTTCACAATGCTTTTCGGATTCTAAAGGTCCCACACATATATAATTCAATGCTAAGGTGATAAGGTTTCTAAATATCCTCATCCAATTGGCTTTGGACAAGTGTAAGCCTTGGATTTTGCATTATCTTCTCATTTTATTTAAATCGTTAAATAATGAGGTCATCGCTGCATCATAATGATGTCATAAATAATTTAATTTATTTAATGTCTAAAAATTATAAAAAAAAATACTATGATGTATTAAATCTTTTTAGCTTTCTAATGAATATTTATAGTCAAAATTTGGACTTGTGTAACCCCCCTTAAAAACTGGTTTAGTAAAATAACTCATGTTTGTGTCAATTTAATTTTAACATTAAATAAATATATATTAATGTCATTTTCCAACTAAAGTGGCTCCATGGGGTCCCCAAGTTGACCCATGGGTTTTCTTGGTCGGCCATGACTCATCCAATAGGAGTAGGACAAGTGTCATGCTCATCTCATATTATTAAAACATTATTTGTACCATAAACTACACTAATTACCTCTAATCGCGATTAAGAACTTAAAAGTTACTATTCACCAAAAAATTATTTTAATCTCATTGAACCACATTTTACTTCTTAATGACAACCATGTATGTCGGATTTTTGAAAATCAAAACACAGAAGTGGTAATATTTCATTTTAACAAAAAATCAGTTTTTAACAACCACTTAGTGGTTTCACTATTCATCAAAAATTGAAGTTTTTCAGAATAAGGCCAAAATTTCACCCTAAGCTATAATTGATATTCCGAATTCAAAAATGATGTCTATTTTACAAAATTACAAACATATAATTTGTATTAATTAATTTTATAATTAATTCCCGCTGTTACAACAAATAGCGTGTTTTTAAGAAACAATTTATATCAAAAGTTTGGCAATTGTTTATGTCCAATTTCAATGTTAAATTAATTATAATGACCACCATTGGATAAAATGGTAAAAATATATTCTAATTATACTTTGAAACCACTAAATATTATAATTTATCACTATAAATTATTTTGATTAAAAAAGTTGTTTTTAAGTATTTTTCACTATTCATAAAAATTTAGAAGTTCTCAGAAAAATACCAAAAATTCAACATAGGCTAATTTCAATATTCCGAATCCAAAAATGAAGTCCATTTTGATAAATAAAATTTATAAAATTTCAAAAAGTAGGTATTACTATTCACAACGGCTAGTTTAATTAGTTGTGGTGTGTGTTAAAGCTCGAGGTTGCGTACAACACACGCTATTGCATTATTCGAAGGGAAACGTACAGTGGAAGCTTGGGGTGTTACATAAACTTAGGCCTAGAATGCTTCTATCACCTATTCTGAATACTCCTTCTATAAATGACACTTTATGTCATATTTGTCCCAAATTTTAAAAAACCTTTCATAACCATTTTTAACAAGTGACTTTAACTTCAAAAGACACCTCTATTTGGATATGCATACATACCTCACAATATATCACCATACACATCTATGATATGGAATGTTAAGAAGAGAAATTTGATCCTAACAAAAAGATCATATAATATTCTTATGTCTTGGGACCATCACAGTGGAAATCTTCATTTGAATATACTTAGTGGACATCCCTTGCGTACCTATCCCATATCATGTCTCTTAATCTAGAAACCATGAGTCACAGTTTAAATCATCATCATTCCTTATTCAATAGGTATGGGGAAATTATTTTCCATTGAAACCTAGTTTGACTGTTATTTTTTAAATCCTCAACAACCTATGGTCCAAGAACTATGACCTTAAATATTGTGAACTTCACTATGAGATAATATGTACTTGTATTGGTATCTCCATTCATGTTAGGTTCCACCTTGACTTTATTATATAGGTTGTCCCACCCTTTTTCATATCGTCAAGTCTATGTGATCCTAAACTTTATCCCTCATTGGTCCAGACTATAAGGCCTTAAATTTCAAGTGAAAGACATATAAAACTTTTATAGTTGAAAACATGTAAAGGGTGGTATGATGAAAATAAAAATCTCTACTCTCCAAGATTTCCACTTTCAGATCTTAGGAATAAATTAATGAACATAATAAAATGGGGAAATTGTTTAGGAGGACCACCATATTCTCCTATAAAAATACAAGATATGGTTCCTATATCCACTAATCCTATAAAAAATTAGACCAATGTCATGTCATATCTCATCACCCTGATGCATGTTCCACACTTGAAGATGTAACTTTTTTATTACCATAACCTTCATTGAATACCTATTTCCCATCATTGTACTTTATTCCACAATTGTTTGAATCCTTTTCGACCTTATATGGTTATCGATAACAAGAAAATCCATATTTGAAGGACACCTCTTTTTGGTTATGCATACATTCTCGTGATACAGATCTGTATACACACTTCCAATATACCCTTCCAAATAGAGACATGTTTTCATCCTAAAAAAAAGGCCCTTGATTTTCCATACACCATGACACCATTGAAGTTGAAAACATCATTTGAACAGGGTTAGTGGGAATCCTCAAAAAACATGTATCATATCATCATACATAGTTATATGACAATATTGCTCTTTATTACAGACTTAATCATGATTTATAACATAAACTTCACTTGATACAACATATAATATCGAGAGGTATATTGTATTTTGGGAATAGGAACATTACATAACCACTTAGAACATAAAAAACACAACATATTTATTGAAAACTTCTTTTAAATGACCACTACATTCCCTCATACTTAGCATTGCATGGGATAACCTGGGGACATGAATAAGGAAATGGTGAGCTATAAAGGCTAGTAAGGGAGTAAACAAGGCATAAAATGAAGAGTACAATTCATGTTAGTAAATAGGAATTTAAATGAAGAATAAGAGAAACATGAACATAAAGGCACGATATAGCATGATTATCATAACATGGAAATGTGGCAACAATACTTAACATACAACTAACATGAGCCAAGGCTCATTGCACATGGAGCATGAGTAAACCATAATTGCACTTGAATTAGAATAAGTAAATCCTGATTTCAATAGAATTATCATGAGTAAATCCTTATTGCACTTGACGTATCGTGATGTGAATCTTTACTAAATGCATTGGAGCGCTATCAGGGCACACCCTTCTTAAACATTTCTTTTCATGCATAAGTGTGCCACATGGATCATACAACATGGAATCATTCATCATAATTTATTCCAAGATAAAGGAATGTGGAAAAAATACATGAAATTTATAATCAATAAGTAAATGTGCATAAAGTTTAATAACCTTGATATAGAAATTGGCATGGTATTCACTACACAATGACATTGGCTTGGAAAATCATGGTGCAATTTCGGCAGCGGAACAACGTGACATAAGAATTCATAAAAATGTTTGATGAGAGAGAAAGGGAGGTCCCATAATATGTACATGAAATGTACAGTAAGGGGGTCATATAGATACATGTCCCATTATATGTAATGGAATTTATATTCATAGTAATGGGTGTACATGGGAGGCATTAATAAGAGATAAAGAGGTCTCTCATCATTTAAAACATAAGTAGGGGAATATAATTATGGTGATAAATCATACCGAAATTTTTTTAATTGAATGTAAAAGGGTATTACAACATAAATAAACTTGGATAAAAATAAGAATGGAAGAAATCCCTTACCGAAATTCGGCATAGTAACGACTTAGGTAAGGGTCAAAATGAGGAAGGATAAATAATTACTCATTAACATAACATCACATGGAAAATAATATAATTATTATAAAATAATTTAATTTTAACCATTTGAAATTAAAATAACTACTTTCAAATAAGATGCTTGAATTTGAAAGGAGAGGAAAGTGAGGATTCCTTACTTGGAAGTGTGAACCCAAAGGCTTGGTAGGGGATTAAAAGAGGCTTACTAGGATATTTGGGAGCCTTGAGTGGATTATAGAGACAGGAGGGAATGTTTTGGACGAAATATAAAGGCTTTTAGTTAAGAGGAAGTGGGAGCTTGGGTGGGTTTATATATGAAAGGAGAGGGAATTCGTTATTATTTAGGTTTGGGACACCACACATTAAACTAATTCAAACCACAAAACAGAACATGGTTTTTGACCTTGTTTTTTTCCAAATGGAAGTGAAAAATAATATTTTATAATTATAATGGCCTAACTTATTAAAATATATGGCTTGCTTATGTGGAGGTGAGTCACATTCTTAAGGAAAACAATTTAAAACGATAAAATGTTTTATAAGTCATGGAGGGTCCACTAAGGCATCATAAAATCAATAAAACAAATATAAAATCACATCATTTTAAGTATAAAACATATATTGGCCTAAAATATCATTTATATTATTTTATTACATCACTATTGGGTCATTATGATGTCATAAAACACATTATATATTTAAACGGTATTTAATTTTTAACCAAAAATTTGACTGTCTCAGAAAATTATGAAAAATTCACCATTGGATAATTTATACATCCTAATTCCAAAAATAATATTCATTTTATCTAAATAATTTTCTAATTATGTTAATTTTTACTTTTAAAAATGTAAACCGACATTTATAAAAAAATCATGAGTTTTGACAAAAATAGCTTTCAAACCTTAATAAAAATTACAATTGAATTCATAAAATTATACGATCATTTATATTTAATAAAATTTAATTTAATAATATTAATAATAATATTTTATTAAAAATTATTTAATTCAAAAATTCATTAATTCGTCAAAATAGATTTCTTAGTTGAATATTAACAAAAAATACTATTTGTGCTTTAAAGACTATTTACAAGGTAACACTAATAAAATGAATGTATAATCTTTATAAAAAAAGAATGTATATAGTCATAGTGATAAGGTCTTGTTACATAACCCCTTAAAACACCCACATAAGACCTTAAGGTAAGGTGTGTGATGGTGAAAGACTCTTGGGGTGTCTCGGATAACATTGCTTAAGTGGTAATCTCTATCAACTACCAATTATCTCGTAGGCGGTTCTGGTCAAGCTTAAAGTATTCAAGCTCGTCTTGGGCTTGGTCAAGAGTGAAGCCCAATGATTCCACCTCCTTTCTGAGATCCGAAAAATGGGCTTCGTATGGTGAAAGTCTAATGGATGAGGTCATCGCTTCGTTTGTTTGAGTAAATTGGATTTGTTAAGCCCTATATTTATACTAATCATGTGATCACTGTTCAACAACTATAGTATAAATGGTATGAATTCCTAATGGTATTTCAAAATTGATAAACCTAAAACCCAAGAAGTGCATAATTTTTACATAACCATTTTACATAATAAGACATTTAATTAGATCAAGAGAAATTTTCATTAATGAATGTTTGGGTCGTTAAAATATTCCCCCCTTAATAAGTTTCACCATTGGAATTTCCTTTTCCCACAATAAAACAGATGTGGGTAACTCTTCTTCATCACTTCCTCTGATTCCCACATTGCTTCTTCAGACTTTTGGTTTCTCCACAACACTTTGACGATGGACATTATCTTATTTCATAGACCTTTTTCTCTATGATCTAAGATCTTCACTGGTTTCTCCTCATAATAAAGATCATCCTCTAAATATACTACCTCTGAATAGAGTAGATGTGAAGGGTTTGTTATGTACTTCCTTAAGAGGGATACATGAACTACATCATGTACTTTGGCCATGGTAGGTGGAATTTCTAGTCGATAGGCTACAACCCTGACACAATCAAGAATCTTGAAGGGTCCAATGTACCTAGGACTTAACTTCCCTATCATTCCAAACATCATGACCTTCTTCCATGGATATATACATAGAAAAATCATGTCTCCAACTTTGAACTCATGGTCTCGTTGATGGTTATCTGTATAACTCTTCTGTCGACTTTGGGCTTCCTTAATATGATGTTGAAAGGTTTTAACCTTCTCTAACATTTCATTTACCATTTCAGGTCCTCGAAGCTTATGTTCATCGACTTCATCCCAACACGCCGGTGTTCTTCACCTTTTCCCATAAAGGGATTCATATGGTGACATTTGGATTCTCGAGTGGAAATGTTATTGTAGGAGAATTCAACCAGTGGAAGTTGTTGGTCTCATCCTCCTTTGAAGTCCATATAACATGATCATAACATATCTTCTATTGTCTGAATAGTTTTCTCAGATTGGTCGTCAGTTTGAGGATGATAGGTCGTACTAAAGTTCAGTTCAGTTCTTATAGCATGTTGGAGACTTTTCCTTAACTTTGAGGTGAATCTTGGATCACGATCAAATACAATATATAGGGGTACTCCATGAATCCTTACCAGTTATTTGATGTAAATCCATGAAATTTGATCCAATGAGAAGTCCTCTCAAATCACAATAAAGTGAGTTGTCTTTGTAAGACGATCCACAGTGACCCATATAACATTGTTTCCTCTAGATTTCCATGGAATTATATTGACAAAGTCCATATTGATGTTGTCCCACTTCCATGTTGGTATGGGTAGTGGTTGCATCACCCCCTTAGACTTTTGCCTCTAAACCTTCACTTGCTGATATACCAGGCACTTTGATGTATATTCAGAAATCTCCCAATTCATATTGTCCCACAAAAAGTTTTCTTTGAGGTCCTGACACATCTATGTTCTCCCTAGGTGAATAGAGAAGGTTGATCTATGTGAGTCATTTAGAAGATCCTTCTTTATCTCTGGATTGGGTGAACACATAATTGTGACCCAAATATCACAATTTCATCCTTATCAACCAAAAAATATGAGGATTTCCTATTTCGTATTGCCTCCACTCTTTTCAGAATTTCAACATCATTTCTTTGAGCATCCTTTATTTTCTCCATGAGGGATGGTTGAGCAATCATTTGAGAATGGATTGATGATGTTCCTCCCATAATTATTCCCATGTACATCTTCTAAAAATCTATGAATATTGGATACTCTTCAATTATCATCATAGATAAAGATGTAGGATCCTTTCTTCTAAGAGAATCTACCACCTTTTTTGCCTTACCAAAATGGTTGTGGATTGATCATTCATAATCCTTGATGAGTTTTATCCATCTTTGTTGGTGCATATAAATCTCTTTTTGTGCGAATATATATTTAAGGCTCTTCTAATTAGTATATATCTCACACTTCTCCCCATAGAGATAATGTCACCAGATTTTAAATGAAAAGATCCCATATGCCAACTTCAGATCTTGCGTGGGATAGTTTTGCTCATGGATTTTCAGCTTCCTTAAAGCGTAGGCTATCACTTTATCATTTAGCATCAACACACAACCCAGACCCTTCTTTGAAGCATCACTAAATACCACAAAATGTTCTCCACTCATGGGTAATGTGATAACAGGCACAGTGATAATCCTTATTTTTAACTCCTTGAAGCTCTCTTCGCATTCATCACTCCAAGAAAATGTTACTACCTTCCAAGTTATCTTGGTAATAGGGTTAGACAATCACGATAAATTTCTCAAAAATTAGTGATAATATCTAGCTAACCCCAAGAAGCTATGGATATTCGTTACTGATGTTGGCCTTGGTCATCCCTCAATTGCATTTGTCTTAGAGGGATCCATAGACATCCCATTTCTTATGATGATATGACCCAAGAATGAGACCTCCTTCAACCATAACTCACACTTGTTGTACTTCCCATAGAGCTTCTCCTTTCTCAAGGTCTGTAGTATAGTTCTTAGATACTCCTCCTTAGTTTTGGAGTATATTAGAATATCATCTATAAAGACTATCAAAAATTTTTCTAGGTAATCTCTAAAGACTCTATTCATCAAGTTCATTAAGATTTATAGAGCATTGGTGAGTCCTAAAGGCATTACTATTAATTCATAGTGCCTGTATCTTGTACTAAAAGCAGTCTTGGGTATTTATTCCTTCTTCACCCTTACATGATAATATCCTGACCGAAAATCCACCTTGAATAAGTATTGTACTCCACATAGCTGATTGAACAAGTCATCAATTCGTGGAAGAGGATACTTGTTCAATATTGTGATTTTTTTAAGCTCACGATAATCGAGGAAAAGGTGCATTGACTCATCCTTCTTCTTGACGAAGAAAACTGGTGCACCCCATGGTGAAGCACCTGGGTGTATAAACCCTTTATCAAGATTCTCCTATAGTTGTTTATTCAGCTCCTTAAGATCTACAACAACCATTCAATATGGATTCTTGGATATTGGCAATGCCCCAAGTATATGGTCAATTGAGAATTCAACATCTCTTCTAGGAGGAAGACCATGCAATTCCTCAGGAAACACTTCAGTGAATTCCCTCACAATAGGCATGTATTCAATGATGGTTTCCTCCTTAGAATCAATCCTCTATGCCAAATACACTTTCTCATAGGGAAGTAATATCCATGCTTGAGATGATGGCGCTAAATAAGATCCATCATCCTCCTTGCACATGTACAGAATCGGGGGTCGATTCTCCATATGGAGTGTGATTTCCCTCTCATGGAAATTTATGTTGTCTCTATATAAAGAAATCCAATACATGCCAATAATTGAATGAAATTATACTAGAGGGAGTATTATGAGGTTCATCGGGAAGTTAAATCCATAAATTATGATAGGGGAGGAGCTATATTCATGGGATGCAATGATTTCCTAGTTTTCCATACTCACCGACATCTTTAGTTCCATGATTTTTTGTGGTGTTGGGATTGTTCTACTAAACTTTCAGGATAAAAAAGAATGTGTAGAACCAAAATCAAAAAGTAAATTCTCTATTCTTGAATGAATAACTAGCATACCGGTCACCAATTAGTTGTCAGGGTTTACTTTGTAGGTAGTGATGGAAAAAGCTCTCCCTTGCTGCCTTGGAGGTTGTTGGTTGCCTCCAAAAACCCTTGGATTAGGGAACTGATTTGTAAGGTGCCTTGGTTCTTTGCAGTTTAAGCAATGAACAATGTGTTGAGGTTCGAACAAATTGTTCCTCTCTTATGTTGCAGCCGCATATTTTTCTTGTTAGTAGTTAACGGCTAGGTTCCCTTATCTTCCACACCTAAAACATTTCCTTGTCCCCTTCAGGAAATTTCTAAGGTCCTTCTTTCCACACCTTTGGAAATTTGGGAGCTGAGTTTTCTGAGCACCGTTTGATTTATCCATCGGACCACCATAATGGAATTCCACCTTATGCATCTTATCTCCATGATACCCCGGAGATTCTCCGATCTCCATTTCAACTTTGAGGGAACATCGGACAATCTATTCATAGCTGTCGAAGTCACGGATCACCAGGGCTTTTCATAGGCTAGGTTTTAGACGACCAAATAAGTGGTCAACCTTGAATTTGGGGGTATCGAAAAAACCTGTTGCGTATCTTGAAAGTCTTGAGAATTTTTCCTCATAAGATTTTATGGATTAGTCATCTTTTTTGATTTAGTGAAAGTAAGTCCATTTCCAACTTAAGTTGGAGGGTATGAGGAAAATATTTATCAAAAAACATTTTCCATAAATCCTTCTATTCCAATGCCTCGATTTCCTCTTTCGGCTTCATATTTTTTATCAATGTCCACCATTGACTGGATTCACCCTCCATACAATAAGCATCCAGAAGAACCTTCTCTTATTTGGAACATTGAAGTATGGAGAAGATCATTTCAATGGAGTTGATCCATTGTTTAGTGATTGAGGGATCTGATGATCCATTAAAAGTAGGGGCATTTGTATCATGAAGCTCTCGATAGAAAATTTTTATTTCTTAGGGGGGTTAAATATTCCTCTTGACCCATGTTTCTATTCAAATATTGAGTAAACTGAGAGAGAATCGTGACAAAGTTCACAATTCTTTTCCCCATCAGATTGGGAATCTCATTAGAAAAATCATCACATTGATCTTCACATCAGTTGTTAGCTCGAGTCCTCCTACTACCGGCCATTGTCTCGAATAAAAAGAATGTTAGGGGTAACACAAAAAGGGTAATCTAAAGACAAAATTGGATTAATTATAAATAACTTTTATCTCCTTAACTTATGAATCTATAGGCTTCAATCTATGTTATCCATGATCTACTTCCCAACATTTATTCTTAGGGGAATTTTTTTTGATTCCCTTAATAATGGTTCATACTAAGCTTGTGAATTTACCAAAGAATATCCCCTAGGATTTTCATAACCAAGAGTGAAAAAAGGCCCATTGTTGTGTACCAGGATACCACGGGTCAAGCCCGAAACTCCTTGTCAATGTTTTCCCTCCTAGGTACATTTGTGCCAGAGCAGCCTCTACCTGATCATATCCAGACAGGGATGTATTTTCATGATAAACCACTTAATAAATACTCACCAAAATTTAGGGATGTTTTTATTATACTTAGTCTTGTCTATAAGGTTTTACTATAGTTTTCTAATCCTAATCCAAAAAATAACTAAACCTATCCTCTGATATCAACTATGACAACCCTGCTCTTTATTACACACTTAAACATGATTTATTACACAAACATCACTTTATAGAACATATAATATTGAGAGTTATAGTGTTTTTTGGGGATTAGGAACATTACATAACAACTGAGAACATAAAATTCACAACATATTTATTTAAAACTTCCTTTACATGACCACTACATTCCCTCATACTTAGAATTGAATGGGATAACATGAGGACATGCATAAGAAAAGGGTAAGCAATAAATCCCAGTAAGGGAGTTAACAAAGAATAACATGAAGAGTAAAATACATGTTAGTAAATAGGAATATA
This sequence comes from Viscum album, assembly GCA_963277665.1. Taxonomy (NCBI): domain Eukaryota; kingdom Viridiplantae; phylum Streptophyta; class Magnoliopsida; order Santalales; family Viscaceae; genus Viscum; species Viscum album. Next base: position 1,288,350,986 of record OY728137.1, read on the forward strand.
AATGGAGCATAAGAAAAAAAATTAACATAAAGGCATGATATAGCATGATTATCATAGCATGGAAATTTGGCAACAACACTTAACATGGAATTAGCATGAGCCAAGGATCATTGCACATGGAGAATGCGTAAACCACCATTGAACTTGAATTAGAATGGGTAAATCCTCTTTGAACTTGAATTATCATGATTAAATCCTCCTTTCACTTGAAGTATCATGACACTAATCTTTACCCAATGCATTGGAGCGCTATCAGGGTGCACCATTCTTAAACATTTCATTTCATGCATAAGTGTGCCACATAGATCATACAACATTGAATCATTCATCATAATTTATTCCATGATAATGGGATGTAGAATACATACATGAAAGTTATAATTAATAAGTAAATGTGAATAAAGTTTAATACCCTTGATAGAGAAATTGGCATGGTATTCACGACACAATGACATTGGCTAGGAAAATCGCGGTGCAATTTCAGTAGCGTAACAATGTGACATAAGAATTCATAAAAATGGTTGATGAGAGAGAAATGTGTGTCTCATCATATGTAAATTAAATGTACATTAAGGTGTCCATATATATACATGTCCCAATATATGTAATGGAATTTAGATTCATAATACGAAATAATTGCTTGAATGTAAATGAGGAGAGAGAAATTCCTTATGGAATTTCGGCATAGTAACGAGTGTATATGGGAGGCATTAATGAGAGAGAAAGGGGTATATCATCATTTCATACATAAGTAGGGGAATATATGGGAGGTTATAAATCATACCCAAATATTTTTAAATGAATGTAAAAGGGTATTACAACATAAAAAAACTTGGATAAAAATAAGAATGGAAGAAATCCCTTACAAAAATTCGGCATAGTAACGACTAAGGTAAGGTTCAAAATGAGGAAGGATAAATAATTACTCATTCAAATAAAATCACATGGAAAATAATATAATTATTATAAAATAATGAAATTATAACCATTTTACATTAAAAGTACTACTTTCAAAAAATATGCTTGAATTTGAAAGGAGAGGAAAGTGAGGATCCCTTACTAGGAAGTGTGGTCCCAAAGGCTTAGGAGGGGATTGAGAGAGGATTAATGGAAGCATGGAAAACCTTGGTATGGTTATAGATATATGTGGTAAGAGGGTGTATGAACTCAAAAGGATTTTATTGAAGATTAATTGGGAGCTTGTTGGGTTTGTATTGGAAAGGAGAGGGAATTGTTTATTATTTAAGTTTGTGGCACCACACATTAAACTAATCCAAACCCAAAACCAGCCAATGCTTTTGACCATGGTTTTTTCCAAAGGTTAGTGGAAAAAAATATTTTATGATTACAATGGCCTAACTTCTTAAAATATATGGCTTGCTGATGTGGAGGTGAGTCGTATTCTTAATGGAAACAATTTAAAAATATAAAATGTTTTATAAGTAATGGAGGGTCCACTAAGGCATCATAAAATTAAACAAAAAAATATAAAATCATATAATTTTATGTATAAAACAAATATTGTCCTAAAATATCATTTATATTATTTTATTATATCACTATTGGGTTATTATGATGTCATAAAACACATTTTATATTTAAATGGTATTTAATTTTTATCCAAAAATTCTATTGGCTCAGAAAATTATGAAAAATTCACTGTTGGATAATTTCAACATCCTGATTCCAAAAAAATATTCATTTTATCTAAGTAATTTTATAAATATGTGAATTTTTACTTTTAATAATAAAAACAGACATTTATCAAAAATTCATGGGTTTTGACAAAAATAGCTTTCAAACCATAATAAAAATTACAATTACATTCATAAAATTATAAGATCATTTATATTTAATAAAAATTAATTTAATAATAATAATAATAACATTTTATTCAAATATTATTTAATTCAAAAATCCATTAATTCATCAAAATATATTTCTTAGTTGAATATTAACTAAAAATACTATTTGCACTTTAAAAACTATTTACAAAGTAACAATAATAAAATGAATGTATAATATTTATAAAAAATAATGTACAATGTCATAGTGCTAGGGTCTTGTTACATAACCCCATAAAACACCTGAATAAGACCTTAGGGTAAGGTGAGCGATTGGGGTGGCTTGGATAACATCGCTCGAGTGGTAATCTCTATAAACTTTTACTTCTCTCATAGGCAGTTCTGCTCAAGCATAAAATATTGAAGCTTTGATTGGGATTGGTCAAGAGTGAAGCCCAATGACGCCATCTCCTTTCCGAGATCCGAAAAATGGGATTTTTATGGGGAAAGTCTACTGGATGAGGTCATCACTTCCGTTTTCTGAGTAAATTGGATTTGTTAAGACCTATATTTATACTAATCACTTGGTCATTGTTCAACAAATATATTATCAATGGTAACAATTCCTAAAGGTATTTTAAAATCCAAAAACCTAAAAACAAGGAAGTTAATAATCTTTATATAATCATTTTTCATAATAATATACTTAATTAGATCAAGATGAATTTTCATTAACGAATGTTTGGGTCGTTACAAGTTCAATCTCCTTAAGTTAACATTTTTATATCCCTTAATCTAACTATTCATGTGGATTCAATACCTTTTATTTTACACATCTGTGCATCATGCTAAAATTCAAAGAAGGGACACCATATTTTATCCCTGTAATTTTAATTAGTCTTCATTAATTGACCTTAAACCACATGACATTATGATTTGAGCTTCATGACCATAAACTCAATCCCCCTTTTTAGTAAAGTCTTTTTTTATAAATTGACCCTGCATTCACATCAGGTTTTTACTTTCCCTTTCTAGATGGGTTGTCACAAATATCTGGTCAAAGTTATATGATCTTAAATTGTAGTGATATATAGTCAAATATCTTCAGCCTTAAGAATCATAAACCTATGGTCTAAGAACTAAGACATTAATTTATACAAACCCATATAGATCTATAATGGCATTGGGACTATATTTATTTTGGATTTTCCTTGTTAATATTTCTATATAGATCGCCACATCTTATAGTCAAAATTTTATAACCTAAAAATCAACACTTTGGTTAATTATGTATGACCGTAAAAATCATCTACACCTAGTCTTAATTATGCGGAAAAAATTTACCAAAATAATGAGACACAAAACTATCCAAGTTGAAAATACACAGAGGGTGACCTAGGTAAAAGTTAAGTATCTAGTAACTAGGAATTTATAATGAATATCCTTAAAAATTTAAGTGTTTAAAAAGGGAAAATGAACAATAATTTTTGGTTGAAAACTCATAAAGGGTTAACTCGAAAAAAATATAAGTTCATGCTCACTAAGATTCCCCCATAAGAGGTTTTGTGAAAAGTTATGGGAAAAGAGACACAAATCCCATGGTATCCATGATATGATCCCAGCAGAGGTTAAATTGTGATCACTAAGTCCCTTAGCCTATAAAGAAGTTATAAGGCTCTATCATTCCTAACAAATCCGTTTATATATTTCTATAAAGATCATAAAATAATAATTTTAGGTTCATGAACCCTCTTGAACATTTAAATTATCATACCAAATTCCAATTATGTGATCCTCGTCACATCAAGTCGTCATTATTCATCCAAATGGACTAACTCTAGTGTATGATGAATGAATTTTTTCCTAGATCCATTAATTATACATTCCTAGAAAGAAATCATACCAATGTTCTAACTCTAGTATAGGGTGATGATATTTTATTCTATATCCACTATGATCTATTCCCATGATAAAATCATCCATATGGACCAACATTAGTGTTCATTGATGGTAATTTTTCTTATACCTATTCATGAGACATGCCCATGAGGAAATCATCAAAATTGACAAACTATTATGTATAGTGGTGGTATTTGTTTCTATACCCATCCATGATCCATGCTAAGGAGAAGAACACTTATGAATTATGCTTGTGGAAACCAGGACTATCTTTTTTCATTTCAAATCCAATGTTTAAATGGTTCCCAGTTTTCTTGATTTTCCCTAAATAATTTCTAGGTTATTATTTAGAGATAATCAAGGTAAAATAAAAATGAATTAAAATATTGAAAATCAATGAAAGAAACATTTTTTTCCATTCATTCAAAAAATAAAAAGGGTAACATTAATAAACTATAGTCTCTCTTTATTAGAAATAGGGAAACATAAGTTGGTCAATTTATTGTGGGAGATATTCCAACACCTAAAGAGATGTATCAACTACCTTTTTAAGTCATATACGTTCATCATTTTTAGATTCTAATAATTATGTACCTCCTCAATCAACAAAGAGGGTTCTTGGCTTCTTCACTAGGAAGCCCCAAGATTGGTTTTTTCCTTAAAAAATAGCACACTAATTCTAGTTAAATAAACCTCGGGTTATTTAATCTACATTGTTAGAGTGTAAATAATGTCATAAAAGAGAGTCTCTTCATTCAATTTCAATACATGGATGACTATCTCCAAAAACTCCCTTCAGTGATTTATGTTATCAAAGAAACAGAGGTTAATCTCTTAGATAAAAAATTTTCTCTAGGTTTCTAGGATTTGTTGAATAATTATGTATAAATATTTGTAATCAAAGACACTACTTCCAAGGACAACGAATATTTGGAAGAGATGAAATTATTTTCTCCCCAAATTAGTGAGAAAAATTCATGTGAGTAAGGAATAAATATTCTACCATGTCCCCTCCCACATAAAACGGTTAATTTCCATAACCTATTTAATAAAACCCATATAATCCTTTAGAGATGATACATATTCTAAGATATGTTTTCTATAAGGAATGGTCTAAGAAGCTAATCAAAATGCAACTAAGGTTGGGTCAAGACTCATCAAGAAATAAGGGCCTCAAGAAGAGTCTATCTGATAGTGGAATCATGGGAATCAAATGTTATTGATTCCCTTGGAGAATCTATATGAACATCGTATTTTTGAGTCTCATAAACCATGATACCACACTTGGTTTTGGAAGTCTACACTTCATTAGTTGTGGATTTTTTTTCTCAAAAATTTTATCTCTTCACTCATTTTCTTCATGAGCCCCTCCATCAATATAAAAAGGTGGCCCATGTGTGAATTGGGTAACCCCACTTAGGGATGCACCATTTTAACATTGAAGAAATGATCAATAATACTCTAGAAATATTATTATTAGAGCATCATATGGAAGAAATTTAATTTTATTTGTATCATCAGTGTATGTTATCATTCTCTAAAATTGATGCAGGATAATCAGATGTTAATCACCACACACTCTGTGGAAGGGAGATGAGTGTACTTATTAGATTCATAAGAACCATCACTCAATCCTAGAATGAGAGAATGTCTCACAGAAAACATTCTCATCAACCCTTGTCATGAGTGATTCATCTTTTAGCATGATTATATATGAATGGGTGACAATAAATTCATTAATTTCCACTGCAAACCTGATGGTAGAAACATTATATGGAGTAAAGATGAATTGATAATGGTCTTTTATGAGGTGGCCCAAGGTATTAACATCCATAGTTATCTTTTGAACACCCATGATGATCTTAATAATGGGATTATGAGTGAATAAATGAGATAATAATATTATCCTTAATTTTTAACCACCAATTTTACTATTATACATTTGTTTAGAAATTGGGTTGGGATGCAAGTCCTATGATGGGTCTCAGCACATTGAGTTTGGACCCACACTTGATACAGACTCTCTAGGGTTGGAATGACAACATTTATTGATACCATTGAAGACAATTGTGTTCCATCACAAATTTTTCACCCTCATTCCAATATTTTCATCTTGAGATAGCAGTATCCACTTGTTGAAGAGTATAGCTAGGAGTCCTACTAACTGAAGATCAGATTTCAACTCCTGTCTGATTTTTTAGACCCATGTTGAGTACGGAAGATAATTGATAATAGAAAACTATGTGTTTTGAGATCCATTAACAGTATTAGTGGGGAAATAACTTTTCCTTCACATCCTTTGTCTTGAAAGGGTGTAAGAACATCTAGATCCATGAACTGAATGAGACATTTAGAGATGGGAGAGTCTATTTCCATGGATCCTCTCCAACCAGTCTCATTAAATACCTTACTCAAGTTATGGTACACTTATTATAAACCTAAGGACCATGAGGAGGGATATTTTCATCATAATGCTCACCCTGTATGGGGACTCAACCGATGTTGTAAACATCCCAGAGACTTATTTCCACTTCTTCATGTGGTAGATGGAAAGTATTTGTTTAGAGGCACCAACGGCTGGCCAGATTTGGAATGAGATCTGGGTGATGATATATTGAGAAATAAAATGTAAAAATTGATTCATAAATACTAAAATAATTTATTTATTCCATAATATCAATACAATTTTGTTTCACCCAATATATCCATGACCACTCCTCATAGAAATTACCTCTAGGGATAAGGTCCCACCAGAAGCTCCATCCTCTTCCCTAACTTCATAAAAAAGATTTATTAAATATAGAATATGACTCAAAATTATATCTTAACACTATTTAAGTATGGATAGGGTAGTATACAAACCCAAAAATAGTCTCATATGTATTTTTTTAATGCGAGAGATGTTAACCCAGACTATTCCATAAGATGAAAATATTATTTATATGGGAAAATCTTTGTCAGCTTCTAGGAAGGGTACATAAATCAGTAGGGAAAATATATATATATATATATAGATAAATTTGGTTAATAGTTGATTATAACATGATTAAAAAGAATTTATTTTTCCTAATTGTATGGTATAATGACATCCTGAGATATGTATATAGAATTCATGATCATTTCAATAATATGAGAAACTACATGAGCATCAAAGATGGAAGAATACGTATGAGAAATAATAATTCTTGAAAAATCACGAATAATGACATCAGTATGCTCAATAATAATAGTGTAAATTCCAAATTAAGTCACATGAATCACCTGGTGAAAATTTTCACAAAGGAAATATTTTTCTAAATACTTCATGAAAATACATCTTTTACTTACGCTCTGTACATAACCAACTTCAAAAAAGTTAGTGAACCTAGGTACACACATGAAAAATGTATCTTTGATCAAACCATTCAGTCTATATAGTATCACCTGGGTGTCAATGGGTGAAAAAATAATGATGTTATGCAATAGAAAGGGTAAACATGGTGATCATCTTAACAATAAAATTAAAAATGATGGAACATAAAGAGTGGAAGCTTCAGGGAATTCTAGAGTCACAAATGTATTGATAAATGTATATAGACCCATAATATATAGTTACATCCTTTAGTTCATGAAGATTCAAGATCCAATGATTTGTGTTCTGTTGTGAATCATAGCTTGGGTTCCCTGAGTTGAGTTCAAAAGTGATCATAACTTCAAAATTTTGTCCTCTTTATGATGATTAGACTCAATTATAAGGGGTGAATTTGTTGATACATATTTTAATAACAAAGTAATATGGATTAGGAAGGTTAAATAACCTAGGTATAAATTTCATGGTTTACCCAAATTTCCAAGAATAAGGCCAATTCTACTACACCCATCGATATGCACATGCCCAACCTACCAAACCCCTATTAACCATCATGAGTCTGTCACACACATCACTATTTGTGTTCGCATCACTACACTCATACCTAAAACCTTCTTCCTAACTCTATATATTTTCAAATAAATTGTTCCCAAGGGGACCTCATTTGGATCTTTTAGATAATATGAAGAGGAAATTAGTGATCTATTCTCCAAAATCTCCAATTATCCTTCAAGTATCCTTTTACACCCAAAATTAGGGGAATTAACTAACCAATGGGAGTAATCATGTCACCCAAATTTTTTAAAAAATATTTTCCTTTCAGGAAGTCAATTTTTCCTCTAATTTCTTGAAACTTGTGTGAAATAACTTCATTGATAAAAAATAATGGTTTCATCAAACTAAAAAAATCCAGGGATACCCTAGATCACAAGGGCTCGAATTTACCCAAAGGTATCCATTTATTTAGTTGGAAAAAGAAGGAAAATCCTCCTATCCTTGCATTTAGATTATCTAAACCCATCTATTTAGACTTAAATTGAGTGAAGTAGTTTCATTAAGTGAATAAAACTAATCTTCTTAGCCTGAGTGAATCATGTGTATTGAGTGAAGGAGACTCACATACTTAGCATTTCATTTAGTGATGAAGACTCAATAGCTTAGACATGTATTAAGAAAAGTAGACTGGCCTAATTTACTATGCATTGAGAAAAGAAAATCCATTACCCATACCTACATTAGGAAAATTGGGGAATTAATTTGATCCCTTTTTTGGGAGATCTATAGTATTCCCTTAGCCCTTATTTGAGAAAATACAAACCATGGATTATCCCTAACTAGGAATAATCAAGTTATATGGGCCTTAACTAGGGATTCTCCCTCACTAGGGAAAATCATCCTCTCCAACTCCCATGATAGGGTACCATGTTCACCCTAACATCAATGATAGTGCTTCCAATTACCCAAGTCTTCTTCCTAAGTAACAAATTATCAAGGACACCTCCAAATCCATCAAATATTCATTTTTAAGGTATGTAATATAATGATCACCCCATTAAATTAGGTATTACCTTGATTAAAGGTTTCTCCCACTAGTCCCCCCTAAATGATAGGGGCCCAATGGTATTTTTAATCATTTATGATCATGATAGTAAGGGTCTCCAATATAAGGATATTGGTGAATCCATTCCTAGATCATGCACTATAACTTGGTTGGCCCAGGTTCAAGCCTTATTAGCCTAGGTGATTAATCAAAATCATAGTCCACCTAATGAGACCTGACCTTTCAAGATTACTTTTAAGGTACAATACCCAAGATGGCTCCCATTTATGATTTTATCACATTGAATCATAAATGATCCAGGAACACCCTCATCTGGGTAGTACAAACTCATGCATAATCCCCACTGATGCTCTCCTAACTTCTGAGAAACATTTTGGACACCACTTATGTATAATACCAAATCATGGAATAATTAATTGAAACCAATATAGTCCACTCAATGAGCTATTATTCACAAAGTCATCCCCAATTTTTAATACCCTACTTATCTTCATGGAGCCATTTCCTCCATGAAATCCCTATACCAAGGGATATATTCCCTGATATCCATATTCATTTAAAATATGATATTACTAGAGAAGTATTTAATATGGAATCCTTAATGTGTAATCCCCACTTAATCCTCTACTATCCCTCCTTTCATGATATGATCATCCCTAAAACATGATGTTAAACTACATGGATAACATCCAAGTTGCATGGTGTAAAACTACAACATAATGTCTTTGTTGTATAATGTTAAACTGTATGTTATGGTTCATCCACATGGACTTAAATTATGCCACTATAACTACACTAGATTTGATTCTTGTTAACCAGGATATGTAGGGTTCCTCCCATAGGTTCAAAACCAACATCCCCAACCCTAAATATCTATTCTCATGGGTCTATATTATATATGAGATCATCCACATCCTTAATTTCTATGTCATATCCACTGTAGGCTTGGGTGTACCTACTCATTAGGTCATATTCAATCTAATACCCACATTTACTTCCATTAGGTTCATATTCCGTATGAACTATTCTTTTATCAGGAAATATTCTTGATGAAATCATGCCTCTTCTAGAGGGAGATATCCCCCTCCAGATATTAGCATATTTGTAATGTCTCTATTTTTTCCATGTAAATCATTAAAATATATCCAGTAATAATTTCATAAGAATATACTATTATGATGTGTGATTATTATGGCCGACGATCCTGGAATTTATATTTAAGGAATATTAAATATATTAATATTATGCATGCATAATTTTCCTAAAAAGTGGAATAAATCTAAAAGGAGTATCAGATTTGAAATCTAAGACCATTGTTGAATCTGTAATATGGTATTTATCCCAGTTGTGACATAAAAGTTTTCATCATTGGTCATTTGTGAAAAAATTGTCACATGAAAAAATGATAAAAATATAAATATATTTATTTATTTTATTATAATGACACATAAAACTAAATCTATCCTCTATGAATATCATTTATGGGTAAATATCAGGGTTAGAAGTGTAACATCCCAAGTAAGTAATGAATAATAGATATTTTTATATATGTCTATTAATGAATTAGATATTGTTTTAGAGGCTTAAAATGAAAATAAATCCAATCTTAAGCATGGAATACACTAATATTTTTAAAAGATTGTTTTACTGCCTTTTGATGGCAAACCATTTTTAAATATATATTTTGACAATTTTATAAGCTATGTTTGTCAAAATAAACTTATTCTTTAGGATTGGGACATCAAAATTCACTTTGTGTGAATTTTTGGTATTTTTCTGACAATGTTCATTTTTTAATGAATAGTGAAAAATACTGCATTTTACATCAAAACTGCTTTTTAATATAATTTATTTATATGATTAGATTATATTTTGAATTGGTTTTAAAGTGAAACTAGAATATATTTTTACCATTTAATACAATAGTGGTCATTGGAATTAATTTCACTTTTAAATTGTACTTAAACTGGTGTCAATCTTTTGATACTTATTGTTTCATAAAAACACGCTACTTGTCATGACAGCGGGAATTAATTATTAAATTAATTAATATAACTTATATGATTTGAATTTTGTAAAATAGACATCATTTTTGAATTCAGAATATCAAATATAGCTTAGGGTGAAGTTTTGGTATTTTTCTGAAAAACTTCAATTTTTGATGAATAGTGAAACCACTAAGTGGTAGTTAAAGAAACTGATTTTTCATTTAAATAAAACTTTGCCACTTCTGTGATTTGATTTTCAAAAATACTCCATACATGGTTGTCATTAAGAAGTAAAATGTGGTTCAATGAGATTAAAATAAGTTTTTGGTGAATAGTAACTTTTAAGTTTTTAATCGCGATTAGAGGTAATTAGTGTAGTTTAAGGTAAAAATAATGTTATAATAATATGAGATGAGCTTGAAACATGTCCTAACCTTATTGGATGTGTCATGGCCGACCCAGAAAATCCATGGGTCAACTTGGGGACCCCATGGAGCCACTTTGGTTGGGAAATGACATAAATAACGTTTTATTTAATGTTAAAGTAAAAATGACACAAACATGAGTTATTTTACTAAAAAAAATTTACATGGGGTTATACAAATCAGATTTTTGATTATAAATATTCATTGGAAAGATAAATATATTTAATACATCATATTATATTTTTATAATTTTTAGACTTTAAATAAATTAAATTATTTATGACATCATGATGATGCAGCGATTACCTCATTAATAAAGGATTTAAATAAAATGAAATGATAATGTAAAATATATGACCTACACATGTCCAAAACCTATTTTATAGGTAGATTTATAACCCTTATCACCTTACCCTCTAATTATATCAATTTGGGACCTTTTTAATCCTAAACACATTTTAATAAAAAGTAACATTTCTTTACTTTCCAAGAGTCCCCCTCCTCTCCTCTTATAAAAGGCCCCCACCTCTACCTCCTTACCCACACTTCCAAAGCCTTTGGCTAGGCCAACCCCTTCCCATTTTGTCTCTCCAAATCACTCTATTACTCCTTGAAGCCTCACTTTGGGAAGAAGTCTTCCCAAGGAAACCTTTTAGCTCAAACCAAAGGGAGTTACCTGATTTTAAGGTAATGTCTTCACTTGAGTCCTTTTGTTTTATTTTGCTTCTCCAACCCCCTAAACTCTTTTTATTAATTTTTTTTGTAACAACTACAGTATCTTAAATATACTAGGATGTTGTTATAATAAGTATTTGATCTACACTTACACACACCTACTCTTAATGGTTAAAGAACATACTGTTTCCGTGGATGGCGAATTTCTGCCTCCCGAAACGATGATTCTTCAAAATTCTTTTAACACCTTAAAAGGTGGCCATGAATATGACACTATATTTATATAAGATATATAATATGTTTATAGTTTCCTTAATATTATGTATTTTTCATTTTGGGCATACCTTTATGGTTTCCATTATTGGTAAACGCGATATCTTCATTTAAGGAAGTGCGGACTACCGCCCCGTCAAAGTGATTTGATTTATTAAATACCATATGAGGGACGTATAAAGGATGGAGTTGTGATATTATATATGATATTACACTGGAATTATAATATACCTTTATATAATTATGATTCCATTCTATAAAATACGAAATATAAATGAAAGTAGCGTTCATGCGTACGTACGGCTTACCATCTCCATGAACGGTGCATTTCATTTCTTACCTCTAAATGATTATTTAATATTATAAATACATGTATATACTGGATATATAAGATATATATGATGTAGACATCATGATTATAATTCTGGATATAATGGATACATGAACAACTTGTAATTATAAAGGTTTTATTTTTGACTCAAGTACCAATGATCGTTAAAACGACCGTTATTAACTTAAATAATTACATAGTGTTCATGACATGGAAATAAGTGATATAAAAGGAATAATGAACTTGAAAAAGGTTCTTAAACAAGTAAAAATTAACTCAAGTTTATTATTCAGGAGATTAAAGAACGACCGAGTCAAGTCGGACCTGAGGTATGGGACTTCGTCTCAATCTCCTTTCATTGAGGCATATATTGTTTTATACACAACCTTCTTTTATACGGTGTATAAACCCCTTTGACTTTTACGTTTATTCAAAAGGAATATTTTTTATACAAAGTGTTTACTAAATGACAAAATGGAATGTTTTTTTGTCATACGTATGCGGCGACAATGACTTCTCTGCCGTCGTGACCATTATTTGAGTTTCGACTTCCTCTACAAGCCATACTTTAAAAAAAATACCACGTTTTAATTTTATTTTATTTTGGTATTGAAAATGGTTTTCATAATGTTTTTATATCAATGTGTTGTATTGATATATTGTGATTGAAAGGTGGAAATGTTTTGTTTCCTTTATGCATGTTTTATGTGATACGATTATATTGTGGTTCTTGGGCATTATTATGAAGATGGGTGAATCTGTGATAAAATTAGGGCGAGTGAGCCCGATATAGCTCTCCAATGCATTGGGTAATGTGAAGGTGTGAAACGTTAAGGTTTCTCCGAAGAGATTTAGGGAATATACTGTGATGGGTATTCCAAACGTAACCAAGAGGGTTACTCCCTACGTAAGGATGTTATGAATGCCTCAAGTTACCTTTATGTCTTATGATTTCTATGATTTATTCATGATTTGATGAGTTATGTTAAAGTGCTTATGTTTTATGGGTAAAGTATGATTTCACTCTTATGTATATATGAACTCATGTTTCCTTTCCATATTTTTATAACCCATACTGAGTTTTTTTTCTCATCCCACGTTTTTTTTTTGAAATGTTTTTACGGGTCAAGGGAATTGTACATGATATGATGATAGTGTCAAGGAAGTGTCAAGAAAGAATCCATGTTTTATTTTAAATATGTTTTCATTGATTGGAAAAAATGAATACTATCTTTATGTAACCACTTTGTTTAAATGTGGAATGTAATGCAAGTGTTATGTTCTAATTATCTAAAACTCTAAACCTAAAAAGATCCTCAATGTGTAATCTTGTAATAACTCAAGATTAAGTAAGGTTTAAGGCTGGGGCCTTATAGTTGGTATCAGAGGTCGGTTTAGATAACTTTAGGTGTTAGAATTCTATTAAATGATTATCCAAAAATATTTTTTTATTGTCAAATTGAAATGATATAGCATTTGAAGATTACCATGTTGCTTCATATAAGACATGTTTGTTCAGAATGGTTTTCCACAGAGGAAATAGGGAAGTAGTTCTAGGAAGGCATACAGAAGGAAATAACCTTCCGAATCAGCATCTTGAGATGGTTGGAATTGGAACTGAACAGTTTGTTGCAGTAATGGAACAGTTGACTCAAGCGATAAATGGTGGTGGTATCCATGCACGAGATCAGCCAGATCAACTGCAGAGGAACATGTCAGTGGTGGAACATTTCATGAGGCAACATCCCCCATCATTCAGGAGATCATCTGACCCTGTGATAGCTGAAGGGTGGATTAAATCACTAGAGAATATTTTCGATGTCATGGGGTGTTCATACAATCAAAAGGTTAGTCTTTCTATTTACCGTTTGGAGGGTGAGGCAGATCAGTGGTGGTTGATGGTTAAAAATATAAGGGACGCTGATGAGATTGATACTCTCGAATGGGATGAATTCAAAGGTATGTTTCTTGAGAAGTTTTTTCCTAAGGCTGTTCGACTTAGGATGGAAAAACAATTCCTGGAATTGAGGTAAGAGGAAGACTCAGTGGCTACCTATGAAGAGAGGTTCACTCGATTGTCAAGGTATGCTCCAAATTTTATCCAAGACCTTGATAGTAAAATCAATCATTTTTACTCAGGATTAAAATGAAAATATCGAAGGGCATTAGCTTCTCGTGAGTTTAAAAGTTATGAAAAGCTTGTTCGATGTGCTGAAAAGGTGGAAATGGAGTTTTCCGATGATCAAGTGTTCTATAACAACCAGCAGAAGAAGAGACTGAGGTGGCAGGAGAAAGGGAAGAATTCTTCAAAAAAGTCTGATGGTAAGAAAACTAAGTTTCTAGTTTGTGATAAATGTGGAAAAATGCATGTTGGGGAATGCCTTCTGAATTCTGGGAAGTTCTACTGATGTGGTAAGATGGGACATAAGGCTCGTGATTGCACTAAAAAAGATCAAGGTGATGGTAAGTTCAATTTTGATTTACAGTTAGTGAAATTTTTTAAGTGCAATGAGATGGGTCACTATGCAAATGAGTGTCCGACAAAGAGCTTGAGTGATGTGAAGCAGTTATACTACAAGCAGAAAGGGGTGGTGAAATCCTTTGCAACTACTTCAGCGGATGTCGGGCCGTCAAATGAAGTTGTATCAGGTACTTTTTTTGTTTTTTCAGATTATGCCAGTGTGTTGTTTGATTTGGGGTCTACACATTATTTCATCTCTGAAACCTTTTCTAGTAAAATGGGAATACCATCTCAAGAAATGAATCCTGAAATTGTGGTAAAAACACATGGGGGAAATGTTGAGACAAAAAACTTTTATAAGAACCTTCCTATCCTTATCCGTGGAAAGAAACTACTTGCAAACCTTATTGTTTTACCTCAAGTAGAGTTTGATGTTATCCTAGGTATGGATTGGCTCTCAATTTACCATCCTAAGATTGATTATAGAGCTAAAGAAGTTTCTTTTTAGAAAGACTTTCAGTTTGTGTAAAAGAATGAACCCTTATTTTTTATAACATATCAAGAGGCCGAGAAACTTGTAAAAGATGGAAATTAATGTTACCTTGCACACATCGTTGAAAATAAAGGAACTGTTCAGATTAATGATGTACCAGTGGTAAATGAGTATCCTGATGTTTTTCCTGATGAGTTGCCTAGAATAATACTAGATCGGGAAGTTGAGTTTACTGTTGACTTAGTTCCTAATGCTAAGCCAATTTCAAAACCCCCTTATCGAATGGCTCAAATTGAACTTTTAGAGTTGAAGTAGCAATTTTAAGATTTATTAGAGAAAGGTCTCATTCGACCTAGCACGTCACCATGGGGTGCTCCTGTTTTATTTGTTAAAAAGAAAGATGGTTCTATAAGACATTGCATTGATTATAGAGCCTTGAATAACATCACTGTTAAGAACAAATATCATTTTCCTCATATCGATGATTTGTTTGATCAGCTCCAGGGAGCTTAGTTTTTTTCAAAGATTGACCTGAGATCGGGGTACCATCAGCTAAAGGCAAAGGAAGAAGATGTTCTAAAGACTGCGTTTCATACAATATATGGCCAGTATGAATTTTTAGTAATTCTTTTTGGGCTAACCAATGCGCCTGTTGTATTCATGGACTTAATGAATAGAATTTTCCATGAGTTCTTGGATAATTTTGTGGTGGTTTTCATTGATGATATTTTGGTGTTTTCTAAAAGTAATGAGAAGCATGAAAGACATTTAAGGGTTATTTTTCAAACCTTAAAAGAAAAGAAATTGTATGGAAAATTCAGCAAGTGTGAGTTTTGGTTGCAAAAAATTTCTTTCCTTGGTCACATTGTTTCTAAAGATAGGATAACCGTTGATCCTGTAAAAACAAAGGTTGTTGAAGAATGGCCAAGACCCACAAATGTAACAGAGATTCATAGTTTCCTTGGTTTGGCAGGCTATTACTGAAGGTTTGTTAGAAATTTTTCACGGTTATCTAGTCCAATGACTAAGCTAACTCGGAAGGGTGTTAAGTTTATCTGGACAAAATAATGTGATGATTGTTTTCAGGAATTGAAAAGAAGATTGGTGAATGCTCCAGTTTTGGCACTTCCTTCTAGGAATGGTGAGTTTGTTATATACAGTGATGCTTCATTGAAAGGACTTGGTTGTATCCTAATGCAGAATGATCAGGTAATTGCTTATGCTTTACGACAGTTGAAAACTCATGAGGTAAATTACCCTACACATTATTTGGAATTAGCTGATGTTGTTTTCGCTTTAAAAATTTGGAGGCATAATTTGTATGGAGTAAAGTGTGAAATATATACTGATCACAAAAGTTTAAAGTATATATTCACTCAGAAAGAATTGAACATGAGATAGAGGAGATGGCTAGAATTAATCAAGGATTATGATTGTACAATTCATTACCATCTGGGAAAAGCAAATAGAGTGGTTGATGCTTTGAGTTGAAAAAGTAATTCCTCATTAACAATGTTGTGTTTGGAACGTGATACTTTGGTTAAGGATTTGATGAAATTTGGCATAGAAGTTGTTGGTGCAGGATATTCTTCTGTTTTGTTTCAGGTATCAGTGAGATCATCTCTATCAAACAGAATCAAGCAAGCATAGAAGCAAGACATTGAGTTACAGAAAAAGGTAGAGCTAGTTCAGAAAGGTAAGTTTCCTGAATTCAACATTGATAATGATTGCATTTTGAGATTTGGGAAGAGATTGTGTGTGCCTTGTGATTCACATTTGAAGATAGAGTTGTTATGTGAAGCTTATAGTTCTCCGTTTTCAGTTCATCCTAGCAGTACTAAGATGTATAGAGATCTGTGGGAGTATTATTGGTGGGATGGAATGAAAAGAGATATTACTGATTTTACTGTGAAGTGTTTGACTTGTCAACAGGTTAAAGTAGAGCGGCAGTTACCTGAAGGGATGCTTCAGCCTTTACCAGTGCTAGAGTGGAAATGGGAGAATATATCCATAGACTTTGTTGTAGGATTACCGAAGACATCTCGAGGTAATAATGAAATCTGGGTTATTGTTGATCGCTTGACTAAATCTACTCATTTCCTTGCTATACGATATACTTTCTCTCTAGATCAACTTTCCCGTTTGTATCTTAAAGAGATAGTCAGGTTACATGGAGTTCCTCTCTCCATTGTATCCGATCGTGATCCCAGGTTTACTTTTATCTTTTGGAAGGGCCTTCAGAAGTCATTGGGTACTGAATTAAATTTTAGTACATCTTTTCATCCGCAATCAGTTGGGAAGTCAGAACGAAAAATTCAGACCTTGGAAGATATGCTATATTCTTTCTCTATAGATTATCAGGGAATTTGGGACCAACAACTTTCTTTGGTTGAATTTTCATATAATAACAGTTTTCATTCCAGTATACAGATGGCACCATTTGAGGCGTTATATGGGAAGCGGTGTCGAACTCCAGCTTTCTAGGATGAAGTGGGTGAAAGGAAGTTGATGGGACCAGAATTGGTAGTAGAGATGGCAGAAAAAGTTCAGCTGATTTAGAAAGACATGAGAACAGCTCAGAGTATGCAGAAGAGTTATGCGGACAATAGGAGGAAGGATCTCTCTTTTGAGGTAGGTGATCATGTTTTTTTCAAAGTATCACCATGGAAAAGTGTGATGCGATTTCGTGAGAAAGGAAAGCTGAGTCCAAGGTTCATTGGACCATATGAAATTCTGGAGAGAGTTGGATCAGTTTCTTACCGAGTGGCTTTACCTCCGAGTTTATCTCAGGTACACAATGTTTTTCATGTTTTGATGCTGTGAAAGTACATGCCATATCCATCTCATGTTTTGAGTCCAGAGGTAGTTCAGCTGGAAGAGAAGCTATCTTATGAGGAACAACCAGTCCAGATTCTTGACCACAGGGAGCAAGTGTTACGGAATAAGGTGATTAATCAGGTAAAGGTTTTTTGTAAAAACCACATGATGGAAGAGGCAACATGGGAATCTGAAAATGCAATGAGGGATAAGTACCCCCATTTATTTGATAAGTAAATAAATTACGGGGATGCAATTTTCTAAAGGGGGGATGGATGTAACATCCCAAGTAAGTAATGAATAATAGATATTTTTATCTATGTCTATTAATTAATTAGATAGTGTTTCAGAGGCTTAAAATGAAAATAAATCCAATCTTAAGCATGAAATACACTAATATTTTTAAAAGATTGTTTTACTGCCTTTTGATGGCAAACCATTTTTAAATCTATCTTTTGAAAATTTTATAAGCTATGTTTGTCAAAATAAACTTATTCTTTATGATTGGGACATCAAAATTTACTTTGTGTGAATTTTTGGTATTTTTCTGACAATGATCATTTTTTAATGAATAGTGAATAATACTACATTTTACATCAAAACTGCTTTTTAATATAATTTATTTATATGATTATATTATATTTTGAATTGGTTTTAAAGTTAAATTAGAATATATTTTTACCATTTAATCCAATAGTGATCATTGGAATTAATTTCACTTTGAAATTGGACTTAAACTGGTGTCAATCTTTTCATACTTATTGTTTCATAAAAACATGTTATTTGTCATGACAGTGGGAATTAATTATTAAATTAATTAATGTAACTTATATGATTTAAATATTTTAAAATAGAAATCATTTTTGAATTCAGAATATCAAATATAGCTTAGGGTGAAGTTTTGGTATTTTTCTGAAAAACTTCAATTTTTTGATGAATAGTGAAACCACTAAGTGGTAGTTAAAGAAACTGATTTTTCATTTAAATAATACTTTTTCACTTCTGTGATTTTATTTTCAAAAATACAACATACATGGTTGTCATTAAGAAGTAAAATGTGGTTCAATGAGATTAAAATAATTTTTTGGTGAATAGTAACTTTTATGTTTTTAATCGCGATTAGAGGTAATTAGTGTAGTTTAAGGTAAAAATAATGTTATAATAATATGAGATGAGCTTGAAATATGTCCTAACCTTACTTTATGTGTCATTGATGACCAATAAAATCCATGAGTCAACTTGGGGACCCCATGGAGCCACTTTGGTTTGGAAATGACATAAATAACTTTTTATTTAATGTTAAAGTAAAAATGACACAAACATGAGTTATTTTACTAAAACAATTTTTACATGGGGTTATACAAGTCAGATTTTTTATTATAAATAGTAATTGGAAAGATAAAACGATTTCCTACATCATATTATTTTTTTATAATTTTTATACTTTAAATAAATTAAATTATTTATGACATCATGATGATGCAGTGATTACCTCATTAATAAAGGATTTAAATAAAATGAAATGATAATGTAAAATCTATGACCTACACATGTCCAAAACCTATTGTATGGGTGTATTTAGAACCCTTATCACCTTACCCTCTAATTATATCAATGTGTGACCTTTTGAATCCGAAACTCATTTTAAAATAAAGTAACATTTCTTTACTTTCCAAGAGTGCCCCTCCTCTCCTCTTATAAAAGGCCCCCACCTCTACCTCCTTACCCACACTTCCAAAGCCTTTGGCTTGTCCAAACCCTACCCATTTTGTCTCTCCACATCCCTATTTTACTCCTTCAATCCTCACTTTGGGCAGAAGTTTTCCCAAGGAATCCTTTGAGCTCAAACCAAAAGGAGTTACCTAATTTTAAGGTAATGTCTTCACTTGAGTCATTTTGTTTTATTTTGCTTCTCCAACCCCCTAAACTCTTTTTATTCATTTCTTTTGTAAAAAATACAGTATCTTCAATATACTAGGATTTTTTTATAATAAGGATTAGATCTAAACTTACACACACATACATCTAATGGTTAAAGAACATATTGTTTCCATGGATGGCGAATTTCTGCCTCCCGAAACGATGATTGTTCAACATTCTTTTAACACCTTCAAAGGTGGCCATTAAGATGACACTATATTTTTATAAGATATATAATATGTTTATGTTTTCCTTAAGCTTCTGTATTTTTCATTTTGGGCATAACTTTATGGTTTCCATTATGGGTAAACGCGATATCTTCATTTAAGGAAGTGCGGACTACCGCCCCCTCAAAGTGATTTGATTCGTTAAATACCATATGTGGGATGTATAAAGGATGGAGTTATGATATTATATATTAAATTACATTGGAATTATAATATACCTTTATATCATTATGATTCCATTCTATAAAATACGAAATAGAAATGAAGGTAGCGTTCATGCGTACGTACGGCTTACCGTCTCCATGAACAGTGCATTTCATTTCTTACCTCTAAATGATTATGTAATATTATAAATGCATGTATATACTGGATATATATGATATATATGATATATACATCATGATTATAATTCTGGATATAATGGATACATGAACAACATTTAATTATAAAGGGTTTATTTTTGACTCAAGTACCAATGATCGTTAAAACGACCATTATTAACTTAAATAATTACATAGTGTTTATGACATGGCAATAAGTGATATAAAAGGAATAATGAACTTGAAAAAGTTTATTAAACAAGTAGAAATTAACTCATGTTTATTATTCAGGAGATTAAAGAATGACCGAGTCAAGTCGGACCCGAGTTATGGGACTTCGTCTCAATCTCCTTTCATTGAGGCATATATTCTTTTATACACAACCTTCTTTTATATGGTGTATAAACCCCTTTGAATTTTATGTTTATTCAAAAGTAATCTTTTTTATATGAATCGTTTACTAAATGACAAAATGGAATGTTTTTTTTGTCATATGTATGTGGCGACAACGACTTCTCTGCCGTCGTGACCATTATTTGAGTTTCAACTTCCTCTACAAGCCATACTTTTTTTAAAGAAAAATAAATACCATGTTTTACTTTTATTTTATTTTGGTATTGAAAATGGTTTTCATTATTTTTTTATATCAATGTGTTTTATTGATATCTTGTGATTGAAAGGTGGAAATGTTATGTTTCCTTTACGCATGTTTTATGTGATACGATTATGTTGTGGTTCTTGGGCATTATTATGAAGACGGGTGGTTCCGTGATAAACTAAGGGCGGGTGAGCCCGATATAGTTCTCCAATGCATTGGGTAACGTGAAGGAGTGAAATGTTAAGGTTTCTCCGAAGAGATTTAGGGAATATACTGTGATGGGTATTCCAAACGTAACCAAGAGGGTTACTCCCTAAGTAAGGATGTTATGAATGCCTCAAGTTACCTTTATGTCTTATGATTTCTATTATTTTTTCATGATTTGATGAGTTATGTTAAAGTGCTTATGTTTTATGGGTAAAGTATGATTTCAATATTATGTATATATGAACTCATGTTTCCTTTCCATATTTTTATAACCCATACTAAGTTTTTTATGCTCATCCCACGTTTTTTTTGAAATGTTTTCACAGGTCAAGGGAATGGTACATGATATGATGATAGTGTCAAGGAAGTGTCAAGAAAGAATCCATGTTTTATTTTAAATATGTTTCCGTTGATGGGAAAAAATGAATACTATCATTATGTAACCACTTTGTTTAAATATGGAATGTAATGAAAGTGTTATGTTCTAATTCTCTAAAACTATAAACCTGAAAATATCCTCAATGTGTAATCTTGTAATAACTCAAGATTAAGTAAGGTTTAAGGCTGGGGACTTATAAGAAGAATAACCCTGGATACCTAGATTGGAGCCTTTGGAGAGATTTCAGGGGAAGATATAAGATCATAAGATTGTATTGGTACAGTACAAATTGTCTACGCCAAAGTACATCATCGATCTCACCCAAAAAGAAAATGAAGAATTGTTCTTCATCATTAATCAATCCAAACTCCAGGAAAGATGTTTTTATTTTGTGAATTCATCCCATTTTTTATTTCATTTATAACAATGATAAATTTGAAAAACAACAATTTATTCTCACATAGAAATATGATTTATTTTACAGTTGAATTATTTTCATGTTGTTTCTTTTTACTCTATGTTTATTTATTTTGTAACAAAAGATCAAGACTGAAATGAAAATAGGCCAATTTTTTATTCATGTTTATTATTTTTGGTTTTCTCTCATATTTCTTTGTAAATTCATCGTGGTCACTTTCATAGCATCTGGTTTTATGGATAACATATATTTTATTGTTCTGTGACCATTCTTTGACACAACGGATCAATAACAAATATTAAGTTCATGACCAAGGTGTGATAAAATGGAGGAAAATTGGATATGTATTGGGATCATATTGGTTATTTTTGTTTTCTAAATGGGTTCAAGATGGTGGCTTGGTGTGGTGATGGTTTGGAACAACAAACCGATTTCCAAGTAGATTGAATCCCAGTTTTCGATGAGCGATGACAATGATGGGTGTTCAGCAGAAATCCACCATCACCAATGAGATTCATGGAAGATTAGGAGGTGATTATGGAATGGGAATACATTAAAAAGAGACAATTGGTTCCTATATATCAAACATCACATAGTGTGTAATCTAGAAATACACACCTTGTGGGACCCCCTGGTCGCGATGTTAGGGTTTCTACAAAAATTAAATATCACATGTGGTGTGACACTTTTCATATGTAGTGTGACCCATGGATTATGGCTCAACACATACTCTAGGAGTACATGGGCACGTACATAGCTAGGCACATGGGAACTGGTAGGGTACGTGAGCATGAGCTGGTACTTAGGAACTGCTATGTACATGGACAAGGCCAGATACATTGGCATGTATGGTGTACAAGGCCATGGGTAAACAAACATATTCATGGACATTATAAGGTATGGATTTATAATTACACATCATGTATCATGTATACACACCATGTACTTTCTCAGAGAAAGCTTAAATCTATTCATCTCTTCAGTTTTGGTCCAGTATCAATTGAGGGATTTCCCTTGGTCCATTTACTCTAGGGTATAGTGTATAATTACATACTCAAATCTAGATTTAGATCCCCTTTTGGTGATGGGTCTTAGATAGAGTTATGTGTGTCCATCCATGATAATGAGTTGTAATCCTTTATCATTATTTCTTATACCCTAGGTGGGGTTCAAGGTATCGACATGACCACTATGCATGGGGTGTAGATCCCAAATCTAGTAGGTTGTTTTAGTAGGGTTTGTGATATCATTGGGAATACAATACTCTACATAACATGTTGTTCCATATTGGTTTTATGGTAACCCCATGCGGTACTAGTTGTGATCCCCTGTCTGTGTATTGAGATCTTCATATATCCAGTGAGAACTTCTTGGGTGGGTCCTGAAAATCATGACCACTTAGATGAGCATCACTAGTGATAGTGTGGTTGGTGGAGTGGATTCTCCCAAAACAATATTTACCTAGAATCCTTGAGCAGTATATTGTAGATAGATGTATTTTTTGAGACCAATTGATACCAGTTGTCTATTATGAGTATATATAATTATTTATTTATTGTATTTATGTTATAATTTGACTACTCTTGATGCTTTATGCTTAGTGATTTTAGGGTTTCCTATTGGGTATAGTGGTACTCACCCTTATATTAGTTTAGATTGCATGTGTTGTGTCTTATGTAGATGAGTGACCTTTTAACAGAGTCTTGGGGGGATTAGAGCAGACAGAAAATAGTTTTGAGCTAGATGAATCGAGGTGTATACTAGTGTTTCATTTGATAGTAGTGTTGAAAGTGGGTTCCCTAAGACCCAACATGTATTGTACTTTGATTACCACTACATGTATGCAGTTTGTTGTAATACATATGTTTATCTTTCCATAAAAGTGGTGATACTTCTACATTCCCTTATTTTATGGAAATTTCCTTAGATTACATGTCATAGAAAATGGTTATAGCAGATCCAAGGCTATAATGAGAACCCTGAGATGCCATGACAATAATATTAAAGTAATGACCTGTGGTCTAGTTACATCATTCTAAAATAGCGTAGATGATGTGTGACCAATAGGTTCTGGGGGATCATAATCATTGAGACTTTATCCCATGAAGTTCGCAATTGATGATCTCTAATATATGAGAACATGAGGACATAACCACATAATAGGAACACCACATGTTTTAGGTGTCATTGGTCATTCCTATATACAGAGATGTGTAATGGTCTCCAAACATGAGATCATTATCAATGAATGTAATTTAATTGCATACTTTGATGCAATGAAAAAACCATGAAAATAAAGTCATGGAGAGGTAGTTTGTGTTGGGTACGTCATTAGTGACAAGGCATTGATTGAATGATCAAAATTGGATTTGTCACATCCGATTTAAGGAAGAGATATCTCGGGCCTGGTTGATTTGGATGGTTGCACCTTGAATAAATCCATGGCCATGGTAGTGGAAGGTAGGACCATCCAGACAAATAAACAAATAAAATAGAGCAAGATAAAGGATGATGACACTAGTGTGCATTTTTCTCTATTGATATATCGATGACGAAGAGATTATATTACACAGACCATGTTCGTAGGAAGGTGGTCGTTGCTTTGACTTTACCTTATCTCTATTGGGGTCTCAATGGGTTGTTAGACCCCGCTCTTGGTCAGTGGATATTATTTAATGCTATTGAGATAATTTCCTAGAGGGTCACACACAATAGCCCTTTGAGTATCTTCTCTATTCTGGGAATAGGAATATATAACTTAGTGGGCCCCACCAAAGGTCTGAGTTTTATCCGAGTTTTATGGATCACCAAGGAATAAATTAATTCTTTAATAATTAAAGCTCGGAATAATATGTTGAATTTTTTTATAACATGTATTTACAAGTTATTAAGTAAATAGAAAGATAAAATATTATTTGAACAGATTTAAATATCTAGGGTTCACTTAATATTTTTAGGAAAAGTGATTCGAGTTATAGACTCAAGTTTATCATGCAATATATATTTTATATATTTCAGTTAGTGATAAAATTATAAATATTATTTATGGAATAATTTTGTTTGACATAAATAAATATTTATAATACTTATACAGGGGATATCTATTACACGGGGGCTAGGATCCCATACTGGGTATTTTTTATATCCCCTATATAAGTAAGAGAGAGGCTCTCCCCTTATAACTATTCATGTGTCAAATTAGAGAGTCTCTCTCTCCTCTTGGATTCTAGAGAGAGATCTTCTCAATCTAGGAAGAAATTCAAGATCTTTTATCTTTGATCGGAGTTCCTTGCCTTGCGGTGATCACTGCTGCATCGAGCAGATCGTTGGCATGCCGTGCTAGCACAAGGATTTCAAAGAACGACGCACGTGCAAATTCGAAAGGCATGTGTGAATGATCTAGAGAACTTCAACATCGGTTTCTTCAAGCGAAGGTTTCCAGAAACATGCGACACACTTTCTCACATAAGATCTGAACAAGTTACTTGTTCGTTTTATTTTTGTGCTCTGTCAAATCCACAAGTGGTCCTCGGACCGTACCAAGATAGATCACCAGAGTCGACATCCCAAAGTTGTTACGGTGATGCGAAAATTATAATTTCCCAGCCCATTGGATTTCCACTGCCCATCCCAGTACCTAACAATGGTATTAGAGGGATACATGGTTTTTCAAAGTCAAAGGAAAATTTAAATTGCATTAAATTTAAGTACAGGGCAATAAATCGATTCCAACGGATCCGATCGTAGGTCTATCCATTTCTGAATGGCCAAGTTATGGACATTAATTAAAATTAATAGGATCGATGTTGTTGGGTTTTTAAATAATCAGATTAAAATTTGATGAAGAACATGTTTTTAATTGTATTTGTTCATCAAAGTACCAAAATCTGTCCATGCTTTGGCTGGAATTCGGTCACCAAAATTAATATGGTTTGTTTATTTTTAGTATATAAATAGAATATATTATTTTATAATATTATTTTATTTTTATCAAATAAAATTAAAATTAAAATATTAATTAAGGGGGTCTTTAAAGACTTGGGTTGAAGTCTTATTTTTATTTTATTTGAAGTCTTTATACTTTAACGTTTATAAATAAAATTGGGGACCAAGACCCCAAAGTTGGTCTTGTTCCTTTTATTTTTAATTAAAAGGGGAAAGGGGGTATTATTTTTCTAAAGACAAATTAAAAAAAAGAGGGGTGGAAGAAGAACAAAGTCTTCTTCCACGCGCAAGATGAGAGGCCATCGAACCCCCTTGGAGAAGCCCTAGCCGCGATGTTCCTTGCTGCCAGACCACCCAACCCTAGCTACTTCCTCCCCTCTACAAGGTCACCGGTCGTGCCTCCTCTCCCCTCTACTTCACGCTCAAACTAGACTGGACAGATCCCGACCTCCCTTCGCACCACATGTCGTAGCCAAACCAGGCATGACCAAAGTACCAGACCTCCTCCTCCCTGCTGCTAGACCCTGCTCGCTATACTGGACCAGGCCGCGTCGGAGTAGGCCACACCAGACCTGGCCAAAGTTGGTCTAGGCTGTGCCGAACTAGGACGCCTCTGGTCTAGGCCGCACCAGACTGGGCCTCTGCCCCTGCGGCTAATCAGAGCTGTAGGCTACTGCCCTTGTGGCTGGCCAGAGCGGTGCCCCACCACCACCCTCTCCCTTCACACCTCACCAAAAGTCGTTGTCATTGTGGGAGTTGTTGGACCAAGCAGTTATTCCATGGTCATGTTGCGGTCACACTGCGGTAACACCATAGTTGCGACACAGTTACACAACGAATCGGATCCAGTAACAGTCCCTTGCGGTGTTTCACGGTCAAGACAGAGTCCCTACCCGGCTAGAGGTAACCTCATTTATTTAATTTTAATTAATTTAGTTATTTGAAATTAGATTAATTAGAATTATATTGGGGTTTAATTTAATTTAATCTGAAGTATTAATTTAATTATAATTAAAATTCAATTAATTTTTTAATTTAATTTTTTAATTAAAATTAAAATAATAGTTAAAATTAATTTTATAGTTAAAATTAAATTTATGGTTTAATTTAATTTTGGAATTAAAATTATATTAAATAGTTATAATTGATAAAAATAAATTAATTTAATTTATTTAAACTCATTTAATTTATAAGAGTGCCCCGTACTATTTAAATTTCACTGCAGTTTAATTGTAATCGTGCTTTATTAATATCAACTGATCTTGAGCAAGAGACCAAACCGTGCATGTCTAGAGTTTTTATTTATTTATTTAATTATTTATTCAATGTGTTAGATTATTTTAATAATTAATTAGATAAATTATGGTTTTCAAATCGTCTTTTATTTCAAATATATATAAGGGACTGCATGTCCAATGAACGAGTTATATTTTGTACCACTAGACCCCCTCACTTGTGTGTGAGTATATTTGTAATTAAACAATGATGATATGAGATGCAGACCCCACCAAGTCAAGGTGATAAACCATACGGTAGCTGAGTACATTGCACTTGGGATGGTTATGATGTGAGTCAGGTGTCGACTTAGGTATGGATGCTCCTAGGTCAAGATTGATCCATTATGGATCAATCGTTATAGAATGATCAAGACCAGTTAGATTGCATGATTTACCTTTATGCATTGTTTATTATGTTATGTGAATGAATGATTATTTCTTGATCACATAGAATAGTAAACAAGAAAAAAAATGCATAAATAAGTGTCGAATATATTTCTATTAAGCATGTTTGGTTGTGGGAGTGAAAATCTAGTTTGAACATATAAATAGAACAAGATTATATTCGTCAATAAATATTTAAATCCCTCAAAGAGATATCAAGTCCAAACGCCTTCCATTTCTCACATCTAAACAAAAAAGGCTGTTTGAGGCACTCGTCATCCATAGTTGAGAGTGCCTCTTACTACCCTGGTGTTTTCATGAGAGAACTAGGTCGACTTAACTAAAGTGAGTAGTCAAGGTTTATCCATAGATAACATGCTATCACTTTAGAGGAAAGATGTTGAAGGAATAAAGTTCGGATTCCAAAAGCTGGGACTTTACTCAACAACACAAGGAACCACAAGTCAAGTGGTTGGCTAGCCTAGTTCCTACATTGAAACTCTCCAAGTAGTGGCATGGCCATAGTTTGTAGACTGTGAGGCAGGTTTCGAGGATCCTTGCCACTAGAATACTCAAGCGACTGAGTATTCCGAATCTAATAGCGAGGGATGTTAAAGTTCTCAAAAATAGTGGGAGATATTAAAATGATATAACTTTTTATTAATCATAAGTTTCAAAAGGTAATAAAGACAAAGTACAAAACCTCTAAATGTTAACTGATGTAGATTTAAGATGGAAATCACCAAAACCACTAGTACTTTATCACTATGATCAATTTTGTATAAAGAAAATATCCTGATCGACAATAATTTCCATGAGTGGTACACGTGCTTGCACATAGTACTATTAAAATAAAGGAAGTTACATGTGATTAAATCCCCTATTCATGTTGATCCTCCTCAGGGAGAAAGAATGGTAGAAAAAGATATATAGAGAAAGCATGTAGATGTTTCGTTTGATGTATAACGCATCATGTTGTCATCTATTTCCATCCAATTGAAAAAAAATGCATGAGGATGAGGACGCCTATAGGATGCTTTCACATCTCCAAATATTATTTCAGAAGAGGGAAAGACAAGAAAGATATGAGATATCTAGTGCTCTTTATAAGTGCAGGCTAACAGAAGGGCACCAAGATAGTCCTCATGTACTCATGATTATTGGGTATATTGAGAGTCTTAAAGCCCTTGGGTTCAAATTGATACAAGAACTAGAAGTGGATATCATTCTTGCCACTTTACCATCAAGCTTCTTGACTTTTATTGTCAATTATAACATGAATGATATAACAAAGTCGCTCCCAGACCTTTTGAATTTAGTTTTCCAAGATGACAAGGACATAAAAAATACCAATTCATCTGTCCTTATGGTGAACAATAAAAACAAGGGAAATTCAAAGGGTTCTAAGGACAAGTCAAGGAAAAATAAACCAATGCATCATCATGCAAAGAATCCAAAGATTTAGATGCAAAGTAATGAGTAGGAAGATTCCTTCTTGGGTTGTGGCAAGAAAGGACACAGGAAGAATATTTGCAGAGCTATGAAGAAGAATAAAATAGATGCTTCTACTTTAGGTATTTTTTCATTGAATGAAATATATCTTTATCTACAAGTTAGTTTTTGTATACGTCATGTGGCTCACACATTTGTATTCAAATACTAGAACCAAGTAGGTTCAAAAAGATTGAAAAAGGTCAAGTGGATCTTTGTGATGAAAATAGTACAAGTCTGGAAGCCTTGGCAGTGGGAGACTATCACTTAACCTTGACAACTAGTTTGGTTCTAGTTTTAAAAAATCTCTATTATGTACCTTCTATTACTAGAAACATTATCTCTGTGTTGATTTTAGACACTGTGTGTTTTTATTTCAAGTTTGGAAATAAATTTTGTCTCTTTTATAGGGATAACATATGTTATGGTATGGCACATCTTAAAAATGGTATATATATGTTGTAACTCAGGAACCCTGTAATGGAAATCAATGAAAAAAATATCCAGCATGACTCATATATCACCCGCCTATGGAACTTCAAGCTTGGTTATGTAAATGAGAAGTGATTATGAAGATTACATCAAGAAGGGTATCTAGACTTAGTACAATTAGAGCTGTTAGATGTATGTCAAGCTTGTTTACAAGGAAAGATGACCAAATCACATTTCTTAGGAAAGGGATTAAGAGCCAAAGAAGTACTGGAATTAATACATACTGATGTATTTGGTCTATTTCCAATATAGGAAAGGGGTGGTTTTTCATAATTCATTGCTTTTACTGGTTAATATAGTAGGTATGGTTATATCTAATTAATGTGGTATAAGTCTGATTCCTTTAGAATTTTTAAGGAATACCAAAATGAAGTAGAAAACCAACTTGGTAAAAAGATAAAAGCACTTTGCTTAGACTATGGTGGTGAATATCTTAAACAAGATTTCATTGATCACTTGAAGGAGTGTGGGATAATATCCCAACTCACATCTCCTTATACACCACCCTAGAATGGTGTTATTGAAAGGAGGAATATGACCTTGATAGACATGGTTAGATAAATGGTGGTTCATGAAACTCTTCCATTATCCTTTTGGGGATATGCTTTGCAGATAGAAGCATATACCCTTAACCAGGTACCAACTAAAGCTGCAGATGGGATTCCATATGAGTTATGGTATTGAAAAAAACCCAGTCTGACACACATATGTGTATGGGGGGTGAGATGCATCTGTCAATACTTTACCAAGTGACAAATTAGCATCCAAAAACATTGAGTTCATCTTTATAGGTTATCCTAAGAAAACTAGAGGATATTGCCTATATAACCCTTTAGATAGAAACGTTATTTTGGAAAGATACGTCATATTTATAGAAAAGGAACACATTTCTATTGGAAATAGTGGGAGAAAGATTGACTTCAATGATGTTAATTCTCCAGATGCACAAGAGTTGGTAGAGGAACAAACTCCACTAGATCAAGTGGAAGAATAATTTTTTCCTAAGACACAAATATTGTGTAGGTCTACGTGAGAGGTTAAAGAACCAGAGCATTATGGTTTTCTTGTCATCGAGTCTGGTGACACATTAGTCCTTGAGGATGATGAACCTCTAACCTACAAGGAAGTAATAGAAGGAAAAGAAGTTTCTAAATGGAAGGAATACATGAATTCTAAGATGGAGTCCATGTACCAGAATCAAGATTAGATTTTGGTAGACCCTACAGCTGATATAAATCCCATTAGATGAAAATGGTTATTCAAGAAGAAGTTAGACATGGATGGTGAGGTTAATACCTTTAAAGAAAGACTGGTTGCAAAGGGTTTCAGGCAATGTCAAGGCATTGACTATGATAAAACCTTCTCAACAGTATAAATTCTTAAATCCATCAGAATATTGCTTGCAATAGAAACCTTTCATGATTATGAAATTTATAAAATGGATACCAAAAATTCTTTTATAAATGGGATGTTGGTTGAATACATCTATATGAATCAACTAGAAAGGTATGTCAAGTCAAAGAATGCCCATAAATTATGAAAGTTGTAGAGGTCCATTTATGGGTTGAGTAGGCATCATGATCATGGAATTTTCATTTTGATGAGGCCATAATAGATTTTTGTTTTTTCAAAAATAAAATCGAGCCTTGTGTCTATAAAATGTTTGAAGGGAATTCTATTGTTTTCCTAGTGTTATATGTTGATGACATATTAATTATGGGAAACAAGGTTCAAGTATTATAGTCAGTTAATACTTGGTTAAATGAATGATTCTCCATGAAAGACTTACGTGAAGCAGCCTACATTCTAGGGATCAAGATCTATTGAGATAGATCTCAAAGGCGTCTCGGTCTAAGTCAAAGTACATATATTGATAATGTACTCAAAAGGTAAAATATGGAACAATCCAAAAGGGGATTATTACCTATGTTACATGGTATAAATCTCTCTATGAGAATGTGTCCACAAACATAGGAGGAGATTGAAAGAATGAGTAGAATACCTTATGCCTTGGAAGTGGGTTCTATCATGTATGACATGTTATGTACTAGGTTTGATGTCACCTTTGCTTTAAGCATGTTGGGTAGATATCAAGCCAATCCAGGAGAGCTGCATTGGGCAGCTGTTAAGACTATCCTAAAGTACTTGAGGTATACTAAGGATATGTTCCTGGTGTGTGGAGGAGATAAGGAACTAGTAGTGAGGGGATACTCTGATGCTAGTTTCCAGATAGATCATGATGATCTAAAATCATAGTCAGACTACATCTTTTTCCTGAATGGTGGTGTAGTGAGCTGGAGAAGCTCAAAGCATGTTGTGGTTGTCGATTCTATACCAGAGTCTGAATATATTGCAACTTCCGATGAAGCAAAGGAAGTAGTCTAGATACGTAGTTTTATCTCATACATTGGTGTTGTACCTAGCAGTGCAGAACCTATTCTAGTATCTTGTGATAATACTACTGTAGTGGTGCTTGCTAAGGAGCCCCGATCTCACTAGAGGAAAACGCATATTCTTTGGAAGTTTAATCTCTTGGGGGACTTTACTCAAAGAGGTGAAGTCACTATTACAAGAGTATCCACAGAGGAAAACGTGGTAGACCCCCTAAATAAATCCATTTCTCAGTACAAGCATTATTCTCATGTGATAGCTAGTAGATTGAAACATGTTAGTAGTTGGCTCTAATACAAGTGGGAGCGTTAAAAGTGGGTTACCTGTGACCCAAATTTTATTATAATTTGATTAACACTACATGTATGTAGTTTGTTATAATATATGTGTTTATCTTTCCATAAAAGTGTTGATACTTCTGTATCCACTTTGTTTTTGGAAATTTCCTTAGATTACATGTCGTATCAAAGGGTTATAGTAGATCCAAGGAGATAATGAGAACCCTGAGATGCCATGATAATAATATTAATGTAATGTCATATGGTCTAGTTACATCATTCTGAATAGACCCAGATGATGTGTGACCATCAGATGCTAGGGGATCATAATCATTGAGACTTCATCTCATGAAGTTCGTACTTGATGATCTCTAGTAGTTGAGATCATGAGGACGGACCGGCATAATAGGAAAACCACATGTTTCAGGTGTTATTGGTCATTCCTATCTACGAACATGTGTAATGGTCTCTAGAATTGAGATCATTATCAATAAATGTCCTTTATTCGTGTACTTTGATGAAAGGAAAAAACCCTGGTGATAAAGTCATGGTGAGGTAGTTTGGGTTGGGTACGTCATTAGTTACATGGCATTGTTTGAATGATCAAGATAGGATTTGTTAAATTCGAGTTCAGGAATAGATATCATGGGCCTGGTTGATTAGAATAAATTCACCTTCAATAGATCCATCGACATGGTAGTGGAAGGTAAGACAATCCGGAAAAATAAACAAATAAAATAGCATAAGATAAAGGATGATTACACTAATGTGCATTCTGCTCTATTGAGATATTGATGAAGAAGAGATTATATTACACAAACTATGTTTGTAGGAAGGAAGTCATTTCTTTGACTTTACCTTATCTCTACTGGGGACTCGATGGGTTACTATACCCCACTCTTGGTTGGTGGATATTATTCGCTACTATTGAGATAAGGGCATAGAGGGTCACACACAATATCACTTTGAGAATCTTCTCTATTCTCATAATATAAATATTGAACATGGTGGGCCCCACCAAAGGGTCCGAGTATTATCCGAGTTCTATGGATCACCAAGGAATAAATATATTCTTTAATTATTCAAGCTTGTAATAACATGTTGATTCCCATGGGGGGTTAGCCGAGTGGTACCTGTCAGTTTTACCCCTCTCTCTCCATGGGAACTAGTGCAGGATCGAGTCCCACCAGGCTCGAACAACTATTCATATTATGAACGGGGCGATTCAAAGACAATTATTAGCTAGGGAACGTGGCATGCCCTAGGGCTAGTGGGCCCCCCCTCTGGGAGTTGGTGTTAGAAAAACACATTTTCCACAAGAGCCTTAGCCCAGATGGTGAGGTATCCTTAAGTGCATCCATGATACCTAGGTTCAAAACAAGGCGGAGGCATATTTACGGGCACTATAGCAGGCACTGTAGCCGTATTGTAGCAGACTGTACACTATGCAGGTACTGTAGCGGGATATACACTATAAAGGTACTATAGCAGAACTATACACTGTACAAGTACTATATCAGGCACTGTAGTAGGTAATGTTTGGTACTGTAGTAGTCGGAACTATTCACCTTGGGCCACCGGTTTGGGCTTGGAGTCCTTAAGGCTTTCGGGCCACCTAGGCCTTCGGGTTAGTAGGGCTTTTGGGACACCTTTAAGGCCTTCGAGCCACCTCAAGGCCTTTGGGCCACATGCAGTTTTCCTACACATACTCTACAAAAAATGAGCAGTCTCAGAAGAGGATTCAGAGCAGGTGCACTCACCAGACCAAAGAAAAATGGATTTGTCAAAATGAGAGGGTATGGCTATGCCATCAAGAATAGCATGTGCTTGCACGGGAAGCCTAGCCATATGACCATGAGAATGTGGAGAGCTACTATCATGATGCAGATGCTGGGGAGGGGTAGTTCATTATATATTTTCTGGTTGAATTCCCTAATACATTCAGGTCATGTAATCTCCTAAGCCTACAGGCCATATAATCTCTGATCCTACATGCCTTGTAAAGGTTCCCCCTCATCCCTTGAAAGGGGGGTTATCAAAAATCAATAAAAATAAAGGCCTTCAGGACATTCAGGTATTAATAATATGTTGAATTTATTTATAACATGTATTAAAAATTTATTAAGTAAATACAAAGATAAAATATTATTTGAATGGATTTAAATATCCAGGGTTTGTTTAATATTTTCAGGAGAAGTGAGTCGATTTATAGACTCAAGTTTATCACACAATATATATTTAATATATTGAAATTATTAATAAAACTATAAATATTATTTATGGCATAATTTTATTTGACCTAAATGAATATTTATAATACTTATATAGAGGATATCTATTACATGGGGGTCGGGAACCCAAATCAGGTATTTTAGATATCCCCTATATAAGTAAGAGAGAGGCTCTACCCTTGTAACTATTAATGTTTCAAATTAGAGAACCTCTATCTCCTCTTGGATTCTAGAGAGAGATCCTCTCAAGATAGGAAGAACTTTAATATATTCCTTCTTGGGTCAAAGTTCCTTACCTTGCGGTGGTCACTATTGCATCGAGGAGATCGTTGGTGTGTCTTGCTAGCACCCGGATTCCAAAAAACGACGCGTGTGCAAATTTGAAAGGCGTGTTTGGATGATATAGAGAACTTTGATGTCATATTCTTCGAGCGATGGTCATCGGAAACCTATGACACACTTGTTCACGTCATATTCGAACAAGGTACTTGTTCGTTTTATTTTTGTGCTCTTTCAAATCCACATGTGGTCCTCAGACCGTACCAGGATAGCTCACCAGAGTCAATGTCCCAATGTTGTTATGGTGATGTGAAAATTTTAATTTCCCGACCCATCGACATTCCAATTCTCGTCCCGATACATAACAAGTAGTCTCCTCATTCTAAGAAAACTAAAATACTTTTTAGTTTTGGTTGGGTATGTATTTAGCCTCTTTATCTCTTTCTATACTTATAGTGTACTATGGTTATGGGTTATATATATTCATGAATTGGTATAATTTGTTATAAATCTCATCATTTTATGGGATTAGAGATGTGTGTGTGTGTGTGTGTGTGTGTGTGTGTCTGTGTCTGTGTGTGTGGGCACTTAATCTAATGCCTCCCATGTGTGGGATATTCCTACTCATTTTTGGTCACCATACCCTAACATAATTGAGGTAGTATTGGGGTAGCCACACTTAGCTTATCTCCATTGAGGAAGTCCCTAGTGTGTTGGATTATGATATATTTTTATCAAAGGCATGTTCAATAATAGGACTAGAGCATATATTTTTGTCTATCCTTGAGGTTGGTTTGGGATTTATATAAATAGTGTTAAAGTGTTTTGAGTTTGTATTTTTGGATAGGGACTCCGGTGTTGGTGTAGTGGAAAACATATCTATTCACTAGGACTCTGATAACATTCTCATTGAATCGGTACATATAGGTACTGGTTTCGAGGAAAAACATTGGAACATGCATCATATAGGAATGGGTTGTGGTTACCATGTCCTTCTTGAGTTAGCTCACCATATGTATTCATTGATCGTGATGTGTCTTATTTATTTAAGGAAGACTCTATGAAGATATTCATATTTGATTCTACAATGTGATCATGGGGATGGTTCACTAAGTGATGAGGCTTCATTACACGGGCATGGATATGAGGTAGTACCTTAGGGTGGTTTTCTAGTTATGCCACCACCAATAGAAGAGATGTTGTCACTAATAGTATCAGGTGAGGATGCACGTAGCCTGAGTGCACTACATGAGTCATAGAGGTAGTGACCTCCTAGGTTTTGGGGTGATCCAAACCCCTAGGTGGATAATGACTATCTAGAGATAGTCACCTAAGTTTTACATCTTACAAGGATGCAATCAGATCAAATAAAATTACCCATAATGAGTATTATTTAGTAATATTATAGGAGATGGTTGAGTTTGGTGTCTCAAACACATGATGAGGTTTCTCTCTCCTATTCAAACATTGAGTTTCTCTTTAGGGAAAAGTTATATCCTGGAATTTTTTGATCAGTACGTATCCATAATATTCTATATTTATAGAAGGGAAGTATGAACATGGAAGAGTATTTGACAACGTTTACTAATATCTTGCGATACACCCTATATATTGTGATAGATATGTTCATCATAGAAAGGACCTTCGATAATAGATTACACCAAGATATTAGGGATTAAATAATATATATTTTCATTTCCACCTTTTTTGGGGTGATAAAGTAGGATTTGTTTATTGAGAGAATATTGGAAGAGAAGACACTGACAGTGGGTTTTGTTAGTGGGAACCCAAGAGCAGAGTCCTCAGTAGCTAATATCCAATAGCATACTCAGGGATCCATGCATGTGAGACACTTTTGAAAACAATCCCAAGATATAGGATCATATGTTTTGGGATCTGAGAATGGATTAAGTCAACCGAGGGAGAGGTGGTGGTACTCAGGCGACGTTTAGTGTCATCTTGCTCGGCATTGTCTGACCAATCATATAACTGAAAAGGAGACGGTTGAGGGACCTCCAAGGTAGAAATAGAGGCAGGAGAAAGGAGTTCCTCAGGGCGACAGACATGATAGATGGTTAGGTAGAGTATTAGGAAGTGGTATTTTGTTTGACCTATTGCCACCACCGCCCCCAGGTGGTCCATGCCGGACATAGAGAGCTAGTGGGAATAGGTGAGGACAACTATAAGAAATGGAATCATATGACCCTGAGTCTCCTGACATGATTTTAGTTATTATCTATGACTAATCTATTTTATCTATAGTACTAATAGACACAAGTTCAAGCCACTCATTTCTTACTACTTCCCTAGTCCATGACTTGGAGATTCCAATTGAGCCCTTCGCTCGACTCTTGTACTTGGAGAGTCTGAAAGGAGGTGAATTGGCAATAAAAAACTTCTTCTAATAGTGTGAAATGATACTTGGAGGTGAGATATTCATATGGGATATCTTTATAGTGTCAATTAGGAATTATTATTTCATATTAGGTATGAAATTACTATCCACATTTCATGCCCATATGAACTTTTTAAGGTAGAGGATGTGATGTATCTCTAGGGATGGATTGAGATTCTCCTTTATGGATGAGAAGGAAACCTAGGAAGAGTAGGATGGGATAATATGTAAGGGAGTGTAGCTGATTACCCACTAGTTGGTAATCATAACATGTGGAATAGAAGATGTTAGTCATTACCTATTTCCTGTTGTGGTGGAAGAGTGTGAGGATGAATTCTCTGGGTATATGCCAGGCTTACCTCCCTACCGAGAGATAAATTTCCATATAAAAATACACCCCATAATGACCTTGATATTTATTTCATCATATCATATGAATTTTTCAGATCTTCATGAGCTAAGGGTGCAGTTGTAGGACTTGTAGAGGAAGGGCCTTGTGAGTCCCAATGTTTCCCCTTGGGTAGCCCCAGGGTTGTTCTCTAAGAAGCTAGATGGGATATTGAGGTTGTGTATGGATTATTGGTACCTAAAAAAGGTGATTGTGAAGAATAATTATACAATACATAGGATTTATGACCTATTCAATATGTTGATAGGGTGATATGGTTCTCAAAGATAGACCTCAGATCAGGTTATCACCAATTGTGAGTACAAAATGAGGATATACCGAAGATGAAATTTAGATGTTGCTATAGTTACTATGAGTACTTGGTGATTCCCTTTGGCATGAAAAACACCCAAGTTGTGTTCACAGGACTCATGAAATAGATATTCTAACCATTATTAGACAATTTTTTGGTGGTATTCATCGATGATATCCTAGTATACTCAACATCAAAGGAGGAGAATGTGAGACACTTGAGGATGGTTATAGACATACTCTAAGAGAACTATCTTTATATTAATCTCTCAAATTGTTAATTCTAGATTCAGGAGCTCCAATTTCTAGGACATATCATCTTTAATTATGTTATAGTAATGGACTTGATGATGGTCGAGGTAGTGTTAGCTTGGAGCAACCCAAGAGCATGATGGAGGATTGAAG
The DNA here is from genome assembly GCA_963277665.1 of Viscum album. Classification (NCBI taxonomy): domain Eukaryota; kingdom Viridiplantae; phylum Streptophyta; class Magnoliopsida; order Santalales; family Viscaceae; genus Viscum; species Viscum album. The sequence continues at coordinate 1,288,389,379 of OY728137.1, forward strand.
ATTCCTTGGGTTTCAAGGATACTATAGTAGATATATACCCAATTTCAATAGGATATAATTATTTGACCTAAAAGTATATATATTGATATGGATAGAGAGGGACCATCAGGATTTTTAAGAGCTAAGGTAGAGGTTGACAAGCACCCCATATTGATATTTCTAGAGGAGGGTGTCTAGTATAATGTGTTTTTTTATGCCTCAGGGACCAAACTTGGTTGTGTACCAATGGTGAGGTAGGTTTTTATTTCCTATGGGTATCGATAGTTGATACCACATGAAAATAACTATTTGATCCATGATATTGAGTTTCTAGTGGTAGTCTTCTCCCTGACGATGTGGAAATGCTGCCTTTTGGGTGAGTGGTTTATCATCTACTCTAACCACAAGAGACTCAATTATATCTTCTTAGAAGGGTATTAACTTTATATAGAAGCAACAACTATAGTTCCTAAAATATCACCACTTCAAGATAGTTTATACTCTTAAGAAGGGGAATATGGTAAAAGATTCCCTTATTATAAGATATTTTTCTCAATTTTTTGTCCAAGGCTTTAGAGTAGTTAGAATAATTTTAGTTATACTTGGTGTATAAGGATGGTTATTCATATCTAAATTCAATGGTTATTACCCTATCACTTCTATAATGTGTTAAGGAAGCTTAGAATAGAGATATTGTCTATGAGACCTTACATGATCAAATATCCACTTGATGTCCTCCCAGTGGATTTTCAAAAAGTTGGTAGCATGTTATCCTTTTTAGAGGACATATGATGGTACCATTGAAATTGTAGGAGGATGTTATGAGGGATTTTTGTAAATCCCAATTATCATTAAAAATATGTTTGGAAAATTCATACCAGGGCCTCTAATATCATTTTTGCGGTCAGGAATGGAGAAGGATGTAGCAGAGTTTCTCTCTCGATGCCTTGCTTGTCTACAGGTGAAGGTTGAGTACCATCTTCTAGTGGGTATATCTCAACCACTTTAGGGGACAAAGTAAAACTAGGATGGGATAACCATGTACTTCATGACATAGTTTCCACTTAATTCCAAAGGAAATGATGCCATCTGGGTGATCATACATTGACTCGCCAAGTCGGTCCACTTCCTAGCTATCAGAGAGAGGAGTTTAGTAGAGAGCATGTGATGAAACTATGATTAGGATGTATTCTAGATCCATAGAGTTAACTATAATATTATTTCATAAAACAATTCTTACTTTACATCCCAATTATAAATAGGACTGTATGATGCCTTTGGGACTCAGTTACATTTGATCATGGTGTTTCACACCTAGATTGATGGACAGACTGAGCTGAACATTTAGGTTATGGAGGACATGCTTCAAGTTTACATGTTGGAATTTGGAAATATTTTGGAGGATCATCTACCCATGGTTGAGTTTTTATAGAAAAATATCTATCATTCCACCATCATCATGGAACCATTCAAGGCCTTCTTTGAGCAACATTGTAGGTCACCACTCTGTTGGACCAACTCAATAGATTCATCACTCATGGACCCAAATTTGGTGTGATCTATGATAGAGAAGGTTAATATCATCTTGGAGAATATTATAACGGCATATAGACATCATAGGTCCTATGTGGACCGATGATGAAGGTCTTTGAATATCTAGGAGAGAGACCATGCATTCCTAAAGGTCTCAACTTGACATGGATTTTGAAGATTTGGTTGGGGAGAAAAGTTATCTCTAAGGTTCATTAAACCTTTCCAAGTACTTAATAGGGTTGGAGAGTTGGCGTACTGCTTGGACCTACCACTACGATTAGACTAAGTGAAGGAAATCTTCCATGAGTCTCAAATAATGAGGTATGTGTATGAACTATGACATGTTATTGACTGAGGTGAATTAGACATCGAGGATGGAAAAAAATTGTAGAGTACCCAGTGGATATTTAGTATTGATATGAGAGATTCCTATCTGGTCAAGGA